>CM062820.1:680173246-680773246 GCA_031772625.1 Pinus tabuliformis
AGGTGGAATTTCACTATCTTCAAGACTTCCTTCTAAGGCTAGACCAAAAAGGATTGTTGGCTCATCATCAACCACATTCACAGTATTTGACATCTGGTCAACCTTAAGCATTTTTGCAATCTGAAATTTATATTTGTCATTCTTCACTAATTCAGTGAGAGGAATTGAAAATTTTGACTTACAAATTTCATTTTCCAAACTAAAAATATTAGATTTCTTTTCTACCTCCTTTGCAGCGATATCCTTCTTTTCAATCTACCCTTTAGCTTGAGATTCCTTCTTGTGACTTTCACTTTGAAACTCCTTGTCCTTTCTCACATTTCTGGTAGATGCCTCATTTGTTTTGTCCCAACTCAGTATAACAGCTTTTTTTTTCTTTATTCTAATTCGAAGGAACTGCTTCTTTGCTTGGTATGTCTTTCTGTAGATTTTGCCTCTTCTAGTTCAATGTAATAGATACATTTTTGTTCCTCAAGTTGTATTGCTTTTGCAGATGACTAAGAGTATTCTGATATCCTCTTTGGTATTCTTCAGTTTGAACAGACCATAGATCGTCACTTGCAAGTACAATTTGTTGATCACTTGGTATGAAAGAATCTTCAGAAAACTGATCTTCTTCTGTCAAAAAGGTAGGCAGCTCATCTTCTTTAAAGAAGTGATTTTATTCCACAATCTCTTCTTCATCTTCTTCCTGGACTTCAGTATAATTTTGCTGAAATGGCACTCTTACTTGTCCTTGATGATCTTGATTTCACTACTCGTTCTATCTATTTCTAAATTGTTGTTGTTGCTGGCCACGAAAGTTCGGATTCCTCACTGAGGCTCCGCTTGTCGATCAATTATGGATTTTCTATCCATCATTATCTCCATGTTTTTTATTAGAGTGTCAAGCTTTACATCTAAAGATGATGAAGGTTCTTCTTTAAACACAACTTTCTTCTTAGTCCTCTCAGGCTTTGATTTAGACTTCTTGATAAGCAGGTTGGCTTTGAGACTCACTGCATTTTGTTGCATTTCTTCAAGAGTAGCAGGGTCTCTCTCTTTGAGCTGATATGCCATGTCTGGTTCAAAGGCATTGGGATAATGGAGAAGTGCTAGACTAGGTGGAGGCTTTATATCATCAGGAATACAATTGTATACCAAACTGAATCTTGTGTAAATTCTTGAACTGTCTCATTTTCATTTCTTTTCATTGAGTTATACTCAGCCAATATCTGTAATGGATTCTTCTTCTCTTTCCAACAAGCTATAAACAACTCAATCAACCTCTGTGAGTTATTGACAAAATTAGAAGCTAGGCTGCAAAACCACTTCTTCACATCTCCTGAAAAGCTTTGAGCTATGATTCTCATCTTAGCATCATGTTCATCAATTTCTTCCAAGTCAATAAAATCTATCAATTTATCAACATGATGTTGATCTATGATTTCTAAACTCCCATCAAATAGAGGAAGTCTTTGACCATAATTATGAGGTAAAGTAGCAAGTTGAGCAGGTAGTATGAGGGACGCAAATCCTGCCATGATTGTTGGAGGCAGTGGAGGTACTACAATCGGTTGTGTAGGTAAATATGATGATACTGATGGAGGTGGTGGAAGAAAGGATGAGGTGGCTAAGGTACTTGGAGATGTACTAGAGGTACTTGGAGGTGTAGTGGATGTATTTGGGGGTGTAGTGGATGTATTTGGGGGTGTAGTGGAGGATGAGACAACAGTTAAGTATTCAAGTTGATACTGAATGTAGGCTTTTTCAGTAGTAATTTGGAGCTGGTCAGCAAGACTTTGAAGTTTGTCAAAATTCAACCACAACTTGTGATCAACTCTAGCAGATAGAGATTTTGAAGAATGAGAATGAGATTCAAATTGAATAGGTTCAGATATTACTTCAGAAATGCAAGATTTAGATTTTGACCTTGAAAGGGACAACTCTAACTGAGTATCAAAAGGAAGCTACTCAAAAGCAAATAGATTTCTAGGTAGAGAAGTTGTTCTTTTAATTTTCAAACTGTACTTTTAGTGAAAGGTAATTTAAGTTTTCTGAGCAGTTTTTCAGGATCTTCAACAATAAAAGGTGGATTTGGGTCAGGATTTGACCTGGTATATCTTTTAGAAGCTATAATTTTGTCTCACCTTAAGATTAATGAAATTTGTAAAATCAACCTATGTTTGGATACTGGAAACTTTCAACTACAAAGCCAGTTCTCTTGAAAGCTCTAAGATATCTCTCAGGAATGATTTATCATTCTTTTCCCCGGCAACGGCGCCAAAAATGTTAGCCTCTACAATTTCCTAGGCTGAGGAGGAGATCGAAAGAGTTAACCTCGAACCACTTTTAGCTTAGTAGCTAGCCCTACTAAGCCTGAGAGGGATCTCTTAAATTTTTTATCAATGAATAACTTTAAAGAAAAAAGTTTTTAGGCTAGATATGCATGTTCGTTTATGTCTTTTTGAATTTGATGTTTTAGGGTTTGTTGGACTAGGGTTTAGAGCTAGTGATTAGGTCTAGGCTTTAGGAATACAGGAACAAGCATAGAAAGGAGCTAGGTATCAAAAGGCTATGGTGTACTTGAAACATTTTCAATGTAGTATATATTATAAAGTAGTGAAGAGATTAATGAGCATATGTTGGTATGAGTTCATTAGCTTTTAGAAGAAATAAACACAACTATGAACACCACATAAACAAAGCTTGAAATCAAGAATCTTGTCTATTTAAATGCAAGGTAATTCATAGAAAGAAGACAAATCATGTGAAGAAAGATGATTTAGCCATTAGAAACTGATAGAAATATTGAACAAACACCATACACTCACAGAACTAGAGTTCCTGAAAAATAGTTGCAACTACTCCTGTATTAGCTGAAAAGATCATAACATACAAGCCTCCTCCACAAAAGTCCAACCCTTCTCTCTGAATGAGAAATAGTACATATAGACTCAATTGAACCACTTCCCCACCTTCAAGAGTTGAATTCCTAGGTGGTGGAACTAATTGCAAGATTCTCTCAACCAACAGGTGAGGGTGAGAAGGTCAAATACAAACACTTCTTGTAGACTTTGATTTTTATTATACTTCCTTAATGAGGCCTATTAAACATCAAAAAAACCTATCATGTGAATTTATTCATGCCTACATCATATAACTTCGAAAAAGTTCAATTACATCAAGATTTTTTACTTTGACCAAGTCAAACTGGAAACTAGGAAATTTACATAGTGAAATTTAAAATAAAAAACACAGGAAATTGCAAAAGCGTAGCACCGACTTTGAGCCAACTTTAAGGTGCCTTCCGGAGGTCCAAATGAAGATCTGATAGAATGGTCAACTATATTTTCAATTCTAGTTTCCATAACACCTTGAATTTGTGAAAATGACCCATGGTAAGGCCTTCAAAAATGCAATCTCCCAAGGTCGCTCCAGAAGCGCAACACATATCAAAAAGAGGTCCAAAAAGCTGATTTTTGGCCACGTTTTCCCTTTTTTCTCAAAATTTAGGCCCCCTCTAGAAAATCTAAAGAAATTGGTTTTGAGAGGATGCCAAGGGATTTCCAAAAATGCAATCCATTCTTGATTTGGGTGCCTGAGGAAAAAGCACAACGCCAAGGCGTTGTGCTTCTGTGACTGGCCAAATTTCTGCATAAGGCACTAAAATTTCCAAAAAACCAAAAATGATCAGAATTTCTTCAAAATTGGTCAAGAGCTATAAAATGAGGTATATTAAGCCCTCATGGATGCTTCATCAAGCATCTCCAAGTTTCCTTTATCATTTTGGTCTTTTAGGGCTTCTTTGAGCTTGTTTTCAAGTTGTTTGACCTTGACATTGCAAATCATATTTTGGGCCTAGTAGTGACATGTCATGTGCCTTAGTAGCTGATTGTATCTATTGGCATTGTTTAGAATATTCTCCAAGTGATCATTCACCTTGTCTAACCAGTACTCTCTGTCTTGATTGACTTCTAAGACAATTTTGTCTTCTAACTCTAGTCCCTCATCCAGTAAGATGTGGTTTTCCTCCTCTTTTAATGCCTTCTTAAGCCCTTTGGTTCTTGGCCTCTTTCTCTTACCTTTTTATGGAGTTCCTTCAGGCTCATTGATTTCCAAGACTTCTTTTCCGTTGCGTGCTTGCTGCAATAATTTAGCTTGCCCCTTTTCCATGATTAGTTGTTTTGCCTTCAGTTGACTGTTTTCTTGTTCTAAGAATGAAATGACAAATCTTGCCCTTGCCATGTTATCCATGAGTTCTCTGATCTGAGAATCCTTCTCTTTGATGATATGCTACATGTTTTAAGGCTTTTTTTTTGCTTCTAAGTCATCCAACTCAAACTCATTCTCAACCAAATCTTTATCTTGCACTAGTGGTCCCTATTTTGTTGATATAGAAGGCTTGGCTCCTTTCTCACCATGAGAAGCAAACACAAGCATATTTCCTCTTTTGGACATCCTAGTCACCTCAGGTTTAGGTGCTTTAGAAATTTCCAATGATCTTCTTGAGGACCCAATCTCCATTTGTTGTGTTGGCATGTTAGAATGCTGAACTACCACATTAGATTCATGCCATTTCAAAACTGTCTCCAAGAAAGATTCCCATGTCATATTCTTCTCTGCAAGTTGATGAAGCACTACAGTCTTGATCAGACTATGATGAAAGAGACTAGGATAGTGTTCTTTGTTCTTCACATGTACCTTCTCTAACATCTTGGAAAGGCTCCTGCATAGATAATTGCACATGTTTAGAGGTTTCTGAGCTGTAAAGTGCATTAGAATCTAGATGTGATAGGCATATAGTCTAGAGAACCTTCCTTCACATGTGAATAATTTCATGATAACTTTCATCAATGGAGCATACTTCTCCAACAAGTACCTAAAAGGCATGATATGAGTATGGGTTTCCCTGTATGGTGTTTTCAAGAAAGATCTATAATGTACAAGATCTAGGTTCATCCCCTTGAACCAGTATTCACCATGATCTGGTATCCTTATAGAAAGTGAAATAGAAGCCACTGAAAATGTGAACTCAACACCAGAAATAATGGCACTTTCACCTTTCAAATGAGTAGCAACCCAATCTGTCAATTGCTCATGGAAACCTACTTCACACACCCTTTTGCAAAAATCTAGACAATTCACATCTTCAAAGCACTATTTGATAAAGGGTGATGAATTGATCTCATTGCAGTTGGATGGTTCATATCTAATAATTTTTCCTCCCTTGTGGTGTTTCTTCCTTTTTGGTGAAGAGTCTCCTTCCATGATGACAGAAACCCTAGCAGCAGGAAAATGAGAAAAAATAGTGAGGGATGAGTGAAAAATGAAATGATGGGTAGGTGGAGTGGAAAAAATGGCAAGGGGAATTGTAGGAGGTGGATATGGACTATGAACAAATTATGAACATGAAAGGAGGTGAAGTGAAGGAATGGTGTATTTTTGAAAAAGGAAAAACAGGGTTTCTAGGAAAATTGTCCAAATTCCATAGGAATGAGCTAGGGTTTCATTTTTGGTGAAGTAATTTAGTGGTTTGTAGTTAGTTCAGTGGTTCATGATGTATATTAAACATGTGTAGAGGTGTAGGATGAGGTTTTACATGTTTAAACTTATGAAAACTAGATGACCATCATCAACCCTAGCATCATTTCATGACAAATTCACTAGAAACCCTAAATGAAGAAATATTTAGCTTTGAATTCATCTTGCAAAATAAAAAGGTGAGTAAGATGATGTACTTACTTGTAGATGAGTCTAGGTTTGCAAGAAAAACAATTTGCAAGATTTAAATTTCGATTTGGGTGAGTTTTGGGCGATTTTGAGTTGCTCTAGCACAAGCACAGTGCAGTCTTTGTAAGTGCATCACAGTGTCCAGAAGTGCAATGCTGGCCTCAGAAGCGTAGCGCAATCTCTAGAAGCGCAGTGCCTGGAGTTTTTTGCTAATTTTTCCTAAAACCCGAGTTTTTCTCACCAATGGGAGGGAGAGCTCGATGCACAAGGAAGAATAAGAGGCAATAAAATGAGTTTGGGGCTTTTTGGTTTATATAGGCAAGTTAATTTCCTCTTTGAAAAGAAATGGGCCCCACAAACCTTTTGAAAAACTGATTTTTCACCTTTAAAACTGAGTCACCTTAGAAAGCTGAAACCTGGGTTGTATTTTCACTTTTTGAACACTGGAACTTCTTCTCCTGGAGCCTTTCAAACTAAAATCATGATGAACTTGTGAAAACTCAACAAGTTAATGTCAAAGAGTTGCTTGTCATGCTTTATTCAATGTTGGATTTACACATGATAATGATGGACCTTGAAAACCATAATGACCTAATGAAAAAAAACCTGAAATTGAATGGAATGATGATGATCTCTTATATAAGGAAAACTTGCTTTTATTATGACACCTTCTTCTGAATGAGATAAGTGACCAGCATATGTGACTTTCCCAAAAGACTAAACTCATTCCTAGACCAACTAAACAATAACCAAATTTTACTCTCTAAACCTAGTGACATGGTAAAATTTGATTTTGAGACCCCCTCACAGACTTGGTAAAAGTATATTTGATCACTGGTGACAAGCAAACAAGACTGACACTAACACCTGGAAGGTGGCTGGCACATTTGCTAAACCAAATGGCATTACCTTAAACACATAGTGCCCTTCGTGACTTCTAAATGCAATATTTTTTACGTCTTCTAATCTCACTTGAATTTGATAGTAACCAGATCTCAAATTTAATTTTGAGACACATTTTGTGCCATGGAGCTTGTCTAGCATCTCATCAATGAATGGAATCATAAATTTATGTTTACTATTAATTTTTTTTAATCCTCTGTAATCTATACAGAACTGGAAAGATCCATCTTTCTTCCTAACCAATATTGGTGTAGTGTATGGACTTCTATTTTTCTTAATGACTCCATGCTTTAACAGATCTTTTATTAATCGTTATATTTCCTTATGATAATGTGGGTAGAGATATGGCTTTACATTTACTTGTGTTGAATCTGGTTTGACTTCAATGATATGTTCAATTTTCCTTTCAGGGGGAAATTTCATCGGTAGATATTGAAAAACCTTCTGATATTTCTAGATTAGGCATGAAACTTCAAACTTTTGGTGAAACCCTTCCATCAATAATAACTCTAATTGTTGACATTGTGCAATGAAGACTGGGGCTCCCTTGCGAATAAGCTTTTTCATTTGCTAATAATAAGTGACTTGGGTAGGTGGGGCTTGGAACCTGAACAACTTATACTTCCTTCCATCCATTTTGAACTTAATGAATTGTTTTTGGTGATTTTTCGAATACTTCCCTAGTGTTTGCAACCATTGTAATCCTGAGACGGCATCTACTCCTCCTAAAGGGACCATATAAAAACTAGACTCCATTTCATATGCATTCAGTTGCATTTTAAATTTTTGTCACTTTCCTACTCCATCTATTTGTTTTCCATCTGCCACCATAACTTTTAAATATCCTACAGGGTAGGTATAAAAGTTCAGTCTTTTTACGACATTGACATCTATAAATTTGTGTGTACTTAGTGAATCTATTAAAACGATAATATTTTGTTTCTTGATATGTCCTTTAAGCTTCAGTGTTTGTGGTTGAGCTATCCCTATGATGGCTGCCAGAGAAATTCGTGGCATATTCTCCTCTTTTGGATCTGGATTAGGGGTTTCATTTTCTTCATCGAAGCTATCTTCTGAAGATTATTCTTCTTGTTCTGCTTTGCAATTGTAATTTTTTTGCGTTTTGCATCTATGCCCTGAGGAATATTTGTCCCTACATGTCCAACACTTGCCATCCCTTTTTCTTTCAACATTTGACTGTTGTTTTCCTCCATTGCGCATTGGTGGTGGAACATACTTACCAGTGTTTTTTGAAGACAATTTACTTGACTTCCCTTTTAGGTAGTTGTTTGATTTTTCATTACTGGCATATGGCGCTTTATGGAGTTTATATTTTCACTCAATAATTATTGCTACATGTCTAGATTCTTCAATGGTTTGGCGTTTATATAGTTTTAATACTTCCCGAATATAATCCTTAAGGCCACATCGATACATTTTTAGTAGCTCTTCATCTGAGAATCCCATTTTCCTTATAGCTAATTATTCACACTCGTGGGTGTATTCGCTTACCGATACTTTTTGTTTAAGTTGAACAAATTTTTCGTAAACATCGTCTTCTTCTTCGTCATGAAGCTTTTTTAGCAGGGAGTTTTTAAAATTTTCCCAATTGAATGAGCGAGTTGTACATTTGTTGGACAACCATATGAACCAATCATATGCTTCTGCCTCCAGGTTGTTGGATGCAGTCATGACCTTCTCTTGTTCACCTACTGGCGAGTTTTCCCGAAAACGGCATCCATTTTATTTACCCATACAATGGTGCCTTTATGGTCCTTACCATCATACTGAGGTAATTCTCTTTTAATTTTAAGGTAGTATCTATCAAGAAACTTTGCATGGTACTAACTTGCTTCGAACTATATATGTGGTATTCGTGGCTTTTCTTGCATCGACGGAAATTCATGACATGGAAAATTTTCGCCTTCAAAGTCTTTCGAATTTGCGTAGTGGAGGGACTAAAAGGTGGATTGTCTCCACCCATATACTAGCTCATCGTGTTCTTTATTTCTTTGATATTCTCTACCATTTGGTCTTGGCCTTCTCGAATTCATCATTCTTTCTTTTGACGTTTTCAAGGCGCGTGTGCATTTTGTCAAGTTCTTCTTGAAATTTCTTCGAATTGTCATCATTATTCCCCATTTTGTTCTTCTATTTCCTAGTAAGCATTTTTTTATTAATTAATTTTATTTTATTTTATATAATAATTAAATAATTAAATTTATTTATTTATGTTAATTTAATTTATAAGGTAACTATCATGTAATGTTTATTGAGCCCGATTGTATATTAATTATGAAGTATCGAAATATATATATATATATATATATCGACCAACCTTATACATAAACCGAACCTATACGAATCGCCGCCAAGGGTCACAATTCACAGTCGTTGACCCTTCGACCTAGGTTATGATGCTTGACAGCGAGGGGATGGCAACGGTTTTTTTTTTTAACTCTGTATGAGTTTGTCAGACAACGAGAAGGAACGGTGTGACGACGGTGATGAGAATGTCAAGGAAGAGGTGAAATAGTGTTTGGAGGAGTTGGTGATTGCGTAGAGTGAGTTGGATGTCGACGGGTTTATGTGGACGTAGCAGTCACAGTCCCGAAATGCAAGAGGTTTGAATTGACTTTTGTTGAGTGGCAGAAACACAATGATTTCTACGGGTGGAGAGACATGATGGCTGCGTTGATGGACACGATGGTTTGACAAGTTGGGAATGGCAGTGGCTTGGTCAGACAAAACGTATGGCAGACCATAACAAAACAACAAAAATACAATGGAACAGTGGAATGCAGGAAAATAAGGGTGTCAAGAGAATAATGTAGGGGCTTGGTGTATGTAGTGGAACAACAGTTAGGGAAATTAAGCAACAGTGGAAACACGAAGAAAGTGGATGTCAGGAGTGGTCAGGCAGTGAACTGTGCAGTTACCATCCAAGGAACTCAAACTACTCAGATACCACTGGAACACTTAAATTGTTCGCTCACGTTCACAATGCTCATAAACATTGATGTTTTTTAAACACACACACATATATCAAATAATGGATGATGATGTTACAAGGCTAGGGCAGTTCTCCTTTATAGGAGTTGACTGGCCATGAGCCTAAAGACACGTCTTTTGACTAATGCCTCTTCAAAACTTATAAAGTAACTTAATTTAATTTATTTACTAATTATTAATTATATTTATTTATTATTATTTTAATATTTCATCGTTTATTTATATATATATATATGAATATGAATATTTAATTCATAACAGAGATGGCTTCTGAAGCTCGAAATAAGGAATCATGGCATGATGAATCAATTTCTAAAATTGGGAAAAGATAATCTATATTACGAATCTATTAAAGAAGTATTGGAAAGAGGAAATGCAAATTCTTGGACACTACGATTAAATTGGCAACCGACAGTTCATTTAATCATTTTGAACATCCGTCTGTGTATATACATGATATGCATAGAACCTAAGTCCATTCATGATTGAGTCGTTTCATACACATTTAGTTGCCACCAAGCATCCTTCGAGATATTTGCATGAGATGATCTATTCTTGGTATGAAATATTATTCCTATGATATATGGTTGTATGGATATGATGATGTTGATCAAGATCATTATTAATGAGATGAGCACATATGAGTGCTACCTTAGTATGAGATCTACCATGATGAGAGGTATGTAGCACGACCGAGGTTGAGTACGATGTTTCTAGCATCACTAGCTATGAAGTAGGATGAAGAAGCATTTGAAGAGATGTTTGAGAAAGTTTTGAATATGACATAGATACCTTGTGATGACATAGAGAGGTAGAGAATCCCATATACATAGTTGGGACAGAGATACTTTAATATATTGAGATAGTGCAGTTTTACAAGACAAGCCTTGGCTTGTGTTTGACACCACCTTGAGAGGGAGGATGATTATGTTCTAACATGATATTTGATTTGATTTCATGTGTGAATGGGAGACAGTTGTTATCTATACATGATGATTACCTGATACAAGTATGTTGAGAGAAGCGTTGATCAAGGACACTAAGCCAAGCTCTTCCTCTCTTATTTGATCTCCCAGGGTATGGAATTGAGATAGAGGGATCTTGGGTTTGAGTGAACTATGGACAATAGGGTATCACCCCTATCTATTACCCAGAGGGTTGGAGTAGTAGCTCACCCTATCTTGGTCTTTGCATATTATACCCCAGTTGGCATCATACCCAAAAGCTAGGCTTGTTAGGATTATCCCTCCCCTTTTGGCCAACATTTGACGAGGCTTGGGGGTGTGAGATCCTTACCTTTGGTAAGTCAGGGATATCACCCAAGCTAGTATTATGATGCAGGTGTTCTACAACATGACTATTAAGGGTCATTGCTGGGAAAATCGATAGGAAATAGGATGGGTTGAGTAGTAGCTCCCCTATATCACCTATTGCTCGCTATGGGATCATA
Source organism: Pinus tabuliformis (assembly GCA_031772625.1). Classification (NCBI taxonomy): domain Eukaryota; kingdom Viridiplantae; phylum Streptophyta; class Pinopsida; order Pinales; family Pinaceae; genus Pinus; species Pinus tabuliformis. The sequence continues at coordinate 680,184,324 of CM062820.1, forward strand.
GTAGTGGCTCCCCCATGAGATTCTAGTTTGAGTAGTAGCTCCTCGATCTGGTTCCAGGTTGAGATATGCTCCCTGATGATATGCTCTTCAATGGTGATATGGGTAGCAGCCCGCCGATAGATATTTCAGGTAGTAGCCAGTTGACAAATATTCTGGGTAGTAGCCCACAGAGATAATTCAGGTAGTAGTTCATTGATAGATATTCCAGGTACTATCTCGTTGAGAGATATTATGGGTAGTATCCTGCTGACAGATATTTCGAATAGTAGCTCATTTACAGATATTGTGGGTAGTATCACGTTGATAGATATTCTAGGTAGTAGCACATTGATAGATATTCTATGTAGTATCGTGCTGATAGAGATTTTGGGTTGTAGCCCAATGAATAGAGGGTGGTAGCTTAATCTCCCCTCCAGTGACAAATTCTTCTTCTTTTAGATTCGAGAATATTAAGCATATCAGCAGAAATAAACAAGATATGTACATTGATGATTCGAGGTGATCAGAAACTTGAGATGGGATGTATGATGACAGGGATTCATGTTGATCAATGGATAGATATTGGTAGGTGGAATTCACCCTAGTTGAGAGGGAGTGTTAAAATTATACCACTGTGTTCAAATTCCACTTTGGATAGCTCACGTGATGGAGATAATGATTTCATTTAATTCCTCTTTTTGAGAGGACCGAAATCAACCTAAAGATCACCTCATTTGGCTAAGCAAAAGTTGGTTTCTAAATTTATGTTCCCACTCATTTATATTGGATCAAGTTGGCCCTATGCATATGTACATTGGATAGGTCGGCCTCAACATCAAGTGGACCCTCATGAAAGCCTATAAATAGAAAATACCTCAAGCTCATTTGGACATTTTGATCATGCCATCTTCTCTTCTATTCTATTTTCTTGGTTCACGCGGTTCTGATGGAGAAAGTTCGCACAAGGGTCAGAAACTATAAGGTTGAAGCTCTCATGAATCTAGGGTTTCTATTTCTCACCCATTGGCTTGTAACTAAGCATTATTGGCCCTAAACGCATGCATAGAATGGTTAAGGGTGCGTCTAGGAAGCCTTATACGCTCGCACAGTAGCTTGAACGAAGCATCTAGAGTTTCTAAAGCAAATCAAACAGTCTGGTCCCCAAACACATGCACAAAGTGGTCACGGGTGTGTCTGGCAAACCTTAGACGCTCGCACAGTAGCCTGAAGGGTGCATCTAAGGGTTTGATGTAGATATGAGTTTATTTTTCCCCAAATGCATGCATACATTTCACCGGGGAGCGTCCAGGACTTCCATAATCGCTCGCACATCTCCTCCTCCATGTGTTTAGGACTAAAAGGTGAAATTTCAGTACTCTGAAGATTATGCTCAGTGACAACAATGTTCAGTTGTAAGCTACAAATAGTGACAGTACATTACAGTCCTCAGAATCATGGTTTTGAATACAAGCATGTTTAGGTTCATTTCATGGATGTTCTAGCTGTTGTGAAGATATGAATCATTGTACTCTCTTTTGCTGAATCATTTGTTGACAATCTATAAGAATAAGAATTTGCAAGGGTTTTTGTCATATTGGGTTTTTCCTTGGTCTCTCACCAACCCTGATGTCTCTATGTGTGCATGTTTTCATTCTATTGTTCCTTTATGTTTCGCTGCATTTATGATGATGATATTATTATTTCCACATATTTGCATATGCTGATGAATAATGATGTAAATCTGAATAATGTCACATTGTTAAGGGGTGAACTTAATGTGTTAATGAACAAATGAAATTATCAACGCAAAGAAAAATATAGCCATAACAAAAATTTAAATTGTACATTACATATGTTGAACATGATTCCATAGCTGACACTATCTCGGGTAATATCCTACCGATAGATATTCCGGGTAGTAGCTCGTTGAAAAATATTTTGGGTAGTAGCCCATTGACAGATATTTCGGGTAGTAGCCCACCAAAAAAAATTTCGGGAAGTAGCCCATTGACAGATATTTCGGGTAGGATCTCGCTGACAGATATTCTAGTTAGTAACCTGTTGACAAATATTCCAATTAGTAGCCCATTGACAGATATGTCGCGTAGTAGCCCATTGACATATATTCTGGGTAGTAGCTTGCTCATAGAGATTTCGATTTGTATCCCGATGATTAGAGGGTGGTAACTTAAGCTCCCCTCCGGTAACAAATTCTTCTTCTTTTGGATTCAATAATATTCATCATATGAGCAGGAAAAATCAAGAGATAAGAAATAGATGTACATTGATGGTTCAATATGATGAGATACTTGAGATGGGATGTATGATGACAGGAATTCATGTTGATCGATGGTCAGATATTGGCAGGTGGAATTATCCCTAGTAGATCTGTTGTTGTTGATTTGGATCGATGTCAATACTCAAGTCTGTTGATGTCGATTGGGATCATTATTGATGAAATGAGCACATATGTGTTGTCTTAGTATGAGATCTACCATGATGAGAGGTTCATAGCATGACTGAGGTTGAATATGATGTTGCTAGCATGGCTAGCTATGAAGCACAATGAAGAAGCATTTGAAGAGATGTTTGAGGAAGTTTTGAATATGACATGGATACATTGCGATGACATAGAGAGGCAGAGAATCCCATATATATAGTTGGGACTAAGATACTTTCATATATTGAGACAGTGCAGCTCTACAAGAGAAGCCTTAGATTGTGTTTGACACCTCCTTGAGAGGGAGGATGATTATGTTCTAACATGATATTTGATTTAATGTTTTGTATGAACGAGAGACAGTTACTACTGGTACATGATGATTACCTTATACAAGTATGATTATATGATTATGATGAGAGCAACATTTACCGAGGAAACTGAGCCAAGCTCTTCCTCCCTTATCTGATCTCCCAGGGTATGGAATTGAGATAGAGGATTCTTGGGGTTAAGGGAAGTCTAGAAAATAGGGTATCACCCCTATATGTTACCCATAGGGTCGGAGTAGTAGATCACCTTATCTTGGTATTTGCAGAGTATGCCCCAATTGGCATCATACCTGCAAGTTGGGCTTGTTGGGTTTATCCATCCCCGTCTGGACAACTGTTGATGAGGCTTGGCGGCGTGAGATCCTTACCTTTGGTAAGTCAAGTATCTCGCCCAAGCTAGTATTATGATGTAGGTGTTCTACCACATGACTATTGAAGGTCATTGTTAGGAATATCGGTAAGCAATAGGATGGGTTGAGTATTAGCTACCCTATATCACCTATTCCTCAATATGAGGTCGTAGTATTAGCTCCCCATGATATTTTGTGTTGAGTAGTATCTCCCTGATGTGGTTCTAGGTTGAGATATCCTCCCTAATGATACGGTCTTTAGTGATGATCTGGGTAGTAGTCCAACTACAAATATTCTGAGTAGTAACCCACTGACTGATATTCTGGGTAGTAGATTTCCGACAGATATTTCGTGTAGTAGTTTGTTGAAGATATTCCGGGTAGTAACCCATTGATAGATATTCCAGAGAGTATCTCACGGAAAGATGTTTCGAGTAGTAACATGATGATCGATATTCCAGGTAGTAACCTGTTGATAGATATTCCAGGTAGTATCTTGTTGACAGATATTCCGGGTAATATCCCGATGACATATATTCTGAGTAGTAGCCCGCTGATAAAGATTTTGGGTTGTACTCCAATGAATAGAGGGTGGTAGCTTAAGCTTCCCTCCGGTGACAAATTCTTCTTCATTTATATTCGAGAATATTTATCATATGATTATAAAAAATCAAGAGATAAGAAGGAATAAGAAAGATATGTACAATGATGATTCGAGATGATGAGATACTTGAGATGGGATGTATGATGACAAGAAGTCATGTTGATCGATGGTCAGATATTGGCAGGTAGAATTAACCCTAGTTGAGAGGGAGTGTTAAAATTATACGAATTCGGTCAAATTCCACTTTGGATAGCTCACATGATGAAGATAATGATTTCACTAAATTCCTCTTTCCTAGAGGACCAAAATCGACCTAAAGATCATCTCATTTGGATAAGCAGAAGTTGCTTTTTGAATTTATGAATCCACTTATGTATATTGGATTAGGTCATCCCTATGAATATGTACAATTAGACAGGTCAGCCTCAACATTAAGTGGACCCTCATGGAAGCCTATAAATAGAAGATACCTCAAGCTCATTTGGACACATTGATTGAGCGATATTCTCTTCTCTTCTATTTTCTTGGTTCGCACAGGTCTAATGGAGAAAGTTCACACAAGGGTCTGAAACTACAAGGCTGAAGCTTGCACGAACCTAGGGTTTATATTTATTGGTCATTGGCTCATAAATAAGAATTATCAACCCTTGATGCATGCAAAAAGTGGTCAAGGGTGCATCTGGGAAGCCTCATACATTCACACAGTAGCTTGAAGGTAGCATCTAGGGTTTCTGAAGCAGATCGGGTAGCCTAGTCCCCAAACGTATTCTCATAGTGGTCAAGGGTATGTCTAGGAAGCCTCAGATGCTCACATAGTATCCTAAAGGGTGCGTCTGGGGGTTTGAGGCACATCTAAGTGTATTTATCCCCATTCGCACGCAGAGATTTCATCAGGGAGCATCCAGGACTGCCATAGTCACTCACACAACTCCTCCTCCATGTGTTTAGGACTAAAAGATGAAACTTCAGTACTCCGAAGATTCCGCTCAGTGACAGTATTGTTTAGTAGTAGGCTACAGACATTCACATTACATTACAGTCCTCAAAATTAGGGTTTTTAATACAAACATGTTTAGGTTCATTTCATGGATTTTCCAGTAGTTATGAAGATATGGATCATTGTACTCTCTTTTGTTGAATCATTTGATGACAATCTACAAGAAGACGAATTTTCAAGGGTTTTTCCCATAGTGGGTTTTTCCCTGGTCTCTGACCAATCCTGGTGTCTCCATGTGTGCATGCTTTTCTTATATTGTTCCTTTTTGTTCTTCTGCATTGATGATGATGATATTGTTCTTTCTACATAGTTGCATATGCTAATGAAATTATAATGATGTAAATCGAAAAACTTTCATGATGTTAAGGGGTGAGCTTAATGTGTTAATGAAGAAATTCAATTATCAAATCAAAGAACAATATATCCATAAGAAAATTTAACATGGTATCAAAGGTGGACTGAAGAAAATCCATGGAGATCACCCCGATGATGACACCATTGATGAAAGAAAGAAGAGAATGGTGGAGACCTAAAATAATTCTATGGTTTGAAGAAAACCTTATGCATCTTGATTATTAGGGTTTTATGAGGTTAGGTTTTTAAGACAAACCTTGGTTTATGGAATAGATATGAGGTATGAAACCTAGCATGGTAAATGTGAACATGCTCAAGCACTTGTGAAAGATTTTATGAAACCCTAGATGGGATAGTCCCTAGTGTTAGATTCCTATAGTGATAGGATTTATAATTTTGAATTGGCTGAGAGTAACTCTTGTAATATTGTACATATCTTTTCTTTCTGCTAATGTTTTCAATATTAAAATTAAAAAATGTAAATAGGGTGTGTCCTAAAAGAAGTATCAAAGGACAAAAAGAATAAGAAAAGATCAAAAAATGAAAATATATGAACCCAAAAAAAAAACAGATCATGAAAGTGTGAAAATCTAAATGCCACTACTGCTTTATTGTCTTAAATAATGGTTGTCTGCAACTTGTCATACATGCCACAACCCATGGTAGTCAAATTACTTAATCTTGACTATTTCATGCTTTGAAATTTATGTTTATAGTTAGAGAATAAAATCTGACCAAACAGCTTAATCTTGGCAGATCATTAGATAGGTAAAGAAAATAAAAGGGGTGCATCAGCTTAATCTGAGCCCTTGGAAGATATAAGGTTAGAAGTCGATAGTTTACTTTTCAAAAGAAAAAATAATGATAATGGTCTACTAGCCTAAATGCACCCAAATAAGTGAAGAAAAAAATGTTAGGGTAAGTAATGGGTAAGTAGAAGAAAGGTTGTTGAAGTATAAAGTTGATTGGACAAAAGCACATCTATCATGCTTAATCATATGTTTCAATGTGCATGAGCAATTAAGAAAGAAAAAATAGAGGTTTACAAGTTGATTTAATTGACTCCCCCTCATTCATTTCATCCCTATACTTACTAATTTCCCCATCCATAAGTATGTTCTAGTACTAAAAATCCTTTAAGTCATAAAGGCTTAGAGCATTTCTCTGAATTTTGGTGGGACCAGACCCTCAACTTAATGACTTATGGACATCAAATGTTAGAATTCCCTTCATAAAATTCATTTCCCTTCATTACCCTAATAAAACCCCTTTTCCTAAGGTTAAATTCCATTTGCCTATGAAAAGTAAAAAACCCCATGTTAAATTCCATTTCACTCAAAATACCCACAAAAAGATTTTGTCATAAGTATAAGTGTATGTAAAGGAAAAGCATAAATATTACATTATACTTAGTATTATTTTCATTCTACTCATTTCAGTTCATATTAATTTCTAAGTTAATAATATAGTTCCCAATATACCCTTTTTCCTCGTATATAAATAAATTCCTATATATATTACCCCTACCCTTAGTTTAACTATAAACTATATTTTTACCCTATCCCCCCGACAAAACCCTCTTAACTCACCAATTCTCCATAAAGTTAAGATAATCCCTCCAGTAACCCTGTTCATTCATTTAATCCAGTGTTTAACTCCAAAATAATCACAAACCAACATTAATTAAAGCCCCGGGCCCCCCCAAAACCTTTGCCCATTTCATCCGTGCTAATCTGTCACCCGACTGTCATCCGATCGTCAACACCCAAATCTAATGATTCACAGCCATATCAGGTTCACCCAATATCCGACCTTTACCCGCCCGATAAAGTGGTATTTCTTGGACCCCCATCTGCTACATGTCAAGTGTTAAGGTAGATTGGGTGACCTCGCCAAAATACTGCCTCCTCGATAAGTCGGTCTGATGGCTTGGGACACCAACTCCCCGCCCAACCCAAAAAAACCGCCCACTATTCATTCGTAATTCACCCGCCAAAAAATAACAGTTGTTCAATAAAAAGGCCGAGAATCTCTATTTGGCATTTTTCAATCAATTTCTTTGTAAAACCCCTGCAAGCCATTGCGACACCTTCAAACCCTGAAATTACTAATTGACCTCAATTTCAGAAGAAGTTGCAGAGACCCTAATCAAGCTCTCAGTCCGTACCAGAGCCCATTCAAACCAATTTTCAATCCAATTCACCAATTTCCAAGTATTTTGAGAAAAAAACCAGAACGACCCTCTCATTTGAAAATGTACAGTAAAAGTCAAAAGGTTACAGTGAAAATCAAAAAAGCACAGTAAAAGGAAAAAGATAAATTAACCAGATGAAAGAGTATTAGTAAAAGTGTATCAGATTGAAAAATCAAAGAGAATAAACGCAGCCAGTGGGAAGACAAACAACATGGAAGATAGTTATAAAGCATACAGATGAAATAAATTCATGTCAAAGTGAAGATAGATGAAAAAACACAGTAATCAAGGTAAACAGTAAAAGTAAACATGGAGGTAGTAAGGGTTAAATAGAGATGAAGACACTTTCACCAGAAACAATGAATTTTATCCAAAGTAAAGGTAAAAATAGTTAAAAGAAGATTAAGGTTAAAAGATGAAATCAAAGCAGGAATGGTACACTTTCCAGAAATTTCATGTTTAAGTCGTAGTTTTGCAGAAACTATTCTGGTCAATCCAAGATTCATTTTGAGAAATTGGAGGTTTGTGTTCCTAAAAGGCCAATATACAAAAACCTATCTCACTTTTTACACAAGTATTAGAAAAAGGGAGATAAGTTCATATCTTCACAGCCTATGTTTCGGATTGTACAAAGTCCTAGTTTTGACATCTTTCTGCAGAGAATATTTTGAACAGATGGAGCTAAATTTTTGGAAACTGAAAGAGGTTTATCTCAACAACATACTTATCTACAATTATCTCTTTCATGTTTTACATATATATCTCATATTTAGATATACAAAGGTATCAATGGACCCTAATTTTGCAGAATTTCTGGGGTAGAATGCACAAAGGAAAGAGGTAGTTAGTGACTTGGAAACCTCATCATCAATTAAGAATTGCTATCAAATTCAAATTTCTCTTCTTTGTCACCGTCAATCCATAAATATAGTGCCAAATAGATTCATTAGTTTTGAGGGCCCTTTATTTAAGTTCTATTAATGTAAAACAGTTTGAGATATCTGTAAAACCAATCATGATATTTTTTCAAGATATTTCAGTTTAGAATTTGTATAAATACTTATTCATTTGAAGTATTTTGGGTGGATTCTATTAGACATTTCTATATATTTTTTTATCAAAAGACCCGAAAGGTTATTGTATCATTTATTAAGCCAGCAGCCTGGATTGATAAATAAAGATCATACATTTCCAAGGATTCATGTGTTGAGCGAATTTCAGACAATTATTTTCATGTGTTATTGTCATTTTTCTCAAATTTATTCATAATCTTTAATGTGTTTCTCAATATAAATGTTATAACTAGAATAATATTTCAGAACTTGGTTAACTACACTCTGTATTAACAAATTTGCATTTGAATGTTTTCTTCTGATATTTAAATTAAAGAATTCTTAATTGCCCTTTGGTTTAGATTGAACAAATCATAATCCAGGTTAAAGGATTCTTAATTGCCCTTTGATATTTTATTACCCCTTCATTCCTCATTCATTATCCGGGTCTAAGAACCCTTAATTGCTCTCTCACCCCGAGTGAAACCCTTTCATCCCTCTGTCTCAAATATCTGAAATACACTTAGCTATCTTGCCCTTGGAACATCACCTTTAGTGAGTTAATCCAGTTTTGCTTCCTTATTGTTTGACTCCATAGCCCAATGGTCTAAAAGACATCAATTTATCCATCTGTCTAAGCAGATCCCACCACCCAATCTCAAATACAAATCAAAAACCCCTTAAACAATCATAACTAGCCTAAAAACATCTTAACTAAAACAAAGTTAAATTTTAAAGAGAAAGCCCTCTCTGAGCATCAGGAAGGCTAGGTCCTGATCTCCAAAAACGGATTGTGGTTACCTTTGGTTTTTCTTTTTTCTTACTTCAAAGGAATTATCATAGTGATAACATTTCTGGCAACCATACTGGGGACGACTAACATTTTCCTCAAAAATATTTTATAGGTTCAGATCTGATCTATGATGGTGGATAGTGATCAGACACATAAAGGTTAAAATCATCCACCTGGCGACTCCAAATCAATTTCACAATCAAGACTCCATTGGAGGAATGAACCTAAAAGAACAATATGTGAAGATTAGGTTTCTAACTTGGATTGTTATCCAAGACATCATGTTTTTTCTCATCAAGAAGGTTTTTCAATGTATATTGTATTTTAGAGAAGATCTTAAATTAGTTTTTAATTATTTTCCTTTGAAAATTGTAAATATAAAATCTCCTTACACATTTGAGCAGCATTCTTTTGAACCTTATGATGATCATTTTCCAATCAAGAAATCTCAAATAATCAAGAATGATCTTACAAACCTTGTACATATTCATGTACCTTGGAAATTTCCTGATAGGTATAAGCCACTCATCTTACCTCCTACACTCCATGTTTTCCCTAACCATTATTACAAGTATCTCCCTAGGTTTGATGGAGAAGATGGTAAAATCACTACCCAAAAATACATTCAAGGTTTTGAGAATTATCTGGACTTATTTGAGATTGATGAAGATGATGTTAGAATCAAACTTTTTGCTCTCTCTTTGCAAAGTAGAGTAAAGAGTTGGTTCAAGAATCTACCTATTGCAAGCATCTCAAATTTCCAATAGTTTGTCAAATTTTTCCTTGATAGATGAATAATAAAATTCAATCTTTTTGTGATCATAAAAGAATATAATCATTTTAAAGACAGCCAAATGAAACAATACAACAATTTTCTGACAGATTTAATCAAATCTATTATTCAATGTCATCAAATATAATACCTCCTCCTAATTCAGCTCTCTTGCATTATCTAAAAGCATCTGATCCAGAGATGGAATTTCAGCTAAGAGAAAGAAACCCCTCAACACTAGAATAGATGCAGAACATTGCAGTAGATGTAGAAGTTAATCTATAAATTAGAAGAGAAAAGTTGAAAGTAGGAGCGGAGAAGAACAACATTGCAGAGGTAAAACTCAACATTTTGGTAAGAAAAATAGAGGAAAGGATATAGAAGATCACCATGAAAGATATTTTTTTTGTTCAAAATCACCATGACACATTTATTTCACAAAAAGAAGAGGTTGATAGCCATGAACAAATTCCTGCTAATTCCAACTACCATAGATCAGAAGATAGATTTATAGAGAAATATGTGGAGAGGTAACCTGCTAATCTAATGTGTATGTTTTATGACATTACTTCTTTTAATGATTTGCCTAAATATGATCAGTATGATGATAATTATGTTCTTCAAATCCAAACTAACTTTACAGAGCAATCAGAAACTAGTTTGGGAATAAAGAAATTCAGTTTAAGCAGCTTGAAAACAGGGATCATCTTATTCATATCAGCTATGAAAGTGAGGAAGAAAGTGAAAAAAAATTGGAAATAAGTGAAGCTTCTTTGCCTCTTTGTTTTGCTTCATTTTAGTTCATCAAAGAAAACTTTAAAGAAATCAAAAATCAGCAGTCTTTAGGTATTTATATTAACAAAAAAGAAGACAATGGAACTCCTGATCAAGATTCTTCAGTTGCACAATTATAGTTGTCAAAATCCATTGAAACACCTGATCAAATAATACAGGAAAATTCTATACCACTATGTTTTGAATCATTTCAATTTTTAAAGGAAATGTGGTATGAAAATTCTAAAGAACAGGATGAGCAGCTTGTAGAAATTTGTGAAGTCCCATTCGAAACTATGAGTAATAAGTTGCAGCAATCCCTCCAAGTTTTTCATGATCCCATAACTGATGTGTTGGATAGTGAATGCAATCAGAATTGTTCTTCATTAACTAACTGTCAAATTCAGGATCAAGATGATAAATGTTTCATTAGTCAAACAATTCAATCAGAAGAATATCATCACAAATCTTGTTTGAAAATATGCAGGGTGATAAAGGTGAAAGTGACATTTCAATTTCATGGCATGGAGGCCATTCAGAACAATTGTACAGTTTCTTAAATCAGTTCAAACATAATGTGTATATTTTGGAAGATCCTTTTGTACAGTTTTTAGAGTCAAAAAAGGAAATCAAGTATTTCCTCATCTTCTCATTTGTTGACAAGGTTATATTGGGCTATAAAACTTCAGTTTTGATCATAAATAAGCACATACAACAAAATACATCAATCTTTATCATGCTTGAATGGTTGCATTGACTTTTTAATTTTACCTAACCAGCAATTGGACAGCTGATTAGAGTAAGTAGGTAGGAATTCAGTTTATTTTAATTTTCAGTTTTCAGCAAGTTATGAAATAATTCATTAGAAGTTGAAGCCCGGAGAGAAGGTCCTAAAGATCTTGATGATCTATTAGTTTGGTTTGAGAATTGCAGTACCTTCTTTCAGTTTCAGATCAGATTTCAGTTTGCAGAAAAGGGTGTATTTTCAGTTCAAGAGTTTCAGTCACAAAGATTATATAAAAAAGCATATACATGTTTGGGATTGGCCCAATGGATCAGACTACTAGTCGACGATGTTCTTGACATCTCACAAGGAGATGCCATCCCTGTGTGGAGCCACTGTTAGAGTCCTATAGTGATAGGATTTATAATTTTGAATTGGCTGAGAGTAACTCTTGTAATATTGTACATACCTTTGCCTTTTGCAAATGTTTGCCATATTAAAAATTAAAAAATGTAAAGAGGGTGTGTCCTAAAAGAAATATCAAACGACAAAAAGAATAAGAAAAGAACAAAAAAAGAAAATATATGAACCCCAAAAACAAAAACAAATCATGAAAGTGTGCAAATATAAATGCCACTACTACTTTACTATCTCAAATAATGGTTATGTGCAGCTTGTCATACATGCCACAACCCATGGTAGTAAAACTGCTTAATCTTGACTATTTCATGCTTTGAAATTTATGTTTATAGTTAGAGAATAAAATATGACCAAACAACTTAATCTCGGCAAATCATTAGATAGTGTTGTGGTCACCAACAACCCCCCTCTTTGATTGGTATTAGCAATAACACCAAGCAAATGGGGACCCTTAACAAAAAATCCAAAAAACTTTTTATCAAAATTTCTGTATTTTGACTCCCTAAAGCTATATCGCATCACAAGAAGAGAGCGAGACGTTTTCCTATGCGCATAATGAGCTGCGAAGAAGAGACGCAAAATTCATCGCATCGCTTATATTGTGAAGCTCTCTTAAATAAAAATCTTAAGGAATCGCCGACGGCCGATATGCGACGTCGCATATCGCAACATCGCATAAGCAGCACACAATGATTATGATTAAGTGCGATCTGCGATATTGCGATCTGCGATGAATGCGATCATCAATTCCTGCGATGACACATCTTAAACGACGCAATCCTCGACATTGCGATGCTAGTCGCAGAAATCACTAATCGCAAAGGTTCCTCGACACAGCGTTCAAGGAAAGCTGTCTACAGACCAAAATTGGGCGCACGCCTTAAAAAGAAATTAATGATTGTACGCCAAAGTATCCGAGAAGGATTGTGTTGTGTTTTCCGAAGAGTCAGTTCATTATGAGTGTCATGATTATGCATTCATTAGAGCTTAAAACTTTCATTTCAATCTTTTCGTCATTACTCTTTTCCTTTGCGTAAACTGTAAGACAGCAACTAATATAAATCAATGTGCAGGAAACATCTAAGGAAAAGGAGAAAGCGTCAATACTCGGAGAACAGAGAAGAGATGCCTTCGCAAACAGATGCCGCATGCAGCAGGACCACGGATTCCAGAGTATCACTCAACAGATACTGATGGAAATAGACTATCCAAGACTTAGAGTCAAAGGCGCACAAAAGCAGCATGTTTTCAAAAGATCCTGAAGCTTAGACTGGGTAAAGCAAAAAGAAAAACGCTATAGAGGGAAAACGCACCAGAAAATCCTGGAACAAAGAACGGAAGCAGTTTTCAATACAGAAAATTGTTCAGAGAGCAAAGTCCCTAACTTGCTCAATCATTCGCCAGGCCGGAAACCGAAATAGCAACAGCACAATCAGTTTGAGAGAAATTTGGGTTATTACCAAGTATACACACAGCGAATACACCAAGCCAGAGGAAAATATCTTCCAGTTTGTCAGAAAGCGGTGCCAGCGCTTGTTATTTCTATTTTCGTAACACAAACGAAAGGAGAAGACAAACAGCCGACTCTTCCCAAGTGAATGTTGCATTGCTTACAGCACTAAGGAGCAAATACAGAAACGGTTAGAAATTAGATTCAATTTTTAGAAATAAATTTGCTTTAGTAGAAGGGCGGTCATTTGAAATCGTGTCCTAAATTTATGTAATTAAGATTAATTAGTTAGCAGTATTTAAACCCTTCTCAGGCATTTGGAGAAGGGTCCGGAAATTTGTCAAAAAACTTGTCCTCAAAACATGCACTTTTGCACCCTCGGAGGGGGTTTTTGGTGAATGGATGGATCAAGATTTATCAATGTTTGCATTTAATGTCTGCTACTGATGTTGCACTTTTGTACTCTTAGTAGATGTTAGAACAAGTAGAGATAAATCGTTATTGCTTGAAGCTTATGAGTGGAACCAGTCATAAATGGTACTTTTATCTCTTGACTAGTTTCTGTTCATATTCTTAAAGTGATATGTAGTTTTCAGTTGTTTATATGTTATTGCATGAATGTGTGGGTTACCATTTGGCACTTCTGTACGGTGGAGTCATTTATCTGTGCTTGATATATGAATAACTTATTATGCGATATGTTGTCCACAACTGTTTTGTTTAACTTCTTATGCAGAATGGTTTATCTTAACTGATTTCTATTCTTATGATAGCTGAATGATCTTTATTACCAGTTATTGTTCGAAATCTTTTTAGATCGCATAATAGAAGAAATACACCCCGGGTTAGCGTAGATTAGATGTGTTGTTTATTATTAGATTACAATAGCATAGAGTTAGTTTAGAAGTTTGAATTAAATTAGATTAAAATACTCTTAGATCAACAGCATCCAACTCTACACACACACACACCCCTTAGATTGGGAAACTGGTCCCATTATCCCCAGTCGGACCCGCTATACCAAACGGATAAGGAGCTGCCAACCAAGGTCCGGACCGGGTGGGTATCCCCCTTGTTGTCGACCCGATTTTCGGGGCTTCAACATATTTGGCGCTAGAAGGAGGGCACAAACTATGAATGGCACCTAAATCAAAATCTAAATACCATTCTGAGAGTAAATCGCCCTCATCAACTCCCCCGACTTCCCCAGTACGTTTAAATCCAGAGTCAGAAGTCGCTCGAGTATCAACCGCTGCTACATACCCTAATATTTCAGACCAATTTATCATTGAACCCCCTGAAGTTCAAACTCTAATTTGCAAACTCCAGGGATTTTCTATTTTTACTCAGAGGTCTGAAAAATCTCAAAGCAGCGTGACTTCGCAATACAATCCTGCTCATCCTCTGACCAGATTAAAGAGTGAAAAATTTGGCATCCAGCCAACTGAATTCCCTCTTCCCACCAGGAAAAGAGCAAGGAAAACACCACCAGAGTCTGACAGTGAGACTCTTTCATCTACGTCGTCCATCTCAACTCCCTCACCGCGAAGTCAGCCACCCACATCTTCATTCCAAACCACTCATCCATCTTCCACAACCCCTCCTCTTCAATCATCAAAGATCATAATACCTTCATCTTCCCAGCATCAGGGATCATCCTCTGCACTTTCATTCACTAGCAGCTCAACGATGGCCCAGTCTCCATGGAACAATCCTGGGGCAGTTTTAATGCCCCCACCCCTGAGCCCAATACCGGCCCATCCTGAGAAGTGGCTACCCAAATTCAATCCAGAAGCAGGCATGCTAGCTGAAGAACATATCAATAATTTCATGCTTTCTGTTAATCTCAACGGAGTTACCAACGAGGATGTTGTCGTCCGGCTTTTTCCCTACACAATGCAAGGGACAGCCGGGTCATGGTACTTTTCATTACCTTCCGGGTCTATCACAAGTTGGGACATTTTTCAAAGCCAATTCCTTACCAAATTTGGCGATGACAGATCAACGGCGACGTTAATAAATGACCTATCCAATCTTAAAGCCGAGGCTAGAGAACCCATCAAAGACTTTAATTTACGGTTCAATAAAATCCTCAACAAAATTCCTACTGCTTCCCAGCCCAGCGAAGAAGTGAGATGTGAATGGTATATTATGGCCTTACCATCGAACTTGGCAATCTTCGTGGATAGGGCAAATAAGACAACCTTAGTTGAAAACTTGACAGAGGCGATAGCAGTAGAGAAACGCGTAGTAGCCCTCGAAAAAAGATCTGTGATAGAGGAACGCAAATCTAAGAAAGTCTCCTACAAGGAAGACCCCAAGAAGAAACAATCGAAAGATCCTTTCGATTTGGAAGGATTACAAAAAGTGTTAAAAACCATGTCCAATGAGATGATTGACATAAAAAAACAAGTAGCAGAAACTTCTTCGAGAAAGCTGTTGGGTCCCTATAATACTAGTGATTACCCCATTACTATTGTAGTTATACCCCTTATTTATATTGTTGTGCCCCTATTACCCCCATATTGTTATTTCTGTGCCCCATAGAATCCCTCTATTGTTATTTTTGTGGCTTTATATTATTATTGTTAGGTCGGCTGGATTATATTGTGACTCCTTAGACTCCTATATATAGAAAGGAGGTTTTGTCATTTGTATCATCCAAGAATTGTTCATTTATGTAATGTAAAGGAGGTTTCCCCCTCGAAGAGGCTGAATTCTAAGGCGTTGATCTATCTTTTCTATCTTTTCTTGAGCTGGTTTCATAACATTTGGTATCAGAGCTTTGGATTCTAGGGTTTCGCTGCTCCAAACAGGTCATCGTGGCATTTTCGCTATAACTTTTTTTCTGTGACGTTTCAGAAGTCGCAAAAAAAACCCATTTGAGAAGAAATCGCGCTGAACCTTGGGTCCGAATTTCAGAGCTTTTCGCGCGATATTTGCGGAGATATGATCTGAGGAAGTTGGTCTTTTTGCAGACTCCTGAATTACATTCAAAACAGGTGACCTGGGGAAAATCGTCATAACTTTCTCTCTGGGGATCGGATTGAAATTTCGTAAGAAGGTACAGAAAGAGGACGGACTGTAGTTTCTTGTATGTGTGTTTCAGATTCAAAGGTTGAAACAGTGACTCGTGGCACGTCGTACAAGTTCGCTCTACTGAACCAGTCTAAAAGCAAGTCACTGTGGGAGATTTCACATAACTCTTCCTTGGAGAATCCAATTTGGCTCAGACTTGTGGCATTGGAAAGAGGACGCAGAAGGCTACTACAGGTAGCAATTTCAGAACTGGATGATTCGAAATTACAGAGATACATCAGATTCAATATCAGGCTTCTATAAAGTGAAAAAAGGTGTGTAGTTTTTTTTTAAATTTTTGTGTAAGCTTGGTTTAACGGAATTCAAAGGGCATAGTAAAGCATTATTATCGGTAACTGATGCCCCGAGGAAAGAAAATGCAAACACCTAGTAAGGAACCTGAAAGCTCTAGCATGACTCATGAAGAAGAGGAAGAAATGCTACATGATATATCAAAATTACAAGAACAAGTGCAACAAATGTCACGCTCACAAAAGCTAACAGAAGCTAAGATAAGTGGCGTGGAATCTAAGATAAATGGCGTGGAATCTAAGATAAAGGGCATGGAAGCTAAGATGGAGGATTCCATGGTAAATTTGAAGATAGATTTGAAGACAGACATGGAAGAATTGAAGAAGTTGCTACAAGAAAGGGTCACTAATGGTGAAAAGGTAGTAAAGGAAACTCATGATGAGAACAAAAGAAATGTTAATCATGATTCCATAGACTCTAATGTTGGATCGAAGACTCACCATATTCCAAAAATCGATATGAGGAAGTTTGATGGCAAGGATCCCGCCACATGGATATTACAGATGGAGCAATTCTTCGATCTCAATAATGTGCAAAACACACAAAAGGTACGTATGGCAACTTTATATTTGGAACCAAATCAGTTTGTATGGTATCAATGGCTTTGTTCTCGTAAACAATTTATCACTTGGGCAATTTTTACGGAAGAATTGATAGCACATTATGAGGATACAAAAAGCAACACTTTTTTTAGCCAATTGATAAGTCTCAAACAAAAGGGTTCAATAATGGAGCACATTGAGGAGTTCCAAAAATTGAACATAAGGGTAAAAGATATTCCAGAGGAGCATAGGATTGATGTGTTCATAGGGTCTTTAAAGGATAATATCCAACATGATGTGCGCCTTTGGGAACCTGATTCATTAGAGAAGGCATTCAGGTTAGCAAGAAAAATGGAAAGCAAAATTATGGCAACTAGGAAGCATACCATTCACAACTATAAAGACGGAAGTGTTGTTGCCCATAGTCTTCCACAACCTACAAGGTTGACACCACAACAATTGGAAGAAAAAAGAGCAAAAGGGCTTTGTTACAATTGTGATAGCAAATACACAAAAGGTCATAAGTGTGCTGAGAAGAAATTATTCTACATAGATTGTGAAGAGGAAGAAGAAAAGGAGCAAGAAAGGTCAAAAGAAGAGGATATATTCCAGGAACAAAGCCTAGATGAAGAACAAATAAATCCGACCATATCTTGTAATGCATTGGCGGGAATTACCACTCCTCAAACCATCAAGATAGAAGGACAAATCAAGAAGAAAAAGGTAATAGTGTTGATTGATTCAGGAAGCACCCACAATTTTATTCATTGTAGGGTAGCAAAAGAATTGAATTGCTTCCTATATCCAGCACCAGAGTGTCAAGTGATGATTGCAAATGGAGGAACAATAAATTGTTCTGGAAAGTGCCATAATATCAAGCTATCCATGGGAGAATATGTATTGACTAGCCCAATGCTTTCCATTCCAATGGGAGGTGCTGATGTTGTACTAGGAGTCCAATGGCTACAATCCTTGGGTACAATAGCTTTTAATTTTCAAGAACTTTTCATGAAATTTTCTGTGGAAGGAAAGGAAGTTGAATTAAGGGGTATTGCAGGGAAACCAGGAAAGATAATCAGCTCTAATGGCATGACAAAGCTTCTAAAAAAGGAGCAAAGAGGTGTAATTGCACAATTATGTTCGCTAGATGTTTCCACATTGGAATCATCTATTTCTCCAGATCTCCAAAAAGTCCTGGACAATCATTCCAAGGTATTTGAGACTCCCAAAGGTCTCCCACCTATGCGTGATCATGATCATGCTATTCATCTGATTCCAGGAAGTGTTCCTCCAAACATCAGGCCGTACAGATATCCCTATGTCCAAAAAAGTGAAATTGAACGTATGGTTGCAGAAATGCTAGAGGCTGGTATAATTCAACCGAGTCAAAGTTCTTTCTCAGCTCCAGTAGTATTGGTGCACAAGAAGGATGGATCATGGCGCATGTGTCCAGATTATAGGGAGCTCAACAAGCTCACTATTAAAGATAAGTTCCCCATTCCTGTCATTGATGAATTGCATGGATCAATTTACTTCACCAAGTTGGATCTTCGTTCGGGATATCATCAAATCAGAATGAAGATTGAAGACATTCCGAAAACGGCATTTAGAACTCATGAGGGTCATTATGAATTTTTGGTCATGCCTTTTGGCCTTACCAATGCACCTTCAACATTTCAAGGTTTGATGAATTCAATTTTCAAACCATTCCTTAGAAAATTTGTGTTAGTATTTTTTGATGATATACTAATCTACAGCAAGTCTTGGAAGGATCATGTTGAACATGTTGACAGGGTGCTACAACTATTGGAGGAGAAACAATTATATGCAAAAAGATCCAAATGTTTCTTTGGAGTCCAGGAGGTGGAATATTTGGGTCATATTGTATCTCATGAAGGAGTTAAGGTAGACCCTAGCAAAATTAAAGCCATTAAGGAATGGAAAATCCCCACATCCATAAAGCATCTGCGAGGATTTCTTGGGTTGACAGGGTATTATCGCAAGTTTGTTAAGAATTATGGGAGAATAGCAGCACCTCTAACAACATTATTGAAGAAAGATTCATTTTCATGGACTCCGGAAGCAACAAAGGCCTTTGAACATCTTAAAGAGGCAATGTGCCAAGCACCGGTCTTAGCTACACCGGACTTCACAAAAACCTTTATTGTGGAATGTGATGCTTCAGGAAATGGAATTGGTGTTGTTCTAATGCAAGATGAAAGACCCATTGCTTTTGAAAGTCGTCCAATCAAGGGAAAGTTTTTAAGCAAAGCTATTTATGAGAAGGAAATGTTGGCAATACTCCATGCACTTAAGAAATGGCGACCCTACCTAATGGGAAGACACTTCAAGGTAAAAACGGATCATGATAGCCTTAAATACTTTTTAGAACAAAGATTATCCTCTGAAGAGCAACAAAAGTGGGTCACAAAGATGTTGGGTTATGACTTTGAAATCATCTACAAAAAAGGGAAGCAAAATGTGGTGGCAGATGCACTCTCAAGAAAGGATGAGGATGTGGAAGCATTGTTGTGTGCCATTTCTATTATCCAACCAGATTGGATAAACGAAGCAAGGGAGGAATGGAAGAATGACGAAGAAGTGTGGGCACTTATTCGAAAGCTACAACAAGATTCCAGTACTTCTGATACATTTAGCTGGCAAAATGATTCGTTATGGTACAAAGATCGCTTATACCTCTGTAAGAATTCCCAGCTAAAACAAAAGATTCTTATGGAATTGCACACTTCTCCCTTAGGAGGGCACTCAGGATTTTTAAAAACTTACCACAGGGTTAAGAAGGAATTTTTTTGGGATGGCCTTAAATCAGATATTCAAAAGTTTGTGGCGGAATGTTTGGTTTGCCAACAAAATAAAGTTGAAACAATTAAGACACCGGGTCTATTACAACCTTTATCCATTCCAAGCCAACGTTGGGAGGAGGTTTCAATGGATTTTATCACAGGTTTACCCAAGTCTGAGGGAAAGAGTGTCATCATGGTGGTAGTTGACAGACTTACCAAGTATGCACACTTTTGTGCATTATCACATCCATTTAAAGCCAGTACAGTTTCTACTGCATTTATGGAAACAGTTCAAAAGCTACATGGAAACCCAAAGATTATTGTAAGTGACAGAGATCCCATTTTCACTGGAAATTTTTGGACAGAATTATTTTCTTGTCTTGGTACTCAGTTAGCTCATAGCTCATCTTATCATCCTCAATCTGATGGGCAAACTGAGATAGTAAACAAATGTTTGGAAGGATATCTTCGTTGCTTTGTATCTGATAAACAGACACAATGGGTCAAATGGTTGCCTCTGGCTGAATGGTGGTATAACACTTCCTTCCATACAGCAACAAAAATGACCCCATTTATGGCACTTTATGGGTATCAACCACCATCCATCACATCATATTTAAGAGAAAATTCTAAGGTTCAGGCAGTGGAACATCACATCGAACATCAACAACAAGTCCTCCAACTCTTAAAGGATAACCTCGTGTTGGCACAAAATAGAATGAAACAACAGGCAGATCAACATCGCAGTGAAAGAAGTTTTGATGTAGGTGATTGGGTATTCCTACGGCTACAACCATATAAGCAAATGTCCCTAAAGCAAGCTAAGAAGGATAATAAATTATCACCAAAGTATTATGGTCCGTACAAGGTGTTGCAAAAGATTGGTACTATGGCATACAAATTGGAGCTTCCTGCAGCTTCTCGATTGCACCCAGTTTTCCATGTTTCATGTTTAAAGAAGGTTATAGGCGACAAGCTCCCAGTTCAAACAATATTGCCAGAACTTGACGAGGAAGGAAAAATTATATTGGAACCGGAAGCAGTCACAGAAACAAGAACTCGACAGCTACGAAATCGATCAATTTCAGAGTATCTTATCAAGTGGAAGAACTTATCCGCTGAAGATTCCACATGGGAGGATGAGAATTTTATGCAGAAGTATCCAGAACTACTCAAGCGTTGAGGACAACACTTTTTTGAAGGAGAGGGGCATGTTGGGTCCCTATAATACTAGTGATTACCCCATTACTATTGTAGTTATACCCCTTATTTATATTGTTGTGCCCCTATTACCCCCATATTGTTATTTCTGTGCCCCATAGAATCCCTCTATTGTTATTTTTGTGGCTTTATATTATTATTGTTAGGTCGGCTGGATTATATTGTGACTCCTTAGACTCCTATATATAGAAAGGAGGTTTTGTCATTTGTATCATCCAAGAATTGTTCATTTATGTAATGTAAAGGAGGTTTCCCCCTCGAAGAGGCTGAATTCTAAGGCGTTGATCTATCTTTTCTATCTTTTCTTGAGCTGGTTTCATAACAAAGCCCTACAGAGCTTTTAAAAGAAATCCTTCAATAGAGGTGAAACCGCCCAACGCTATCTCAAACGTCGAATCCGAAGAAGAAGAGGAAGAAGAGAATACCACTGAAGGGCAGACTGATGACGAAGAAGTTGTGGAACTACAAGGAATGTGGGATTTCATCCTCCCACAAGAAGAAGATCAAGAAGAATTTCCGGTTAGCACACGAAGCAAAAATCAACTTGATCCTCCCCAAACTACCCCTAAGCAGAAAGGCGCAAGCCCTGCAGCAAAAGATAAAGTCGCAACAAAGAAAACAACCGCTAAAGCGACTCAATCTAGCCCAGTCCAACCAGATCAAACACCTCCATCAAGAACACTGATTGTGTCGGATGAAATGGAGTATAACATTATTGATGACATGAAAAATACTAGGGCTAATATCACTCTTTATGAGTTGAGCAAATTGAAACATCAACAGAAAATAATGATGAAAGAATTACATGTCGTGCCTACTACATCTTTGCCTACAGCTGTAGCTTCCCACAACACAGGAAGACCTCCAACCAACACGATCAATAAGGTTGACCCAAATGACATCGCCTTGATTGGAGGAAGATCAAGGTCTCATACTCCCCCTTTTCTTCTCACTTATGAAATTTTCAACAAAAACGTGCACAATTGTTTGGTAGATTCTGGTGCTTCAACGAATATTTTACCTAGATCAATATGTGCCAAGTTGAATGTTCAACCGCAAAAATCCGTAGTGCGCATAGTTCAGCTTGATCGATCCCAAGTCGAGGTGATTGGTGAACTTAATCAAGTGACCATAAGATTGTCGTCTAACCTGAAGGTATGTCTGGTTATTGACATTCTAGTAGCTGATATCCCTGAATTCTATGGCTTAATTCTTAGCAGGGATTGGTCCGAAAAACTCCATGGATACTTCTCAACCGACTGGTCGCACATGTGGTTACCCTACAATGGTAAACCGAATCAAATAAAGGTTGAACGAGAGTTACACCAGAAGTACATAGTGACGGAATTGGAGGGAGAAAATGAAGCAATAGCATACAACAGCAGTATCATAGGAAATTACTCGGTAGATTCTTTCCTCGGCAATTTCAACGCTCATACCTCACCTTACTTAGAAAATTCAGTTTTGTCCCAAGTCGAAAATTTTTCCCAAACTGATAATTCGAAGTGTGTTAATTTTTTAGATAACCCTGTAAATACATCTTTGTTTTGGAAATTATATTTTGATGGCTCTAAATCTAACGAGGGAGCAGGAGCAGGATGCGTTCTGATTAGCCCAGACGGAAATAAGACCATGCTTACGTGCAGACTTGAATTCGATTGCACAAACAATATAGCGGAATATGAGGCCTTGGTGCAAGGCCTATACAAAGCAATCGAGTTGAACGTTAAGTACCTTCAAGTCTTCAGAGACTCTGAGATTGTCGTCAAATAGGTACGTAACATCATACATTGCCTATCAGGTCATTTGAAGCACTATCAATCTTTAGTACAAGATCTGACTGCACATTTCATAGAATTCAATATTTCATCAATCCCAAGACTCCAAAATGCGAGCGCAGACCTGTTAGCTAACGTAGCCTCTATACTTATTCCCTCCGAATATTTTAGTCCAGATAGATTCTCAATAGAATTAATTTTTAGACCGTCCATCCCTGACAACATTACAAACTGGAGAGTATTCAATGACAATCCAGACATTGTAAATTTCCTCACTTCTGAAGGATCCTACTCAAATCAAATAATTGACGAAGACCATCACGATCACCAAATACAACAAAATAGCACTGATAATGCTATACCTAAGTCGGTGGTTAAGATAGAAGACTTATATGATTTGAAAAGTCGGTTTAAAAGGTCTACCAATTCTAAACTTTACAGTTCGACTCTGAACTACGATTTAGTAAACCTAGGAACCGATGAGAAACCACAAAACGTTAATCTAGGCCACGGCCTAGCCCCTGAAGAAAAATTAGCATATATCCATCTTTTGAGACAATACAGACATGTTTTTGCCTGGAACTACGATGAGCTGAAGACATACGACACTTCTATCATTCAACACACTATCCCGATGATTGACAATGAAAAACCTGTCCAACAGAAGCTCAAAAAAATCCACCCCAATTTAGAAAATCAGATAAAAACTGAGCTAAATAAGTTGTTGAGAGCCAGAATAATCTTCCCCGTCAGACATTCCAAATGGGTCTCCAATATGGTACCCGTTAGAAAGAAAAACGGAGATATTCGAATTTGTATTGATTTCCGAAATCTCAACAAAGCCTGTCAAAAAGACAATTTTCCCCTCCCACCTATGGAGCAGATATTACAGGCAGTAGCAGGCTCAGAATTAATGTCTTTTTTGGATGGATTTTCAGGATACAATCAAGTGCTGGTGCATCCCGATGATCAGTTAAAAACCACATTCCGAACTAAATGGGGCACATACGCATATCGGAAGATTCCATTTGGTTTGATCAATGTCGGCGCTACATTTCAGAGAGCCAT
Source organism: Pinus tabuliformis (assembly GCA_031772625.1). Classification (NCBI taxonomy): domain Eukaryota; kingdom Viridiplantae; phylum Streptophyta; class Pinopsida; order Pinales; family Pinaceae; genus Pinus; species Pinus tabuliformis. The sequence continues at coordinate 680,208,359 of CM062820.1, forward strand.
GGACATCGCATTCAAAGGTTTAGTCAATAAATCTGTAGTGATTTACCTGGATGATATAACAGTGTACTCCAAGAAGCGAAGCGACCATCTCAAAGACTTGAAACAAATCTTTCAACGATGTTTAAGGTATGGGATTTCACTTAACCCGAAGAAATCTTTTTTCGCATTAAGTGAAGGAAAACTTCTAGGATTCATAGTGTCAAAATCTGGCATTCACATTGAACCTGACAGAATCAAAGAAATTTCTGAAATATCCATGCCTCATAACAAAAAAGCCATGCAATATTTCCTTGGTCAAATCAATTTTGTGAAGAGATTTGTCCCAGATTTCTCACGTATTGTTTCTCCTTTGCAAAATATGATCAAAAAGAATTCAAATTTTAAATGGGGTCAAGATGAGCATGAAGCATTCAACTTGATCAAACAAGCCATCATTAACGCTCCATCTTTAGCAACCCCAGATTTTTCAGAATCTTTTATCTTATACACGTTTGCCTCAGAGAAATCTTATGTCTCGATTCTAACTCAAGCAAATCAAGAGAAAGCGGAAGCTCCAATCGCATTTTTTAGCTCGAATTTACAAGGTGCTGAACTCAACTATTCCGACGTGGAGAAACAGGCATATGCTGTTTTCAAAGCGATCAAATATTTCAGACCTTTCTTACTTAAAGCCCATACTAAAGTCATAGTACCGTTTCCAGCGATAAGAAACCTTCTGATACAGAAGGATGTGGGCGAAAAAAGAGCAAATTGGATCACCACTTTACAAGAATACGATCTTGAGATCAAACCAGCAAACATTGTAAGAGGCCAAGGCTTCTACAAAATGTTGGCTGGAGCATCGCAAATTCTTGAGAATTCATCTGAAGAGGTACATACGTATGAGGTAAGCCTAAACGATGCAGAATCATTATATGCTGACACCATTTATTATCTTAAGAACAGGTATGCTCCATCACACCTGGATCACACCAAGAAAAGAGCTCTGAGGTTGAAAGCTAAACAATACCAGCTCATAAATGATGTTCTGTTTAAAAGGAATTACAATTCTGTGCTTCTTAGGTGTCTTGAGAAAACTGAAGCCGAAAAGGTTTTGCAGGAACTCCACGATGGACCAGCAGGCAGACACTATGCTAGAGATGCTACTGCACATAAAATCTTACGTGTAGGATATTATTGGCCCACGCTGTTCAAAGACTCACACAGTTACGTGAGGAAATTCCAAGTCTGCCAGACTGCTGCAGGGAAGCAAAAGAAACTGTCCATGCCACTACAGCCGGTAAACATCGAGCAACCATTCAGCCAGTGGGGCTTGGACATAATAGGTGAGATCGTTCCTCACTCTTCTAAGCAGCATAGGTACATCCTCATGGCAACAGATTATTTTACTAAATGGGTAGAAGCAGTTCCTCTCAAGACAGCCAATTCTGAAAACATTATTGAATTTATAGATCAATTTATAATCACTAGGTTTGGATTGCCAACGGCCTTAATATTTGATAATGCTTCATACTTTTCTTTAAAATACAATGACTGAGTTTGCACTTAAAAGAGGGTTCAAACTGAAATATTCGGCCAACTACTATCCGCAAGGTAATGGATTGGCTGAATCAACAAACAAAAACCTGATTAGGATTATTAAAAGAACAGTCGACCAAAACCAAAAGAATTGGCACAAAGCGTTGGTAAATGCTTTATGGGCAGATAGAATAACGAAGAAAGCTTCAATCGGCACTTCTCCCTTTAATTTAGTTTATGGGAAAGAAGTGGTTCTTCCAACCCACTTAGTCATTCCCTCTTTGTCTTTAGTACAATACATCGATGAGGTATCTACCTCCTCCATACAACTAAGACAACTGGAAATAATTAAATTAGAAGAACGACGAGAACAAGCTAAGAAAACACATGCTCATCACCAAGCACTGATAAAATCCTCTTTTGACTCAAGCATAATGACCAGAAAAAAATTTTAGATGGGAGATTTAGTTCTGAAATGGGATAAGGCTCATGAAGAAAAGGGCAAACATACGAAATTTCAGAAACTGTGGCTTGGTCCTTTTCAGATTGTAGAAGTCATAGGCCCATCGACGTTTATGTTGCAGGATTTAGCAGGCAGAAGAGATTCTTTGCCTGTTAATGGACAGATTCTTAAAAAATATTTTCCATAGAAGATCACTCTTCTATTTTTGTAGGATAGTTTTAGTTTTTATTTGTTTTTCTCTTTCTTATAAATAAAACCAGTTGTAGATGGTCACTAAAAGGGTTCATGAAAAAGACACCAATTCTCTATCAGATTTTGAGCTTTTCGCTTGTACAAGTAGCAAAAATTTTCGAAAAATCTGATTTTTATTATTGACAGGTAGAGTTAACTTTAGCCTAGACATGATGTTATTTTCAACTTCAAAAATTTGATGAAAGCAACCTTTGGTAAAAAATTGTTTTATATCAGCACAATGAAAGGTATCAATAATAAAATAAATATTCTCTGTAAAGCTGCTGTTTTCAAACTCTATTATTGTCGTCCAGAGCTTTCTTAAGGAAAAACAATGACTTCCTCCCTGCTAAAGGAAATCGCAGCATTCAGAGGAACAATCCGAGAAAACACTATGTCTCAAAGAATAAGGGGTCTCATCACGAGCCGCTTATCATGATCACAGATATTATAACTTGCTGACTTTGCCAAATACTGTCTAGCAAAACAGGGCAACGACTCAAGATTGTTGCAATCAAAAGACAAGGGGTCTCATCAAGAGCCAGCTTGTTCAGCAAAAAAGTGTAAATCAAGTGAATGACTGTGTCATAATTTGGCCACCAAACCAAGACACTGTTCTTTAGAGAATAAAAAAGAAAAAAGTGTCAAAAAGGGTTTTTCCTCTGAAATGTTGTGAATAACCTCAAGCAGGATAAAGGATCATTGCTGGGTAACAGGTAACCCTGTCGAGGCTATGGACGCTTGCGGGCAGCAGAGGCTCTACCTACGACAAATGAGCATATTTTAAAAAGCCAGCACGCAGAGAAGACCTTATTTTATCTTTAAAAGACCAAGTAGTGTCTGGTGTGAACACAAGAACTAAGCCTGAGGAAACAAACGATTGGAATATGAAAAGGTTGAGACGAAGTATCAATGCTAGGATAAGGCATAATATACTCTATCTGTCCATAACAAAATTTAGATATATGAAAATTTTTCTGCTTCGGAAGTTGAAATTCAATAGAAAAACAGAGATAACTGGTTCTTCACAGTGAATCGCCATTGTTGTGGTCACCAACAACCCCCCTCTTTGATTGGTATTAGCAATAACACCAAGCAAATGGGGACCCTTAACAAAAAATCCAAAAAACTTTTTATCAAAATTTCTGTATTTTGACTCCCTAAAGCTATATCGCATCGCGAGAAGAGAGCAAGACGTTTTCCTATGCGCATAATGAGCTGCGAAGAAGCGACGCGAAATTCATCGTATCGCTTATATTGTGAAGCTCTCTTAAATAAAAAGCTTAAGGAATCGCCGACGGCCGATATGCGACGTCGCATATCGCAACATCGCATAAGCAGCACACAATGATTATGATTAAGTGCGATCTGCGATATTGCGATCTGCGATATTGCGATCTGCGATGAATGCGATCATCAATTCCTACGATGACACATCTTAAACGACGCAATCCTCGACACTGCGATGCGAGTCGCAGAAATCACTCATCGCAAAGGTTCCTCGACACAGCGTTCAAGGAAAGCTGTCTACAGACCAAAATTGGGCGCGCGCCTTAAAAAGAAATTAATGATTGTACGCCAAAGTATCCGAGAAGGATTGTGTTGTGTTTTTCGAAGAGTCAGTTCATTATGAGTGTCATGATTATGCATTCATTAGAGCTTAAAGCTTTCATGTCAATCTTTTCGTCATTACTCTTTTCCTTTGCGTAAACTGTAAGACAACAACTAATATAAATCAATGTGCAGGAAACATCTAAGGAAAAGGGGAAAGCGTCAATACTCGGAGAACAGAGAAGAGATGCCTTCGCAAACAGATGCCGCATGCAGCAGGACCGCGGATTCCAGAGTATCACTCAACAGATACTGATGGAAATAGACTATCCAAGACTCAGAGTCAAAGGCGCACAAAAGCAGCATGTTTTCAAAAGATCCTGAAGCTTAGACTGGGTAAAGCAAAAAGAAAAACGCTAAAGAGGGAAAACGCACCAGAAAAGCCTAGAACAAAGAACGGAAGCAGTTTTCAATACAGAAAATTGTTCAGAGAGCAAAGTCCCTAACTTGCTCACTCATTCGCCAGACCGGAAACTGAAATAGCAATAGCACAATCAGTTTGAGAGAAATTTGGGTTATTACCAAGTATACACACAGTGAATACACCAAGCCAGAGGAAAATATCTTCCAGTTTGTCAGAAAGCGATGCCAACACTTGTTATTTCTATTTTCGTAACACAAACGAAAGGAGAAGACAAACAGCCGAGTCTTCCCAGGCGAATGTTGCATTGCTTACAACACTAAGGAGCAAATACAGAAGCGGTTAGAAATTAGATTCAATTTTTAGAAATAAATTTGCTTTAGTAGAAGGGCGGTCATTTGAAACCGTGTCCTAAATTTATGTAATTAAGATTAATTAGTTAGCAGTATTTAAACCCTTCTCAGGCATTTGGAGAAGGGTCTGGAAATTTGTCAAAAAACTTGTCCTCAGAACATGCACTTTTGCACCCTCGGAGGGGGTTTTTGGTGAATGGATGGATCAAGATTTATCAATGTTTGCATTTAATGTCTGCTACTGATGTTGCACTTTTGTACTCTTAGTAGATGTTAGAACAAGTAGAGATAAATCGTTATTGCTTGAAGCTTATGAGTGGAACCAGTCATAAATGGTACTTTTATCTCTTGACCAGTTTCTGTTCATATTCTTAAAGTGATATGTAGTTTTCAGTTGTTTATATGTTATTGCATGAATGTGTGGGTTACCATTTGGCACTTCTGTACGGTGGAGTCATTTATTTGTGCTTGATATATGAATAACTTATTATGCGATATGCTGTCCACAACTGTTTTGTTTAACTTCTTATGCAGAATGGTTTATCTTAACTAATTTCTATTCTTATGATAGCTGAATGATCTTTATTACCAGTTATTGTTCGAAATCTTTTTAGATCGCATAATAGAAGAAATACACCCCGGGTTAGCGTAGATTAGATGTGTTGTTTATTATTAGATTACAATAGCATAGAGTTAGTTTAGAAGTTTGAATTAAATTAGATTAAAATACTCTTAGCTCAACAGCATCCAACTCTACACACACACACCCCTTAGATTGGGAAACTGGTCCCATTATCCCCAGTCGGACCCGCTATACCAAACGGATAAGGAGCTGCCAACCAAGGTCCGGACCGGGTGGGTATCCCCCTTGTTGTCGACCCGATTTTCGGGGCTTCAACAGATAGGTATAGAAAATAAAAGGGGCTCACTAACTTAATCTGAGCCCTTGGAAGATATCATGTTAGAAGTAGATAGTTTACTTTTCAAAAGAAAAAAGAATGATAAGGGCCTGCTAGCCTAAATGCACCCAAATAAGTGAAGAAAAAAATGTTAGGGTAAGTAATGGGTAAGTAGAAGAAAGGTTATTGAAGTATAAAGTTGATTGGACAAAAGCACATTTATCATGCTTAATCATATGTTTCAATGCGCATGAGCAATTAAGAAAGCAAAAATAGAGGTTTACAAGTTGATTTAATTAACTCCCCCTCATTCATTTCATCCCTATACTTACTCATTTCCCCATCCACAAGTATGTTCTAATACTAAAGTCCTTCAAGTCATAAAGGCTCAGAGCATTTCTTTGACTTTTGGTGGGACCGGACCCTCGGCTTAATGACTTATGGACATCAAGTGTTAGGATTCCCTTCATAAAAGTCGTTACCCTTCATTACCCTAATAAAACCCCTTTTCCTAAGGTTAAACTCCATTTGCCTATGAAAAGTAAAAAACCCCATGTTAAATTCCATTTCACTCAAAATACCCACAAAAAGATTTTATCCTAAGTATAAGTGTATGTAAAGGAAAAGCGCAAATATTACATTATACTTAGTATTATTTTCATTCCACTCATTTCAGTTCATATTAATTTCTGACTTAATAATCTAGTTCCAATATACCCTTTTTCCTCGTATATAAATAAATTCCTGTATATATTAACCCTACCCTTAGTTTAACTATAAACTATATTTTTACCCTATCCCCCCGACAAAACCCTCTTAACTCACCAATTCTCCGTAAAGTTAAGATAATCCCTCCATTAACCCCGTCTGATCATTTAATCCTATGTTTAACTCCAAATAATCACAAACCACCATTAAATAAAGCCATGGGCCCCACAAAAACCTTTTCCCATTTCATCCATGCTAATCTGTCACCCGACTGTCGTCCAATCGTCAACACCCGAATCTAACAATTCACAGCCATATCGGGTTCACCTGATATCCGACCATTACCCGCCCGATGAAGTGGTATTTCCCGGACCACTTTCTGCTACATGTCAAGTGTTAAGGTAGATTGGGTGACCTCGCCAAAATACAGCCTCCTCAATAAAGCGGTGTGATGGCTTGGGAAACCACCTCCCCGCCCAACCCAAAAAACCACCCACTATTCATTCGTAATTCGCCCGCCAAAAAATATCCGTTGTTCAATAAAAAGGCCGAGAAGCCATATTCGGCCTTTTTTTATCAATTTCTTTGTAAAACCGCTGCAAGCCATTACGACACCTTCAAAACCTGAAATTACTAGTTGACCTCAATTTCACTCCTGAAGAAGTTGCATAGACCCCAATCAGGCTCTTAGTCTGTACCAAAGCCCATTCAAAATTCTACAATCACCATTCAAACCAATTTGCAATCTAATTCACCAATTTCCAGGTATTTTGAGAAAAAAACCAGAACAACCCTCTCATTTGAAAATGTACAGTAAAAGTCAAAAGGTTACAGTGAAAGTCAAAAAAGCACAGTGAAAGGAAAAAGAGAAAACAGTCAGATGAAAGAGTATCAGTAAAATTGTATCTGATTGAAAAATCAAAGAGAATAAATGTAGCCAACGGGAAGACAAACAGCATGGAAGGCAGTTACAAGGCATACAGATAAAATATATTCATGTCAAAGTGAAGATAGATTAAAAAACAGAGCAATCAAGCTAAACAGTAAAAGTAAACATTGAGTCAGTAAGGGTTAAATATAGATGAAGACACTTTCACCAGCGACAATGAATTTTATCCAAAGTAAAGGTAAAAATAGTTAAAATAAAATTAAGGTTAAAAGATGAAATCAGAGCAGGAATGGTGCATTTTCCATAAATTTCCTGTTTAAGTCATTTTTTTGCAGAAACTATTGTTGTCAATCCAAGATGAAATTTGATAAATTGGAGGAAATTTGTGTTCCTAAAATGAAAATATACAAAAACCTATCTCAATTTTTACACAGGTACTACAAAAGGGATATAAATGCATATCTTCACGGCCTATTTTTTGGATTGTGCAAAGTCCTGTTTTTGACATGTTTTTTCAAAGAATATTGTGAACATCTGGAGATGAATTTTTGGAAAGTGAAAGAGGTTTATCTCAATAACATACTTATCTATAATAACCTCTTTCACATTTTACATATATATCTTGGATTGATATATACAAAGGTATCACTGGACCCTAATTTTGCAGAATTTCTGGGGCAGAATGCACAAAGGAAGGAGGTAGTTAGTGACTTGGAAGCCTCATCATCAATTAAGAGTTGCTATCAAATTCGAATTTCTCTTCTTTGTCACCATCAATCCATAAACATAGTGCCAAATATATTCATTATTTTTTAGTGTCCTTTATTTAAGTTCTATTAATGTAAAACAGTTTGAGATATTTGTAAAACCAATCTTGATATTTTTTCAAGATATTTCAGTTTAGAATTTGTATAAATACTTCTTCATTTGAAGTATTTTGGGTGGGCTCTATTAGAAATTTCTATATACTTTTTGATCAAAAGACCCAGAAGGTTATTGTATCATTTACTGAGCTAGCAAGCTAGATTGATAAATAAAGATCAGAAATTTCCAAGGATTCATGTGTTGAGCGAATTTCAGACTAGTATTTTCATGTGTTATTGTCATTTTTCTCAAATTTATTCATAATATTTAATGTGTTTCCCAATATAAATGTTATAACTAGAATAATATTTCAGAACTTGTTTAGTTACACTCTGTCTTAACAGTTATGCATTTGAATGTTTTCTTTTGATATTTAAATTAAATAATTCTTAATTGCTCTTTAGTTTAGATTAAACAAATCATAATCCATGTTAAAGGATTCTTAATTTCCCTTTGATTACCCCTTCATTCCTCATTCATTATCCGGGTCTGAGAACCTTTAACTACTCTCTCACCCCAAGTGAAACCCTTTCATCCCTCTATCTCAAAAATCTGAAATACACTCTGTTATCTTGCCCTTGGAACATCCCCTTTAGTGATTTAATCCAGTTTTGCTTCCTTATTGTTTGACTCCATAGCCCAATGGTCTAAAAGACATCAATTTATCCATCTGTCTAAGCAGATCCCACCACCCAATCTCAAATACAAATCAAAAACCCCTTGAACAATCATAACTAACCTAAAAACATCTTAACTAAAACAAAGTTAAATTTTAAAGGGAGAGCCCTCTCTGAGCATCAAGAAGTCTAGGTCCCGATCTCTAGAAGCAGATTGTGGTTACCTTTGGTTTTTCTTTTTTCTTACTTCAAAGGAATTATCAGAGTGATAACACCAAGGAGGCATGTTTGGTTAATTGAAGGCAAAATTGGTATGTGGACAAAGGACATTGATGGCTATTAAAGGATGGAGAGGATCACCTCTGATTGAAGATAATTATTTATTCACCTGTTATTCTTCTTACTTTTGTTTAGACTTGTATTATTCTTGAGTATATAGATGTTTCTAACCTCTGTGATGAGATGTGATAAGTGGATCCTTCTTGAGGATCATTTGAAATGCAGGAAAGATGGCTAGAGCTGGAAAAGGTAAAGAGGCACTATATGAAAAGGTGACAAAGTGATAAAAGCTTCCTATGTCTAATGAGAAATTTCACAGGTATTTGAATCCCACAAGGTATGCATGTCATGTTACATTGAAAGGCTAGGTAATCCCTAAGGTATGATGAGAATATCTATGACTCATGAAAATAATTTGGATTTATGTTTCCTATGGTGAAATGGTGCACCTGGTATTGAACTTTTGATCTTATTGAAATGTTAATCTTTGATATTTATGGTATACTTGATGTTTGGCTAACATCTATCTATTGGATATCTTGATCTCATAAAGAAGGCTAGCACCCTAAAGATGATACTCTTGATACTTATCATGCATAAGTCATGATGGATTTCACATAGAAGGGTAGCTTATTGACTTTTTATAATGCTTGTGATGAACATGATGAAAGTATGGGAAAAAGAGTGGAAACTCTTGTTGTCTATTGAATGACCTTACTTGATCATATTGATAATGATAAGCATGATAACCTTGATGATAGAGGTATAACTATGAGGTTGATATTCTAGATCTTTTTACTAACTACAGTCGTGTCTTGATGTGATAAGTAACTATGGCATATGGTAAAATTGAATGCCCTAACTTGATGGGTTGACTTGATATTGTTACATATGTATGATACCCTAATCACTTAACTCTAATCACTTGATGAAAGATTGATGTCATGATGATGATGACCATGATGGATATATGTTTTATTTTATGATCTAACAGATCTTTTATTACATGACTCTAGTATAGACAGGTTGATGACATGAAAGAAGATGAATGAAGTGGATTCCCATTCAGAGGGAGAAAATCTCCTAAAGATTATTACTCATATTACCATTTGCATTATATGTATATTATGTATTATTGAAGTATGATTTATGGGTATCTGACATTGTTGATCTAAATCAAAGGTATTAACTCGGCTAAGATGTTTTTATCCCACTCAAAGCCTCGGTTGCATGGAAGAAAGGCTACAAGTGCGACTATAGCCTCCCAAATGAACATATGCAAGCTCAAGGGTTTGAACAAGGCCCTAAGATAAATTTTGGTTTTATTCGACCACGTTCTCTCACATAACATCTTGAAGAGTGCGACTGTGGGTCCTAGTCACACAAAGGAAGGCCTATGGGTGCGACTATGCCTGTAGATCATAGAAAAATGAAGTTTTGTGCATGAAATCAGATGTTCACCTGGAGGATGTTAGTTCTACATATGTGTAGCAGATAACAGAAAGATCTGAGAGAAGGGAAGTTTGAATGTTTACTATAATATGAATATGTAGATTGAACTTGTGTTTGCAGGTGACCGGGATACAAATACGTCATTATGTTTGAAGTTTGTATTACAAGAGTTTGACATGATTTGGCTGATTGATATAGATGAGCAGTGTTGGGAGTTCTAACATGACTTATATTGGTATTTGATAATGGTTTTGTATTGGCCTTCTCATTCTTAGCACATTGGTTGAAGTATTGACAGTTGTATGCTTGGAACCTGCAAGATTTATGCTTGGTATATGAATTTTCATATAATAACATAAATGGCTTGTATTATGATCATGAGAATGACTTAATCAGGTTTGATATTGCATGATAATAGATGAAGTCAAGACTTGATATGAGCTCTACCTATCACCTCGTCTAAAGAACTTGATACTGTGATATTGATGATTTTTATATTAATTATGATCTACATTGATTTATGAAAAGTTGCGCAAGTTTGTTTGGTAAAATGTTATGTTTGTAGAGATCAATGCATGAAGCAAGCTCCCTTATCCATATGGTTGAAGTCAGGATGATGTGTTGGTATCTGGTGAATTCAAGATGATGTGTTGATAAAAACCTCTATTTCAGTAATGTTCCAAGGTATGACTTTGGTTTTGGTTTTATATATTGATGGTCTACTCTTGACAGGTGATAAGCCTCTAATGATATAAGTAAGAGGGAGATGGCTTCTGAAGCTATAAATAAGAAATCATGGCATGATGAATCAGTTTCTAAAATTGGGAGAATATAATCTATATTTCGAAGTTATTGAAGAAGTAGTGGAAAGAGGAAATGCAAATCCTTTGGCACAATAATTAAATTGGCAACTGATAGTTGATTGAAGCTTTTTTGAACATATGTTTGTGTATATACATGATATACATAAGACTTGAGTTGATTCATGATTGATTTGCTTCATACACATTGAGTTGTTGTCAAGCATCCTTCGAGACATTTGCATGATATTACCTATTCTTGGTTTGAGATATTCTTCCGATGATATATGACTGTATGGATATGTTGATGAATAATGATGTAAATATAAATATAATTTCATTATGTTAAGGGGTGAACTTAATGTTTTAATGAAGAAATGAAATTATCAAAGCAAAGAACAATATATCCCTAAGAAAATTTTACATGGTACATCATATATGTTTAACATGATTCTAGAGCTGACAGATATTCTGGTTACTAACACGCTGAAAAATATTCCAGGTAGTAGCACATTAACAGATATTCCAAGTATTAGCCCATTGACAGATATTCTAGGTAGTAGCACGCCGAAAGATATTCCGAGTAGTAGCCTTTTGACAAATATTCTGGGTACTAGCCCACCGAAAGATATTTCAAGTAGTATCTCATTAAGAGATATTTTGGGTAGTATCCCATCGACAAATATTCTGGGTAATATCCCGTTGATAGATATTTTGGGATGTATCCCGATGAATAGAGGGTTGTATCTTAATCTCCCCTCTGGTAACAAATTCTTCTTCTTTTAGATTTGAGAATATTCAGCATATGAGCAGGAACAATCAAGAGATAAGCAGGAATAAGAAAGAGATGTACATTGATTATTCGAGATGATGAGATACTTGAGATTGGACGTATGATGAAAGGAAGCCATGATGATCTGTGGTCAGATATTGGAAGGTGGAATTCTCCCTAGTAGATATGTTGATGTTGATTGGGATTGATGTCAATACTGAAATCTGTTGATGTTGATTGGGATCATTATTGATGAGATGAGCACATATGAGTGGGGCCTTAGTATGAGATCAGCCATGATGAGAGGTTTATAGCATGACCGAGGTTGAGTGCGATGTTTATAGCATGACTAGCTATGAAGCAGGATGAAGAAGCGTTTGAAGATATGTTTGAGAAAGTTATGAATATGACATGATACATTATGATGACATAGAGAGGAAAACAATCCCATATATATAGTTGGGACTGAGATACTTTCATATATTCAGATAGCGCAGTTGTACGAGACCATCCTTGGCTTGTGTTTGACACCTCCTTGAGAGGGATGATGATTATGTTCTAACATGATATTTGATTTAATGTCTTGTATGAACAAGAGACAACCACTACTGATACATGATGATTACATGATACAATTACAATGATATGAGTATGATGAGAATAGTGCTAATCGAGGACATTGAGCCAATCTCCTCCCTTGTTTGAGATCCCAGGGTATAGAATTGAGATAGAGGATTCCTGGGGTTGAAGGAACTCTAGACAATAGGATATCACCCCTATTTGTTACCCATAGGGTTGGAGTAGTAGCTCACCCTATCTTGGTCTTTGCAGAGTATACCCCAGATGGCATCATACCCACAGTTTGGGCTTGTTAGAATTATCCCTCCCCGTCTGGCTAACGGTTGAGGAGGCTTGGGGGCGTGAGATCCTAACCTTTGGTAAGTCTGGTATCTCGCCCAAGACAGTATTATGATGCAGGTTTTCTACCACATGACTATTGAGGGTCTGGGTCGTAGCCCGCTGACATATATTCTGGGTAGTATCCCGTTGACCAATATTCCAGGTAGTAGCCTGTTGATAAATATTCTAGGTAGTAGCTCGTTGATAGATATTTTAGGTAGTATCCCATTGACATATATTCCAAGTAGTAGCCAGTTGATAGATATTTCAATTTGTAGCCCAATTAATAGTGGGTTGTAGCTTAAGCTCCCCTACAGTGATAAATTCTTCTTCTTTTAGATTCAATAATATTTAGTATATGATCATGAACAATTAATAGATAAGAAGGAATAAGCAAGAGATGTACATTTATGATTTGAGATGATGAGATACTTAAGATGGGAAGTATGATGACCGGAAGTCATGTTGATCAATGGTCAAATATTGGCAGGTGGAATTCTCCCTAGTTGAGAGGGAGTGTTAAAATTATGAAATTGCGGTCAAATTCCACTTTGGATAGCTCACGTGATGGATATAATAATTGCATTGAATTCATCTTTTCGAGAGGACCAAAATCAACCTAAAGATCACCTCATTTGGATAAGCATAAGTTCATTTTTGAATTTATGAATCCACTCATGTATATTTGATCAGGTCGGCCCTATGCATATGTACAATTGGACAGGTTAGCCTAAACATTAAATGGACCCTTATGGAAGCCTATAAATAGAATATACCTCAAGCTCATTTGAACATATTTATCGACCCATTTTCTCTTCTCTTTTATTGTCTTGGTTTGCACGGGTCTGATAGAGAAAGTTCACACAAGGGTCTGAAACTACACGGTTGAAGCTCGCACAAATATAGGGTTTATGTTTCTCGATCACATGCTTGTAAGTAAGCATTCTCAGCCCTAGACGCATGTACAGAGTGGTCAAGGGTGGGTCTTGGAAGCTTTAGACGCTCATACAATCGTCTAGGGTTTCTGAAGCAGATCGGGCAGTTTGGTCATTAGGCGCACACATAGAGTGCTCAAGGGTGCATCTTGGAAGCCTCAAACATTTGCACAGTAGCCTGAAGGGTTCATCTAGGTGTTTGTGGAAGATCTGAGTGTATTTTTCCCTAGTCGCACGTATACAGTTCATCAGGGAGCGTCAAAGACTTTCGTAGTTGCTTGCACAACTCCTCCTCCATCCGTACGGGACTAAAAGATGAAACTTCAGTACTCCAAAGATTCTGCTCAGTGACAAAAGTATTCAGCAATAGTCTACATACACTGACAGTACATTACAGTCCTCAACATCAGGGTTTTGAATTCAATAATTTTTAGGTTCATTTCATGGATGTTCTAGTTGTTGTGAAGATATGAATCATTTTACTCTCTTTCGCTAAATCATTTGATGACAATCTATACGAAGAAGAATTTGTGAGGGTTTCCGCATAGTGGGTTTTTCCCTAGTATTTGACCAATCCCGGTGTCTCTATGTGTGCATGATTTTCTTCTATTGTTCCTTTATGTTACGCTACATTGATGATGATGATATTTTTCTTTCTACATAGTTTCATATGCTGATGAATAATGATGTAAATTTAAATAATGTCATGATGTCAAGGGGTGAAATTAATGTGTTAATGAAGAAATGAAATTATCAAAGCAAAGAACAATATATCCCTAAGAAAATTTAACATTTTGTGGTGTTGAAACTTTGTGATAATAACCATTGATTCTCTACCGCAAGATGTTATGCTTGTTGCTTCCTTGCAGAAAGTTCCTTCCTCAATATAGCCTTCTCACTTAGAAGATATTTGGAGTTATCCTGTGTTGTTGTGGCGAAAGAAACATTTGCCGCCATGACCTCTCTAGGATTCCTTCTGGTGTTGGAAGTTATCACCTTCTATGTAGCAATTGAGATTGGATTCTAAGGATATTTTGGATAGTATCTATGCCTCTGCTACAAGATCCTCTTCCTAAGTTTATCAAATGTGACACGACATACATCCATGACTCTGTCTGTTGGTGGAGGTGTGATCCCCATCTCTCCAAATGGAAGATGACCACCTGTGAGGGGAGGTTCCTCTAGAGAACCTAGCTCATCATCCATGGGTTGAATGGTATCTTCTTCCTCCAACTCTTCCTCTTCTATCTCTTGAGCCAATTGTTCTTCTTCCAATCTATGTGTTGCTTCTTCCTCCTGCTACTTACTTTGTTGTTCCTATTTAATCCTTCTCCTCTCCTGTTCTTCTTCTTATTTCTTTTTAAGAAATGCATTCTGCTTCCTCTTCTCCTCTTCTTCTTCTTCTGCTTCTCTCCTCTCCTATTCTGCTTGAACAACTCTTATGTTTAGAGGATCATATTTCCACTTCCTATTTCTCTCGCCTGTCGAATCATATATGATCCTCTTCTTAGGAGCTACTTTCCTTGCTTGAGGGGTTATCTATTCTTCCTCCTGCACCTGCAAGTCTTGAGCTAGTGGATCTTGGGGTGAACTGGTTTCCATCCTCATATGCTCCTTTATGTTTGTATTGTACCATCACCTTACCTTCTCATGTTCTACTGTAGATATCGAAGAATACCCCGTACTGTGACTGATCCTTTCACAATGTTGCCTACACACTCTCCTAAGATCATATCCATGAAATTATTTAGTGGTGAAGTGCAAGTTTTCCTGCTCTTGTATTTCTACTGTTGTCACCTTGTATTTCTTTAACTCACATAATCTTATCCTTAATAGGAAGGTGGGCCAAGGGGATTTCCTCCTCCTGTGAAGAACTCTTGATAATCCCTAGTCTAACTGATTTACGACTTCCTACATGACCACCTTATTGGTCACATATCTTGGCATGAGACAAGGGGATATGTTATAACCAAAACATATGATGTATGCCCCCTCGGGTGTTGCATGTAGAAAATCTGTTGTAGTTTAACCTGATAATGCAATATAAATCAAAGAATAATATTATAACCTACTTATGTTATCAATTTGTGGAAGCTTAAAGATTGCGCTGAACAATATAACCAAAAGAAGAAGAATCAATGCACAATACACATGAAAATACTTTGGGGAAAGCCTCAGCTAAAAACCCCACTATCTGTATTATCATACAAGGTGGAAATACATAGGAATTATACAAAACCTTAGCTCTCACAACTAGGCATATCTCAGTACAATCCTCATAGATGCTCACAGGCAATATTGGCTACTCTCCAGCCTTCCTCTCTGTCCTCCAAGCTCTTGTTTCCTTGCCTTGTTCCTCTAGGATGATCTTCACCTCACCAAGTGGAACACTATCTCACACACTGTTAGAACTGCGCAATCCTCAAGGAATGATTCCTTAATTGCATGCATGAGTTTTATTTATAAGAAAGCACATGCAACTGATAGTACATTGTCCTTAACTTTAATCTCAACTGGGTCATTCTCAAAATAGACATGCATGAGTTTCTGATGAGGGAATATTTAGTTAACTAGAGTACACTACTTGATTGCATGCATGCATCAACTGACTGTTAACTCTCTATTAGTTCCTCAAATAGTTTGGAACTAATTTAACTGGACTTAACTCAGTAAATTGAGTTAACTAATTACAACTCAAATATAACTCAATCTTATCTCCTTAATTTAAGGGATAACTCTTACATGACTTCAGAAAGACTTCTAACTTGAATTTCTCCAACTAATTAACTTAAAATAAATTAATTAATTATTTTCAAGTAGCTGCTAAGACTAAATTATATTTTAATTCACAATTTAATTCAAGGACAAATTAAATTGGAATATTCTTATTGCCACATTTCAACACTCCCTCTCAACAAGAAAGGGATTATCTGCCACCCCGATCTTGTCTCTATGGAACTCGAATTTACACTTTGACAATGCCTTTGTCAAAATGTCAGCATCTTTCTCCTCTGTCGAAATATATTGCAGCAACATGATCCTCCTCGCTACATCAATAGCTTACTTTACCTTGTAAAGCCAACAGTAACTCACAACTGACTTGTTATTTGGTCTCAGAACCATGTCCCAAACACTATTACGAACTATGGAGTCATACTCCTCCACCATAGCATCAATCCCAATTAGCTGTTGCACTGCTTCCTCAAAAGAAGATGGCTCGATCTCAACACATTCCCCAGCAAGGGCCATGTATCCAGTGTACCTCTCAGGTGACCTCCTCTGTCTGCGCTGAGAAGATGGTGCTCCCACATTCTCTCTCGCATCCTCCAACAATCTGTCAGCTTCTCTTATGCACTTCCATCCATCTCTGGAAGACTATGCTTGAGTGGATATCTCCACTCCTGGAACCTCAACATGTGGCTACTCTGCATCAGTCTGAGGCTCCTCCTCCTTAGGAACCAATAGTTCCTCCACAGCCTAGAGTTGGAGCTCCCTCTCAAGGGAAACTCGCATGGCCTTCTGCTCATCAAACTTGATATCTCTGTGAACCACCATCCTCCGACTGGTATGCAAGTACACCCGATACTTGTGAGGTGTATCAGTGTACCCCACAAGTATCCGCAACTCTGTTGTCGTCTCAAGCTTCTTACGTGCATCCTTTGTCACATGGCAATATATCGATGAGCCAAAGATCCTGAAGTGACCCACATCTGGTCTCTTACCAGAGAAAGCTTCCTCTGGTGTCTTCATCGCAAGTATGCGATGCGGGCTTCTATTATGCAAATAGACCGCTATGTTGCATGCCTCAGCCCGCAAGTGAAGTGGTAGGCCTTGGTCATGTAGCATTCCCCGTGATGCCCCTGCAATAGTTTTGTTATTCCTCTCGGAAACCCCATTTTGTTGTAGGTTATGAGGTGCCACCAACTCTCGTTTAATTCCTTCCGCTGCACAAAAGTCCTTAAATTCTTGAGAGACGTATTATCCATTGTTGTCACTTCTCAAGGCCTTGATTTTCTTCCCTGACTCTTTCTTGACCAAAGCTTTGAACTCACAAAACTTTGTGAAGGTTTGGTCCTTCTTCTACATGAAATAAATCCAGCATTTACAAGAATAATCATCAATGAAAATCACATAATACCTTTTCTTCACTTTGGATGTCATCGAAAATGGTCCACACACATTAGTATGAACTCACTCTAAGATAGCCTTTGCTCGACTGTCTCGATCATGAAAGGAAGACTTGGTGTACTTTCCCAAGGTACAACCTTTGCATGTGTCAACTTGCTCAAGTTTACCTTTGGGAAGTCTTGTAGATATCTATTGCATTATCTTCAAAGCCCCATGATGCAAATGGCCCAACCGCCTGTGCCACAACTCACCAATGTCTTGGCTTTCTACCAATTCTACTTTCGTACTCAACGCTGTATAGTCATCTACCTCTAGTTTATAGAGATTCTTCACCCGAATCCCTATCCTCTTGGTCTGACCCGTGGTTATGTGTCTTAGGAACACCTTTCCTTTACTGAAGGCAACATCGTAGCCTTTTTCATCCAACATCATGACTGATACCAAGTTCTTCTTCAGTCCAGGCACATACATCACATCTTTCAAGGTGATAGGAGCTCCATGCTCCCTTTGAAAAGCAACTGTGCCCACTCCTAAAACACTATACCTTTCGTCGTCACCCATCTCTATGCACATCTTGAGGTCTTTCTCCTCCAAGTCACAGAATAAAATTTTATCACTGGTCATGTGGAATGAGGCTCCACTATCAAGATACCAGACACAACCCATCATTGATGACACCATGCATGCGATGAGGGTAAATTCCATTTCGAACTGAGAGGCTAATGCCTCACCTTTCGATCCATACGAGGATCCCTTTCTAGACTTCTTCGATGGGAAATTAGTCGCATAATGTCCCATCTTGTGACAATTAAGGCATCTCACTTTAGACTTGTCACCCTTCTTCCCTCCATGAGAATAATTTGATTTGGAATGGGAATCCTTCCCCTTCCCTTTCATTCCTTACTTGCTAAGGCCAGATTTTCTTCATCATCATCCTTGGATGAAGAACCATCTCGTGTGCTCTTCTTGATCTACTCCTACATGAGGTCTGACCACAATCATTCCCAATCCGGTAGTTTCTCCCTTCCAATCACAGAGTCCTGATAGCTATTCTAACTCTTTGGAAGGCTAAGGAGAGCGAGGCTCACCATATTATCATCGGCAGTAGTTATTCCCACACTGCTAAGCTCATCTCTGCATGTGGTGAGCTTGTTCAGATATGTGGAAATAGTATCGCCCTTCTCCATCTTGATTCTTCGAAGCTTATCCTTGAGTGCCAATTTCCTCTAGTCACTATTGTTCTGGTAGAGGTCCTTCAATGTCTTCCACATTGAAAATGGAGTATCCTTCCCATGGAGACTCGAGACAATATGGTCTCGAACTCCCTCAAGGATGATCTGTCTCGCCTTCGCCACACACTTCTTCCACTCAACCAACTCTTGTGCATTAGTTGAAGCTAGCTTTGGGATTTCTTGATCAATGAATTCCTTCAAGTCATTGTCTTCTAATATAGCCTCCACTCTATCTTTCCATGCTATGTAATTTGAGCTACCTTCCAAGGCATACTCGAGTCTCAAGCCATAGAACTCCATTGGCCAACCTTGAAGTATGATATGAATTCGATTTGCACTTGCAACCCCAAACTTCAAACTTCGAATTCTCTTCAGTATATTGTTCACAGCTCTGAAATTCTATGTAGAAAATTTATACAAATCCAGCTCCGATACCATGTATAAATCTGTTGTAGGTTAACTCGATAATGCAATATAAATCAAAGCAGAATACTATAACCTACTTCTACTATCAATTTGCGGAAGCTTAAAGATTGAGTTGAACAATATAACCAGAAGAAGAAGAATCAATGCACAATACACATGAAAATACTTTGGGGAAAACCTCAGCTAAAAAACCCACTATCTGTATTATCATACAAGGTGGAAAGACATAGGAATTATACAAATCCTTAGCTCTCACAGCTATCCAGCTCTTAGTACAATCCTCATAGATGCTCACAAGCAATCTTGGCTACTCTCCAGCCTTCCTCTCTGCCCTCCAAGCTCCTATTTCCTTGCGTTGTTCCTCTGGGATGATCTTCACCTCACCAAGTGGAACACTATCTCACACACTACCAGAACTGCGCAATCCTCATGGAATGATTCCTTGACTACATGCATGAGTTTTCTTTATAAGAAAACACATGCAACTGATAGTACATTGTCCTTGCTTTAATCTCAACTGGGTCTTGCTCGGTATAGACATGCATGATTTTCTGATGAGGGAATCTTTAGTTAACTGGAGTACACTAGTTGAGTGCATGCATGCATCAACTAACTGTTAACTCTCTATTAGTTCCTCAAATAGTTTGGAACTAATTTAACTAGACTTAACTCAGTAAACTGAGTTAACTAATTACAACTCAAATATAACTCAGTCTTATCTCCTTAATTTAAGGGATAACTCTTGCATGACTTCAGAAAGACTTCTAACTTGAATTTCTCCAACTAATTAACTTAAAATAACTTAATTAATTATTTTCAAGTAGTTGTTAAGACTAAATTCGATTTTAATTCACAATTTAATTCAAGGACAAATTAAATTGTAATATTCTTGTTGCCACATTTCAACATTGCAAGCCAATTTGTGATATCCCATAGCGACTCCTTTACCTAATCAGTCATGCAAGGAGTTTCGATCTCGAATATCATATGAAAGATAACTATAAAGAAGTGCTTGACCAATCTATCATATGTGCCTTTGAAGATTGACTCTGATAACACTTTGCAGTGAAAGTAAACTAGGAACTCGTTCTGAAGGGTCTAGCTCCAGTGGATTATTTGGAATAGATACTATGCACAGATTCCATCTAAAACAAATGTATACACGTAGAATTATGGGGCCTAATTCGCCCTCAAAGATGATTTTTCCTTCCCCACGTGACGTTTCATCTCAAATGATAATATATCTTCCAAGTTGAATATTGTTCCACCGGTTACCACCATATTGAGCATATATAACTAGTTTTCTTCAAACACCTCAACATTCTTGCGCCCATGCAACCAACAACACATGGCTATCAGATACTAATATACATATCTGAGGATCTTAGTCAAATAATTTGCGGATGGGTGATGATGAAACTTAGCAGGTTCTCGACACCAAGATTTGATAATGTCACTTGTGTCGAGGTTGGCCCATCTGGTGTAGAAGTCATTATTTGTGTATTTAGTGGGCTTAAGCTTATTGTAGTACGTGTGAATGTCTTCTCCATAATAAGTGGTGAGATGACGACACTTACATTGTGAAGCACAAGATAGGAGTCATCCATGTGTGTAATGATCCACTCAATCACTTCTGCACAAGGGATGACAAGGAATATGCATGTGACCATGTGCATCTTGGACCTATTAATGTTTATGTACACTTCCAATTCCTCCAAGTTCTCAAAAAAACATTTCTGCATTAATGTGTTGTATATCTTGCTCCATGTGACCTATGTAATCTTATCAATAAAGCAATGTGTGTCAGCATATATTGGAATGGTTGGCTTGGTAAATTCAATAAGTTTCTCAATGCTTGCTTCTGAGACTTCTTTGGAGGCCATTTTATGGGGAGGCACGGCTCCAACAGAGGATGATAGGGTGACAATACTTGTAGTACGAACACATGTTTGTGGTAGCACACTCACAATGAAAAGATTAGCTTAAAACAACCCAACTATGCATCAATACTTGTAAATCATGTATAAAGAGCCATCAAAGGTAGCTGATCATGAAAATATATCAACAACAACACAAAATCACTTGCTTGCATGAGGAAATAGGCATGAAAATAACGAGGGTGCACTTTCAAAGCACGAAGGAATGGCATGGATCATTAAGGGCTTTGCATTGCACTCGTGCACTCAAGCAAGTGAATAAAACCCATCTAGGGCGCACTGGGGCACTCCAAAGAGTCGAGGAGGTGAGTTTTTGGGCCTTCAGACCTTCACAATGCACTCATGAGCTCAAGGGGACAGAGAGGGTGCATTGGTGCACTCCAAAGGGACAAAGGAACATGTTGAAATGCCTTTGAGCCTTGAAAATGCGCTCATGCTCTCAAAGGCAAGGGTGCACTAGTGCATGCTGAAGGGATGAAGGAAAGTGCCTCAAGTCTTCATGGTGTGCTCATGCACTCAAGGGAGGGTGAAATTCTTCGTGGTGAAGTAGTGTGCTCAAGAGGTAAACTTGGTTGTTTTGTGCGCAGTTTTCAAGGTTGATCAAGCTTTGAATTCTAGAAGTGTGCTCTACCCGTTGGAAGCTCAGAAACAAGTTTAAAAGAAAGATTTCATTATAAGATGGAGGATAAGAAGGATCTTCAAGCTTCTATAGATGTTTTCACATTCACGGTGGAATATGAAGGGTTGAAGAATGTGAAGATTTTATGCATACGATAGAAAATTAGCACTTGCGGAATGAAGATTGAATAGCAACGCCAGCAATCAAACTAAAAAAAAAACGACGTCAAGAAAAGAAATAACGACAGTGAAATCATGAAGGGAGATGATTATATTTGACATGCAAACAATGTAAACTTTGAAACGGGAACTATAAACTCAAAACGGGAACTCTGGCCAAAAAACCCCAAAAAAACATCAAAAACAGTGCTAAAAACGAAAAGTGTGTATACTAGAACGATGTTTTTTTTTTTAGGTGTCAATTTTGAACGTGTTTTAAAAATGGCAGTGACTACGAAATTTACTACGAAATTTTCGTGCAAAATATAGCTTCAAAACGAAAGTGTTGATACTGGAATAATGATTTTTTTTTTTAGGGTCAATTTTCAAACTTTTTAAAAAATGCTAATAAAACCAATTTTTTATGTCTCAAACAAAGTTAAATTTTAAGGAAAAAACACATTAATGTTTCTGGTAGAATATCATTTTTCTTTCCTAAGTATAAATTTAACATGTTTTCAACCACAACATGCTAGATACAAAAGAAATTGAAATTTTTTACTATAAAACTAAAAAAACATGACATTATGAACAAATTATATCACTGAATGAATTCAAAAGTCTTTATTTGTATACTGAATAAAACAGACATTATATCTCTAATTTGATATTGCATTGTAGATATTTAAACAATAAAATTTATCATACTTAAGACATAATCCAACAACATAAAAATGCTTCATAACTTCTCATTTAACAAAATATGGAAAACATTAATTTTATTTGAAGATACGATGCATACATTAGTTATATAAACTGTCTTAAACAATTATTCAAACTCAATCACCCAATAACCGTGGGTAGGCCGTCGTCGTGCCCCCTTCCCCCAACCCATTACCGATCTTTCCCATTCACCCATGCCCTCTTCCCCCTTCTGCCCTACCCATGCGCCAGCCCTTGCTACCCCCAACTCACCCACCCATGCACCATTTCCCCAACTCTTCCTTCCCTACCCCACAACTCTCCTCCCCATAAGCCCACCCCCTAACTCCCATTCCCCTCCAATCTCAACTCCTCCCCCCCTTCCTTAACGCCGGCCCCATGGGCCTCGCGCCCTACCCCCCTCCACCCTACCCTTACCCTTACCCCCTACCTTCCCCCACCCCCCGCCACCCCCCTACCCTTACCCTACCCCCCCCCCCAACCCCTACCCCCCACTACCCCCCTGCCCCCCCGGCCGCCCCCCCCCCTCCCCGCCCCCCTCCCACCCCCTACCCTTACCCCCCCCCCAACCCCCCCTGCCACCCCCCCCCCCCACCCCCCAACCCCTTACCCAACCCCCTACCCCCCCACCCCCCCCCCCCCAACCCCCTACCCTACCCCCTACCCCCCTCCCCCCCACCCCCCCTTACCCATGTTTGACATCATATTCTAGTGTAAAAATGTTGTTCCTACATTGATACATAGCTTAATCTCAAGTCTTTTACAAGTAGTTAAAGTGCCAAAAGGCACATGCAAGGGAGGTTGTGGGCTATTAGCTATAGAGCAATGAATACTACCATAGAGGGACACAACAATCACAAAAGGAGTCATTTGTGAGGAGATAATTGAGACTTAAGTAAATATGGATAAGTAGGTGGCAATCTAAAACAACTTAACATATCTTCCTTATTGTGTAGAAATCAATTTTAGTAATGTGATTGCGTGCATAAAATGAGTAAATATTTCCTTCAAACTTAAATCATTTAAACATCAAGCTTTGCATAGATGGTTTGTTTATTGAGTTATCAACATGAATAGTGCATGGTTTATTACCTTTTGCAAAGATTGGCCTTTGAAGAAATTTTGTATGAAATGTTTTGACAACATTTATCCTTCTATTAAAAATGTAAATATTAGAAGATATACTTCCATTATTTTGGAGGTCCACCTAGGTTTCCATTGTGTCTTTTCTAAGCCATTTTTCCTTCAGTGTAAGCATGTGTACAAATTTATTTATTTATTTATTAGAAAACGTCAGAACAACAATTAGAAGCCCCGCTTCACTCTAACAGTGATAATCGTAATAATTATAAAATATGATGGTATTCAACCTTGATTGAGGAATCCCCATGTATGGTCCATGTATTAGATATAGAATATGGATATGCAAGCATTGAGAAGTTTCTGTGTGATTGGAGTTTCGTAATGAAGCGGCAAGTTTTCTATGAAATTGTTTGAAAATGAAATAAATAAATAAATAATAGCCAAAGTTTTCACATCTACTTTTTCATTTTGATTTTAAATCATCTTTATATGATTTTTAAGTTGGTGTTTTTGGCTCATTACTTTTTTATTATGTAAATAAAAATATTGGTTTAACGCTTAACGACGATGGCTTAACGTTTGTTCAACCCAACCCTCAAGTAGTGCAGTATAAGCTTCATTTGCCAATAAAGTTTAACAATTTTCATATATTGGTTGAAGCGACCTCGTGTGTGTCCAATTTTTGGTATCTAGTCCGCCCATTTAGTGAGAACCTCCATCTCTGAGAGGAGATGTCTATGTGGTGAAGCTTCCCCCTCAACACATGTGAGCTCTTCTTGAATGTGTCCTAGTGTGAGTTCATGATAACACGATGCAAAATCCTTCAAACGACGGTGCATGCAATCATTTCCCTTGTGGGCCCACTCTTGATAATACACAACACCCATTTGAACTCTTGCTCTCTAACGAGGCATGGGAAAAATATTAGAGCACTATAAAATCCTAGGCAAAGGACAAGACAAACTAAGGAAGTTCAGTGAAATGGATAGGTGCCATGTTAATCAAGAACCAAAGCACCATCATAGTACCCTCCCAAGGAGTAATCCTGGAAAGTCAATTTAGGAGGAGGGAGAGGAAAGGAGGAAAACCCCAAGATACCAACCACCAAGAGATACCAGAGCGGAAACTTATAGAGAACACTCAAGGAAAAGTGAGCATAAAGCATGATAAGCTAAACGGAGGGAGGGAAAAGCACCATGGTTGAGGAGATGGGATGCTCAAAGACATGACAGGCAAAGGGAAGCCAGGAAGGAGAGCAAGAGCCAATGACAACATGGGGGAAAGATCACAAGAAAATGCATTGGGGAGGAAAGAGAGAGAAGAAAAGTTGTAAACTCAATCCTTTGAGTAGACCAAGCACCGACCAACCTACAAGAGAGCAAAAACAAAGAATTGAAACCAATTCTGAATTTCAAGACAACATTACCAATTCCATGTCGTTTTTGCAAAGTAGAAATGGAAACAACATCCTCAGTAGGTGGAGATGTTGTTTTTGCAAGAAAAATTCTAGCAATTAAAACCACATTCGAGTCAGGTTGGGTGTCTCACCATCCCAAAACCACAACAATCCCTAAGTTCTCCAACCTCTTCGACCCCTATGAGACTCTCTCCATAGGAAACACTTTTATGAATTGTTGCAGACTAAGCGCCATGGGAGATAATGCACTTCCATTATCATCACACGAGTGAGAAATTGAGTATTACACATACTAAATACCAAGCAACGTAGTTAATACCAAGCAACTTAGTTCTAATAGCATTATCATTATGAGGTAACAAGTGATAATGGTTGCTCACTTGCCAAATGTCTCACCATTAAAACATTCTCTGAGACATATTGTCACATCTCTCAATCAATCGGCCACATAAGATAGCAATAACCCACCCCTTCCTTTTCATAAATCACCCCAGCCAAATAACATTTTATATATTATTGATCCACATCATTAGTTAATTTAATATTTTTATTTTAAAATTAACAAAATTATATCTATATATATAATTTAAATTTTTAAATATTAAATTTTTAATCCGATTAATTTAAAAAATATTAAAATTATAATTTTTTCCAAAATATTTGGTAAGTTTTCGTTACGCTAAATCCATTTTTAAACCCAAACCGCTGCTCACATGGGAGTGCTCCACTAAAGAAAGGATGAGAGGGGACTCAACTATTGTTGTCTTTACTTTATAATATCTCAAGGCCGTGTGACCTAAAAAGTCAAGACAATTCGCCAAACCTGTAAAAATGGAATTTTGGATATTGTGAAGCACACTTTTCATCATATGTGACAACCACTTGCAAACAAAATCCGACGTGGAAAGCTGGTGGTGAAAAATATACCATTTCTATTTGTTTATTTATTGGCATACTCGTTGTTTATTTATTTAATTTTTTGGCATGTTTGATTTTTGATTTTTTTATTTAAATAATTTTTGGCATGTTTGTTGTTGGATATTTAATAAATTAACTGTATCTCGGATATCACCACTCATATTAGCTCTGCTTCTGCCATTCTCATGCACTGCCTCATTATTGAACCATCGTCATTACTGAACAAACGTTAAGCCATCGTCATTACTGAACAAACGTTAAGCCATCGTCATTACTGAACAAACGTTAAGCCATCGTCGTTAAGCCATCGTCATTACTGAACAAACTGTATGACTTCTAGCGGGTCGATTCCCGGAATCGACCCGCCGCGGGTCGGGCGGGGCAGGGCGGCCGGGGGTGGCACTGCGGTGGCCCGGGCCGCCCCGCCCCGCCCGACCGGCGGCGGGTCGATTCCCGGAATCGACCCGCCAGAAGTCATACAGTTTTAACGCTTAACGACGATGGCTTAACGTTTGTTCAGTAATGACGATGGTTCAATAATGACGATGGTTCAATAATGAGGCAGTGCATGAGAATGGCAGAAGCAGACGTTTCTGCATATGCAACTCCCATGCCCTAACTCATCCCTGTCTCTATTGTCTGCCTACCGTTATGCCATATATACATTTAATATATTCATGCCTGTGCACATATAAATTTAATCTACGACTCGGCCAGGCATGAATATATTAAATCTATATGTGCACAGGCATGAATATATTAAATGTATATATGGCATAACGGTAGGCAGACAATAGAGACAGGGATGAGTTAGGGCATGGGAGTTGCATATGCAGAAACGTCTGCTTCTGCCATTCTCATGCACTGCCTCATTATTGAACCATCGTCATTATTGAACCATCGTCATTACTGAACAAACGTTAAGCCATCGTCGTTAAGCGTTAAAACTGTATGACTTCTGGCGGGTCAATTCCGGGAATCGACCCGCCGCCGGTCGGGCGGGGCGGGGCGGCCCGGGCCACCGCAGCTCCACCCCGGGCCGCCCCGCCCCGCCCGACCCGCGGCGGGTCGATTCCAGGAATCGACCCGCTAGAAGTCATACAGTTTGTTCAGTAATGACGATGGCTTACGTTTGTTCAGTAATGACGATGGCTTAACGTTTGTTCAGTAATGACGATGGCTTAACGACGATGGCTTAACGTTTGTTCAGTAATGACGATGGTTCAATAATGAGGCAGTGCATGAGAATGGCAGAAGCAGAGCTAATATGAGTGGTGATATCCGAGATACAGTTAATTTATTAAATATCCAACAACAAACATGCCAAAAATTATTTAAATAAAAAAATCAAAAATCAAACATGCCAAAAAATTAAATAAATAAACAACAAGTATGCCAATAAATAAACAAATAGAAATGGTATATTTTTCACCACCAGCTTTCCACGTCGGATTTTGTTTGCAAGTGGTTGTCACATATGATGAAAAGTGTGCTTCACAATATCCAAAATTCCATTTTTACAGGTTTGGCGAATTGTCTTGACTTTTTAGGTCACACGGCCTTGAGATATTATAAAGTAAAGACAGCAATAGTTGAGTCCCCTCTCATCCTTTCTTTAGTGGAGCACTCCCATGTGAGCAGCGGTTTGGGTTTAAAAATGGATTTAGCGTAACGAAAACTTACCAAATATTTTGGAAAAAATTATAATTTTAATATTTTTTAAATTAATCGGATTAAAAATTTAATATTTAAATATTTAAATTATATATATAGATATAATTTTGTTAATTTTAAAATAAAAATATTAAATTAACTAATGATGTGGATCAATAATATATAAAATGTTATTTGGATGGGGTGATTTATGAAAAGGAAGGGGTGGGTTATTGCTATCTTATGTGGCCGATTGATTGAGAGATGTGACAATATGTCTCAGAGAATGTTTTAATGGTGAGACATTTGGCAAGTGAGCAACCATTATCACTTGTTACCTCATAATGATAATGCTATTAGAACTAAGTTGCTTGGTATTAACTACGTTGCTTGGTATTTAGTATGTGTAATACTCAATTTCTCACTCGTGTGATGATAATGGAAGTGCATTATCTCCCATGGCGCTTAGTCTGCAACAATTCATAAAAGTGTTTCCTATGGAGAGAGTCTCATAGGGGTCGACGAGGTTGGAGAACTTAGGGATTGTTGTGGTTTTGGGATGGTGAGACACCCAACCTGACTCGAATGTGGTTTTAATTGCTAGAATTTTTCTTGCAAAAACAACATCTCCACCTACTGAGGATGTTGTTTCCATTTCTACTTTGCTACAACGACATGGAATTGGTAATGTTGTCTTGCAATTCAGAATTGGTTTCAATTCTTTGTTTTTGCTCTCTTGTAGGTTGGTCGGTGCTTGGTCTACTCAAAGGATTGAGTTTACAACTTTTCTTCTCTCTCTTTCCTCCCCAATGCATTTTCTTGTGATCTTTCCCCCATGTTGTCATTGGCTCTTGCTCTCCTTCCTGGCTTCCCTTTGCCTGTCATGTCTTTGAGCATCCCATCTCCTCAACCATGGTGCTTTTCCCTCCCTCCGTTTAGCTTATCATGCTTTATGCTCACTTTTCCTTGAGTGTTCTCTATAAGTTTCCGCTCTGGTATCTCTTGGTGGTTGGTATCTTGGGGTTTTCCTCCTTTCCTCTCCCTCCTCCTAAATTGACTTTCCAGGATTACTCCTTGGGAGGGTACTATGATGGTGCTTTGGTTCTTGATTAACATGGCACCTATCCATTTCACTGAACTTCCTTAGTTTGTCTTGTCCTTTGCCTAGGATTTTATAGTGCTCTAATATTTTTCCCATGCCTCGTTAGAGAGCAAGAGTTCAAATGGGTGTTGTGTATTATCAAGAGTGGGTCCACAGGGGAAATGATTGCATGCACCGTCGTTTGAAGGATTTTGCATCGTGTTATCATGAACTCACACTAGGACACATTCAAGAAGAGCTCACATGTGTTGAGGGGGAAGCTTCACCACATAGACATCTCCTCTCAGAGATGGAGGTTCTCACTAAATGGGCGGACTAGATACCAAAAATTGGACACACACGAGGTCGCTTCAACCAATATATGAAAATTGTTAAACTTTATTGGCAAATGAAGCTTATACTGCACTACTTGAGGGTTGGGTTGAACAAACGTTAAGCCATCGTCGTTAAGCGTTAAACCAATATTTTTATTTACATAATAAAAAAGTAATGAGCCAAAAACACCAACTTAAAAATCATATAAAGATGATTTAAAATCAAAATGAAAAAGTAGATGTGAAAACTTTGGCTATTATTTATTTATTTATTTCATTTTCAAACAATTTCATAGAAAACTTGCCGCTTCATTACGAAACTCCAATCACACAGAAACTTCTCAATGCTTGCATATCCATATTCTATATCTAATACATGGACCATACATGGGGATTCCTCAATCAAGGTTGAATACCATCATATTTTCTAATTATTACGATTATCACTGTTAGAGTGAAGCGGGGCTTCTAATTGTTGTTCTGACTTTTTCTAATAAATAAATAAATAAATTTGTACACATGCTTACACTGAAGGAAAAATGGCTTAGAAAAGACACAATGGAAACCTAGGTGGAACTCCAAAATAATGGAAGTATATCTTCTAATATTTACATTTTTAATAGAAGGATAAATGTTGTCAAAACATTTCATACAAAATTTATTCAAAGGCCAATCTTTGCAAAAGGTAATAAACCATGCACTATTCATGTTGATAACTCAATAAACAAACCATCTATGCAAAGCTTGATGTTTAAATGATTTAAGTTTGAAGGAAATATTTACTCATTTTATGCACGCAATCACATTACTAAAATTGATTTCTACACAATAAGGAAGATATGTTAAGTTGTTTTAGATTGCCACCTACTTATCCATATTTACTTAAGTCTCAATTATCTCCTCACAAATGACTCCTTTTGTGATTGTTGTGTCCCTCTATGGTAGTATTCATTGCTCTATAGCTAATAGCCCACAACCTCACTTGCATGTGCCTTTTGGCACTTTAACTACTTGTAAAAGACTTGAGATTAAGTATGTATCAATGTAGAAACAACATTTTTACACTAGAATATGATGTCAAACATGTGTGTTCTTATCACAATGGAAGACCTAAAGATTAAGTTGAAATTCAATCATAAACAAAATATCATTACTTAAATATCAACAACAAATCACTCTCTATCCATGCATTGAAAAAACCAAACACCTTTTCTATTGTTATTCAAACAAGTTTACTCCCTCGGGGAGGGGTTGGGGGGTGTAGGGGGTTTGTGGGGGGAGGGGGCGGGGGTTTGGGGGGATGGAGGGGGGTGGGGGCGGGGGGCGAGGGGGGATGGGGCGCGGGAGTGTGGGGGGACAGTAGGGGGTAGGGTGAGGGAAGGGGAGGGGGGCCGGGGAGGGGGGGAAGCTTAGGAAGCTTCGTTCAAACAGAAAATTCAGCTGAAAACAAACATCTAGCGTGGCATGCAAAAGATGGACCACGAAGAAATACAGAGTTGGCGAGCGAAACAAAGAGAAAACACAGATTTGATGGATGCAGGGAGTACAATAACTTGGTAATCATATCGAGGGATTTGTCATCATCATCATTTTCGGAGATTGGATCAGGCGTGTTACTTTAATTATTAATGTGTAGTGAATCCAGACAAGAGATCTCTCGTGAGAGGAATAAGTTAATGGGGTCGGGGCTTCAATGTAGTCGTCAGGCGGTTGTGGGGGGCGCATGGGTAGGGGCTCGCCCATACTTGCCTAATTGTGCACTTAGTCTCATTATCCCTCACCTGAACTCCCGCTCGCCCATCAACCCGCCTGCCCGTTAGAGGTGGCTGGGCAATTCTGATTATACAAATAAAAAATTTATGGTATATTTTTGTTGTTAATTTAAGTTAATATGTTTTTTTATTTACTAATTTATGTGTTTTTTTTTAGGAAAATGGCATCAAGGAAAATTTCTGTGAATCTTTCTGGACCAAAGAGTCTTAAAGGTGTATCTTCAAAAAACATTGGTGAACGAACTCCACCTGAGCTCATGCCTACAAATATTTCAAGTGCTTTAAGTGATAAGAAGCTAATCTCAGATTGGAAAAGTTCAAAAGAGGTGAAATTTCCATCAAGAGTCTGGTATGTGAAAGAAAGAGAGAGCACAACTGTGATTTTCGCATTGATTTTTAAGTTAATTATTATTTTTTGAAAAAAAAAAGTTGTTATTATTATTTTTTTGACATGAAATTCATAAAAAAAACTATTATTTGACCATTTTTAGTTAATATTTTTGTATAAAAATTGTGATTTTGACATGTTAATTCTAGCAAAAAATTATCAAAACGTTTAGTTTTTTTGTTATATTTATGTTAAAAATGGTTATTTTTATGTCCATTGTTAAAAAATGTTGTTTTTTAGAAACAATTATTTCATGTGGATTGAAAAATTAATTAAGGATGTATAAATATGTAGATTATCTAAAATTCAAACTATCGACTTTCTAATTTAAAAACGCAAAACAATAAAAACCCCCCTAAAAAAAAAAAAAATTAAGATAGAGAACAAGAAAATATGAATAAAATGACGACTTAAAAAACTATCAAATTTAGAACATAATTTTTTACATTTCACACACTAGAAAATTAAAAGTCAAAAAATAGGTCTTTTGAAAAAAGGGTGTGATGCAGAATACTCACTTTTTAAAATCAGCATGAAAATCACTACCATTATAAAACTTGATTTCATCCTTGAACATGAAAAAAAATTAAAGTTCCAAAAACCATGTTCTAAAAAAAACATGTGTATTCTGCATCACCACTTTTGAAAATCGGGTCATTTTTTTGCTATCTCTACGAAACGGGTAACAGTATCAGTTCCTGTTTCAAAGTTTACATTGTTTGCAAGACTTGTAACATTTTTTGATGAAGAGTTCCTTCATCCACATTTGTGCGCTCAAATCAGATGAGAATGATTATGAAAATGAATGAGTAAGTGGGTTGATTTAAAATATTTTACTTGAAAAACTAATTCATTAATGATTTCCGCTTGTCGATGAGTGAAAGGATTAGTTAAGAGAAGTTAAGTGGGCTCCTACTTTCTAGGAGTGCGCCCAAACACAAAAATATGTTCATGCATGCAACTAAGAAGAGTGCATGTCTTTAGCACGAAGGAGTGTGCTCAGGTAGGGTGCACTTGCTCAACATGAAAGAGTGCACTCAAGGAGGGTGAACTTCTTCAATCTGAAGAAGTGTGCTCAACTCAAGTTCATGTCTTTACCAACTTGGAGTGCACTTTTGTCTTTAAAGGTAATTTTCTTGCTTTTGTTTTCTGTTTTTGTGCTTTTGAGTGTTTTTCTAGTGTGGGCATGGTGAAAATACAAGTTTCTAATTCAAGATAAGTCATGAATTCACCTAACCATGGACTAGATAAATTAAGTGTTTCTAAGGGTTAGGTGATGACACTTAGGAAACATTGACTTCAGAGGATGTGACACTAGGATAAAACACACAAATAACAAATCAAACAACATGATGACACTAGGGAGCTTGACATGACAATTGATGTAGGATCCAAAATTGAATTAGGAAAAACAATTGGAGAG
Organism: Pinus tabuliformis; assembly: GCA_031772625.1. NCBI lineage: Eukaryota > Viridiplantae > Streptophyta > Pinopsida > Pinales > Pinaceae > Pinus > Pinus tabuliformis. The sequence goes on from CM062820.1 coordinate 680,241,304, forward strand.
TCTTTGTCACAGCGACAAGAGTTCCTTACATGATTAGTTAAGACAAAAGATTTATATTTTCTTCTTAGACAGCTAATGCAAGTTGAAGGTTTGCTCACTGATTTCCTTGTCCAATTTAGTTAAAATCACAATTCCACACACAGTTGCTATGAATCTGAATGCTTTATGTCAACTTTTATTTAGTGTCATGGTCTCAATACCCATGTGTAGTTCTCTTCATTCGCACTAGTTTTCTCTATTTCAATCACACACACTTCTCTTGCATTCCTTGGCTACTTTATCATTTTTTTTCCCCTTTGTTTTTCTATTCGCTCTACCTCTCACATCCCACTTCTCTTTTATCTATCTCTCTTCGCCTACTCTCACACCCCCCACGAGTTCTCTCCCTTATACACATGATGCCAATATGAGAAATTGTGTACCCCTCTTAGGTTGCATGGTTAACCCTCCATATTGGGTACTCAAACCATACTCCTAGAGAAATTAAGTACCACCCCCCATTATTTCTATAACTATTTGCAGTTGGGTAGTCCAATTACCAAATCAAAAATCAAAACATTTAATTCTTGATGCGATAGGAAACTTCATAAAGCCCCCTTAAATTTTTCCTCTCTCAGACATCAGTATCAATGTTAGTTGTTCTCTTCTTCAATTTTATCAATATATTAAATGAAGATGAATATTTAAACCTATTGACATATGGGAAAATATCCATTTTTATCATCCCAATATTATCTATCTTAATTAGATTTTACAAACTTTGGGGTTTAAAAATGGGTGTTACAGACTTCTCACTAGTTTTCTCTTTTTTTCAAACACATTCACCACGAGTGCATGGTACTTGGACAAATGTGCATCTCATCACATGATAGAATCAGAGGAGATATTTAGTATTATAATAGAGAAGGACTCAGGAATTCATTTGCAGCTTGTAATGATGCCAAGAATATAGTGAAGCATGAGGGAACAACTATGTTCCAACTTGAGTCGAGTTGTCCGTTGGAGGCCCAAGATGTACTATATGTACGAGGACTGAGGAATATTTTTCTCTCAATCTCAACCATGGAGGATAGGGGTTTTATCTTCAAGATTAAAAAAGGACAAGTACTCATTCTTGTAGAGACATCTAACCCTGACACAACAATGGTCATTGGGGGTAGAGAGGGAAATTAATACAAGTTGCAGGGCAAGCCATTTCAAGCCTTGGTACATGATAGATGATAGCCTGTGTGAGTTATGGCATAGGAGGATGGGACACCTACACTATAAGGCACTACCGATTATAAGGGACATTGGCATTGGTCTCCCAGAAGTATTGAGTAACAGAGTGTGTATAGAGGGTGTGCACTTGGAAAGAATGCCAAGGTTGCTTTACCAACTAGCGAGAGAAGGTACAATGGGATCTTGGATCTTATACATTTAGATGTATGTGGACCAATGTTACAGGAATTTATGAAAGGATCATTGTATTATGTGGCATTCACTAATGACTACTATAGGAAGACGTGCATCTAATTCATGAAGACCAAGGATGAGGTATTCAATAATTTTTTGGAGTTTAATGCTCAAGTGGAGAACCAGACATGAAGTAAGATCAAGGTATTGAGGTCAAATAATGGAGGTGAGTTCACTTCTAATGATTTCAAGGATTGCAAGGAGGTGGGGATCAAGAGTGAGTTGACAATATCATACAACCCACAGTAGAATAGGGTTGCAGAGAGAGAATCGATATGGCATTGATGCTACTAAGGCTATGATTCATGACCAAGATCTGCCTATGTTTCTTTTGGCATAAGCTTGTAATATGACAATATATATTTAGAACATGAGTCTTCATAGCATATTGGGGGGGGGGGGGGGGGGGGGGGGGGGGGGCGGGGCGGGCGGTGTGGGGGGTGGTGTGGGGGGAGATCTAGAGGAAGCATGCGTTAGGATAAAGACAAATATAGGACATTTTATGATTTGTGGTTGTTTAGTATACATCAATGTGCTTGTCAAGAAGAAGAAGATGGATATTTTAGGAGATAAATGCATGTTTGTGGGGTGCAACGTAACTTCAAAGTATTACAAGATCTTCATTCCAACACAGTGGAAGATAACTGTGAGCAAAGATGTAAAGTTCAAGTAGACCATGGCATCTAGGAAGTCACATGACCCACTACTAATGAAAAAGGAAGAGGAGAAAGAGGCTCCATATGATGAACAATGTTCCACGGTTTCTAGTTCAAGGACTCAAACTTCTAGTAAGGAGGAGGATTCAATGGCTCCTGCCAACTATGTCAAGTGATCTAGGTGGTTTACGCAGACATTAAAGGATTCTTAAGAGCATGTTAAGGCTCCCGAGAGCACATTTGGGGAGAGCATGCCTCTAAATAAATTTTTGAACCATATGGCACTACTAAGTAGCACCATTGAAGAAGCATCAAAATAGCAAGTTTGGAGGAATACCATGGTAGAAAATGATGTATGGGACACTGTGCCAAGACCGGAGAGAAAGCCAATTCTTGATGGCTCTTCAAAATGTTCCTTCCTTGTTGTTGAGCCTCAAACCTGCACTTCTTCACACATCCTCTCAGCCTCCTTTTCATATTCATTTCCTTCTTTTGCCACTCATTCCCTCCATCAAATTGCTCAAATCATTGTATTTTAGGACTTTTTACATGGTTTGCTAATTATGCTAATGACTGTTGTTGGTTTAGAATTTTGGTTCAAAATGCTGCGTTTCCGCAGCTCACACAGGGTTTCCGCAGCTGATCCCGGTTTCCGCAGCCAACCCCGGATTCCGCAGCTGTTTTATTAAATGATATGTTCCAGGTGTCCTCCGGGAAGAAGAGCCACATGGGCAAGTTCGTGGAACCAAGGACATGGTGTGTATCCTTCCAGCTCACCCAAACCGGTCATAAAAACCCGTGGTCAACGAGGTGGTAAATACGGTCAACAGAAGTCATTAGCGGTGGCACGGCTCTGCGTGTTCTGTTTTGGAGCACGTGAAGAACAGGTGGCATCTTCCTCAGCCATGAAGACAGTGGGAAACACGAATCCAACAGCAGATTGAATGCCCACAATGACCGTTGCCTAAATCCGAGGACGCAGCCAGATTACGTGTTTATACACAGCTGCTTGAATAGCTTAGTTTTCGTTAAGTTAGTTTGCTTTCCTCTGTTATAAATAAAGCGTCTTTGAACGCTGGATAGTTAGTGGTGGCTGTAATCATTTTGTAATTTTGAGCTCCCCACTGTACTTGACATTTTGATGATTAATAAATGAGAAGACTGTTCTGTTTCTAAGCGTGTCACTGCTCTTTGGATTGGCTGAAGTAGGCAGAGGGCCCCTGTTTGCGGCAGCCACTGTACAGTAGTTTTACTTTTAATTTCTAGCATTTCTTTTTCTTGTTTCATGTACAATAGCTGTACAGATGTCTTTTAATTGCTGCGTTTTCAATATGTATAATAGTTGTACATAAACTTTGAATTCTGCTGATTTACATTTCTGCACTTTTGTTCATGACTGATCAGTGTGTTATGCAGGTTTCTTAGGCGAGCCCGGGATAGTTTTCTTTCTTTTCTTTGTACAACTAGTGGCATGTGTGATCATCTTGTCTAGGCTGCTGACCTTTATTTTTCTGCAGTTTGATTTTCATTAGTATCATTTCTTTAACTTGCACTTTACTTTCTGCTCAGTAGTTATCAAGTTGTTCATTTATTGATGGTTCTTTTTCCATAATCCAATATCTTTATTGAGAGCCAAAATATCACTTAGTGCAGCTTGGTTTATTTTGCTTTAAGACTCACATTGCTGACCTGTTCATAATTGTTCTCACATGATTAAGAAAAGGTTAAAATGGTGTGATTTGTCTCACTTAGATTTCACATTGATTAGATTTTAATGAAGAGTTAAAATAGTGTAAAGTAGTATAAAGTAGTTGTTCTTGCTTTTCATTGAAGTTAATATAGTTTTCATTTTCATTTTCATCGGCAGTAGAGATACTGGGCCGATGCCATTAGTCCTTTATTTGATTTTAAGCTTTGATTTTATTTCAGTTATTTGTTCAAGTTTCCTTTTAGAATACTCTTTAAGTTTCAAGAAATCACTTAGAAATCATCACAATCACCCACATTCACTCGCTTTATTACATCTCCATCACATCACATTAGGAAAGATACAATCAAAAACAAACTAAAAAGATAAAAACGACAAAAGATTAAGAAAACAGTTACCTAAGTACATATAGTACACCTCACTTCATCAGCTTACGAGCCCCGGGTTGACATTTAAAAGTTGCAATTTAGACATCACTAAATTGACCAAACATTTTGGCGCCGCTGCCGGGGAAGTGAAATTAGGTAGCCAATTCTTAAAAAAAAAACAAGAAAATTTCAAGGAAGGAAAATTAATAACCTCTCAAAGTATGCTCTCCTCTTGCACCTAGAGTGATCTGGAGGATCAGAAAAGAGAAAGTTATTGGTTTAATAGTTTCTTGAGTATGCTCTCTTCTTGCACCTAGAGTGATCTGGAAGATCAGAAAGAGAATTATTACCCCGACTTGAAGGAAAATAAAAAATGACATGCATAGAGCAAGAGATTCTAGGGGAAGGTTTTTAGCTAGAGCCAAGAGTTCGATTTTTACAAGTCCATCTACTTCAAGGAATAGACAAGAGACACCTCCATCATCTCCAACTTACACTCCTAGCCCTAGGATTCCTGGAATTCAAGAGGCAGTAGTTGACTCTCTCACACCATCTATCGAATCTAAATCAGAAAGGGACCCTTTTCTTCCTTCCATAGGAGGACAAATTGTAATTGAAGAAGTAGAATCATCTGAAGAAGAGGGAGAAATTCCTTCTCGTTCACCCTTAGTAGAGGAACCGGAAAACTCTGAAGTCTCCGGGGAGACTACCATGACAGAAGAAGGAGCACCTGGATTTGGTAGAGGTAGAGGTAGAGGAGGAGGAGGAGGAGGAAACAATGGAGGAGGTCGAAGTAACATTGGGGGAAATAGGGATGGAGATAACTCATTCGGATTTCCTATAGTCGATGAGGACTCCCGAGCCACCATGAAAAACATCTCACCATTTGTCCTCCCAAACTTCCATGGGATGAGGAATGAAGACCCTGAAACATTTCTATTTGAGTTTGAAGTCGTTTGTCGAACTTATGACTATCTGGAAGACTCTCAAAAACTCAAACTGTTCCCTTCAACATTGAAAGGAGCAGCCTTGAAGTGGTTCATGGGATTACTCACTCAGTCCATTAGGTCTTGGAATGATATGAAACAAACATTTTTGGATAGGTACCTGGACTATTGTATGCCCACCAATCACAAGGATGAGGTATTCAAAATGATGCAAAAAGAAGATGAAAATTTGGAGGATTTGCTTGAAAGATTTCAATACAACTTGAAAAGAGCAAAAATGAACAACTTAGATGAGGAGACCTTAAAAGCCCTTCTATTGAAAGCCATTAGAGATGAATGGATAGATATTTTGAACATGATGGGAAAGGGAGATATATCTCAACTTTCACTCAATGATATAGCAGAAATATGTGTCCATCTCTCAAGGGGGAAGTCTAAAACTCAAAAAGGGCCTAGAGATCCTTCTCTCATCAGAGCAAACAAATCTGCAACTGGATCAGTAAGTAGGGCTGAGATTGGCAATATGCTTGATGAATTTAAAACTGATATCTTAGGAAGTCTTAGTGAACAACTAGACACCCTTAAGATTCACAATAAGCAGAAAGCAGAAGCTGAGGCTTTGGCCATCTTTTGCCCAAAGTGTAGAAAGAAACATGCTCTAAGGGAATGTCCCTTGGATGCAAAAGTTGTAGAGACATGTGTAATTTGTTCAGAGAATCATGAGACCAAGGATTGTCCTTCAATCCCTGGGCTCAAAGCTGTCTTTCAAGAAGATCCAAATACACTCGAATCTCTATGTTTTTTTGCAAGGAGACCTTGGCAGGGGCAACAAAATCAAGGGTTTAACAACTCTATGAATTTTCAACCCCCACCAAATTGGAATCCTTGGCAACAACCTTGGTCCCAACCTCAAAATCCTTTTCAATCATGGGTACAAGGTATGCAAAATCCTTATAGGAGATTTGCTCAATTTTACCAATATCCTCCATCTTTTCAAAACCAACAAGCTCCACAACTTCCAAATCAAAATCCACAACTATCATTGCCATTTCAACAACAACAACCTTCTCAACAGAATCCAAATTCTCAACTCTTGCTTCCATTCCAACAGAAGTCAAATCAACTTCCTTCTCAGCCATTACCAAACCCCAATAATAAAAATCCTCAAAATGCTTACATGTTGGAAGGTCAACCATTTCCTACCTATATGATTGTTCCTCTCAATGAAGTACAACTCAGATCAGGTAGAGTCTTAGATCAGCCTTCTATAAATCATCAAAAGCAACGCATTTTTGAGGAAGAATCTCTTGAAGCCAATAAGGGTTCTGAAGCATCTCTTCAAAACCCAAACACTCAAAAAGAAAAAGAAAAAGAATTAACCCCCACAACTCCCATAGTTGATCAACCTGCATCTTTATCCACACCTCCTTTTCCTGAAAGATTACAAATTGACAAAGGAGTGGAAAAACAAATTTGGTTGCCTGACTATAATTTTCTAGATGAATTGAAGAATGTTTGTATCAAGATTCCCTTGTTACAAGCCATTAAGGAAATTCCTATTCTAGCAAAAACAATAAAGGAGTTGAGCCTTAAAAGACCAGGAAGGAAACCAAGAGATACTAGAAGAATCCACCTGGTAGGAAAAATTGCAGATATCATGATGGGAAAAATTACTATGCAGAAATATGTAGACCCTGGTAGTCTAATTGTCAAAACACATATCAATGGGGTAGAAATACCAAATACTTTGATTGATTTAGGGGCTGTTATCAACATCATGAGTAGACAAACTATGGAACAGCTAAAACTTCCTAATCTTCTTTTTACACCTACTTTATTGCAATTGGCAGATCGATCAATTATTAAACCAGATAGTGTATTAGAAGACATTCCAGTCTCCCTAGACTCTTGGGAATATCCAGTGGATTTCATGATTTTAACTCCCAAGAGTAATCTAGGAGGACATCCTCTTATTTTAGGAAGACCTTGGCTAGCCACAGCTGATGCTTTCATAAGTTGTAGGTCTGGGGATATGTATATTTCTGATGGTAATTCGACAAAGAAGTTCAATCTGTATCCTCCAGCAAAAGCAATTACAGAAATAGGGGATAATGAGTGGATTGATGATGAAGATACTATACAACCTGTCTTTACCATTTCTGAGGTTAGTGAAGATAGTCAAATTCTGAACACATTAGAAAATTTTGAACCATCTTCAGAATATGACTCCACACAATTTCAGTTGGATTCTAACATTGAGTGTCTATCATCTAGACAAATGTCTCTTTTCTCTATGGAAGAGTTTGGTAGTTCTGCCATTGAGATTTTTCCAGGAAAAACATTGAATATGAACAGAAACTTGGAAAAATCACAACAAGGGGAGCTAACCAAAATCTTGCAAAAACATTCTATTGCATTTGCATGGGAGTATACCGATATGAAAGGCATTGACCCTAAGACTTGCATTCATCACATCTACATTGAGGAAAACAGTAAACCAATCAGACAACCTCAAAGAAGGATGAATCCAAACCTTAGGGAGATAGTGAAAGAAGAGCTCCAAAAGTTACTTAATGTAAACTTCATTTACCCCATTTCAGATAGCCGGTGGGTTTCCCCTTTGGTTATAGTACCTAAAAAGAATGGTAAATGGAGGGTTGCATTGATTACAGGGAATTAAACAAAGCAACTTTGAAGGATCACTTTCCTTTACCCTTTATTGATCAAGTATTAGATACTTTAGCAGGCAAAAAGTACTTCTCATTTTTGGATGGTTTTAGTGGTTACAATCAAATTCAGGTAGCACCTGAAGATCAGGACAAGACCACATTTACCTGTCCATGGGGAACTTTTGCTTACCGAGTACTTCCTTTTGGATTATGTAATGCACCTGCAACATTTCAAAGGGCAGTATTAGGAATCTTTTCTGATCTAATTCATGATTGTGTAGAGGTTTATCTGGATGATTTTACAGTTTATGGTAATTCATTTGAAGAGGCATTAGAAAATTTGGAAAAAGTCCTTATAAGATGCAAGGAAACAAATCTTTCATTAAGTCATGAAAAATGCTTTATGATGTTTACTGAAGGGATTGTTTTAGGACATCATATTTCAGGAGATGGAATTAAAGTTGATAGATCAAAATTTGAAGTCATCTCCAAGTTACCTATTCCAAATTGTCAAAAAGATGTTAGAAGTTTTCTTGGGTTTACTGGATATTATAGAAGATTTATTGAAAACTTCACCAAGATAGCATCTCCGCTCTTCAAATTACTTACAAAAGACTGTGAATTCAAGTGGGATCCTGACTGTCAATCTGCATTTGAAACTCTAAAAACAAGAATATCTGAAGCACCCATTCTGAGAGGGCCAAATTGGTAACTTCCTTTCCATATTTCTACAGATGCTTCAGATATAGCTCTAGGAGCTGTGTTGGGTCAAAAGGATTTAGTTCCTTATGCCATTTATTACACCAGTAAAAATTTGACTCCCACTGAGTTAAATTATACTGTGACTGAAAAAGAGTTATTAGCTGTTGTTCATGCAATTAACAAGTTTAGACATTACATAACTGGCTATGAAACTTTTGTCCATACTGATCATTCTGCAATTAGATATCTCATGAACAAACCTGTTACTAATGGCAGAGTCACAAGATGGCTTTTACTTTTACAAGAATTCAATATTACTGTGTTAGATAGACCAGGAAAACAAAATACAGTAGCTGATTTCTTGTCTAGAATCCAAAATACTAACAAAGATTCTCCCGTAGAGGATAAGTTTCCAGATGAATATATGTTTGCAGTAACTACTAAAACTCCTTGGTATGAAGATATTGCTAACTATTTGGTTACAGGGAAGCTACCTCCACACTTATTTCCTAATGAGAAAAGGAAAATCATTCAGGAGAGTTCAAAGTATTCATGGATTTCTAATGAATTGTTCAAAACAGGGCTAGATTGTGTGATCAGAATATGTGTTCGGGAAGATGAAATGCCTGACATCCTTAAGGCATGTCATGATGAACCGTGCGGTGGACACTTTGCTGACAAGAGGACGGCCTATAAAATCCTTTCTTTAGGATATTATTGGCCTTCTCTCTTCAAAGATGCAAAACAATATGTTAGAAGGTGTGACAGCTGCCAAAGAGTTGGGAGACCTACTCTTTCAAATGAAATGCCATTACAGCCACAGGTACTCATCAAACCCTTTGAGAAATGGGCTTTAGATTTTGTTGGACCTATTAATCCACCATCTAAACAAAAGAAGTATATATTGGTTTGCACTGATTATGTTACTAAATGGGTAGAAGCCAAGGCATTGCCTTCTGCCACTGAAAATTCAGTTGTTCAATTTCTTTTTGAGGATATTTTTACTCGTTTTGGTGTCCCAAGAGAAATTGTGACAGATCAGGGAAGTCAATTTACATCTAACTTGATGGAGAAGCTGATGGAGGAATACAAAATCAAGCATAGAAAATATACTCCATACCATCCGCAAGCAAATGGCCAAGTGGAATCCACAAACAAAGTTCTTGAGAGCATCATCACCAAGACTGTTCATCTTCACAGAAGAGACTGGGCAGAAAGGCTTCCTGAAGCCTTATGGGCCTATAGAACTACATGGAGGAACACAACAGGACATTCTCCCTATGAACTTGTTTATGGGAAAGAAGTCTTGCTCCCCATTGAGTTCCAAGTCAAGACCTTCAAGATGGCAGTTCAGTTGGGGATGAGTCTATCAGAAGTCCAAAAGCACATAATGGAGCAGTTGAATGAGCTAGATGAAATAAGACAAGATGCAATTTTAAGGACCGATCTAGTTCAGCACCAAAGAACTAAGTGGCATGACAGATATATCAAAGAGAAGAAGTTTCAAAAGGGAGATTGGGCGTTACTGTTTGATTCAAAATTTAAAGACTTCAAAGGAAAATTTCAAACTCATTGGCTTGGGCCATATGAGATTGATGAAGTCTTTAGCAATGGAGCAGTTTGAGTCAAGACTATTGATGAGTTTCAAACTCCTCTCATTATGAATGGCCACCGATTGAAAATTTATCATAAGCCACTCTCAAAAGAGGACTTTGTCAAAATGTTTCAAGAGAATTCTGCAATGAGACTGGTGGAGAAGAATTCTTCTCCTCCATCAGCCTAGTCTTTGTTTCTTTCTGGAAAAAAAAATTAAAAAAAAAAAAAAAAAAAAAAAAAAAAAAAAAATGTGTATAAGCCTGAAAACCAATCTCAGATTGGCGGTCTTATACAGAAAATATGGAGTGAAAATCAGGGACACCTGACACTATATTTTCCAAAAAAAAAAAAAAAAATCTCTTTCTCTCCATCTTCACTCCACTTGTCATTTCCATCTTCACCTCCATCTCATCTTCATCTCCATTCCACTTCACTTCCATCTCATTCCATTCATTTCATTCCATTCCATTAATAAAAGTCCCTCTCAGGACTATTTCATTCAGTTAGTTGTTTTTCTAACTAAATTTGTGCAGCTAAAGGGGAGTTGTCTTAGTTTCTGTAGCTGGGAACCGTTTCCGCAGCTCGCACCAGTTTCCGCAGCTCGCACCAGTTTCCGCAACTTGAAATGATTCCGCAGCCAGCACACTCTGTCTCTATAGCAGCACTCTGTTTTCAAAAGTCACAGTCAGAGGTATCATCATCACCAATAATAGCAAGGATATGAGGCATATGCAAAATCAAAAAGCAATAATGGGTCAGCAACCTTAATCAACAAATGGCGAACTTATGAAGGTATGATCAAAATCTTTTCCAAACAACAATTTAATGTCATTTTATGCATAGTTATTAAATCATGGAAAGAGCCACTAAATGCAATGATTCGACAAGATCATCCCATTCCTCCTCCACGATAATCCACCTCATACCTTTCTAACGGTTCCATAATCACTCTTAATTCAAACTCGAAATGGGGCTGCGCTTTCATTTATTGGCCGTACCTCTGTGATGTAACCCAATGTACCACGGCTCTCCTTACCATCATTTCCGCAGCCAATGCTGAGACGTGTGCGTAAGCCACCCGACTCTAAAGGATTCGGCCGTTATTCCATCCACTTATCACTCCATTTCCGCATGCGTTGAACTCATTTCTCGTGTTTGTCTTCTACTCCCTCGTACTCATATTATTTCCACTCTCATTTCCGCCGCAAACTCCACAGCTCTGTTTCAAACCCCGATTACAGTTCTGCAATACGCCTTGCATTACGTTACGGCTACTCCACTTACAGCCGTAATCCACCTGTTTTTCCCGTGAGAATCCTCCTTGAGCATCCACACACAGTCAAAGCTTCAGCCGAAGTTGAGAGCCGAAGATGGGGAAGCTGCTTAGAGCTGAACCTGAGGGTCCGAAGTATTTAGAAGGGTATCCACAGACGAAGGAAGCATTAAAGAAGGCAAAGTGGTTGAAGTTTATTCAAAAATTCAGAGGGTATAATAAGGAGGTAACGAAAGCATTTGCTTGATCCTTCAATGGACACACCGTGGAAGTAGGGGACCTGAAATTCACAATAACAGAGAACACCATAGCAGCGGCAACTAGTTTACCACAAGAGGGAGACAGATGGTTTAAGAACAGAGGGCTGGAAGATCAGGGATGGAAAGACATGCTTAAGAACCCAGGTATGGACACTTCAATATTCACTAAAGGGATTCCTATGCATGTAATTAAGGAAGAATGGACTGCATTGTTATTACTTGTTCAAAAGTTTATCACATGTGAGGGCCGCTTTGGCATTATGTATATGTACCATGCAAGGATTATGATGAATTTCATGGAAGGCCATGCCCTCAATTTACCCCACTTTCTGTTAGCAAGCCTAAAGAAAATGAGTTCCAATGTCCAAAAGAATGTAGGCCATATTGAACCCCACTTGTATCATCACGGGTTCATTAGAATTCTCATAGAAGAGCAATTGAAGAATAACAAGGATACATGGGAAAAGTTTCTAATCAGAAACCATTTCCAAGAGGTAACTGAAGCCTCTAGCAGTTCCCCTAGAATCCCAAAAAGAAGTAGGAGAAGAGAAAGAAATGTTGCAGCCCAAGATCATCCTACAGTAGAAACTCAGAAAATTACTCAAGAAGAAGAGGAAGAGGGAGATAAAACCAAGAAACAGAAAAAGGATAAAGGGAAAACAATTGTTCAAGAATCATATCCATCACCTGAACCTTCAGTAGGAGAAGACTCTCAAACCTTGGCTGATAGACTAGCACAACTTCAAGCTGCTGCCCTCTCAAAGAAGAAACAGAAAGAAAAATAGGGTGCCCGGCAAAAGAGCATTACTGCACAAGTGAGAAGAAGCAGTAGACTTAAAGAAAAAATGAGTGTGACTAAAGGAAAACAATCACATTTCATTGATTTGGGAGAAGGTACACCTGAAAAGGCTCCAACTCAGCTTGACCTTGAGTCGAGTCCTCCACGTGTTGAGTCCACTCCTCCACGTGAAGAGAGCCCCTTTCAGCCAGAACCTCAAACAGAATTTGATTTTGAACATAGCCCAAGAAGAACACCTGAAATTGACCCTGACCAGCAGGAGGTATACAATTATTTGGAGACCTTGGAGCAATCAGTTGCAGGTCCAAGCACTATATTGCCACTTAATGAACAGGTCCAATCTTTAAAACAGGAGGTGTTTGAGCTAGAAGTCCTGAACCGGCATATTAAACAAGAAAACGAAGCATTGAAAGAACAAAGCAAGGTGGACAAAATTGTCCATGACAATACCATGCTTCACTTAGGACTTTGGCAGAAGAAGAACAGAAAATTGAAGAGAAAATGTAAGAAGCTGAGCAGGGCATTGATCAATTTGAAATTCAGGTGTTTAGTCAGAAAACCAAGGACAATTTTGGCAGCAAGGAGAAAGAGAAGAAGGCTAGATGTTTTGGCAGAAGCATCCGAGCACATGGATTGAAAAACAATGACAAAGTTTTGGTTGCATGAGGACATGCAACACCTTCACAGTGGGGGTATGTTGAGCCTCAAACATGCACTTCTTCACACATCCTCTCAGCCTCCTTTTCATATTCATTTCCTTCTTTTGCCACTCATTCCCTCCATCAAATTGCTCAAATCATTGTATTTTAGGACTTTTTACATGGTTTGCTAATTATGCTAATGACTGTTGTTGGTTTAGAATTTTGGTTCAAAATGCTGCGTTTCCGCAGCTCACACAGGGTTTCCGCAGCTGATCCCGGTTTCCGCAGCCAACCCCGGATTCCGCAGCTGTTTTATTAAATGATATGTTCCAGGTGTCCTCCGGGAAGAAGAGCCACATGGGCAAGTTCGTGGAACCAAGTACATGGTGTGTATCCTTCCAGCTCACCCAAACCGGTCATAAAAACCCGTGGTCAACGAGGAGGCAAATACGGTCAACAGAAGTCATTAGCGGTGGCATGGCTCTGCGTGTTCTGTTTTGGAGCACGTGAAGAACAGGTGGCATCTTCCTCAGCCACGAAGACGGTGGGAAACACGAATCCAACAGCAGATTGAATGCCCACAATGACCGTTGCCTAAATCCGAGGACGCAGCCAGATTACGTGTTTATACGCAGCTGCTTGAATAGCTTAGTTTTCGTTAAGTTAGTTTGCTTTCCTCTGTTATAAATAAAGCGTCTTTGAACGCTGGATAGTTAGTGGTGGTTGTAATCATTTTGTAATTTTGAGCTCCCCACTGTACTTGACATTTTGATGATTAATACATGAGAAGACTGTTCTGTTTCTAAGCGTGTAACTGCTCTTTGGATTGGCTGAAGTAGGCAGAGGGCCCCTGTTTGCGGCAGCCACTGTACAGTAGTTTTACTTTTAATTTCTAGCATTTCTTTTTCTTGTTTCATGTATAATAGCTGTACAGATGTCTTTTAATTGCTGCATTTTCAATATGTATAATAGCTGTACATAAACTTTGAATTCTGCTGATTTACATTTCTGCACTTTTGTTCATGACTGATCAGCGTGTTATGCAGGTTTCTTAGGCGAGCCCCGGATAGTTTTCTTTCTTTTCTTTGTACAACTAGTGGCATGTGTGATCATCTTGTCTAGGCTGCTGACCTTTATTTTTCTGCAGTTTGATTTTCATTAGTATCATTTCTTTAACTTGCACTTTACTTTCTACTCAGTAGTTATCAAGTTGTTCATCTATTGATGGTTCTTTTTCCATAATCCAATATCTTTATTGAGAGCCAAAATATCACTTAGTGCAGCTTGGTTTATTTTGCTTTAAGACTCACATTGCTAACCTGTTCATAATTGTTCTCACATGATTAAGAAAAGGTTAAAATGGTGTGATTTGTCTCACTTAGATTTCACATTGATTAGATTTTAATGAAGAGTTAAAATAGTGTAAAGTAGTATAAAGTAGTTGTTCTTGCTTTTCATTGAAGTTAATATAGTTTTCATTTTCATTTTCATCAACAGTAGAGATACTGGGCCGATGCCATTAGTCCTTTATTTGATTTTAAGCTTTGATTTTATTTCAGTTATTTGTTCAAGTTTCCTTTTAGAATACTCTTTAAGTTTCAAGAAATCACTTAGAAATCATCACAATCACCCACATTCACTCGCTTTATTACATCTCCATCACATCACATTAGGAAAGATACAATCAAAAACAAACTAAAAAGATAAAAACGACAAAAGATTAAGAAAACAGTTACCTAAGTACATATAGTACACCTCACTTCATCAGCTTACGAGCCCCGGGTTGACATTTAAAAGTTGCAATTTAGACATCACTAAATTGACCAAACACTTGCTAAGAGGAATTGTTGATGTTTGTAGCATTAGAAAGGAACTTGTGCATAGGTGTGGAAACCATCCAAAGTCTTCAACCTTAGAAAATTAACCTTAATTAAATTAACTAATTAAAATGAAGTTGTTTTTTATAAAAGTGAGTTTAATCTAATAGAATGTAAAGTTTTTTGCATTAATTAATTAGACAAATCTTAATTATTGATATCAAGTGAAGTGGGATTTAATCTCAATCATCAATCACTTTGGAGATTAAAGTTGATTGATTCGGTCATAACTCAATATTATAAAAGAAAAGGCTAAGTAAAGGAGAAAGGCATAAGAGAGACAATGATTAATTGAGTCACAAATGAAAGTGAGTCAAGGAGATCTCAGCAAGGTTGATAAAGGAGTGTCATCTAGAGATAAGTCTAGAGGAGGAGAGTGTAGGAAAATAGCAACAAGAGGAGAAAAACTCGACAGTTAGAAATTGAAGGATAGATTTATGGGAAACCAATCAACAACTTTGCAAGTGGAGGATAGTCGTAAAGACTATAACGTCATCACAACAACAAGGTCATATAGCCACAAGTAGTTGGGAGTAGTCATGCAATGCGCAAGAGGGGTCGTACACAGCGAGTAAGTCGTATAGTGTGCAGATAGGGTCATAAAAGCCACAAGTCATACAACACAGGGGCAAGGCCATATAAGCCATGGGAAATACATATATCATGTGGGTGGAGTTGTACAACATGTAGGAAAGTCGTACAATGCACAAGCAAGGTCGTACAAGGTATGGGAAGCCAAGGAGGGTGTGGGAGGAGTATGGAGGGTGTGGGAGGGGTCATATATGTTATACGTGCAACTACAGTGGTGGTTTCTCTGATAGAAAAATTCATCAAGTATTTTATGTTGTTTATATTTTCCTTAATGAGCCATTTTCCCACTAGGTGAACCCTTGTATGCTTTAAAGAAATTTAATGAAAAATAAAATTGAAGGGTGGAAAATTTTCATGTGCATGTGTTGAAATTGGTTAACATGTTTTTGCTATAATTTTTATTTATACGAACTAAAAATCCCAGTGGTGCATTTCATTTAGTAAGTTGTAATTTAAATTAACAAGGAAATTACTAGAAATTAATTTACCAATTCACTAGGATTAGGAAATTTAATAAATTTTAGTTGACAATAATAATAAAACAAAAATGATAAAATGAAAACTATTATTGTTCCTACTCTCTTAAATTTTGGATTGCATCTAGTATATTTCAAAAATTTATCTCAAAAAAGACGGGATAACTTAAATAAACCATTTGAAACAAAAGTACTCAGTGCAAAGTTTTATCTTAGGTTTCAGTGGTTCAAATTCAAGATGTCCAACTAAGTCACTATGTCTAACCACATAAGCACTTTGCGACATCCCATGAGATGATGAGTAGAAACCAGAACTACCATGGAAGAACATGATACCAAAGCCATGTTGTTAAACAACAATTTCTTCACAAACTCTATGAAATGAAATTTTAACTCTTAGCTAAGAAAAAGAGCAACTACAAGAGATTCAAAAAGAGGATTTTAGCCCCACACACGAAAAATGCACTATGCTTAAAGAAAAGGATGGAAAAGAGAATGAATGTAAAAATCAAATTAATTGTCATCTCAAAGGAAAACTTAAAAGAATAAACCAATATAACCATTTCTTGAGATCCAATGAACACTCACAATGGCGATTATCTCATTGAAAAACTAACATTGTTAGTATTCTAAGAGGCCCAAGGGAGAATATATAGTTGTTCAATAATTTGGAATGAAACTATATCTCATTAGGGTTATGAGACATGAATGTGGGATTGCTTTTCTATAGTTCGAGGGAGATCTAACATCTAAAAGTTTGATATCATACATTTAATGAGAATCACGAAACATCTCATATACAAATGATGTCCAATAGAGCTAGGAAACTGGATTGCAAGTAGGAAACTATATATTTCAAAATAATACGGAGCAAAAAAGGAGTCAATTAGAGGAATGGGGAGTAGTGTAAAGGGTTATGAGACATGAATGTGGGATTGCTTTTCTATAGTTCGAGGGAGATCTAACATCGATATCATACATTTAATGAGAATCACGAAACATCTCATCTACAAATGATGTCCAATAGAGCTAGGAAACTGGATTGCAAGTAGGAAACTATATATTTCAAAATAATACGGAGCAAAAAAGGAGTCAATTAGAGGAATGGGGAGTAGTGTAAAGGGTTATGAGACATGAATGTGGGATTGCTTTTCTATAGTTCGAGGGAGATCTAACATCTAAAAGTTTGATATCATACATTTAATGAGAATCACGAAACATCTCATCTACAAATGATGTCCAATAGAGCTAGGAAACTAGATTGCAAGTAGGAAACTATATATTTCAAAATAATACGGAGCAAAAAAGGAGTCAATTAGAGGAATGGGGAGTAGTGTAAAGGAGTCATCATAATTAAAGTGTTGCTTTCAAAGAAGTATCTCACAAATGTTTGATTTTATTGTTTTTAGTTTTTAATGAATGTGTTTGCAATCGAAGTGTCATTGTTTTTATTGAAATTTTTTTTAAGTGTTGTGATTCTTAAGAGAGTGTATTAGAATATAAGCTTACATATGTAATTAAGTCACGTTAGTGGTGACTTGGAATAGAAGATTTGCACTTTTGTTATTATTAATTTTTATGATTACACATCTCAAACTCTATACACGAGAAGTGAATTCCATTGTAATTATAATATAATATTTTGTTAATGTATTTATTCTTCCTTGTACTTCATTATGTGCTTCCCTATCCAAGATTATATTTTGTCATTGATCCGGGATTAATTTATTTAACAATAAATATCATCTCCTATTTGGGGAGCAATTCATTTTTTTACTAAAGATGATGGTGGCACTCTTTTATGCACAGTTGAAAGTTAGCATCTTATTTTTTTTTTAATAAAGCATTATTATTTCTTTTTAAGAGAGCAATGCTCTAGAAAGAATTGAAAATGAGCAATGTTTTAGAAATATTATCTACTATAACATGCGTTATTACATAATATCAACTAAAAGCATATCCCCTTATATAGTCAAACAATAATATTTTTTAACTAGTTACATTAAACCAAAATAAACAAGGTATGTATCGTGGAACAAGATAAAACACTTAACACATAATAGCTTAGTAGTTAGCTAAAGCTATTAAGCACAACATAGTTGCTAGCCAAGAGTAGTGGTTCACAAAAAGCAACAAAGTATTTTAAATACTACCAATATAGATCCATCTTAAGCATGGATCTAACATGAGTCGAGGGATCAAATTTCTTCAAGTGTAAACTTCTCTCAGAGTGAAAAATACAATGTGTAATTTTTCAGTGTTTAAATTGTATTTTTTAATACTATATAGAATATATAACTTAAACACATAATTCCAAAAAACATTTGTTTGGATTTCAACCAAAAAACATATATACCTAAAAAAAGGAATTGTAAAATAATGAGACCACTTCAAATGGTTTATATATATATATATATATATATATATATATATATATATGACATTAAAATATTTTACGTAACATGTGCATCTAGACATTTATCAACACATTAAAAATAGTTGTTTGTTATTAATATATTCTTAAGTATACGTCAATATTAACTTGTATTAAAATATTTTATTGATAACCCACATTGAATATTTTATTATATAGTACATTAAAATATTTTCTTTTAACATTTTTTTCTATATATAGATATACATGAAGTCGATATCAACATAAATTAGTTAACATGTATCTTCAAATGGTTTATTCAAATCTTGTGTTGAAATATTTTGGAAAAGTATAAGGTTTTAACATCTTACTTAAATTGTTTTCACTTAATTGTTTTACATAAAATTATATTACATCATATGAACAACTAACTAAACATGCATAGCATTTTCATTTGTGTTTTATTATTCCCGACATTTTTTTCTATTTAGAGAATATTTTACTTTTACTTTTAAAGGGACATATAACTCTACATTTAGCACAAATGGAATTAACATCACACTCATAATAGGTTGTAAAATGAACCTCTCAATACAATTAGTTTCTCACATCATGCACAATGAAAATTTTCACTTTTAATTACCAATGTAATATATGAAATTCATGCCTATGATTTCTTTTAAATTGACTTATAAAATAATTTCAGTAACAAAGATGAGCTAATCACTTCATGGCAACTTTATGAATTTGTTATCTTCTTAGATATTATCAATTCATAAATTATGGAAATTGATATTTTCTGTAATATTCCTAGGGAAAATTTACAGTAAATATACAAAGCAAACATAAACAATGAACACACAATCAGACCATGAACTGCACCAAAAGTTGCATTGTTGAGCTCTTTTATTGATAAATAAAGGGTGTACAATATGGTGCTAGAAGGAATGCACTTGGGCTTGCTCAAGGAAAACTAGCAAAGCCACAAAGGATAGAAAAGTCACCCCTCTTTTTGTTGTGCTACTCTAGCTCTGTGGTGAAGATGCCTAGAAATATGTTGTTGGATGAATGGAACTACTGCTAGGGCCCTCTCTGGTGCTCATAAAATTCTAGGAAATTAATCCCGGCCTCACCACCAAATACCCACAATAACCCACGAAGCATTTGGCCAATGATTTACTTCGGAAAGTCAACCCTATTTTCCCTCAATGGCTCAACTGTTGGGTGATTCGACCCACCTATAAATCCTACTATAAATGGCCTCCAAAATAGCTGCAATCCTCACCAAAATACTTCCCCAACCTTCTCTCCAAGTTTTAGCCTCAACCACACCTCACTCCTCAACCTCCCAGAGTGCCTCCACGATGAACTGTGCAATCCTTATGTTGTTGTAGTTATGTCTCTCCCTAAAATCAGACCTCTTGTTGCTGGTATGAAATGATAAAGGTAGAACTCCCTCCTTGGGCCAACACTCAAAGTCCATCGAAGCAAGGGTTGAGATCTCCGCTCGAAGACACTCGTGTGCTAAACAACACTTGCAGACTTGGCTTCAGCTCAAGCGTGCTATTGTCAAAAGACAGTTTTGCAAATGATGAATGAATGAGAAATTGAGTGTCTCTTCCTCCTTTTGTCAAGATGCCTCCAAAATGCCCATGTGGGCCCAGCTCGAATTTCCCACACCAAATCTGCTCCAATGAGAGCGTACTCCTCATGTGGGCCGAAATTCCCATGAGGTGGCCCCCACACTCCACTAAGGCCACAATATTTCCTCCAGCTCTAATGTTTGGGTGTGCTCTAAGCCAAAAATCATGTGTGGGACCTCTAAACCCACATTTCCTAAGTGCAACCATGCAATATAGCAGAAACAATCAAAATTGATATTTCAATTAGCAAAATGATAAGTGGGAATATCGCAGTCCTCCCTGCGAATACATTATTTGTCCTAAAGCAACTACAACGAAGGATGTTGAAGTATCTGCTCCCCCTCCCAGGTGGCATCCTCATTTGGCAGATTCCTCCATCTCATCAAAAACTCCTTGTTGACCTGGTTTCTCAAGTGCCTCTCTCAGGTATCCAAAATGGTCTCTGGTTCCAGCATTAAATGCCCCCATGTCCACAATAGGTAGTTCTGTAGTTGTTGTAGCATGTTGTCCCAATGTCTTTTTCAGACAAGACACATGAAAGATGTTGTGCACCCGACTCCCCGGGGCTAGCTCCAACTCATATGCTACCTCCCCAACCCTCAGAGTGACACGGTACGGTCCAAAGAAGTGGGGTTTGAGCTTCTCATCCCCCTTTTGCTTGAGATATCACTATCGATACTGTTGAAGCCTCAAGAAGACCATGTCCCATACTTCGAACTGCCCCTCAACTCTACCCCTGTCTCCATAAATCTTTGGATGGTTTTGGGCCATCCACATGTTTTTTTTAACAGCCCTCAAAATGTCTTGCCTTTCATGTATCCAATCATTGGCCCTTGGGGCCCTACTATCTCCAAGCATAATGTAAGAAGAAGACAATGCATCGTAACCATACAAAGCTCAGAATGGAGACATACCTATGGACATGCGGTATGTAGTGTTGTCGCAGTATTCACGCAAGTGAAACCACCGTATAAATGCTTGTTGTTGACCTTTCACATAGTTACGCAAGTAACCCTCCAGCCACTTGTTAACTATCTTCATATGCCCGTCCTTCTGAGGGTGATAGCCAGTACTCTGAGTGAGCTCAGTTCCCACCAACTGAAATAGCTCCTGCCAGAATCCACCCATGAACAGGCAGTCTTAGTCACTGAAAATGGTCTTTGGGATACCATCTAGCCGAAACACCTCCCTAAAGAACAATTCAGCCACCTGTGAGGCCGATTACCAGGCTGAGATGGCGAAGAAATGAGAAAAAATCGTTAGGAAATCCACCACCACGTAAATGTAATCCTTGCCCTGTACTGTGGGCAACCCGGTAATGAAGTCCATTGATATGCTCTCCCATTTCCCCTCAGGGATGGGAAGTAGTTGCAATAGGCTTGTTGGGTGTGACTACTCACCCTTGTTCCATTGGCATGTGTCGCACTCCCTGATATGCCTCAGAACATCATCCTTGATGCCACTCCATGCAAAACACTCTCTCATGGCCCTGTATGTCTTCGTGAACCCTTGATGCCATGCTAGTGGTGAGTCATGAGTGGCCTGTAGAATTTTTCCTTCAGTTGAGAGGTGGGTACCAAATAAACCTGGTCTCGAAATTATATCACCTCGTTCATTACCCTGTACCAGTTATCTGCCACCATCCCATCAAGGACCTCACACGTGAACCGATCCTTGGAGTACTCCACTATAAGTTGTGCCCTCAAATCCGAGGAAATACTCATCAAAGAGAGAACGGTTGGCCTCTTGGACAAAGCATGAGCCACCACGTTGTGTTTTCCCTTGACATACTCAATGTCAAATTCATATGCTTGGAGCTTTCTCACCCATGTTTGTTGCATCTCCTGCAATTATTTTTGATCCAAGAAGAACCTAACGTTGTTGTGCATTGTCTTCACTTTGAACCTATTCCCCAACAAATATTGTCTGAACTTAGCTAGCACAATTGCATGATGGCTAGCATATCCTTGTCATATATGGAGTATAGTAGCTCATGGAGTAGCTTCTTACTCTCGAAAGCTATGGGTGCCCTCTCTGCATCAACACGGACCCCACACCCACTCCTAATGCATTGTACTCCAACACAAAGGGCTTGGTGAAGTCAGGGAGTGCCAATATCGGGCAGATACTCATGACCTTTTTGAGGCGCTCAAAATCCTCCTGCGTTGTAGTGGTCCACTCAAATGCCCATTTTTTCATCAAGTCAGTGAGGGGTGCTGCTAGTTGGGAGAATCCCTTCACGAACTTCCTGTAATAAGTGCAGATGCCCACAAATCCCCTCAACTCTATCACATTCTAGGGCTCTTGCCTATCACAGATAGCTCATATCTTCTCCTCATGTAATCTCACATCATCCACCCCAATGATATGCCCTAGATAGAGCATATCAATCAACCCAAAATCGCACTTGGACAGTTTAGCATAAAATTGTTGCTCATCCACAATGCACAGCACTATATCAATGCGTTACAAGTGCTCCTCCCAAGTTCGATTATAGATTAGTATGTCATTGAAGAACACTAGCATGAACTTCCTCAATTTCCTTACAAAATATGTGGTTCATGCATGATTGGAAGGTAGCTAGTGCATTGGCCAACCCGAAGGGCATAACCAAGAACTCGAAGTGCCCATAATGGCCCCATAATGTTGTCTTTGGGACATTCTGGTCCCTCACCCGGATCTGATGGTACCCTAACCGCAAATTAATCTTTTAAAAGAACTTAGCCCCCCTCAACTCATCCATTAACTCATTTATACGTGGGATGAGGTAGCGGTTCTTCAGTGTCATTTTTTTGAGGGCTCGATAATCTATGCACATGTGTAAGGACCCATCCTTCTTCTTCACCAAGACAACCGATGAAGAAAAAGGGTCAGAACTGGGTCTGATGTGCACAAGTTCCAAAATCTCATGGATAGCCCTCTCTATCTCATCCTGATATGCCTTGGGATGTTAGTAAGGAATGGTGATCATGGCCTATACTCCTGGCTCTGGCTCAATAGTATGCTCAAACCCCCAGTAAGGTGGTCGACCTGGTGGTATGTCTCTAAACACTACTAGGTACCTATCCAGAATAGCTTATATCTCTAGATGTGGAGGCTTGGGGCAAGCCCCAAGCCTCTCAGATCCTCAACTCCATAGCCCACTCAATGTCCCCATGTCTCAAATCAGCCTCCATCCTGTTGGCCGAAATATTCTGTGGTGGGTATGAGTGCATTCCGCATAGAAACACTAGCTTGTCATCTGACCCTACAATCTCCATCTCCAACTTCCTCCAATCAGTCATGACTTTGCCAAGTAATAGAGCCACTGGACTCCCAACACCACGTTTGTGTCTGGTACGTCCACTACAAAGAAGTGGTATGTCATGGAGTAGTTCCCCATGGTCACTCTCAAGGTTGGCACGTAGCGTGTGCACTGCATGGTCCTATTCCCAAGCACAAGAACTGAGAATCCCTCAAACTCCTCAATTTGATGCCCCTCCTCTGAACCAACTGGGCATCAATTAAATTTTGGGTAGCCCTATTGTCCACCAGAACTAATACATGTTGCCCCTAAATAGTGTCTCTTATCCTCAGGGTCAAAAACTTTGGTACCCCATGCAGTGATGCAAGGACCCCTCCAGAAGGTGCAAAGGAAATTCCCCCTATCGATGGTGGTGGTGGTGGTGGTCCTCCCTCCTGAGGTGTTGAGTTGTCATCTCCACCCAACTCAAAATATGTCTCATCCTCTGCATCGCTATCAGAAAATACCTTGATATAATGGGCCTTCCCCGCTGCACATTTGTGGCCGGGTGCCCACATCCCCTAACAGGTGAAACACAATTTCCTCCTCCAGATGTCTCTCTGAGTCTCCTCATCCAACTGCCCATGCCCCTGATTGGCCCTCGGTGGTGGAGCCCTAGTGTCTCTTCCCCTCTGTTGGAAACCATGTATGGGGGGTGGTGATGCTCCAGCACTAGGTAGGACATCCTGTAAGTAACAGGCTCTCCCTATTGTGTCTTGTAATGTAGCGGGCATATTAGACCTTACTAACCCACGTAATGGCTCTGCTAGCCCCTCCATAAACATGTAGATCATCCTAGTCTCCGACAAATCTGGCACCATCACAGATAACCTCAGAAACTCTGAAATGTATGCTTTATCACTCTCAATCTGCTTGAGCCTTCTTAGCTCCCCAAATTACTCCCTCATTGTCCCCCCATGTTTGTTTCTAAAACCTCAAGTTCGGTTGTCATAGGGTTAGGGGTAATCTACAACTGCCTCTCTCTGCTCCTATAGCTTTCCCTTCGGTATGTCATGTTTTTCCTATCCTCCAATGTCATAGACTGTGCTGCTACCATAGGTTGTGCCAAGTATATGAGCTCTAATACCACTTTAATATTCCTAGGGAAATTTTACAGTAAATATACAAAGTAAACATAGACAAAAATCGATAAATAATGAACACACAATCAGACCATGAACTGCACCAAAAATTGTGTTGTTGAGATCTTCTATTGATAAATAATGGGTGTACAATATGGTGCTGGAAGGAATACACTTGGGCTTGCTTAAGGCAAGCTAGCAAAGCCCCAAAGGATAGATAAGTCACCCCTCTCCAATATGTTGTTATGTTGCTCTAGCTTTGGGCCGAAGATGTCAGAAATACGTTACTGGATGAATGAAATTGTTGCTAGGGCCCTCCTTGGTGCTCAGAAGATTCTAGGAAATTAATCCCGACCTCTCCACCAAATACCCATAATAACCCACGAAGGATTTGGCCAATGATTGACTTCGAAAATTCAGACCTATTTTCCCTCAATGGCTCAATTGTTGGGTGATTCGCACAACCTGTAAATCTTGTGGCGAATGGCCTCCAAAATAGCTACAATCCTCACCAAAATACTTCCTGGCCTTCTCCAAGTTTCAGCCTCAACCACACCTCATTCCTCAACCACCCGGAGTGCCTCCACCATGAACTACGCAATTCCTGTGTTGTTGTAGTTGAGTCTCTCCCTGAAATCGAACCTCCTGCTGTTAGTATGAAATGATAAAGGTAAAACTCCCTCCTTGGGTTGGCACTCAAAATCCACCGAAGAAAGGGCTGAGATATCCACTCGGAGACACTTATGTGCTAAACAGCACTTGCAGACTTGACAATATTGCAAATGATGAATCATTGAATGAGAAATTGAGTGTCTCTTCCTCCTTTTGTCAAGATGCCTCCAAAATGGCCATGCGGGCCCAACTCAAATTTCCCACACCAAATCCTCTCCAATGAGAGTGTACTCCTCATGTGGGTCGAAATTCCCATGAGGTGGCACCCACACTCCACTAAGGCCACAATATTTCCTCCAGCTCTAATATTTGGGTGTTCTCTAAGCCAAAAATCATGTGTGGGACCTCTAAACCCACATTTCCTAAGTGAAACCGTGCAACATAGCAAAACTAATCAAAATTGATATTCCACTTAGTAAAATGCTAAGTGGGAATATCACATTTTCCCACCATTTGTTAAACATTTGGAAATCAATGACTTGTTAGAGTGACCAGAGCTAGATGCGGGATCAAACCAACTAGCAACCACTATAACACAAGAGTATATCCAAAATACTGCAAGTTAGATATACATTAGGGGAATTTTGAGCTCTAAAATGGGCCTCCTAAGAAAAATTTACAACCAAAATAAACTTTGTAAGAACCAATAGGATTCAAGATGATGATGTCAACCATGGGGATGATTCACCATTTTTGGAGTAAAAAGTAAAAATATTAAAAAATAATAAAATAATAAAATAATAAAACTACTTTTTCAACTCGTATTTTCAATCTATCTCCCTAAGGTTTTACTCAAATTTCGAGTGGGCATACTCATTGGATGAAAAAATTAATTCCTCATCCAAGGAGTACCCATGTTTCATACTTTATATGGACCCTTCTACACGAAAAATGAAAAATACATAAAAAGAAAAAATGTGATCGCAACCACGTTTTTCATGTATTTCTCATTTTTCGTGTAGCAGGGTTTGTTGAAAGTATGAAGCATGGGTACTCCTTGGATGATTAATCAAATTCTACATCCAACGAGAATTTCCGCTCGAAATTTGAGTAAACCCATAGGGAGATAAGTTGAAAAAAATAGTTTTGTCTTTGCCCCTCTAAAATTTGATGATGTAATCTAATCTTATTTTATTATTTCCACTATTATTCTATAATTTCCTTAGGAGGCCCATTTTAGACCTCAAAATTCCCCTAATGTCAATAACTTATGACTTAGCAAGGGCCGAATCATCTAGAGGCACACGTGGTGGCCCTGCTACTAAGAAGAATCTACTCTTCTAGCCTTATTACAATGGACTAGATGTCTCATCATGAAATTGAACCCATGTGGGGAGAGTGAAAGACCTACCTCCCAACCATTCAAGCTATTGTCCTTCAATAATTGACCTCTTGTGATTACCACCTAAATAGAAATGTCAGTATAAGTAAATATGATAAGGGGTTATTACATGTCCCAATCCCTCCTTAATGGCATATTGCATTGATATGCCCTAGAGTAACTAGAAGTTGTCATGCACACAACTCACAAACATTTTTATTTTATATTAAAGCAAAACCAGCATGTTGATGACAACACACATCTAAGGTGCAACAGGAATCCACCTTGATTTTATCAAGAATGGGATGCAAAAAATCCCTTGCAAGCTATCATACCATAAAAACTTGTTATCTTGTTGGTAATGTGATTCAAAATATTGAATAATGTAACTAGGTTCAGTCTTCATAAATTGTACTTGAATCAAAATGTAATACATTTGTCAAAAAAAAGTAAAAAGAATTTTATTATTAAATTGAATTTACTTTTTAAAGCATGGGTTTCATGCTTGGGTCAATTGTCATAGGTTAAGCTTCCATTGTAGGCTTTAGGATTGTTTACTTGAGTCAAAAGTCAAACTTTGTTTGGTCAAGACTCCTCCATAAAAGTCTCCTTGATGTCAAATAAATCAGAATTAAGTCAACATCATCATCTAGTCAGCCTAAAGATACTTCTCTTCATGAACTCAAGTCGACCTAACCTTATGAAGACACGATTTTTCAAAGTGCTCATGTCAGCTCATTTCAACATGGAAACAACTATATAAAGGAAGGTAAACTTCACTCAACTATAACAAAGCAGTAACATGCAGAAATTTCGGAGATGCATTTGGTAATACCACAGAAGTTTGGGTTAATTACAGAGATGAACTCACAAATCACTGAGATACATTTTGGTGTTATCACAGTGGATATATTTCAGTATTGTTACAGTGAGAGAGCTCGGGTTAGTTGCAAACAGGTTCAGAAATCATAGTGGCTAAGTTTCGTTACTATCATAGTGCCTACATTTCAGTGCTATTATAGTGGGAAAACTTCAGTGTTACCACAGTGTCGGTGTACCACAGTGTCGGTGTACCACAGTGTCGGTGTACCACAGTTTTGGTGTAACCACAGTCTCGGTGTGCCACAATCTTAGTGTAATAACAGTGTCAGTGTACTCTTTGAAGAAGGAATACAGTTCAATCATAATGAAGGAGGGCCATAGTTCGTATTGCATCAAAGTATGATAAGAATGTTGCCTCGGATCGAAACAAAATATTATTGAAGGAACAAAGCATTTCACTGGTGCAAGGAAGACATTGAAGTATAAGCAACTGCTCAGCTGATGCAAGATTGACTTGATGGAGGAAATCTTGGGTCTAAGTTGTGAGGGTCTTGGTTGTCTCATCTTGAATCTACTGAAGGGAGAATCATGACTGAGTTTTTCCCTAGAGTGGGGTTTTTCCCTGGCAACGTGCCTACATTTTGTGTTCTCTTCTATTTGTTGCTTGGCATTAGTCTTGATGATAACAAAAGATAATTCGAAAGAACAAAGAATAATAATGAAAACATCACAAGATAATGTCATCGTAACATAAATCGATTAACTACCACACTTTGGATTTCTCAACATGGTATCAGATTTAAGGTGATGATCAAAGGCAGTTTGGAGACCACTCATACACCTTTGAAGTATTCTCGATGAAAGGTTTTGTTTGCATTTGTCTTGAAGAACATGTCAGTTAGACTAAGATCAAGATGGACACTTTTGGGCTAATGGAACTAAGATTACAGTGAGCTAGTTCAGTCTGTATTCATCATATTAAAGACGCCTTGAAGAAGGAGGAGGCGATTCAGATGTATTAATGATGGGTTCTAATATACCAAAGTGAAAGTTGTTCATATCATCTTCAAAATGAGGATTGGACAAGTTCAAATGTAAATAGAAGAGTTCGGACACCTATAGTTCACAAGTAGTGATGAATGAAGGCTTCCTTGGAACTATAGCATGATAGTGAAATATGTCAAGAGCATTGTATTCTGGTAGAAACATAGTTACCAATCAAATGGGAACTATTACCTCAAAACGGGTACTCAAGCCCAAAAGTCCCAAAAAAACATGAAAAAACACCTTGAAATCGAAAAGTTATATATATATATATATTTCAGGGTACATTTTCAACATTTTTTTTGTAATGATGTTAAAATCAAAATATCGTGACTCTGAAAAATTTTAAATTTCCAATGATTTTCAAGCATGACATTAATGATAAAATATCACGTCTTTGAAAACCTTTAAAATTCCAACGATTTTTAAGCATGACATTAAATTTAAAATATCACTTCTTTGAAAAACCTTAAAATTCCAACAATTTTTAAGCATGGTGCTAAGAAAAATTATTTATAATTGTTTTCAACCACAACATTAAATATAAAATATCACGACTTAAAAAAACATTAAAAATCTAAACATTTTTTCAACCATGGAATTAAAACCAAAGATTATGACTACAAAATAATCTTAAATTTTCAAAATATTTTAAGCATGACATTATGGAAAAATTTTATGACTAAAAAAACTTTAAAAATGAACACCTAAATGAAAGAATTATTATACAAAGAGTAGTTTTTTTAAATGCTAAATGTATAGCGATTTTGAAATCTTAGCCTAAGACAACTTGATACATTGTGAAAAAAAAAAAAAAATCAACTATCAAATTGACACACAGTGTAGGTGAGTTCAACCCATGGTAATGAAAACTTAAAGACCAACCATGAAATTAACACATTGTGGGGCAGACTCGATTCATTATAACAAAAAATTTAAAATCAAAAATCGAATTCCACATAATGGGATCAGGTTGCTAGACAAGCATCGACACATACGAACTTAACAATAAATTCACTGAGTGGGGAGCTCCGGCGATGGCGAAACCCTAGCTAAACCAAGGGCGGTGCTTCTACCATGGCAGTCCTGACCCTACCGCCTGACAGCTGACGCCCTGGTTCTTTTGTCCTGAAGGCACCGGAACGGCACTGTCGCACCTTCTCCCCTCGCAGTTTACTCAGGTTCACAATTACAGCGGACTACCCGTTTCTCCTGACAGCAATTACCCTGTTCACTAGCGGTTCCAAGAACATGGAGGGGGCGGACAAATCAACGGACCCTCATTTCCACGAGGTCAACAGGACTTCTCACAGCGTCATGTGGAACCCGAGTCATTTCGTTGCTCCTTGGTGACCTCTGGCATCCTCCAACTCTGCTCAAGGCCGACCACCTTCATCTGTGCCCCATTCCTCCACTGTTCACCTCGAAGACATTCCTGGGTTGGACTGCCCCCCACTCTCCCCTACAACCCTGAACCTATTATGTTCCTACTTGCAAGCCTTGCCATCCTTTGATGTGCCTCTCCCATAGATACCCCACGTCTCCACCCCGCTTGGTTTCGCACCCATCTCTGGTTCGTCACCTAAAACCCTTCCCACAAACTCTCATCCCTCTGGCGGCCCATCTAACCCCACTGCTCCTAACCCTAACACTAGAACTCCCATCCGCTCCAGATGCTTTAGCTCCCCAATCCCTACCCCCAAATCTACCCCATCCACCCCGCAGACAGTGAACCAAGGAATTCGCGGATTGCTAAAGGACTACCCGATGGCCAGACGCTCAAACAAGCAAAAAAAGGGCAGGTGTCTTAGGGTTGGAGACAGAGACATAAAGCTCGTCGTGGGTGAGGATCTCACAATGGGAGAGGTGGACAATACCGCCAAGAAGGTTCTGGCCAATTGCGTTTGTGGGAGTAATTACACTGTAGAATGGCTACGACTCTGGACTGAGGAAATTTGGGGCTCCCTCCTTAAAAATCTTCCTATCATCCATGTTTTGGAAAGGGGATGGTTTTCCCTTCGATTCCACCAAGAGGAATACACAGATTGGATCCTTTCCAGATTTTGGCACATTGAAATGGCGCCAGTATTGCTGAAGCGATGGGATCCTTTGTTCGATCCCGAGAGAGAATAGTTGGGGGCGGTCCTATCTGGGTTCGGCTGCTGGGTCTCCCACTGCAACAATAGACCCCTACAATCTTCAAGCGAATTGGGGACGCCCTGGGAACCTACCTGGATCATGATCAATCCTTCGAATCGACCGGGATCATGACCATGGCCTGAATACTGGTGCACTTGGATACTAGGGCCAGGCTGGAGGAGAAGATCACCCTGCTCTGGCGACATTTTGCTCGCAGGCAAAACCTTGACTATGAGGGTGTGCCTTTCCGGTGCAGACGCTGCCACAAGGTTGGACACCTCTTCAAAGATTGTCCCCTACTCACGACTTCGACTATTGCAGCTAAGGGTTCGATGCATAGGCTATCAGAAGAGTCGATGGTGGATGTGCTACCCCTAGATCCGGATCGTACAAAGGAAGATGTTGGGAACACTGCTCAAACCTCCAGTGCCTCCCAAATGCCACCTCCATCTCCTCCTAAGACCAGATCCAGATCTACAGCGGAAGCCACTCCTAATTCGAGTATTGTCTCTGCTCCCTGCTCCTCTGTCTTGCATTTAAATCATTTCTCAATCTCTATGGTATCGTCTGCTCCTTCCCCTTGTTTTAATATTGCTCCCATTACTTTCTCTATTATACCACTGCACCCTTTACTCTCCACTACCCCACCATTGATTTCTGGTCTGGACGATCCCCCATTGTCATCTGAGCACACGCCCTCGGGCCTTCATGCCTATAACCTCCGACCCCGTAGGCAATCCACCCCCGATACTCTGGACCTGGGTATCACCCTCGTCTCATCTGACCATAAGCCTACTAGAGGGAGACCCTTTAAATTAGTCAAAACAAACACCCCAACCAAGGTTTCCTAATGAAATGGCTCTCCTTCAATTGCAGGGGCCTGCCTAGCCCTCAAGAGACTCTTGAGCTGCGAGCCCTGTAAAATAATCTTACTACAGGAAACTTTGGGGCCTTCAGACCAAATTGTAAAAGCCCTCCTGGGCATCATGCCAGAATGTCACTTTCAAGCTGTGGATGTTGCTGGAAGATCAGGGGGACTCGCCCTTGGGATAAATCCTCGTACCATTAGGGTGATTGCTTCATGGGGTGGTCTCGGTTTCCTTGGTATGGATCTTTTCTCAACAATTTTGGGAAAACATATCTGTATTATCAATATATATGCCCCCTATCAAAATAGGTTGGACTTTTGGAAGCTATTTCTAGATAACCCGATGATCAATTCCTCAACTATTCTGGGGGGTGACCTTAACTTCTCCATTGGTCATGAAGAATCTTGGGGCCATCACTCACAACTTGATCCACTCTCGGATCAGCTGAGCTCTCTACTGGATCAGCATGGCCTCATTGATGTACCTATGAATAAGAAGATGCCTACTTGGCATAACAGAAGAATAGGTGAGGCAGCTTTAGGGAGAAGACTGGACCGGTTCCTTATCCATGAAGACCTGCTGATGACTCTCACCAACTTTAGACAATGGGTGGGCTCAGGAGGCATATCTGATCACTCTCCAATATATTTGGAATTGGTAGGATCCACAGCCAAACCAAGAGCCCCTTACAAGTTCAAATCAACCTAGCTAAAGGACCCAGACTACCTCAAGATGGTCACAGATTACTGGAAATCCCATCCCCTTACAATTGAGAGGTGGAAGGTTGTAGGTTTCTGCAATAACTTGTACCACCTCAAGTGACTCTCGATTGATTGGGCCAAAAAGAAGAAAGCCAGGGAGGACCTTGTCATATCTGATTTAGAATCCCAGATAGCCAATCTAACGGATGAACATGGCAGGGGCTACAACTCTATTGAGTCAAAAGTGCAGCTAGTAGAGATGGAAGCCCAGAGATCTAAGATCTTACTGGCCCGGGAAGAAACTTGGCAACTTAGAAGCAGGGCCATTTGGTTACAAGCGGGGGATGGCAACACTAAATTCTTCCACAAATTTGCAAATGGAAGAAAAGCTAGCAATACGATATGGCAGCTTCCATCGAATCAGGGATCGCCGAAAAACACTCACGCTCTACTTTCACAATTAGGCATTTCTCACTTCAAATAGTTGTTCAAAGCCCCTCCAGATGCTACACTACCCTATATTATCTGTATTGTTTGGCACTTCCCCAGATTCGTGGATCCTAAGAGACTGGAGGACCTCAATAAACATGTCTCCTTGGGGGAGTTGGAGAGCACTTTGAAATAGTTCAAGAGAGATAGAAACCTGGGACCGGATGGCTGCCGTGTGGAGTTGTACCTTACCTTTTTTGACATTCTTAGACCTGACCTTCTAGCAGCTGTGGAAGAAATTCGCGCCTAGGGTAGACTACATGATCCCATAAATTCCACATTCATAGCCCTTATCCCCAAATTGGACTCTCCTCTATCCTTTAATGACTTCCGTCCTATATCCCTCTGCAATTGCCTCTATAAAATCATTGCCAAGATCATAGCTAATCGTATCAAACCTATTCTATCGGAGCATATCTCCCTGGAACAGTTTGCCTTTTTACAAAACCGGAAAATTCATGAGGCCATAGGCATGGCACAAGTGGCCCTCCACTCCATCAAGTTGAAGAACCTTAACGGAATGATGCTCAAAATTGATCTCTCAAATGATTTTGATAGGGTCAACTGGCTATATCTCCAGATGTTACTCACCCACCAGGGGTTCCCTCCAGTTTTCATCAGATGGATCTGTTGGACACAGATTGTCATTGATGTCAATATGCCAATATTCAAGAGGAGGAGACAGAGCCACCAGAGGAGCAAATAGCGCAAAGAGGAGCGGACGGAGCCACATTGGAGCAAGAGGAGCTATAGGAGGAGCCACATATATACATGCCATATATATGCCAAGAGGAGCAGACGAAGCCAGAGGAGCCACAATGGAGACGAGAGGAGCACACAGAGTCAAACAATGCCAAGACAGAGCCATCAAGAGCCATCGGGAGCTGTATAGTCCACAAAAGAGTTATATGCATACAAATATACTATCGGAGGCCAAAAACCATATAAATATGCATTTAACGCAAACAGAGGCAGAAAGACTTGTATATATATGTATTTACACTGTCAGTGGAAAAACTCACGAATATGTGCCATTACACTATCGCAGGCGAAAACTGGACTTGAAAAATATATGCACGAGAGATTTGGGATCCTATCGGGTCCGGCACATCGCATCGGAACTTCGGAAGCAGGCATTACAGTGTGTCAAGCGGCTCCTTTGCAATCGCCGATAGCGATTATCGCATCGGGAAATCGGAGCGGAGGTAAGGCCCTGACCATATGTGACTTGCGATCGTCGATAGCGATATCGCATCGGACCTCGGCAAAGGGCAAACCCCAATTGCAATGAACGGTTGCGGACCCGATGAGAATATCAACTGTAGTTTATATAATATCGCGTCCAGTAGTGGAGGATCGGCCATCGGCCTTCGGCGAAGTCATGGTTGCGATATATAAGGACCCCCGGGAGTCACGAATCGCCAATTGTGATTTAGGCATGGACCTGATACAGGAATAGGTGTGAGAAGAGTAAATTTGAAGTCCGCTGTTAGTGTCTTTCGCTTGTTCTTTCATAATTTTCCTGTGTAACTGTGTTTCTGCTTGTGGGGTGGTTTTAAGCTGAAAGCTTAAGATGGTTGTTTTCCGGTGGTTTTTTTTAAAACGCTGAATGTCAAGTAAATGGGTTGATTCATGGAAATATTAATTGCGATTGGACGCAGCAGGTCCATTAAACTGGAAAACTTGCACAGTGAAATTGCGATTGGAGCATAACGTCTCAGTGAACTTGCACGACGCAGAGGAAGGCGCAGCAACTGAGGAGGAAGCCTAAGAGGCGGAGTAAGCGAAAACGAATGGACAAAGCATGAGAATGTATAAAACAGTAAAAACAGAGAACTGTTGTTGCCGTTGTTGTGTTGAATAACTTGAGTATGAGATAGTGGGAGCAGTAGAGGCAAAAGGGGCAGCAGAAGCAGCGGAAGCGGAATAGAGTGCAACAGCATACCAGTGTATACCAAAGTTGGGTTGGAGCCCAAGAGGTTGGAGCCTCAGAATTGAACAGGACTGAATTTATTGGGGGTAGGTGCTCCTAAGTGCAGAACCATTGCAAAACAGAGTTGGTGCTCTAGAGGTTGGAGCCTCACTGAAGTCCAAGTTGGAGCTTGGCAACTATTCACAATCAGATTTATACTTATATTGTATTTATTTCATTGCATTGTCTTGAGTTAATAAAAGCATTTATTCCAATTGTTGATTTCTGTGTTTTGTGTATACATATACATATCTATATATGCTTTTGGAAATCACTAGAACAAAAAATAATAATAAACACTGATTCACCCCCCCTCTCAGTATTTCCAACAATTGGTATCAGAGCAGGCTTCTTCATACTAGCCTAACAGCTTGAAGAAGGATCCGCAGCCATGATGAGAAATCACGAAGCATCAGGAATACCTCCTTTGTTCAATGGCACTAACTTTGGTTTCTGGAAGAAAAGAATGACCTACTACTTAATGTCCCTTGGACCTGAAGTCTGGCATTTTGTTCAAAATGAATACCAAACGAATTCCACTCTTCCAACAAACCAAGACGACAGGAAAGCCTACATCGGAAATGCAAAGGCCATGAACTCCATCACTAGTGGAATCACTGATTCCGAGTTTACAAAAATCATGCACTGTAACTCTGCTAAAGAAATGTGGGAGAAGCTAGTTGGTTTGTACGATGGAGACTCAAAAGTCAAAAAGGCAAAGCTTCAAACTCACAGAAGACAATTTGAAAGTTTGAGGATGGAATATGAAGAAGATATTGCAGCATACCTCCTCCGAGAAGCTGAAGTGGTAAATTCCCTGAAAGGATTGGACGAAAAAGTGGAAGAAAGTACCATTGTTCAAAAGGTATTAAGGTCTCTTCCAGACAGATTTGACTCCAAAATAAGCGCTATAGAAGAAGAAAAGGATCTAGAAACCCTCAAAATGGATGAACTCCATGAATTCTCACTGCTTATGAAATGAGGAAAGGTGGCCCAAGCTCCAAAGATGCAGCATTCAAGGCCTCAAAGTCAAAGAAGGGGAAAGAAAGGAATGATTGTAGGGATGAGTCCGATGTGGAAGCCGAATTGGCTCAATTTGTATGAAATCTGAAGAGAGGATCTAAGCTTAAAGGCAAGTATCCTCTTATTTGTTTTAAATGTGGTAAAATAGGTCATTATGCAGCAAAATGTCCTCATAAACATGACAGTGATGATGAAGGAAATTATAAAAGAATGGCATACAAAAAGAAAGGGTTCAATAAGAAAAACTTCTTCTCCAAGCAAGATGAGTCTGATGAGGATGAGTTTATGGTCATCAAAAAGAAATCAGATGAGGAAAGTGATCATGATGAAAGCCAAGAAGCATTATTCATGGCACTCACAGATGATGATGACTCAGGGCTGGAAGGAAATGTAGATGAACTATTAATAAGCGCCATTGAAGAAAATGAGAAACTACAAAACAAAATCATTTCTCTCAAAGTGGAAAACGAGGAAATAAGAAGGAGAGAAGATCTCTTGGAAGCAAAGCTTAAAGAAAGAGAAGAGACTTGTGAAGAACGTGAGACCGAAATAGTGTCTCTGAGAAAGGAGTTGGAGCAAATTAAAAAGGGCTGTAAAAGCTCTCAAATACTTGAGACTATTCTAAAAAATCAAAAACCTCAACATGACAAGTCTGGAATAGGTTTCAAAGGAGAATACTCAAGCACTAAGAATAGTGCGAAAAGCTATGCCGATGCACTTTCCTGCAACCCAAAAGATGAAAATGTATGTTATCAAAAGTGCATCCCAGATTCCAAGAATGAAGAGAGAATTACTCCAAAGAAGAATGTGGAGTCGAATCATGGACACTGCAGCAAATACAAACCTGTACTCCACCAAGGGCCCATCACAAATCCAAAGAACGAGGGAGAAGTAATTCCCAGGAAGGAAATCGACTCAAACCATGGTGGCAAAAGCGGTGAGAACACAAAACAACATTTACATTCTGAACAAGATTCAGGAAAATAAATGCTACTTGAGTCAAACAGATGAGAGTTGGTTGTGGCACAAGTGACTTGGACATACAAGCTTCGAAAATCTGATCAATATTAGCAAGATCAAAGTTGTACAAGACATCCCAAGGCTGTTCAAACCAAATCAAGCAGTGTGTGGTCCATGTCAACATGGAAAGTAGACCAGAACCAACCACAAGAGAAAGGAACACTGTACATCGAAGCGCTTGGAGATCATCCATGCTAATGTGTGTGGGCCAACTAGAAATCAAGCACTCCAAGGAGAAAGGTACTTTGTGTTATTTGTTGATGATTATACTAGAATGATGTGGATATATTTCATAAAGTATAAATCTGAAACTTTTGAGTGTTTTAAGAATCTAAAATCCCTTGCAGAAAATGAAAAAGATTCAAAAATTAAGTGCCTCAGAACAGACAGAGGAGGAGAATTCACATCAAACGAGTTTAGTGAGTTCTGTAATATTCATGGAATTAAAAGGGAATTCTCGGTTGCTAGAACACCTCAGAAAAATGGGGTAGTTGAAAGAAGAAATTGAACAGTCCAAGAAATAGCAAGAACAATGTTATTAGCAGTGGACTTACAACCTAAATTCTGGAGAGAAGCAGTAGGGACAACTGTCTATACACTGAATCGAACTCAATTAAGACCAAATTGTGAAAAAACCCCTTATGAGCTATGGAAAGGAAAACCTGCTTCGGTGAAGTACTTCAAGATCTTTGGAAGCAAGTGCTTCATAAAAATAAATGATGGCTCACCCGAAAAGTTTGATTCTCGTGTTGATGAAGGGATATTTCTTGGATACTCTACACGGAGCAAGGCTTACAAGTGCTACAATTGTCGACTGAAGAAAATAGTGGAAAGCATTGATGTAAAGGTTGATGAAGATCTTCCAGGAAGGGAAATTGAAGAACATGAAGATGACTCTCTCATTAAAGAAGAAGAACCTAAAGAAGAAGAAATGAGGAAGAAGAAGAAGAAGAGGAAAGAGAACCACCTAATACCCCTTGAAAGATGAAGTATGTCCAAAGACATCATCCAGAAGAGCAGATCATTGGAGATAAAGATGAAGGTGTGCAGACCCGAAGAAGGATATCAATCACACCCAAGAGAAAAGTCATTACCCTCCTATCTATGACAGAACGGAAACATTTGCAGAAGCAAGTAAGGATCCTCATTGAGTAAAAGCCATGGAAAAAGAAATGTCCCAAATTGAGAAGAACAAGACTTGGGAACGGGTACCTCGTCCAAAGGACAAAAACATAATAGGAACCAAATGGGTGTTCAAAAATAAAATGAATGAGGAAGAACAGGTTTTCAGAAACAAGGCAAGACTTGTCTGCAAAGGCTATTCACAAATTCAAGGAGTTGACTTTGAAGAGACATTTGCACCAGTGGCCCGTATGGAAGCTATCAGGATGTTCTTGGCATTTTCTTGCTCAAAAGGATTCAAAATCTATCAAATGGACGTGAAATCAACATTTCTAAATGGGGAACTCAAGGAGGAAGTCTACATGGAGCAGCCAGAAGGTTTTGATCTAACAGAAGGAAAGGACAGTCTGTAAATTAAAAAAGGCTTTGTATGGGTTGAAACAAGCTCCTAGAGCTTGGTATGCAAGACTGGATAACTATCTACAACAACAAGGCTTCAAAAAGGGAGTGGCTGGAAGCAATCTATACATAAAGACAGATCAAGGTAAGTTACTAGTTGCTCTTGTTTATGTCGATGATCTGATTTTTGCTAGTAATAATGATGAAATGATTCATGAATTTTCTCAAAGCATGGAAAAAGAGTTTGAGATGTCAATGATAGGAGAGTTGTCCCACTTCCTTGGACTTCAAGTATCTCAAACCAAAGCAGGATTGTGTATATCTCAAGCCAAATATCTAAAAGACATTCTCAAAAAATATGGAATGGAGGATTGTGCACCCGTGAGCACACCTATGACCACAAACTACAAATTGAGCAAAGATGATGACTCCCCTCTAGTGGATGCGACTCATTACAGGTCAATGATTGGAGCCCTTATATACTTAACAGCTACACGACCAAACATAATGCAAGCAGTAGGAATGGTGGGAAGATTTCAATCTGCTCCCAAACAATCCCATTTATTAGCTGTAAAAAGAATTCTCAGATATCTAAAGGGAACTTCTGATTTCGGTCTTTGGTACCCAAAGGACTCAACACTTACTGTAACTGCATACACCGATGTTGATTGGGCTGGAAGTATAGATGATTGGAAAAGTACTAGTGGAAATGCATTCTTCCTAGGAGACTGTTTGGTATCCTGGCTCAGCAAAAAACAATCATCCATATCATTATCCACAGCCGAAGCCGAGTATATTGCTACAGCAGACTGTTGTACTCAGATACTATGGATGAAGGAAGCTCTAAAAGATGTCGACATATGTACAGATCAACCAATTACCATTTATTGTGACAACACAAGTGCTATCAGTCTCAGCAAAAATCCAGTGATGCACTCAAGAACCAAACACATACCGATCAAGTATCATTTCCTCTGTGAGCAAGTAGCTAAACAAAATATCGTCCTGGAATATATCAGTAATAAGGAGCAGATAGCTGATATTTTCACAAAACCTCTTCCTCAAGAAGCATTCGAACATCTGTGTCAAAAGATGGGGGTTATTTCTTTATCATCACTCAAGTTCATTCATAAAGATGCAGCAGGACAGGGGGAGCAGTTTGACAGGGGGAGTTCGTATGCATTCCTTTGCTATTGATGTTAAAGGGGGAGAGAGCAGAAGAATATTGCCATCAATAACAAAGGGGGAGATTGTTGGACACAGATTGTCATTGATGTCAATATGCCAATATTCGAGAGGAGGAGACAGAGCCACCAGAGGAGCAAACAGTGTAAAGAGGAGCGGACGGAGCCACAGTGGAGCAAGAGGAGCAATAGGAGGAGTCACATATATACATGCCATATATATTCCAAGAGGATAAGACCAAGCCAGAGGAGCCACAATGGAGACGAGAGGAGCACACAGAGTCACAATGCCAAGACAGAGCCATCGGGAGCCGTATAGTCCACCAAAGAGTTATATGTATACAAATATACTATCGGAGGCCAAAAACCATATAAATATGCATTTAAAGCAAACAGAGGCAGAAATACTTGTATATATATGTATTTACACTGTTGGCGGCAAAACTCACGAATATATGTCATTACACTATCACAGGCGGAAACCAGACTTGAAAAATATATGCACGGGAGATCTGGGATCCTATCGAGTCCGGCACATCGCATCGGCACTTCGGAAGCGGGCATTACAGTGTGTCAAGCGGCCCCTTTGCGATCACCGATAGCGATTATCGCATCAGGAAATCGGAGCGGAGGTAAGACCCTGACCATATGCGACTTGCAATCGCCGATAGCGATATCGCATCGGACCTCGGCCAAGGGCAAACCCCGATTGCGATGAATGGTTGTGGACCCGATGAGAATATCAACTGCAGTTTATATAATATCGCGTCTAGCAGTGGAGGATCGGCCATCGGCCATCGGCGAAGTCATGGTTGCGATATATAAAGGACCCCTGGGAGTCACGAATCGTCGATTGCGATTTAAGCATGGACCCGATACAGGAATAGGTGCGAGTAAAGTAAATTTGAATTCCACTGTTAGTGTTTTTCGCCTGTTCTTTCATAATTTTCCTGTGTAACTGTGT
Organism: Pinus tabuliformis; assembly: GCA_031772625.1. Lineage (NCBI taxonomy): Eukaryota > Viridiplantae > Streptophyta > Pinopsida > Pinales > Pinaceae > Pinus > Pinus tabuliformis. The sequence continues at coordinate 680,281,445 of CM062820.1, forward strand.
TTCTGCTTGCGGGGTGGTTTTAAGCCGAAAGGCTTAAGATGGCTGTTTCCGGTGGTTTTTTTTAGAAGGTTGAACGTCAGGTAAATGGGTTGATTCATGGCAATATTAATTGCGATTGGACGCGGCAGGTCCGTTAAACTGGAAAACTTGCACAGTGAACTTGCGATTGGAGCATAACGTCATGATTGCGATTGGAGCATAACGTCTCAGTGAACTTGCACAGCGCAGAGGAAGGCGCAGCGACTGAGGAGGAAGCCTAAGAGGCGGAGTAAGCGGAAACAAATGGACAAAGCATGAGAATGTATAAAACAGTAAAAATAGAGAACTGTTGCTGTTGTTGTTGTGTTGAATAACCTGAGTATGAGATAGTGGGAGCAGTAGAGGCAAAAGGGGCAGCAGAAGCGGAATAGAGTGCAGCAACATACCAATGTATACCAAAGTTGGGTTGGAGCCCAAGAGGTTGGAGCCTCAAAATTGAACAGGACTGAATTTATTGGGGGTAGGTGCTCCTAAGTGCAGAACCACTGCAAAACAAAGTTCATGCTCTGGAGGTTGGAGCCTCACTGAAGTCCAAGTTGGAGCTTGGCAACTATTCACAATCAGATTTATACTTATATTGTATTTATTTCATTGCATTGTCTTGAGTTTTTAATAAAAGCATTTATTCCAACTGTTGATTTCTTTGTTCTGTGTATACATATACATATCTATTTATGCTTTTGGCAATCACTAGAACAAAAAAAAAAATACAAATTCACCCCCCCTCTCAGTGTTTCCAACAGGGTCATGTGTTGTATTACTTCGGTCTCCTTTGCTATATTAATCAATGGATCGGCCTCCCACACCTTCCGGGCCGAGAGGGGACTCAGACAAGGATGTCCCTTTCCCCCCTACTCTTCCTCTTGGTTATGGAAGGCCTCAACAAAAGGATTGCCTCAGAGAAGAATGAAGGGAACCTCAAGGGACTAAGGATAACATACCAATGCTCACTGTCTCACCTCCTCTTTGTTGATGACATCCTCATTTTTTTGGATGGAGGCATACAAGACATAATTACCTTCACAGGGATACTGAGGCTTTTCAGCTCGGCCACTGGGATGGATTTTAACCAAGTTAAATCCACCATAACCCTGTCAAGATGTACTCAACAGGAATCCAATCTTGCTCTCCAAAACTTCCCCTTTCAAATTCAGGCCCTCAAGGATGGGTTGAAGTACCTGGGATTTAAGATAAAACCAGATGGATACAAAATAGCAGACTGGACTTGGTTGATCACAAGGATAGAAAGAAGACTAAATCTATGGAGCCACAGGTTACTATCCAGGGCAGGAAGATTGATGCTTATTAAATCTGTCCTCGAAGCCACACTGGTTTATTGGATGTCCCTGACCTAGATTCCACAAGGAATTATACAAAGGATTCAGAGAATATGCTGCAACTTCTTATGGAAAGGAAATAAAGAGGGGAAGCTATATGCTTGGGTCAAATGGAGCAGCATAGCTATCCCCAAAAAGTGGGGTGGGTGGGGGTTAAAAAATTTATCTGCCTTCGCCCAGGCTCTAGCAGCGAAACTGGGCTGGTTACTCCTAAAACAAAGAAGCCTGTGGACTGAAGTGATCACCTACAAATATATCTGGCCGACACCATTGTTGGATTGGTTAAGACTACCAACCTGGAACAGAAAGAGCATCTCGGTCATCTGGAGGGCAGTGTTGAATACCCTCCACACTATTAGAAAGGGACTCACTTGGAGGATTGGCAATGGAGAGGAAGCCCGTATAGGCATAGATCCATGGATTGGATGTGGGAACTCACATCTACTACCACAGGCCCTGATAGACAATCTGAAACAAAAATATATCTACTCTATAGCTCATATAGGAGACCCCCAAAACACTATAGTATATCAGCAAGCCTGGTTATCAGGGACAACTCTAGACATCCCTGATAGATGGCACTTGGAGTGGGGGACATACCTGAGAGCCTTAACTGAATCACATGTTAGATTAAGGGATGAGCCGGATGAACTGCTATGGGGACTAGCACAGAATGGGAAATATTCCCCAAAGGAGGGCTACATAACAATTCATGCAAGACACAAACCTGAAGTATTAAAGAACTGGTGGTGGAACATCTGGAAGCTTCAGGGCCCTCCTCGTACCCGATTACTAATGTGGAACATTATTGAGGACAAAATCCCGACTGAAACTAATCTTAGGAAGCAGGCTTTCCTGGACCAACTTGGTGTGTCCTCTACAAAAATGAGGAGGAATCTACCAATCATCTCTTCCTCTCTTGTCCGACAACTCAGAATGTCTGGGCACAAATCCTACAGATCCTTAAGATAGCACATACTTGGTCAGGGGAGGATATGAATATGGCCTGGAATAACTGGTGGAACAATGTCGTTGATCGTGTCTTGGTACATCTGGATATGCAAGAACAACAATATTTTTCAGGGAAAACAAATTATTTGGGCTCTGATCATCCCAAAGATATGTATGAGTTTTTTTGAGATCCCGGAGGAGTCACAGATTACCCGGACAAGGCACATTACCCCTGAAGTCATTGATAGAAGGATACCCTGGGCATATTTTGATGGCGCAGCCCAAGATCAGGGGTGCAGTGGAGGCATCATCTTTCACACATCCGAATCACATTCTTTCTATATTAGTCTGGGGCTAGGAAATGGCACTAAAAATTTTGCGGAACTCATGACCCTTCGCCATCTGTTACACTTTGCTACTTCCAAAAACTACAGAGACTTACAAATATTTTGGGACTCTAAGATGGTCATAGACTGGTTCAACTGCACTTCTACATGCCATGCTTCTCACTCAAAACAATTTTGGATGATGTCTTATTTATAAAATCACAATTTGATTTTGTTTCTTGCACTCATATATACAGGGAACATAATGCAGTCGCAGACAGGTTATCGAAAAAGACAACAAATCAATCATCCTCGAGAAGAATGGTTGATCAGAGAGAACACTCAGGCATGGATTTATCAATACTACCATAGATTGTATATAGACCAAGTTTTGTAGAGGGCAGACGGGCCCTAGTTACAATGATTTTTTGTTATATATATATATATATATATATATATATATATATATATACAACTTTATGGATATGTAAATATTTATGTAATGAACTTCTACCAGTACACCCGAGCAGGGGATTTTTGTAAATTTTGATTCAGTTTCTGCAAACATTTTACTGTTGACCATGGTCAACTTACTGCATATGCCAAGGGCATTTACAACATGTAATTTTCTTGATAATGAAAATTACGATTTTTCTTTCCAAGAAAAAAAGCATCGACACATATCCTACAAAAAAATTTATACATGTATGTGTGTGCGCGCGCAAGATACATAAGAAAACAAAAATTCAAATATTGAAAAAAAAAATTAAAAAATAAAAGTAATAAAAAAACATGACAAAAAAAATCAAATATATACAAATACAAAAATTCCAATATTGAAAAAAACAAAGGCAAGAAAAAAAAACACAAAAAATCAGAAGAAAACAAAAATTCAAATATTGAAGGAAAAAAAAAAACATGACAAAAAAAATCAAATATAAAAAATATATAGCAATGACAAAAAACTATAAAATGTAAAAAAATTAACCATACCATATAAAATAAATTAAAAAAAAAAAAGAGAAATAAAATAAAAACCAAATAAAAAAACAAAAATAAAATATAACATTAAAAAAAAAATTAGAAACTTCAAAAAAAAAAAGCCGCCGACCTCGAGGCCCAACTGACGGTGGCAAGTGGACGATTCATGACAAAAATAAATTAAATTCCATTGGTAAAAAAAAAAAAAAAAAAATGTAAAAAGAAAATCAAAATTAATTTGTAAATTTGAAAAATTTAAATAAACATATATATATATATATATATATAAGATGGTCATAGAAATAATTCGTTTCTTAAATCAAAGTTTAGGTCCCGTAGGGTTTAATCTCAGTGGACATTAACCAGCATCATCATCATCAAGAAAAATAAATAAAAATTTAAAAAGACCATTTTTAAGTTAAAACAAAAAACAAAAAAAACAAACGAACATCACTTTAAAAATGTTAAATTATTATCAAAAAATAAAGAAAATAAAAACAAAACAAAAAAATCAAAACAATTAAAAAAACCAATTTAAAAATTAACATAAAAATATTTAAATTTAAAAAATAAAAATAAAATAAAATTTCAAAACAAACAAAAAAAAAAAAATACTTAAATTAAAATTAAAATATATATATAAAATAAAAATAAAAATAAACAATTAAAAAAAATAAAAAATAAAAAACAATTTAAAAAATAAAAAATAAAATAAAAACAATTACAAAATACCACAGCCCCTGCACCCTTCCCCTCTGTCACCTTGGCCCTTCCCTCACCCTCCTCCAAACTACATATATAATGTCTGGTCTAAAATTATGAGCTATGTTATGAGTTTAATCTAAGAACTAAAACATTCATTTGAATACTATTAAAGGAATTTGAAGTCTGTCCCATGAAAATTCTAGATCTGAATTGATAGTCCAAGTACAAAGTACCAGCTCAAGGAAATCAAGTAAGTATTGTCACTTAATAGAATGCACTTGCAACAAGTCTAATGAAATTAGATGTAAACTAAAGGTACATATGTTCATAATCTTTTAAATTTTCAAAATATCTAATCTTAATTTGCTCATAAAATCCTTGTTTATAGCTAAAATCCTTGTTTATAGCTAGTCTAGGATAAAAATTGTACTCCATAAATAACATACTAAAATATCATAGGATTCCATCCTCCATGATTACATAGAAAATCTAATTTGAGAAATTAAATCATGTTCTTGGTATCACATGTTTTGTTTGAAAGTATATATTACAAGTATAAAAGATCATGGATGAATACACGGAGAACACTTCAAGGAATTTATAAAGTTTGTGAAGGAACATCTCTAGATATGTCTTAGACTATGCACCTGACAAAATTCTCTTAAAAGTATGCATATCTTATTTTTTAAATTTGTGTTATATTACTAAGATCGTTATGTCTAGTTGTCTTGAATCATAAAGATTATTTTGAGTGATTCATCTTTTGATAGATATCTTTGATTGTTTGTATAAGAACCCTAGAAAGGTTCTCTGGAAAACCCTAACTTAAGGGTGCTAATGATAAATGAATGAAACCCTAACCTACTTAGGGTTATTGATGGAGTCTAAAGAAATTGTTGTTATGTTTGATATATTGATGATGTCATGTTTGGGGTTTTTGGTATGATCATGAAAACCCTAACTTGCTAATGTTGAATGATGCTATCTAAGATCCCAAACCTTTGAAGTTTTGGTATAGTAGGGTTTGCTCTGCTATGTTATGAAACCCTAGATCTTTAGGGTTTGGTTGGGTTTATAAGCAAAACCCTTATTATGAATTTAAAGTCCAAGGAATGAAACCCTAGGTATGTGTCCATTTGGTTGAATCCCCAGCCTAGGCTAGGTCAGTATATGCCTAATGTATTAATGTTGTCTGGCATATGATATGCTTATGCATGATAATGAATTCCTAGATGTGTGTTGACCTAATTATTGATGGTCATAAGTCTTAGGGTTTAATCTAAGCCCTTGTCTGAGTTTGATATTCTACGATGATGTTGCTTGGGAAATCTATGGTTTTGCAGCTAAACCCTACAAGTACTTAAATTCTCTAGTATGTGTGATATGACAATCTGAAATCTATGAATCTATATAGTGATTGTTGAGATTGTGTAAATGAGAAATCTAGGGTGTACATCAAACCCTAGTAGAAGCTAGTTATGTTGTTGATTAAGTTGTGATCGGTCTTGATTGTTGAAGCTCATGTATGAAATCTAGGATATGTATGAAATCCTAGTGAGTCTAACATATGAATTATGATAGTTGTTAGACATATTACTTGTTTGAATTGTTTCTAGGGTTTTCTATATGAAAAAACTTGTCATATCATTGAAAGAATATTGAAACCCTAGATGAGTTTAATATTTTGAGTTGTTGATGTGATTTAGGGTTTAAATATAGTCTCTTGTTGATTATGTTTGTAAAGTCTAATGCTTCCGTTATTATAATATTTTGATATGGCTAACTTCATGCTTCTATAGTTTTGGTTGTACTTGCTATCTAAGTTGTGCAGGTACATCATCTTCAAGATGGTGAAGATGATTGTAAGTAAAGTTGATGTGATAAGCATGATATACGAATGACTCTGATAATAAGGATGGAAGCCATGAAAGCTCTCCAATAATAAGAAGTTGAACTCCTTGAGTTAAGAGGGAGCCTGGATAGAAGAGATCCCCTTGAGATTAAAGGGAGCCTGGATAGAAGAAATCTCCCTGGTTAAGAGGGAGGGCATAACATAGTTTTGATTGGAGAATGCATTTTGAAGGATATGTTGTTGCATGTGAAGTAGGAAAGGAAAGTGTATGATTGAGGAATCTTCTGTCAAAGATTCGATTGATAGTCCTATTGTGTTGAGAAGCAACATCAAGTTGTTTGAAAGACCCCAGAGGTTTGTGTTTGTTTATGAACATGTGAAAATATATTATTGATTTGGGTTGTGTTTGTACAGGTAAATCTCTCGAAGTTTTGATAGCATGTTGGTTACCGATCAGTTTGATCGGGGGAGATTTGTTGTCCTTCTATTGAATCAAGGAGTGTTGAGGCTTTGTGAGTGAAGCATTGCCTGGGAGGACATGTGGCTAGCACTTTGTGTTGATGTCTAGGTCCCGAAGTTGGGAGGGAGATGTTGGTCATAGAGCTCTGACCTCGGATACACACCTAGAGCCCTGGGTTGATGGTTAGAAAATAAGTCTAATGGTACCTAAAGAGGTTGAATGATTTAGTCCATCTTAGCCTCACTTGGATAGATTTCCCTAGTCAAGAATCTAGTCCGTGGCATTGCGATACTTAAACTTCTTCATATATGACATGTTTTGAGATCTTCGATGTACCTCTATGGTTATATGTAAATATGAATACCTCCCTAATTAAAAGGGAGTGTCAAAGAATGTAACTAAATTCGGTCTTCATAGATTGTACATGAGTCAAAATGTAATATATTTGTCAAAAGAAAGTAAAAAGAATTTTATTATTAAATTGAATTGACTTGTTAAAGCATGGGTTTCACGCTTGGGTCAATTGTCATAGGTCAAGCCTCCATTGTAGGCTTTAGGATTGTTTACTTGAGTCAAAATTCAAAGTTTGTTTGGTCAAAGACTCCTTCATCAAAATCTCCTTCTTGTCAAATAAATCAGAATTAAATCTGTGTCCTCATCTAGTCGGCCTAAAGATACTTCTCTTCATGAACTCAAGTCGGCCTAGCCTAACCTTATGAAGACACAATTGTTCAAAGTGCTCATGTCTGTTCATTTCAATGTGGAAACAACTATATAAAGGTAAACTTCACTCAACTATAACAGAACAATAACTTGCAGAAATTTCAGAGATAAATTTTGGTACTACCACAGAAGTTCCAGTTAATTATAGAGATGAACTCGCAAATCACAGAGACACATTTCGGTGTTATCACAGTGGATATATTTTGGTATTGTTACAGCGAGAGAGCTCAGGTTAGTTGCAGACAGGTTCGGAAATCACAGTGGCTAAGTTTCGGTACTATCACAGTGCCTACATTTCGGTGTTATAACAGTGGGCAAGTTTCAGTGTTACCACAGTCTCGGTGTACCACAGTATCAAAGTCTGTGTACTCTTTGATGAAGGGATACAGTTCGATCATAATGAAGGAGGGCCACAGTTCGTATTGCATCAAAGTATGATAAGAATGTTGCCTCAGATCGAAACAAAATCCTATTGAAGGAACAAAGCATTTCATTGGTGCAAGGAAGACATTGAATCAAGGTTGCACGAAACAGGGAAATGGGTACGAGTTTCCAAAACGGGAAGCGATACAAAACGCAACCTCCCCAAATTTTGGAAACAGGGAAACGCGAATATATATATATATATCTATATATATATTTATATATTTATATATTAGGAAATTTAAGAAATATGTGCAATCATAAAGCATATATGATACATTCTAATTTATTACATTATGATAAAACTGTCAATTGTCAATGCATAAACTATAAGTATCTAAATTTGCATCACATTTACTCATGAATAATCACATAATGAAAATAGAAATATCCAAAATCAGCCACGAGAAATTTCTAATTTCTTGTCTCGTGCTTGATTGGGAGTCTCCTCCTACATAGTCGAACGACCTTAATGCTCTTGATTAAATACAAGTTTCATACCCTAGTACCCTATATTCTCTTGATTATTGGGAGTCTCCCCTGCATAGAGGGCTTGGTTCTCTTGATTAAATACAAGTTCCATACCCTAGTACATGATAAAATCCAATGGAAACATTGCAATCCCTCCAATCCTGAAATCCTGAAAAACAGATAAGTCTGCTGGATTTTGAGTGAGATCTAAAATTCTACTTTCTCCATATGAAATCCAATGAGGGCAAAACCACTCTCAAACATCCTGAGTCATTTCATGGTAATGTTAAAAATTTAAGTTAAAAGGATGAAACTGAAAAATAAAGGAGAATATCACTTTTACTTTAAGAACTTAACATTACCATGAACTGCATATCAACACTAGGGCAAAAGTTCACTTTTATAACTTTAGACAAGCATCTAGAAGCAACTAGAAGTCACTAGGCTAACGTAAGAATAGATTAGAAAACAAATAAAATAAATAAATAAATAAATAAAAAACAAGTAAATGCTGAAACGTGGGCCGTACGGCCCTGAAACACGTTTCGGGGCCGTACCAAACACGTTTCAGCGTTTCGTACCCATTTCCGTACGGAAACACCCTTCTGCCCCACATTTCCTGCAACATAGCATTGAATTATAAGCTACTGCTAAGCTGATGCAAGGTTGACTTGATGGAGGAAGTGTTGGGTCTAAGTTGTGAGGGTCTTGGTCGTCTCATCTTGAATCTACTGAAAGAAGAATTTTGACCGAGTTTTCCCCTAGAGTGGGGTTTTGCCTTGGTAGCGTGCCTACATTTTGTGCTCTTCTATTTGTTGCTTGACATCAGTCTTGATGATAAGAAAAGATAATTTGAAAGCACTAATAATAATAATCAAAACATCACACTAATAATAATAATCAAAACATCACAAGATAATGTCATAATAAGAGAAATCGATTAACTGCCACACTTTGGATTTCTCAACACAAAATAGACAACATTTATTAAAAAATCACTTTACAGAGACGGTGTCTTGAGAATGGAAAAATAATCACTACCTTATGATACCTTATGACCTCTCAAGCCACAACAAAGAAGATCGTATGACAATAGTAACTTCATTCAAAATATATGATATTCTTCCTATTACATAAACCATTTTACAAAGACGAGACCTCAAGTGGTTTAGCTTATATTCAAAAAAACTGGCACCAAAAATGTTTCTATAGTTCCCTCCAGCAGCAAAATCTTCATTAACACATGAACTTCGTGTAAGGCATCCATGACCAAAGTTCAGCCTCCAACTGATAGCTTGCAGACTGAAATTTTATCTATCTCCTGATCCACATGCTTTTATTCAGCTCACATCTGGCAAATTCGACTCTGTAGTATATCACAGAGTTAAGTGATCAAGGAAGTGCAGCATCACACCCATGACACTAAGTCTCAGATAAGGTACTATAATGGGTAGGCACGCGTGTCACTCGTTTCTCTTCTGAGTCGTGACATGTGGCCTCTTTCACAAAAGAGACTCTACCTGAAAAAGAATCAACTGCATCCTATAATTTATAATCTTGCAATCAGCATGCTCAAATGTAATCTGAATTAGTAAAAATTATGATCATTTTTCTCCAATAACGCAAATATACTTTCTGCTTTCTCAATTATAGGAGAACCTTGTCTTTTCTTCTCAATAATGCGCTCTATTAATAACTTGCCTAACTGATCATCAACCTCGGAGACATAGTCAGAGTCATCAGATGCGGTGTTTGACTGGTGAAATAAATGTGGTTCAGAATCAGGCATCTTGCTATGGCCTGCTTCACGGCACAAAGTTTTATGTGTGTCAAATTCTGATGCTCCCTCCATAGAAACGGTATCCCAGGATCTTATTTTATCAAGCACAGATGTGCTCACTTCAGGCAATTCACCCACAACAGAAAATAACTGTTTTTTCCCTCCAGTGTGAATCAGGTTTACAGGAGGCATTTGTAATCCACACTTGTCTACAGTGCGTGCTGTGGTATTAATCAGCAATCCATCCTTCCTACATAAAGTACCCTTATTTACCATGAGGTTTGCAGGTTCCAGATCTATATTCATGCCCAAAGATTTGTCATGATTGCAATTACTTTGTGTCAAACTAGTATCAACAAATTTAATAGAACAAGGTGTGCTTCCAGAAGTGTCTTCAAGAACATAATCAGGAAAATCAGGATTCTTCAAGCCAATCCCCTCTGAACCGAGCTCCAAATGATTTGGAGATGTCAAACTGTGAATATCACTTGAACTACAGCTTCCTTGGGCACACTGTCGATGAGAACCCATCATATTCCAACAATTTGCAGACAGCAACAGAAATGGATCAGGGTGTGAAATACACTTACCATCTTTCTGCTGTAGGTCATCCTCCTTGTAGCAATGGAAAGTTTGTGTGTCGTTGCTTTCAAGTGAATCATCCAAAAAAAGGTATTTGGGGGTTTGATTGTCAACTACAATCGACTGCTTAGTAGGTGGAACATCCTTAATCTCAGCAGAGTCAAGCATAGTCACCTCTTTTTCTGATGGCACTTTCATAAATTCTTCATATGCTTCATTGTATGCAGAAAGAGCATCACCTGAAAGGGTTAAAAAGAGAGGCATATTTTGATTGTCTTTGGATTCTCTGTCATCAGTGCTCTGATTCTCTTCAGCTTTACTGCAAACCCCATTGAGGTCCACAGCTTGAAAACCTGAACCTTCTGATAGTTCTTTACTGATAAGATGACAAAATTCTTTCTGATTAACTGGGATGTTGGAAGATGCCTTCAAGGAACTCCTCATGCCTGCTGAATGATCACTTCGATTTTCTAAACAATTAGGTCTCCTAGCAGGTACCTCAGAACCTGTACAGATCGAGAGAGAGAGAGAGAGAGTGAGAGAGAGTGAGATCGTACATGCATACTTAAATACAATTTAAGAGAACAAAAATATTACATGCTGTCTCAAAAGGATTCATTAGGAAGATTACTCTCAATATAAACCTACAGTCAACCAAATATTTTCCCAGGTCAACCTAGAATTTATGATTTTACTACAAACCTACAATACAGATGTTTTCTTTGAATCAGACAGAAAAGAAATAATACAAACATTACAGATGAGCTAAGTAAATGCCTGAAATAAAGGATCGGATGTCCTGATTAAGCCCTTTTGATTGCTTGTACCCTGATTCAAATGCCCGCAATTTGATTTTAGTAGCTTCAAGCTCGGCCTCAAGCTCTATGATGCGTTCATGTAGCCTTGATTCTCGAACCTCGTTCAAACGTTTTGCTAAATCCCTTGGTGAAACAGCATAGTTTCCTGTATGTATGTCTTCATGTATAAAAGCACTATTATCTTCATCTGACTCTGTGTTACCTGTCAAGTTGTCCCCATTTAATTCTCCATGAACAACATCTGCAATGCAATCTGGATCAATCTGCAATACCAAAGAGGTTTTCAGGCTTTCATTGTTAGAGAATAAAACCTTGCTGAGATATTAGATGAGAGAGCAACCACTAGGATAAGAATCCTATTATATAGCCACCCGCACAATCGTGAGGTTGACTGATGAAAGCCCCATTAGTATGCCTTTTCTTAATGAACTTTTAAATGTGAGAAAATTAAAATAATACAACTACAAGCTAATAAATACCAGCCCTCGATGATGAATGTTTAAAGCACATAAAATATTTTCAGATTTCTTCTAAGTTTTCAGGCTTTCACTGTTCGAGAATAAAACCTTAATGGGGAAGTAACCACTAGGACAAGAATCCTATCCTATAGCCACCCACACAATCTTGAAATTCTCACTAGGACAAGAATCCTACTTTTTGTAACCATAGGCAACCCATCTTATAGTCTATACGAGACGGGTGAGGATCCTGATCTGTATAAGGAGTTTTTGTTATTTTTTTGGAAGAAAAAAGAAACAGATTATTGTTTTCTTCCTGTAGCAGATTTTCTGTTACCAGCATTAATGAATAGTATAGCAGGTGTTCACAATGACCTAAATGAGTTATCGTTATATTCAATAACTGTATGTCTTAATAGATTCTAGTGTAATTACAGATTGCTGTTTTGGGCAGCACTTAATTCAGACTCTTTTAGTTTCCTGTAGAAACAGTATACAGAGTGCAGTGCAGAATCTCTGAACCATGGTGTTAGAAATCATCATGGTATCAGCGCTTAGCACCTGAAATCTTCCAGATTCCGTAAATGGAGAGATAGACTGTTGGAATAGAAAGCTTGTTAATTTTAGTTAACAATGGTATGTTCTATGCTTGAGAGCAATTTACTTCAATTTTCTTATTAGCCCAATATCAATTTCCAGATTAGCAATCACATTAACATGGCAGTGAATGCAGATAGAACATAAATAAAAACAATAGAAGACAAGCCAAGACAAGAGTACGCAATATTTGGCAGAAGCCAGGGAAAAACCCCAATGTGGGGAAACCATTTGATCAAGTCTTCTAATTATTCTTCAAAAGTTCAGCAGAGAGAGACAGTACAATATGCAAAGTTCACTTGCACAATCAAAGTCAAATCTGTCCAGACAAACAGCAGCCACAGGAAGCCCTAACCAGAAAGTCAACGCTGGTCAACAGGGCAGAATTTATCCTCCAAAACAGCTCGGTCAAACCCAGTCAATTCGGCCTCCAACAGTCATCTGAATCAGCCCAAAACAGTCCTGAAAAACTCAGTCAAACTTGGTCAATGCAGCATCAAACCTGCGGTCAAATCCTCCTGCAGTCAATGGTGGTCAAACAGCTCGGATTGCCTCAATTTATGTGCCTAGAAATGTGTCCTGCCCGAATGGAAATATCCACAAGAAAAATGTGTCAAATCAAGTCAACCGCTGCCCGGTCAACGCTGGTCAAATACTCCTGCAATTCGGTCAACGTCCAAACAGAAAATTACAGTCTTCTTCCTCGCACGTGTGGAGAGAGAGGCTGCCCAAAAATTCATACTCAATCAGATGAGGAGAGAGAGATGTGTGAGAAAATGAGGAAGAGGCTCCTATTTATATGCAATGTTGAGGATGAATAGACGTGTCTTTTGGGCTTTTGAGCCTACATTAGATTGCTGACCGACCTTGACAATTTGTCCATAAACAAAATAAATTCATAATTTCATTTGTACATTTCAGAATGAGATGATATTTAGATCAATCCTACACCTCTCGAAAAGAGGAATCCAATAAAAATATCAGTTGCATCATATGAGCTGTCCAAGGTGGAGTTTGGCCCTAGTTGCCAAATTTAACACTCCCTCTCAACTAGGAAGAACTCCACCTGCCAAACCATCTAACAATCTATACCATCCCTGTCATCCCTGCTCTAATCTGCTGAACCATGAAGAAATAATGAAGAAGAAATGATCGAGAATGTATCATACCATTCTCCACTGACCGAAGTCAGTCTCCAATAATTGAGAGTGTACCATACTACTCTCCATTGACCCAAAGTCAGTCTCCATTGATCCCAAATCAATATCAAACATCCTAGCATAGGGAGTACGTTGGTAAACGATTCGTGCATCGGTAGTACTTGGTCCCTATCCTCATTTCCCTACTCATTGGCCAGATGAGAGGTACTTCCCATGAGTCCCAGACTACATGGGTAGGATGTATCAGTAGGAGAAGGTGAACCACTCATCTTGCTCATATGCCATAGGAGAAGGTGAACCACTCATCCTATGCATATATCAACATGGGGTATCACAGGGGAAGGTGAACCACTCGCCCTGTATATCACGCACCACTAGGAGAAGGTGAACCACTCACCCTATGGTCGCTCATCGCTCCAAGAAGTACCCCAAGCCCCCTGGATCTCCCAGAGCTCAATATCCAAATCAAACGAGACGCTCATAAGAGAGTCTCTCCACGACTCCAAGTCATTCATAAAGGTTAAGAATTTGACCTTCCCTAAGGGCTTTGTAAGAATATCTGCAACTTGATCATCAGTCCCAATATGACGGAGCCTTATTGCTCCCCGTTGTACCATATCCCAGATAAAGTGGTACCTGATATCAATATGCTTGGAGCGGTCATGAAACATGGGATTCTCAAAAAGACGAATCCCACTTTGGTTGTCGCAATAGATCACAGTGGTATCCAGCACATGTCCAAATAGCTCACTAAAGAGTTTCCTCAACGAAACAGCTTCACATGAGGCCATACTAGCAACAATGTATTCAGCCTCAGCGGTGCTCAAAGCAACTGACTTTTGCTTCCTGCTCATCCAGGATATCAAAGCAAAACCTAGAGAGAAGCAACATCCAGATGTGCTCTTACGATCCACCACACTGCCAGCCCAGTCAACATCAAAATAACCATGGAGCCTCACATTCCCGGCAGTGTATCTCAGTCCATAGATGATTGTAACCCGAAGATATCTCAAGAGATTCTTGGCAACAATCCAGTGTATGTGATGAGGCTCGACCATAAACTGACTCAATGTATTCACAGCAAAACATATGTCCGGAAGGGAGTTTACTAAGTACATCAGGGCCCCCATGAGTTGACAATACTCACAACGATTTTCTAAATCAGGCCCAGCAGCACTTCCGCATAACTTCTTGAAGTTAAGTTCCATCGGAGTAGTCACGAACTTCTAGTCCACCATCCCAAATCTTTCAAGTAGCTTCACAATGTATTTTCCTTGATAAAGGAAAATCTCACCTGGCTTTTGCCAGACCTCCAACCCTAGGAAATAATGCATCAGTGCTAGGTCCTTCATTTCAAACTCGGAAGCCAACTCCCTCTTACATTGATGAATAAGAGGGTCTGCACCTGTCAGAAAGATATCGTCCACATAAAGTACCAAGATGAGAGGTCCATCATTCTCAACCTTTAAAGTAAAGGTTTGGATCAGCTTCACTTCTTATAAATCCCAACTTCATCAAATAGTTGTTGATCCTCTCATACCAAGCTCGGGGAGCTTGCTTCAACCCATAGAGGGCTTTCTTCAACCTGCATACATGTGTCTGGCAATCTTGAACTTTGAACCCCTCGGGTTGTTCTACATAGACTTCCTCCTTAATTAAACCATGTAAGAAGGCGGTCTTGACATCCATCTGATGTAGATTCCATCCTTGCGAGGCAGCAAGGGCTATAATCAAACGAATGGTGGTAGATCAGGCAACAAGTGCAAATATCTCATCATAGTCCACAACTTCCTTTTGAGAGAAGCCTCAAGCAACAAATCTAGCCTTGAACTTTTCAGCACTTCCATCAAATCCATGCTTGATCTTATAGAGCCATTTCGAGGTGACAATGGATTTGTCCTTGGGTCTAGGGACCACATCCCAAACGTCATTCTTCATAATCGACTCATACTCTTTGTTCATAACATCCTTCCAAACTTGGTGCTTCACAACTTCTTCGAATGTGCGAAGCTCAAATTGAACAATGGTGCTCATGGCAATTAAGTACCCTTGGTACCTATTCAGCTTCTTACTTTCACGAAATGTCCCCCTTGGAGCAACATGTCTCTCGGCATCTTTGAGAGTTTCCATAAGCCATGAGGGTCTCCTTTTCGAGGACTCATGAGAAGGTGGATCAATGGGATCCAATGGTCCTTCAACATAGGGCATCGGCTCATCCTGTGGTTCTCCCCGTTTTCCTGAATCTGCTTCTTTGTCCTTCCTTGGAATAGGAAGGTTACTAATCTTCTCAAAAGCAGCGTCTTCATCGAAGGTGACATCATGACTTATCTCCACTTCTCTTTGACCAAGCACATAGATTCTATATGCCTTACAAGTTTCACTGTAGCCCACAAATGTTTCTTTCTTCCAAGAAACATCCAATTTGCTTCTCTTTTCTTTCGGCACATGAAAATATACGGGACTACCAAAAATTCTAAAGTGAGAAACATCAAGGTTCTTAACGATGGAAACTTCTTTGGGAGTTTTGGAGTCCAACACTTGATGAGGGCATCTATTTTGAATGTACACAACAGTGTTGGCAACTTCAGCCATAAGAACTTCAGAAAGCTTTGATCATGAAGCATGGCACGAGTAGCTTCTATAATATAATGGTTCTTCCTTTCAACAACACCATTTTTCTCAGGAGTATATGCGATAGTAGTCTCCCTCTTAATGCCAGCTTCTCTACAATAGTCATTGAACTCTTTTGATTCATATTCAGTTCCATTATCAGTTCTCAATATTTTGATCTTCTTCCATGTTTGATTTTCGACCAAAGCTTTGTAAGAACAGAACCATAAGAATACCTCATCCTTTTTCTTCAAGAAATATATCCAAGTTTTGCGAGAGAAATCATTGTATGCTTCGCCTCTTTCCCTTTCGGCTGCCTCTGTTGCTCGGTTGTTTCTTGCTTCCTCGGTTGTCTCTGTAGCTCGGATGTTTCTTGCTTGAGTCTGGATTCCTCTGGCCATCCTTCCACAATTGCTGGTATTTGTCGGGTTCCTTCCTCTACTCCAACTGTCTCCTCTGCGACTTCCTAACGGTTATTTCCGGGCAAAATGTGGTCAACTGGTCAAAACTCGATTTTCAAACGAAGGACCCAATAGGCCCCGACCACAGTTCCTTGACTCGTCCCTGAGTCAATCCTTTGTTGATGCTAGTGGTGTTGCGATTGTTGCTGGTGCTTCCTGTTGCTGTGTTGTTCCTTCCTATGCTGCTTCGCTTTGGCTGGTTCCTTCCAACGAAGGACCCAACTCCAGAACAGACTTCATGGCTGCATTTTTGAACTACGTGAATGCATCGAGAGTTGTTTTCCATTGGCTTGTGAGAGTTCCCGCTTGCTCGAGGAACTGAGTTGTGAGCTCGGTAGTAGGATTCACAGGGCGTGTCATCAAGAGAGTGTTCCACTGCATGTTTGTTTCCTCGTTGATCTGTTGCAACGTCCCCAAGTGAGCTTGTGCTAGCGGTTTAAGGTCCCAGCTTCTTAGTCTTGGCTGATTCATCTTCAATTTGCTGGATTTGGGTCTCAAGGACTTCCACCTGTGCCAGAATTTCCTTCTGCTGGTTCTTGTCCCAGGTACCCATGGCTTGGTTGAACAAATGACTAGCACGGTTGCACAAAGGGTAAACTGGTAGATTCCTCTTCGCCAAAAATCCAGACCAGTCGTGAACTTGTGCCAAAAGGCCTTGAGCTTCCTCTACAACCTTGACGATAGAGTCTTTGAGGCCTGTTGCTTCTGCGATCTTCTGCTCAATTTCGCCAGCATACTGGGTGGCTGAATCCAGTAGTGCCCTCTGAGTGGCTACAATAGTTCTCTTGAGCTCCTAATTAGTTGAGACTAGTTGAATGCAAGTGGCTTTAACATGGTCGCAACATTCCAAAAGAGTGCAGGCCGAGAAGTCTTCTAGGGCCTCTGTAATTATCTCTGCGACCGAAGGTCAGAGGTCATGGAATTTCCCAGTGATCTAATCAAGCTGACCTTGGAGATCCTGTTTCTACTGGAGAAGTTGGACCTGTTCGGCTGCCAGGGCGAGGACCTGTTGCTGCTGCTATTCATGCTCGATAGCCAGAACAATGTGCAACGCCTCTTCTTGGTGTGCAGCCTGCTAAATGAAGGTAAACAATTGGGCTGAGGACCAGCCTGGAGATCAGCTGGGGACATTATGGATGGTCCTGGGAATCGGCTTTGCAATGGTTTTCCACTGGCAACTGATTTGTCAGAATGCCCTTGGGGAGATGTCTCTCGTTGGGAGAGTTCAATTGTTTGTGGATCAATGTGAACAAGTTAGGGTTTCGGTGTTGATGAGGGGATGGGATCAGTGGGGATGGGCAATGCAAGGAACGTGGTGGGACTTAGAAAGGGAGGGCCAGTAAACTGCCCTGTGATTGTGAGTGGATTTGAATCAAATAACAAAGATAACATGGACGTTTGAACGGTCTTTGTGCTTGGAATGTGGTCTGTGAGTGTCACGTCCGTGTGTCCAGTGACTGAATCAGTAACGGAGTCAACCTCCATTTACATTTTTGTACCAAGCAGGGTTCCAGATGGCAGAATATCTAAAATGGTGGCAGATGTGGAGGTTGTGTGCAGGGATCGATTTGGCGACTATGGTGATGTGGCGGATGTGGAGACAGTGCGCGAGGATGGATTTGGCGACTGTGGTGATGTGGCGGATGTGGACAATGGAATTTTTTCGATGATGGGCGCACTGTGGTTCTTCATCAATGAGGTTGACGACTTAGCTAGAAGGGGTCTTTGACTTCTTTTTGGGCCCCACTGGAGGTCGAGGCTTTGGAATTATTGGTTCAAATTGGGAATGGGGCCCCACTACGAGAAGCAAATCAACTAGAGGGCTACCAGCCAAAGAACCAGGCGGTATTGAACTATGAAATTCAGAAAAAGTAAGGAAAGGATTTACTGAGGCACCAAGATTCACCATGTTCTCATGCAGGGATTGCATCTGCGTCTCAAGTCGCTTAATGACTGGGTTCAGTGTCTCCTTAGCCATCCGCTTCCATGACGCCACTAGAGTTTCTCCTGGTAATGGTTGAGGCACCATTCCCTCAAACAAATAATTACAGTGTCCCTCCCAAATTTCCCCAACAACTCTCAGCCAAGACGAGACTTCCAGATGGAAAGCATCTTTTGTGAGCATAAACTTTTGGTTGTGCATCTGAAATGTGTCAAGATTAACACACCTCGGTCGTAATCAAGTGTTGCCATGGCTAATACCGAACCAAATATCCTTTGAGTAGTTGTCAATGAGTGATGTCGAGATTCATGGCCTGGCCGTCCTAACTTCATTTTTTTCAATTTTTTTTATATCTAAATCATCTACAACATAAAATAAATACATTGACACATAAATATGATAAAAGAACTAATATATAAGATGTGTAATATCATTTCTAGTGCTACATCACACATAACAGTGAATCATGTCCGGAATAATAAGTTCTTATCCTGAGTCCCAAGTTAGCCTCAAAATATCAACCAAAAATATAATAATGTATCTCATATCATGAGTCATAATGTCATATACAATGAAATGAACCAAATAACTAATACTATTGATTTCCTTTGCCCCTCTTGCGAGAAAATGCAATAGCTTTCCCTTTCCCTCTAGATGTAGATGCCGATGGAATTGGCAGTGGACTCTGCTGTGCTCTAGAAGCTGAAGAACTAGGAGCTGTAGGAGGTAGACCACGTCCTCTACTAGTGGCAGGGGTAGCCTGAGTAGGCGGTGTCACCTCCTCCTCCTATTGCTCCTCCTCCTCCTCCCCCTCTACGCCTTCCAATACCTCCTGCTCTAACCAATCATCTGCAGACTCCATGAGAGACCTCTCGGCCTCAACTCTCCATGCAGCAGTGGTGTCAATCCCATCCAATGAGATGGCCTCCATATCAGGTATCCTCTCAAGTTGCTTCACCGACAATCGAAGATTGTAGTAGACATAGACCATGTCATTAAGTCGCTGGTTCTCCAACCTGTACAAAGATCATAAAATAATAATTATAAAAAAAAATGTTATTTAATGAATTCAAAAAATTAATTGCAAATTTGGAATATTTTAAGTTTTAAATTTAACCTGTTGCGCTTCTTGTTGTGTATTTTTTCAAATACACTCCAGTTGCACTCGCATCTTGAGGAGCTACATGTTTGGCTGAAGATTCGAATGGCAAGCTTTTGCAGATGGGGTACTCTGGCACCATAGCGAGTCCACCATGCATCTACAACAAAAATACAAATAAGATAAACATAAGAAAAAAAATGAAATTTGAAAGTTGAAGCAAAGTATGAAGTTATGAACTTGAAGAGACAATGAAATTTGAAAATACCTGGCATTGTAGTCTTCCTATCAGTTACAGCCATCTCAAAGCCAAATGTGCCACCTGCCATCTTGTATATCTCCATTTCTTTGGAGATTTCTGCACGTTTTACTAGCGATCACACCATCCTCTGAACACAGGTTAAGAATCCATCCATGATCTCAACATCAAATAAGAACCCACATGGGTAAGAAAATGCGGATTTCAGGTAGATCCCTGCAGCATGAATGGGATGATGGAATGTGTTGTTCCATCGTTCATCAATCACTTCCCATAGAAGGAATTGTTTCTGAAACCCCTCATCTCCCTTATCATCATAGTAGGCCCGAATGGATTCTTTAGCCCTGTCCATGGCCTCATACAAATAGCCCATTGTGGGCTTCTCACCATCAACTAATCGAAGAACCTTTACCAAAGGTTCAGTAACGGTGCATACCTCTTGCACTCCCGCCCAAAAGTCTTACTGATATGAAACTAATCTTCATATGGCCTCTCCCTCTGGTTTGCGGCTCATTGTCAAAGCATGCCACTCCTCTGAAAGAAACATTCTCTTCACATCCCACATAAAATTCAAGAGGGATTAAAGAGATATGAAACTGGTGGCAAAACCGTGTAATGGCGGGGCGCACCAACTCCTTGTTGTTGGTGAATTTTCCCATCAAGCTAAGCACAGCTGCATGATTAAATATAAATTTTGTAATGCTTTTTGATGAGTCAACAATATCTTTGACAAAAGAAATTTTTCCTATGTCCTCCAACATCAAATCAATACAATGTGCAGCACAAGGTGTCCAAAATAAAGTAGAATGCCTTTCCATAAGCATCCTACCAGCAGCAACATAATTTGCAGCATTATCCGTTATGACTTGGACAACATATTCTGCACCCACCTCCAAAATAAACACATCCAGCAAATCACATAATAATTTTGCATCTTTGATATGTGAAAATGCATCAACAGATTTCATAAACATTGTCCCCTTGGGACAACTAACCAAGAAGTTTATAAGGGTTCTCCCCTTTTGGTCGGTCCAACCATCTGACATCATAGTGCATCATGTTCGTGCCCATGATGCCCTAAACTCCTCCAATCTTTTGGTGCAGTCAACCTTTTCATCTTGAAGAATGCGGCCTCTAAAGTCATCATAAGAAGGGATTTTGTACCCTGGGCCAACAATTACAATAGCATCAACAACAAGCTAGAAAAATGGATTATTCCTTGCAACGCTAAAAGGAATATCACTCCAAAGGAGAAACTTGCCCAACAACTTGTCAGCTTGTTCTTTCTCATTTTTTTTAAGCATTGAAGTGATAGATGGTTGTGAACCAGGCGTGGTTCTAGGAACAAAAAATGATGAGGCAGCTATAGGGTTGGTTGTAGACATTGATGCTGAAGTAGAACCAGTGCCACTTCCATATTCACCTCCTAACACCTTCCCTGCTAGTTGCTTCTTCAGATCTGCTTTGGCCACTCTCTCTTGCTCTAATTCTTCCAATGATCTCATGGCTCTTCGGATGATTTCCGCATTTGTATTGTTGCAAGGCCCTACATCATGTCCAGGGATTTGTGCAAGGTGATACTTCAATCTATAAACCCCCCGACATATGCTGCCCACACAACTTGCAAGACAAGTTCAATCTATCAAACCCTCCATCAGGTTCACCAAATTCCCACAGAGGGTCCAATTTCCTTGGCATGTTTGTAACTTGGTTGAACTCTTGAGTTTTAATGTAAGATGAAGTTTGAACTTTGAAGTTGAACCTATGGCACAATAAGAATTGCAAGTTACAAAAATTAAAAAAAAAATTACATACATGACACAACACATTGAATTTTTGACAAACAAACAAAAAAACCTCAACTCAATCCAAAATGAACTCTCTCCACTCTATGCAACAAAAATGAAAAAAAAACACCATCAAATCCACTCAAAAATCATTGATAATCAATGGGTTATAGAAACCCAAGCAAAAACAAGAAAAAAACCAAAACAAAATGGCCAAATTTGGTGCCCATACCTGGAAACCACGGTTTGCTGAAGAAATTTGATCTAAAGACGAAGTTCTCTTGCTTGAGATGCTAAAATCTCCAGGCTTCCTCCTCCTCTACCCTAGTAAACGCCTTCCAGGGTTCCTCTCCTCCTCAACTATCAAGCCACATCGCTGTCTGTTTAAAATGACAAAAAAAATCATGTTTTCCCTTATAAAACGCATTGTCCTTCACCCTGACGATAACTTCCCATCGAATCACGATAATTTCGAAAAAATCGCGCTTTTTTTAAGTTATCGCGATTTTTCCGACGATTTTTTGGACAACCAACAAAAAAAAAAATAGTAATTGGGCGAGTTTATCGGCAATTCGAAAAAGTCGTGATTTTTTTATGTTATTGCAATTTTCGCAAGACTGCTTCCAGCATCTTCTTATACCAGCAGGCAAAGGAGGCTTCATTGATTTCCTTGTTGTTAGGAATCCCAGATGTCTACCATGGCAAATACCTCAAGGCAAGGGGTTGTTCTTCAGTAATCACTACCATTTCCCGACCCTCTGGTGGGCACCACTTCCACATGGCCAGTATAACAACAAGGTATCCATAAATAAAGTGAGTGGCCCTCTTATACACATCCTCGTAGGCGTCAAAAAGTTCTTGTAGCAAGAAACTACACCAATTCAACTACGTGCCTTGCACACAAGCTTCCGCAACCGAAATGGTGTCCAACGTGCATTCCCCTCTCGAAAAATGTTGCATCAGCTTCCCAGCGATTATGTAGCAAGCGAATTTGATGTTGGGCTTATTGATTGGCTCTATCAGAGCACCCTTGCCTCCTCGCTTTGTTCCATACCGGTTATAATAACTATCGTCACATGTTTTCTTCCCCCACTTGGAAGCATTTTGAAACGTAGTTGAGACGGTGGGGTGAGCAACATATAGGTCTGTGAGTCTTTGAATATCCACCGCATGGATGGGGTATTCCTTGTCTAGCCATAACGACCCGTTATGCATTCTGCTAACGAGGAACTTTGTGCATTGCATTGTTTCTCCTGTCGTTCCGAATACAAGAAGGTTCCTCAAATTCAACAATGTCAACCTCTGTATTCCCTTGAAATCTTCTGTAACTTTCACAAATTGGCTCCTGTCGGCTTTGGTAACTAGTTCTGTAGAGACCTCCCTCTTGCAGGAAACTGAATGAATCTGAGAGGTTGTTGTCGACAAGTTGAGCTTTGTCATACTTGCCATAAAGAGGCTCTCTCTTTGTAATCCTTACATTTGGTTCAACATCTGGAATAGAGATGATAGCCTTCGTCATTGCTGTAGAGCGACGGTGGTAAACAAAGAACACAGGGGGCTTGAACTTAGGCTGGGAATGAGTGAAATTGGATACAAACTCCAGACTGGGAAACTCTACCACCTTGACTTTTCGTTCTGGGAAACTTATCGCTACCATGCAAATTAAATACAAAAGCCCGACACGACATTTTTTATTAGACTCGTTAACTAATTAAGACGTTAACTTTCCCCACTCGCTCCCAACCGTGGCAGCTATAAAGACGGTTGAGCCAGACATGACTCGAATGACGCAAAAACTGAAAAAGGAGGGTGGAAATGATGGGTAATTATGGTGTTATGATGGCAGACACCTAGGAGTTGATGAACAAAGCATGTCAGGGATATTATAGAAAATATTTAGCCCAAACTCGAGCTGATAGGGAATTATTGCATAATTATTACAGATATGATGGCTGACATGTGCCACTCCCCCGACCACAAGCAGTTGTGGTGGGGTTAACTTTTTCCGCAACTAAAAGACTGACGGAATTTGATTCTTTGACTGACGTGACTGGAACAACTGACCAACTACATTACCTGACGCAACTAACTACTAAGGAAAAGGAAATAAGGAGAAAATTGACTGACTCTACCTACCTACCTACGATCCCCTTTCGGAGATCAACCTTCAACTTGGTGTAGATTTGTTTGAGTCGTGGAAAGGTTTCAGGCGTGCACCATTCACCCAACCAGGCAAGAGGATTCCATCCAACTGTGTGAGCTTGACAGCTCTTGATTCTTTCACTTCTGCAACTATGAATGGTCCCATCCAATGCATTTTGAGCTTCCCAGGATGCTTTAAGAACTTGCTGTCATAGAGCAGAACATGTCCTCCAATTGTAAAGGATTTCCATTTGATGTGTTTGTCATGCCACGCCTTCTGCCTCTACTTTTCAACAGTTTGGTGGAAGTCTGCCAGAAATCTAGCTTCATCCAGCTCCCAAAGTTCCTCAGCTCCCAGAGTTCCTCTAATCGCTTTGGAATCAATTCATCTTCTATCATCTAAGTGACCTGCGCAATAAACAGGTTGGGGATGGTAAACTCGGCAGGTACCACGGCTTCCCGACCATACACAAGTTGAAATGGTGTATACTTGTGCAAGCGCTTGACGGTTGTACAATAAGCCCATAGTGTCGCTAGCACCCGTTCATCCCAATCGTCTTTTTTGGCTGAGCAAATTTTTGTGAGTCCCCTCTCAAGGATTTTGTTGAAGGCTTCCACCGTACCATTCGCTTGAGGGTGATATGGATTGCTTTTGTGGTGTTGTATCATGAAGTTTTGCAACAATGAAGCGACCATCTCATTAATGAAGTGGGTCCCCTGATCAATGGTGAGGCTTCAAGGGCACCCAAATCGAGAGATGATGTTCTCAAAGATAAATCTGGCAGCAGTATCTACGGTACAGTCTCGAACTGCTGCAACTTCAGCCCATCTGGTGAGGTAGTCAGTGGCGGTAATGATGTACCTAGCATGTGAGTGTCATGTCGGTGGGTTGATAGGTCCCACAAAGTCGACCGCCCATTTCTCAAAGGCTTGGAGGGCTCGTACTAGTTGCAAAGGAAGTTCATCCCGGTGTGATGGCTTCCCCATCCTCTGACAAACATCACAGTTCTTCGCATATTCCTTCACATCCATAAAAAGTGTTGGCCACCAGAGTCCCGCCTGCAATACCTTCCTCACGGTGGCCTTCCCTCTGATATGGCCACCTGCAACTCCTGAATGACATTCCCATAATATATCTGGTCTCTCATGGTCCAAGGCACATCTCCGCAAGATCTGGTCAAGGCCCAACTTGTACAGTTGTCCTGCGATCAACTGGTAATCTGCAGCGCAAACCACCATGTGTCTTTGTTGTGTCGTTGTGTATTCCTCCTAGCACCTACCAGTGGTGAGAAATGTTGCAATGTCCTCCAGATAGTCTGGTATGGCTTCAACTCGGAACAAATCAACATCCAGCAACTGATCATCTAATGGCCCTCCAGCTTCGCCTAACTCTAGCTAGGAAAGATCATTCGAACCCACATTCAGTCTTTCAGGTTTAATAATCACTTCAAATGTGAATTCTTGAAATAGTAGCAGCCATCTACAGATCCTTCCTTCAAGTACAGGCTTTTTCACTAAATACTTCAAGGCAGAATGATCAGTGAAAATTTTGAATGGGCCCCCCAGAAGATAGTGTCGGAACTTCTGTAATGAATATACCATCGCAAGCGCTTCACGTTCAGTTGTGGTATAATTCTTTTCTACTGTGGATAATTTCCTGCTAGCAAAATAGATGGGGTGATCAAGGTTTCCTTCCCCGTACTGAGCTAGGACAACCCCCAAAGCAATACCCGATGCGTCAATGTGAACATGGAATTGCTTGTTCCAATCGGGATAAACCAAAATAGACGCACTCGCCAGTTTTTCTTTTAGCATAGTTGTCGCACAAAGTGTCTAGGCATCGCGACAATGCTCAAAGTAAGGGTTGTCACTCTAATCCTTACTTCGTTTAGACTCTCCTAGACAAGTCAAGGGGGGTAGTCCCTACGGTGAATGAATGAGAATAGCTTGTGGAACACAGGATCTAAGAGACCTGAAGATAGACAACCTGATGAATTTATAACAAATCTTGGTCAATTGAGATGAACAGATTAAATACAAGACACAACCACAGGATAGAAATAATTACAAACCAATGCATTAGTATTCGATTAACCATAGATTAAGTAAAAAAAACAAGTTATCTAGAGCAGTTTACAAATGTGACGAATAGTAACAATCATGAACAATTAATTGTAAAATGCCCAAAACTTTACATGCAAGATGATCTACCAAAATAATCTTTCTCCAATAGTCAATATGATTTTTAAACATTTATCGCACCTTGACAATAGAAAAATCACAAAAATGCATTTAATCACCAAATAACACCAAGGAACTTTAAATTAGTATTTTAATTATTCCTTAAGCAATTAGCAGAATGAAGAAATCAAAATTTTTTAATCTAACGAAATTAAAATGAATCTAAGGGTTGAAAATTAAAATTTTTATGGGCCATAGGCATCATTAAAATTTTTAATGTGAAAGCGCAAATCCCTTTAATTTGTTTCATTTTTAATTTTTAGATTTTTTTTGAATTTTTAAATTTTAGAAATTTTTATGATTTTTTAATTTTGTAACAAAAAAAAAAATCAAATGTCACAAAAATTTTAAAAAGGCTTTTTTTAATTTTTTTCTAAATGTTTTAAATTTTTATTTTATATGAAATAAATTTAATCAAAAGAATGGAGAATCAAACAAAAATTTAAATTGAAACAAAATAATAAAAAAAAAGAAGCCAATTAAACCCTAATGCATACATTAAAATAAAACAAATGAAACCAAAACAAACAAACAAAAATCAAATAAAATGAAATTGAATTCTAAATATAAAGAAAACCTACAAACCCAATCGTGAAAAAATATAAACAAATGAAATTTGAAAAATAAAAAAATCAATTGTGTTAGTGTTGTTTTGTTTTTGCAGGGCTCGACGGCGGAGGGGTTCGAGGTTTGCTTGACGACAGAAGGGAGATGCAGCAAGCAAAGTTGAGAGGGAGCAGGGAGCACGAGACAGTGGAAAGAAGAGAGCAACGGACAGGGTTTGCAGTTCGGGCAGTCGGCAAGAAGGCAACGGAAAGGGAATGATGGCGACAGGAGCAAAGGTAATACGAACAACAAAGGGGTGAAAGGCTGCAGCGGTGGGGAGAAGAGCTTTACGCAGATGTAGAAGGCAGCACGTAGGTGGCAGCGAAAGAAGATAAACGCAGGAAGAGAGGAGAGGACGTGGATTTGTTGCAGGGACGGTGGATGGCAGCAGCAAAGAAGGATGTGGGCAATCGCAGGTTTGAAGTAAAGGGATTTTCTGTTGCAAGTTAGGGCAGAGGTTTATTTTGCAGGTCGAAGATGGCAGCCAGAGGAGGGTTGCAGACAGATGATAAAGGAGAAGCGGAAGGTGGGAAGCAAGGGTACGACCCAGGTTGATGGATGGAAGACAGCGAGTAAGCAGCAGAGAAACTGTAGCCCAAAACTGAAGACAAACCCAGAAAAATGAATATCACACCAATGTATTTTTATGCTTTAGATTTATCAATGAAACCCTCGTTAAATCATTTCCAAATTAACAAAAAAAAAAAAACCTTTAGACAACAAAAGGATCGATAATATTCCTACAA
Source organism: Pinus tabuliformis (assembly GCA_031772625.1). NCBI lineage: Eukaryota > Viridiplantae > Streptophyta > Pinopsida > Pinales > Pinaceae > Pinus > Pinus tabuliformis. The sequence continues at coordinate 680,309,001 of CM062820.1, forward strand.
AAATGATTTTGAGGCCAAATCTTACCCTCCAAGGCCTAGATTTGGCTTCTAATCAAACTTCACCTTCAGATCTGCAACCTGTACCTGAAAACAAAAACACCTAGAACCCAGATATACAAAAAATAAATAAAACCCAAAAAAAATTATAGATCTATGCACAGGAATGGCAGATCTATCAGATCTGAGAAGTGTGAGTCCAACTCCGCTCCCAGATCTGATAATCTAAGGCTCTTAACAGCCAGATTCATCAACTTCGCACATAAAAATTAAATTTTTAAATTTTAAAGGAGGTGCTTAGCTCAAAACCCTTCATGCATCACCAATAAAAATCTTATGATAAGCCTGGGATTAAATTAAGTTGGGTTCTTCAGAAAACACAGATCGAGAGTTGGCTGGTCCAACTGAAAACTTCCCTGAATGCCCGATGATCTAAAAATCAAGATTTTCCTGCAAAACTCAATCCAGCCATCAAAATAGAGTAAGAAAATGATAATAAAATTAAGATAAATAGAGATACCTGCTATTACATTCAAAATTTAAATTATCACTTAAACCCCAGCAACTGAGCAAGATACCTGTACTCAAATCACTTTTCAAAGTTATCATCAATGGCTAAAAAAAAAAATTACACATGAAAACGACACATCTTACAGTATTTCCATGAAGAGTAACACCGGCGAAAATTAACCCCAAAGTCTTTCTTTATTATTCAGAAAAAGATTACACAAGAGTTTTTCGCTTAGCACATGACTTAAAGGTCGGATCATTCGACTAACAAATAACTTCCTATTTAAAAATAAATCATCCAACAACTAGTTCGAGTGATCCTCGTCAAAGCAATCTCAACCATTGATGAGGATTAAAATTTCTTTTAATCTCATTTGTCGAAATATTTAATTCTTGAGGAAATTCGAATTTTTCAATTAAATGTATTTTAATTCACTCAAAATATAAATTTTTGAGTTAATTTCCCCAAAAATTTTACTTTGACTTAACCCCAAGGATCAAAGGCTTAAAATTTATCAAAATAATTAATTTACCTTAGTCCCTGGACCTCTTAAAATTTAATTTTTAAGGACTGACGAATTTTGCCTTTGGAGAATTTAAATTTACCTAAGACCTAGAACTAATTAAATTTCTAGCTTAGGATTTTAATTAATTTTTGGCCAAAAAATTTAATTAATTAACCTATGAGGGGATAAATTATTTTTCCAACCCTCAAGACACTTTACATCATGATTTTCATATTTTTTTACATCATAAGGGGGAAAACCCATCTATAATAAACCCTCACAGACTACCCATTTCTACGACACAAATATAATCCAGCAGACTAAGCAATTTGTAATAAAATAGCCTAACTAAATAGTTAGGATTATTCCCAAATCACTTTTATATAGACTCGATCTAGAACACTAGGACTCACCTAAGATCCCAAGACAAAATCCATTCTGGCTTTGGGGTAAGAGTGAAGGAAAACTCTGCAGACCATCAGAGAATGGATCGGTGAGACAAAAAACCTCTCGGAATGTAGATCATCACCAGAAAAGTAGGTTTACCTAGACTATTACATACATGACACGGATCTGCTAAGATTATTTACATCATATACATGCAGAAAGGGTTTATATTATAACATCTTGGATATCAGGTTAATGACGATAGTTGAACGGCACAGACACATCTATGAGGTGTTATCCATTTTGCGAAAAAAGGAGGTGTACTGCTATGGGTTGTTGACACATAGTGGTCAACAAGCACATTGAAAGCGACTTCACAATCATCTGTCCATTCGAACCTTCAGCTTTCTTCAACAGCTTTTCTAGGGGAGCGGTGATCAAGGCATAGTTGTGGATAAACCTCCTGTAGTATCCTGTGTGACCAAGGGTGGACCTCAACTATCGAACACTTGTTGGCGGGGTCATGTTTAGGATCGCCATGACCTTAGCGGGATCAACACATACTCCCTCTTTGCAAACAATATGACCCAGAAGTGTTTTGAAGGGGGCAACAAATATGCACTTTTTCAGGTTCAAAGAAATCTGCAGTTGCCTACATCGATCAAACATCACTTGGAGCAGACTAGAATGCTTCTTCAGTAGACTATAGACGATCCAATCATCCATGTAAACTTCTAGAAATCGGTGAATATAATCTCTGAAAGCAGCAATTACAATCCTTGAGAATATCGTTGGTGCATTCTTGAGTCCAAACGACATGACATGATATGCATAAGATCCCCACTCAGTAGTGAATGTAGTTTTCTTCTTGTCTTCTTCTGCAATCTGGACCTGATGGTATCCAGAAAATCCATCTGTGAAAGAGTAGGCTTCATTCCCCGCCACGTTGTCTAGCACTTCGTCACTGAAGGGGGTGGGGAAAGGATCATGAACATAGGCATTGTTTAAACTTCGATAATCCATGCAAACCCAGATTTCTTCAGCCTCTTTTTTGTTTTGTATTACAATTGGGTTGACCCACTCAGCCTCGTCTACTAGAAAAATAAGCCCCGTTGCCAACATCTTATCTATCTCCTTTTTCACCTTTTCTTTGATCCTTGGGTTTAACCTATACGGTTGATGTTTTACTAGTTTTGCATCAGGTTTAAGTACAATCTTCATCTCTCCTAGCTCCCCCTTAATTCCTTTTAGCTCCACAACCGATGAAGGGAACAAGTCTTCATATTCTCGTAGAAGATCGAAGATCTCCTTGGTACTCTGCTCATCCCAGTAATCTCCAATCAAGGCTAGCTTCAGATTTTCTTTAGTGCCAATGTTATGTTTCCACAACTTCAGGGGTAGCAATTGCGGACCATTGGTCACAAGCCCATCTTCAACACCTCGTTCTCCTTCATTCTCTTTGAATATTAGATGCCTTAACTCCTCCAAGTCATCTTCCTCAGGCTCTTGGTCTACCTTTCTGCAAGCTACGACTTCATGGAACTTGGATTCATATATGTGCTCAAGAGTGTTCTAGTCTATACATCCCTCCACCAGCTTGCCTGCAGTGAGCAAAACTCTTCTGACAGCTTGCAGCGCAGTTGTCATTCTCTCATCAGTATCTGTGAAGGAAAAGTCACTGATAAACTAGGTTGTTATGCAGTTCCAATCGCATGTTCTTTATCTCTTCCCTTACATACCATGCCTTCGAAATTGTTCCCAGGGTGTGTACAAAGTAGTGTACCCACAAGTCTTTTGGAAGCCCTTCGCGGGTCCACCTGGCCTCACAAGCTTGTAGATGTTGTCAAGGGTCAGAGCTCCCCTGGTACTTAAGCAAATTCTGTGGAGAATTCTTCGAAGGCTCAAATCTAACCCTCATTGTCGTCTTAATTTCCTGCCATTCTCGGAGATGGTTGCGGTGAGAACCCCACCACCTTGTCGGTGTTGCTTGCAAAGAGACATCTAATAAAGGCACTTTGTGTTCCTTAGGAACGGTTGCATCAACTTCATTAAGAAAATCATTAACAAGACCTATGCCATTGAAGATAGGAAATTCCTGTACCTCAGTACCAACCCAGTTGATCTGATGGATCGTAGCGTAGTGCCTGGTGTTGATCTCATGTCTGCCCTATTGCCAGTCTTCCCATGCAACCTCAGATCCAACTTCCGAGCTTTGAATGCTCCTCCAGCTGACCGATCCACCTGCTATCGGGTTGATGTAATCCTCTCTTCTCCCTGCTGTCAGTTGGTATAGTTGATCCAACAACTCAGGTGCTTCTCTGTCATCTGTTGGTTCAGTAAATCTTGGCCCTTGGTAGGGGTCTAGGGGCTGGATCACTTTGGTCCCTTCTACTTCAAAGGTCATCGTCTCCTTCTTCAGATCAATTATCACATAGTTCTCAAAGGCCCAATCTATTCCAAGCAATGTTGGGTAGGGGTCTTTGTCCCCCATGATGTCTATTACTTCAAAATCAGCATAGGTTTTCACCCCTGCTATGTCAACTTCTACTTCTTCTAACCTTCCAACCGGGAGTATACAATATTGATTTGCCATACATAGCTGAATCGGAGAGAAAGCCAACTTAGGCCTTCCCAAGGCTTCCCAAGTCTTCCGTGGTAGTATATTCACATCTGATCCCAGGTCTAACATTGTATCTTTAATCTGAAAACCTACAATTTGAGCATCAATCCGGAACTCCCTTCCTGTTCTCTTCCTACTCTGGCGCATCCTCCGGGAGTGTCTCTCAGGCAAATTAGCAGAGATGAATCCTTCTTCCGCCACCCCATCCTTTACAATCGTTTTAAGGCTTTCCCACAACTGCCCAAGCATCTAGTCATCATTCACAATCTGTAGAAATAACTTGAACCATTCCGTTATGGGTCAATTATAGAGTTGAGGTGGGTCTGAGCTCCTGGGTTTTGAAACCCCTGGTTGTTCCCCCTGGGACTCCCCACTCAAAGTCAATTTATTAAAATTCTCAACAACTTCCTTGTAGTACTGCTTCTATTGATCAAGATTGTATGAACGCTTCGGTGAGGCCGGCTTTATAATTTTTGGTTGTTCAACTATTCCCCAGTCAACTCTAGTCTTCTTTCCCCCCCGGGTGACTATATTAATGTTTGAGAGAGGAGTTGTCTCAAGCATCCTTGGTTCAACATTAATTAAATTTGCTCCCCTCTGGCAGTTTCTCTCCTCCTACTTGGCAATCATCTTTGGACAGTCTTTTGTTGCATGTGTGTTGATCCTGCACTGGGAGCACCAAGGTCTTCTTGGTAAAAGGCAATCTCTTGCAACATGACCCTCCTGATCACAATTGTAGCAACGGATCGGACCTCTACCTCTTGTTCTTCCTCCCCTTGTTCCTCCACCTCCTTGTCCTCGAGGGGTCTCATTAATCCGATAAGCAGACTGATCCAATTGATCTGCTAAGGCATCTAGTGCTCTACATTGATCCATGTGGTGAGTTGGTGAGCCACAAAATTCACAAGTGTTGTTTGGAATATTGGAATACTTCTGTAGAATTAGACAGAGGCGAGGGAGATGTCCATATGTTCTGCATATCTCACAATACTCAGTTGGTGCCACACCCTATTGGTTTGGAAACACATGGAACTGAGTGTGTCTTGTATACATACTTTGCGTACCAATCTGTGCAACTCTAGCAGCGGGTAAAGATGTGGACGACCCCGTCGACACTAAGGGAGTGCTCGGGCCTCACAACCTTGGGCACTCCGTGGCGTGATGCCCCTCAATGTGGCAATTGGTACACCATACATGCAGTCACGCAGGTCACATTGGTTGTAGGTCCCTTAGCTTCTCTGTCAGATCCGCAATTTAAAGGGGTCATGGGAAGTTGCGCCTCCCAAATGTTCACGTGGGTATTCGGCCATAGCCTCAATTCAAGTTGCTTGCTCCAAAGCGTCTTGTAGAGTATCAATCTTTTGTTGAGTCAACGGTGTGCGAGTAAGTGGTAGCAATGCTTTAATGAACCAATCTCGTTGATGGTTAGGGTCGATCGAGTAGCTCAACTTACCAATTGCATCTTTGAATCTCTACATTATCTCCCAGGCAGTCTCTCTTTCTCGCTACTTGATTTCCCATAACTTAGACAACCCCTGCTAGTTAGTCTGAGGGAGCTTAAACTCTTGAACAAACTCCTGTTTGACTTCATCTACCATTGGATTCTGTTGCAATGTAGACCATTTGATAAACCATCTCAATGCTCTTTCCCGAAGCGTGGTCTGAAATTCAATCAGCTTCGTAGCATCTGGAGTTTGGCAAGCCCTCTAGATAGCTTCACATAGGTACCAATGTTGCTCTACATCTTCATTCCCCTACCAGAGAACTCAGGATATTGGGTAAAGGATCCTGCCATGGCCGATTGAACTTGAGGAATAAGTATAAATCCTTGAGAACCGGGTTGCGATGATCCTTGGATACCTGTACTATTGTTACTACTCCTCTTGCTAATGATACCAGTGTTGTAGGTTGCATGCACACTATGAACCTTTATAACTTTAATTAACTTGGATAAAAATTGATCAAGGTTGTGATAAAGTACCAGGGGAAGGTTGGGGGAGGGACTACCTAAGTTGTTGGGCAGCCAATCACGACTTTTAGAGGACACATCATTCTCAGAAAAAATAATTCTCATGGTAAAGTGCATATCATCGTTCGTACCTTCCTCGAGGCCTGTGTAGCCCATAAGCTTCCATTGAAGGGTTTTGGAACACTAGCAAGTTCTCTTCCACCATCAGAACCTTAACCCAAAGTGGAATTTCCCTCAACAATCTTCCCCGCAACCCTGACTTAAACACGGCCTCAGCCTTAGAAAAGGACTAATGACCCTCCGCAGCAAACTCAATAATATATCCCTCTAATGTGGTCTGCACCCAGAAATCTATAGCTCGCGTCAGATCGGTGTCAAGGCGATGTAGCTCAACTAGATCTACTTGAGTCCAAATACGTCGAGATTGATTTTGTCCGTTGATTTTTCCCTTTATTTGCCGCAACTAGTTGTAGAGCTCCTTTGGGAACTTGCACCAGAAGATCTCGTATTGAGCACTCGCAGGCTCCATGTACAAGATCTCTTCTTTCAACTACTTTAGACATTGTCAGCGGAGTTGAGCTTGTTGAGAAGCGAACCATTCTAATTGTTCATGCCACCAATCTTTAAGCTCCTTAAAGATCCTCGACACCATATTCCAGACCCCTTTGGAAATTTTCAGGTCTCGGAAACAGAACCATTTGTTGGTGGAAAAATAATAGATGGGTTGAGACCCAGGGTTCAGGCACAAGGGCCAACAAAGGCTTCGTTGTAGTCTAGCACCACGTCGACATTTTCACCTTATCCAGGACGAATAAGGTGTCTCACTCAAGGCGTGTCGTGACCTTAGTTGAGGGACTAGAATCAGGCGTCAAGATAAACCCCAAGGAACTAACAATGACAATAACTCAAAAATATAACAGTTGGGATCCAATCCTAATGAACCAACATATACAAAGGAGAAATATCAAACAAATGCAAGCATATTAAAAAAAATTAGAAAGCCACAAAGAATCATACACAAGTTGCTCAAATATCCCTGTAACCATTCCTTCCATTAACACCACAACAATATAACATTACATCAGGCTCGAAGGCCCCCTAGATAGGACAGTCATCAACATAACAGAACAGTATATGATCAAGGCAACAAGATACAGAGCGGGCTCAAACGGCTCCGCAACAGCATTCCTGTATCCCACAATCTATCCTCCTCTTCTTGGATTTCTCCTTGCCCTTCTTAAGTCTCCCGCTCGCTTGAACTGCCACTTTTCTCTTGGATGCTCTGCCTCTTTCCCTTTCGGCTGCCTTTGTTGCTCGGTTGTTTCTTGCTTCCTCGGTTGTCAGCTCTCTTCTTCACTCGGCTGTCCTTGTTGCTCGGTTGTTTCTTGCTTGAGTCTACATTCCTTTGGCCATCCTTCCGCCGCTGCTGGTCTTTGTCAGGTTCCTTCCTCTGCTCCAGTTGTCTCCTCCGTGACTTCCCAATGGTTATTTCCAGGCAAAATGTGGTCCACTAGTCAAAACTCAATTTTCAAACGAAGGACCCATCAGGGAGAGAAGCAATGCAGATTGGAGGCTTGGAAGGGACATAGAGAGAGGTAGTGTATGAGAACACAAAATGATGGTCTATGTTTAGTGGGAGAGAAGCATGGATAGGAAAAAGGGCATGCCGAAAGGCTTTAGGTGAATGATGGATGCCCTCAAGGAACTTGTGTCTCCTAGTGGATAATTGTGCCTTTTATGACAGAGAAGACACTTGTAATCTCTCCAAATGTGAGGGATGAACGAGGGGTCATGTGAAAGAGAGAACCAGAAACGTCTATGAAGAAGTTCGCACTCTTCATCATACTAGGGGTTTGTGCGGCAAAGGCGAGGGGGCAACGACATGATTGAGGCGACAGATGCTATGGATGTAGGGATCCAGGGAAACCTCCAACATGGCTTGAGAGAGAAGCTTGTATTTGACAACAGTCATCTCATATTTGGATAGTGTTCAAAGAAAATGTGACACATGCACTATTATAGTTGTATTCTTTCTCAGAAATAAGTACAAAATGTTACATTTACAGCTTTAGTATTGAACAATAACAGTAGCTCACCTCACTAAGACCAGAAAATTTTCTCTGATGTTTAAAGTTAAGTTCCAATCGCTCCAGCTCAGCCTCAAGCTCAGCTTCAACGCTAGTCATATTCTGCATTCTTTTCTGAGACTCTTCAATTGTAGTCCTCTCACCAATCTCACAGCCCACCTCTGGCAATTTATCAGAAGTGGAGGTATGCCTTGTTCCGTGTCCTTCAGCAAAAGGATCCTGCCAGGTTTCCACACAGTTATGAGCTTCACCAGTGAGGTCCTTCACAGTGAGTGAATCATGCATCTTTAGCTCTTCCTCTAGGTCCTCAACCAATTCTTCTGTTTGCCTCAATAAATAGTTTAGCCTCTCTATTTCCTTCCTGCTTGAAATGATTGCAAACATGATGCCAACACCAATTCCAAAGCTGAACAGAAGACATCCAGCATATGTATCTGCAAAAAGGATAAGGCTCAAATCAGTATCAAATTGAAAGTATGACAATATTTGCGAACACTGAGCCGAGTAAGAACTCCACCCAAAAAACCATAAATGTATTTTTCGACACTTTTTTTATTTAGACAATGCAAGGTTACGTGTAACTACAAGTCTAAGCTCAAGGCAAAGCAGTAAAATATAGGTCAGTAGTATGATGACATTCATGAGCACTGAACCAAGTATGACCAAAAAACATAAAGGTGCTTTGCAACAATCTATCGTCTAATCGAAACATATATATATGATTACCATAGAGCACATTAGGTAGCATAAAAAGGGGAGCAAATATCCTCTCTTTGAAATAATTTATTTTTTTTGTCTGCACACACACACACATATCAGAATCCATTGAGCAACCATTATCATATAGCACACTATGTAGCATAAAAAAGGGGTCAAATATCCTCTCTATGAAATAATTTATTTTTTTGTCCACATTTCGTTTAATTTTGAAATTTATGAACACACAGGCATACATACATAAAAGTGACACAATTAGGGAAGAAAGGCATGCCATTGAGAGAAATTAGAATGACTTGTAATCATGAATGGCCAGACTACATCTCACTCTCGTAAGAATGCATGCCCTTGGTTTGCAGAGTGGGAACCACATTCCATCATGAAAGCCTTGCTTTGGAGTTAGGAAAAAGAAAATGTTCCCTTAAGCCAACTTTCAGAGGTTGTAGACAAGTGAGAAGAGCTTCCATAAATGCCTTTTGGAACCTGAAGTAATTCAGGAATTCGGAACTCTCTTACAAATCTTCATGATTGAGCTCATGTTGAAAATTGCAACAATGCCTGGACAAACTTTCACATCATAAAAGGGTCAAGTGGCATATAACCAGGAGAACAAATAAAAGGCAGCTGTTGGCATTCCCCAATGCAGCAGAGACAACTTCATCCTTGCTTTCCAAATATTCTGCCACAGTTATGGCACCTTGTAAGGGACTACCCAACTCCCACCTAGAAGAAGAAATATGTTAAGAAGCAAAACCTTTCCATGAAATTTACAGGAAAGAGAACTTCAGCTTTGCAAAAGCCTTCCAAAAAACAGGAAACCAAAACTTTCCAAATAATATTTCTATTCTAGAATTTTAAAAACATGGAAGGTGATGCTTCCAAAATATTGGAGGATGTTCGAAAAGAGAATGTGAGACTGAGCAGTAGATCCTGTAGAGCCTCCACCTAAAACCCAGACACAAATTGATAAAAGATTTAAAACACCTGAAACTTTAAATAAATAAATAAGCAAGAACGTGGAGTTTCAATTGATTAAGGAATTAATATTGACTAGGATATGACTCTACAAAATCTTGGTATGGACATCGAGACTAAAAGGACAGAATGCCAAGAATGCACCACAGTCGAGAAAAAGAAGCAATGAACCGTCACAATGGAGAGCATATAGGAGACTCAGAGAAACCTGGAGGGATGGGATTCATGCTCAGCTTGACTGAAAGGTCCAATGTGATCCAAGTTAGGCAAATCTTTATGAATATCATTTAGAAGTCAAGATTTTATTCAGAGTTGAACGTAGTCTAGGAGAAGGATAACAAATTTTAGGCCCAGATTAGTTTCTTACAGGAATCTAAATAAAGTTTGAAAGATATAGAGAAGGTCAAATACAAACAATATAAGAATTTTAAGGTTGAGGATACTAATGCACTAGATTTATCAAAATGTACAGCCCTCTTATGGAATAGAAAGACACTACAGATGGAACTGTAAAAAACCAGTTTTTTATTCAGTCAACTTTTTAAATTAATTTCATTAAAATCTAAGTTGCACAACATGGGGAAATGGGATACGAGTTTCCGATGATACATGATGATGAAACATACTAACATCACATTTACTCATGAATGATCACATAATGAAAGTAGTAATATCCAAAAACAATCTTGATAAATGAGGTTTATTATAAATATATATCCAAAATCAGCCTTTATATGTGAGGCTGCAAGTACAATGCTACATCAACAAGTATCAAACTATGGACAATGAACATATATAGAAATAAAACATGAGCTCAATTTAGTAAACAATAAAGACTAATAGTCTTCAATCTTCATCCTCATCATCATAATCCTCGTCAAAAATAGAAGAAACATGCTCAATAGTGGATGGTGGAGCGGAAGAAGATGATGGGCCAATTCCACTTCTAGGCTCCCGGTCCTCAATATTCAGGGCAGCAAGAGAGAGCTCCAAATCAGGAGTTTTTGGATCCACATCCCATTCTTTAGAAGGACCACTACTATATTTTGGAGCCCTATGAGATTCAAGGCGAAGGTTGGAGTGCAAATAAACAAGATCCTCTGCCTTTTGTGAACCCAACCTGTTGCGCTTCATGGAGTGAATAAAACAATAGGTGTTCCAATTCCTTTCTGCTGATGAAGAGCTTGCCACTTGTGAAAGAACACGAATGGCGAGGTTCTGCAAATGTACACCAGTTTCTCCATGACAAATCCACCTCCTAACTGGACTCATGGTGCTTCTCTCCTCCAAAGAAGCTATATCTGAATAATCATCTAATCCTGCAGCAAAACTGGCAAATTCTTCCTTCACCTCCCTGTGTCAGTGTGTAGATGAGTTGGAAACATTATCAAAAGGGATTTTTTCACCCCATTAGCCACCTCTCTATCCTTATGGGGTTCCTTCCTCTTCCCATTGCTTTGAGAAATAAGCTCTTCATCATAAAATCTCGGATTCAAGGCATGTGCTAAAGTGTGCAATGGAGTGTTGAAATTGCTCCACCTATCAACAATGGTTTTCTTGACTAAATCAACAAAATGAGCATCAACAAATAAAAGTTGTGGAGACTCCTGTGAAATGATTTCCATAGTTTTCTCAACCATGGTATCCATGTCACCATATAACTCTCCTAAGAAAGGTTGGTCTTTGTTAGCATTCCAAAGAAGCTCAAATGCAGGGGTTGTGAACTTTAGCAAGAAATCTATCTTGCTCCACCACTCCTCATCAAGACACAATCTACACACCATATACCCCCGCTCTGAATCTATCTGTCTCCAGTCAACCCAAAGTTGACTCGCCACCATAAAAACTAATGGTTGCTTAACCTCAACAAGGCCAGCGCAACATTAGTCAATTTGAGGCATATCTTATCTCAACTACTTTCAACAACTCCAATTTGGAGTACTCTCGAAATATTGTTGGAGATTGGTGGTGGTTGGTGATGAATTTAACAATTTCCTTTGCTTCCCATGTGATTTCCTTTTTTCACAGAACTTTATTATCAATCTCCTCTAAGATCAGACTCAGATTATGGACAATGCAAGGTGTCCAAAAGATGTGGTCATACCTCCCCTCAATAATTAAACCTGCAGCTTTGCAAACTCGTGCATTATCCATGATAACTTGCACCACCTTGTTAGGTCCTATTTGTTCAATAGATTTTATTAAGATACCAGCAATGAACTGTGCATCTTTTACCTCTCCTAAATAGTCTTTTGTCTTTAAAAACATTGCTCCTTTTGGTGATATTTATCAATGGCCTACGCCCTGTATATGTCCATCCATCTAAAGACTACGATAACCCCAAAGCTACTCGAAAAAGAACAAATCGGTGATATGATATCCTCCACAAGCTCCTTCTCATTTTTGAGAAGTTGAGTTGTGACTATTTTATAGTTGGGCACCTTTTACCCTATGGGATCTTTTTTAACTGACCTTTTCATATCTTGCCAATAAGGAAACAGAACAACATTGAATGGGATACCACAGGCAAAGATGCACCTGGCCACTTTGGAATCAGCGTCTTCTCTCGCTTGCACATTCACCAACTTAGCAATTATGCTCTCTTGAACTGAAGCAAATGCCCCTCTAGTATTTTTGGATGGTGGTAGTTGTTGTTGAGCCGCTTTCCTCTTCCTTGCTTCAGCCACAATCCTTGGCTCAGTGTTTGGAGCTTGAGGAGTAGCATTAGCAAGCTCTTCATGCCTTCTTTTAAGTCGATCAGCCTCATCTTTCTCCCTTTGATATGCTCGCCTCGCCATTGGGTCTATTGTTTTTGGGCAACCTGCAATCCCCTGTCCTCCTCCATGTAAAAAACGTGCCTTTGTTAGGATATTCTGACACATAGGAAATAGTTAAGTACAACTTGGTCTAGTTTAGAGTTAGGTATAGAGTTAAGTAAAGTGTGTTTCTTTACCGTTGTACATATTGTAACTTACAATCCGACGGTCACGATATGTAGTGATCCGACGGTTCATTCTCTCCTCGGTATTACCGACACTTGATCCGTGGCTTGACACCCGATTGGTCCATGAGTTCTATTTAAAGCGCATGGAGGGTCATTGTTCGGGTAATCCGTGCATGAGAGAAGCTTATGTAAATTTTCATTTTTTGATTAATAAATTGCCTGTAGTACCCACGTTGGGACAGGCCGTGGACTGTTTCCCTCTTTGAGGGTTTTAACCACGTCAAAAATACTGGTGTATTGATCTGTGATCTGGTTGTGAGCGGTGTCCTTTTGGTGTTCTTTCTGAGGAACTTACCCTGTAAATTCCTACATGGTATCAGAGCTATTTGAGGGTCGCGTCCGTTGGTGATCCAAATCTGAAGCCGGTAGAACTGCATGCAGCTGTCGTTTCCTAGATCTACTGTTTCTAACTGCTTTCGGGCCGAGAGGACTGCTCTGTTGCGTTCGGAGCATCTGTTCCAGTGAGGAACCCCTTTCGTTTCACGCGAAAAGGTTTCCGGTAGCCCTAGCTGCGTCATTTTTCAGATCGGGAGGTATACAGTGTTTTTTGCAGTTTACTGTTATTTTCTCTCTGCTTATTTCGGTTTCGGTTTATTTAGCCTTTTTTTTTAACCGGATCTATACCTTTCATTTCTGCGTATGCTTTTTGCCCTGCGACTCTGTGCGATCTGGGAAAATCAGAAACAGAAAGGAAGGATTTTTCTCATGCGTATGCTCTTTTCCCTGCACCTTAGTGTGATCTCGGAAAATCAGAAACATTGAAAAAAATATTTAGTTTTTCGGCTAAAGCTAACTTTGAGATTTTTTTATTTTTTTTTTAATTTCTAGTTTTTTTGCTAAAGCTAACTTCGAGCCGCAAGGTTCGTTTTTTTTTTGCATATTCGTGTTGGGTTTTGTGTTTTGTGTTTTGTAGGGAAAAAGAGCTTTCTCAAGGCAAGCACGCAAACCAAGGCCCCCCCCCCTCTCTCTCTCTCTCTCTCTCTCAAATTTTTTGTATAGATCAATTGGTTCAAAGCTATTTTAAGAGAGTAGAGGTCTTGGGTTCAAGTCTCCATTTTGTGGGGGCGGATTTTTTCATTCCCGCACATTCGCGCACTTTGCCGGCAACGTCAACAATTTTTTTTCAAAAAGCCATAACTTCTTCATCCGGAAGCCTTTTTCAGAGCCGTTTTTTTTAAAACCGCCTATTTTTTCGAGATCTATCCATTGGAACACTTACTTTCAGCATCTTCAGCTTCAGTTTTTAAAAAAAATGGAAAGTCCATGCCAAGTCATTCTTGACAGCACTAACTACTTCCAATGGGTAGCCTACATGGAAGATTTACTTAGAAGTAAAGGTCTCTTCAGAATAGCCACAGACCAAGAGAAGAAACCAAAAGATGAAGACAAGGCTGCAAAATGGGAAAATAGACAAGATCAAGCACGTGGTTTGATAGGGATGTCTATTTCTCCTGATCTTAGATTCCACATTGCAGAACTTGAGACTCCTCATGAAGCATTAGAAAAACTCGCTAAAGTTTTTGGGATTAAAAATGAAATTAGAGCCCATCAACTTGAAAATGAGTTGCTTACTTGGGATCCTAATAATTTTTCTTGCATTGAAGATTTCTTGTCCAAATTCAAGACCCTTAGATATCTCTTGGAAGGTGTTAAAGTTAAGAAAGAAGATGGTAACCTTATTTATTCCATCCTTACTAAGTTGGGACCAGCCTACTCTGTATTTGTTTCCACTTTCCATTCTACAAGGGAAGCTTTCATTTGTCAAGGAAAAGACTACAAGGCCCCTTCCTTTGACTCCTTTTGTGATTCCTTAATAAGAGAACAAGAAAAACTCTTACACCTTGGTCTTCTTAATCTTGGAAACTCTTCCACGAAAGCGTTAGCCGCCCAGCAGCAACCAAATTCAAAGAATCCTAAGAAGTCATATCCTCAAAAGAATGGTCCTAAACCAACTCAGCCTCAAAATGAAAGATCATTTCAGCAAAATGATAAGACCAATAAAAACAAATGGAAGAAGACTGATAGACATTGTAACTTTTGTAATCGAGATGGCCACTTAGAATCTAAATGCTTTAAGAAGATGGAAGCCTTGGAAGCCGCAATGAAGAAACATAACATCCATGTGGAGCCTACTTCAACTTCAACTTCCGGAATGGCACTTTCTGCATGTCGTTGTCAATCATCTCAGTCTGGTTATGCATTAAATGTATCTTCTTCTTCTTCTCATTCTCATGAGTGGCTCATTGATTCTGGAGCCTCTTATCACATGGCCAAAAACCAAGCCATGTTTTCTTCTTTAAATGATTGTAACACCAAAAATATATATGTTGGTGATGATAGATCTCTTAATGTTGTAGGGACTGGAACTGTTCATCTAGACAATGGTCAGTTTAATGATGTATTATGTGTTCCAACCTTATCCTGCAACCTTCTATCTGTCTATCAGATAACTCATTCAGGTGAAGGTAAAATTGTTGAATTTTCACCTCATGATGTTGTAATCAAGGATCTAAAAGATCCTAAACAGATTCTAGCTACTGGTCTTGCTGATGATTCCACAAGGTTGTATAAGTTTCACAACTTTGGGTCATCAAATCTTCCCTCAGTATTTGTTGCTCATAATGATGAAGTGAGCAAACTTTGGCATGAGCGATTTGGTCACTTAAACTATCGCTCCCTTCAGCATCTATGTAAAGAAAATATGGTGACAGGTCTTCCTATGGTATCTTGCAGAGATGGTGTTTGTTCCGGATGTGTACTCGGAAAACATCATCGGGACAGTTTTGACAAACGTGCCTCTTGGCACGCCTCAGCCCCTTTACAGCTTGTGCACAGTGATTTATGTGGTCCTCTTCCTGTTGCTTCATTCTCTGGCTGCAAGTACTTCTTAACTTTCATTGATGATTTCTCCAGACGCACTTGGGTATACTTCTTAAAACTCAAGAGCGAAGTATTTAACACATTTTTGGCCTTCAAAGCCTTTGTTGAAAAACAATCTGGACATCAAATTCTTAAGCTAAGAACTGATAATGGTGGAGAATATGTTAAAAACACATTCATCAACTTTTGCACCGAAAATGGAATTCAAATGCAACATACTGTTCCATACACTCCACAACAAAATGGTGTAGCTGAAAGGAAAAATCGCACCTTAAAGGAAATGGCTAATTGTATGCTGCAATCTAAAGGACTCAGTCTTAGTTTTTGGGCCGAAGCAATTAATTGTGCAAATTATATAATCAATCGCACTCCTACTAAGGTTCTAGAGAATATCACTCCAGAAGAAGCTTGGAGTTCCATTAAACCAGATGTAAGTCACTTTCGTGTGTTTGGAAGTGAAGCATGGGCCCATATTCCAGATGAAAAGCATAAAGCTTTAGAACCTAAGAGTGAGAAATGTACTTTTGTTGGATATTCTGAAGATGTAAAAGGTTATAGACTTATTCCATTTAAGTCCAAAAATGTTATCATTAGAAGAGATGTAAAATTTGATGAAAATAAATCGGCCTGCGAGCCTAGTCCGGCGGATGTGCCACCTCTTCCTATCTCTTCTACTTTTGAAAACATTTCTTCTTCAGATGATGAAAGCGAGGATGATAATCCTCCCCCACCTTCTCAGGATCCTCAACTTCCAAGATGGGTTCGTGCTACTCGGGATGCAGCAGGTGATCTTGCCGGTGATCCTACAGATCAGCGACGTACACGTTCTCAGTTTGAAAGAGCCTCTTCTTTACTGGCTCAAGCTCCAGTAAATCATGATCCTGACACTTTTGCAGAAGCTTCAGGCCATCCACATTGGGAAGCAGCTATGAATGAAGAATATCATTCATTGATGACAAATGATACATGGGATCTTGTTCCTCTACCAAAGGGACGCAAACTTGTTAGATGTAAATGGGTTTACAGAACCAAGTATGGACCAGATGGGAAAGTTGATAAACATAAAGCTCGTCTCGTTGCTAAGGGCTTTTCACAGGTTGAAGGCATTGACTACACTGAAACCTTCTCCCCTGTTGCCAAAATGAACTCTATCCGCCTTGTTCTTTCCCTTGCTGCCTCTTTAAAATGGGAAGTCCATCAGATGGATGTTAAATCTGCCTTCTTGCATGGGGACTTGCAGGAAGAAATCTATATGGAACAACCCATTGGCTTCATACAAACAGACTCCAGCCTTGTTTGTCGACTTAAGAAATCCCTTTATGGCCTCAAGCAAGCTCCTCGGGCTTGGTATGCCAAAATGGATAGCTTTCTTTTAGAATCTGGCTTTTCTAGGTGTCATTCTGACAATACTGTCTACACCAAGAAAGTGGGCAACTCTCTTATCATCCTTGTTCTTTATGTTGATGATCTTATTCTTACTGGTAGTGATCCCAACCTTATAAACCATGTGAAGTCCAGCCTTAAAAAGAAATTTGACATGACAGACTTAGGACACTTACACTATTTTCTCAGTCTTCAAGTCTTGCAATCCAAGGAGGGTATTTTCCTTTCCCAGTCCAAGTATGCTTGTGATATTCTTCGTCATTTTCACATGGAAGACTGTAAGCCAGCCCCTTCTCCCTTTCAGTCTGGAGTCAAACTTTCAGTCTCTTGTACTTCTCCTGAAGTTGATGCTACCTTATACCGTCAAATTGTAGGAAAACTCTTGTATTTAACCCATACTCGTCCTGATCTTTCCTTTGCTGTTGGCCTTGTTGCTCGTTTTATGCAAAACCCCCGTGAAAGTCATTGGAAAGCAGCTAAAAGAATACTTCGTTATGTTCGAGGTACAGTACAGTTTGGGATTCATTACAGTGCCAAAGCAGCTCCTCTGTTAGTTGGTTTCACTGATTCTGATTGGGCTGGTGACCCTGATGATCGAAAGTCTACTGCCGGTTATGTCTTCACTCTTGGTTCAGGACCTATTACATGGGCTTGTAAGAAACAGGCTGCCATTTCTCTTTCGTCAGCAAAAGCAGAGTATCGTGGTGCCGTGGAAGCTAGTAAGGAAGCCTTGTGGCTTCGTCAGATCCTATCAGAGTTTGGCTTTGAGCAGCAGCATCCAACCACACTTTGGTGTGATAATCAAAGTGCCATTCAGCTATG
The DNA here is from genome assembly GCA_031772625.1 of Pinus tabuliformis. Classification (NCBI taxonomy): domain Eukaryota; kingdom Viridiplantae; phylum Streptophyta; class Pinopsida; order Pinales; family Pinaceae; genus Pinus; species Pinus tabuliformis. The sequence goes on from CM062820.1 coordinate 680,326,858, forward strand.
CAAAGATCCAGTCCAGCATCAGCGCAGCAAACACATTGAACTACACATGCACTTCATCAGAAAGCTCATTCATGACCATGTTCTTGAAGTGCAATATTGTTCAACAGATGATCAGGTTGCAGACATCTTCACAAAGGCTCTCACAGAGGCGAAGTTCACTCAACTTCGATATATGCTTGGAGTTCAGGAAGTTGTCACTAAGGGGGGATAGGCTCTAGTGCCTCCTTCCTTCTCCTATTGTGTCATATTTGTAAATCCTTCAATCCTATCCCAAGTTGTTCTTAAGGGGGGATGTTAGGATATTCCGACACATAGGAAATAGTTAAGTTCAACTTGGTCTAGTTTAGAGTTAGGTATAGAGTTAGGTAAAGTGTGTTTCTTTACCGTTGTACATTTTGTAACTTACAATCCGACGGTCACGATATGTAGTGATCCGACGGTTCATTCTCTCCTCGGTATTACCGACACTTGATCCGTGGCTTGACACCCGATTGGTCCATGAGTTCTATTTAAAGCGCATGGAGGGTCATTGTTCGGGTAATCCGTGCATGAGAGAAGCTTATGTAAATTTTCATTTTTTGATTAATAAATTGCCTGTAGTACCCACGTTGGGACAGGCCGTGGACTGTTTCCCTCTTTGAGGGTTTTAACCACGTCAAAAATACTGGTGTATTGATCTGTGATCTGGTTGTGAGCGGTGTCCTTTTGGTGTTCTTTCTGAGGAACTTACCCTGTAAATTCCTACATGGTATCAGAGCTATTTGAGGGCCGCGTCCGTTGGTGATCCAAATCTGAAGCCGGTAGAACTGCATGCGGCTGTCGTTTCCTAGATCTACTGTTTCTAACTGCTTTCGGGCCGAGAGGACTGCTCTGTTGCGTTCGGAGCATCTGTTCCAGTGAGGAACCCCTTTCGTTTCACGCGAAAAGGTTTCCAGTAGCCCTAGCTGCGTCATTTTTCAGATCGGGAGGTATACAGTGTTTTTTGCAGTTTACTGTTATTTTCTCTCTGCTTATTTCGGTTTCGGTTTATTTAGCCTTTTTTTTTAACCGGATCTATACCTTTCATTTCTGCGTATGCTCTTTGCCCTGCGACTCTGTGCGATCTGGGCAAATCAGAAACAGAAAGGAAGGATTTTTCTCATGCGTATGCTCTTTTCCCTGCACCTTAGTGTGATCTCGGAAAATCAGAAACATTGAGAAAAATATTTAGTTTTTCGGCTAAAGCTAACTTTGAGATTTTTTTATTTTTTTTTTAATTTCTAGTTTTTTGGCTAAAGCTAACTTCGAGCCGCAAGGTTCGTTTTTCTTTGCATATTCGTGTTGGGTTTTGTGTTTTGTAGGGAAAAAGAGCTTTCTCAAGGCAAGCACGCAAACCAAGGCCCCCCCCCCCCTCTCTCTCTCTCTCTCTCTCAAATTTTTTGTATAGATCAATTGGTTCAAAGCTATTTTAAGAGAGTAGAGGTCTTGGGTTCAAGTCTCCATTTTGTGGGGGCGGATTTTTTCATTCGCGCACTTTGCCGGCAACGTCAACAATTTTTTTTCAAAAAGCCATAACTTCTTCATCCGGAAGCCTTTTTCAGAGCCGTTTTTTTTAAAACCGCCTATTTTTTCGAGATCTATCCATTGGAACACTTACTTTCAGCATCTTCAGCTTCAGTTTTTAAAAAAAATGGAAAGTCCATGCCAAGTCATTCTTGACAGCACTAACTACTTCCAATGGGTAGCCTACATGGAAGATTTACTTAGAAGTAAAGGTCTCTTCAGAATAGCCACAGACCAAGAGAAGAAACCAAAAGATGAAGACAAGGCTGCAAAATGGGAAAATAGACAAGATCAAGCACGTGGTTTGATAGGGATGTCTATTTCTCCTGATCTTAGATTCCACATTGCAGAACTTGAGACTCCTCATGAAGCATTAGAAAAACTCGCTAAAGTTTTTGGGATTAAAAATGAAATTAGAGCCCATCAACTTGAAAATGAGTTGCTTACTTGGGATCCTAATAATTTTTCTTGCATTGAAGATTTCTTGTCCAAATTCAAGACCCTTAGATATCTCTTGGAAGGTGTTAAAGTTAAGAAAGAAGATGGTAACCTTATTTATTCCATCCTTACTAAGTTGGGACCAGCCTACTCTGTATTTGTTTCCACTTTCCATTCTACAAGGGAAGCTTTCATTTGTCAAGGAAAAGACTACAAGGCCCCTTCCTTTGACTCCTTTTGTGATTCCTTAATAAGAGAACAAGAAAAACTCTTACACCTTGGTCTTCTTAATCTTGGAAACTCTTCCACGAAAGCGTTAGCCGCCCAGCAGCAACCAAATTCAAAGAATCCTAAGAAGTCATATCCTCAAAAGAATGGTCCTAAACCAACTCAGCCTCAAAATGAAAGATCATTTCAGCAAAATGATAAGACCAATAAAAACAAATGGAAGAAGACTGATAGACATTGTAACTTTTGTAATCGAGATGGCCACTTAGAATCTAAATGCTTTAAGAAGATGGAAGCCTTGGAAGCCGCAATGAAGAAACATAACATCCATGTGGAGCCTACTTCAACTTCAACTTCCGGAATGGCACTTTCTGCATGTCGTTGTCAATCATCTCAGTCTGGTTATGCATTAAATGTATCTTCTTCTTCTTCTCATTCTCATGAGTGGCTCATTGATTCTGGAGCCTCTTATCACATGGCCAAAAACCAAGCCATGTTTTCTTCTTTAAATGATTGTAACACCAAAAATATATATGTTGGTGATGATAGATCTCTTAATGTTGTAGGGACTGGAACTGTTCATCTAGACAATGGTCAGTTTAATGATGTATTATGTGTTCCAACCTTATCCTGCAACCTTCTATCTGTCTATCAGATAACTCATTCAGGTGAAGGTAAAATTGTTGAATTTTCACCTCATGATGTTGTAATCAAGGATCTAAAAGATCCTAAACAGATTCTAGCTACTGGTCTTGCTGATGATTCCACAAGGTTGTATAAGTTTCACAACTTTGGGTCATCAAATCTTCCCTCAGTATTTGTTGCTCATAATGATGAAGTGAGCAAACTTTGGCATGAGCGATTTGGTCACTTAAACTATCGCTCCCTTCAGCATCTATGTAAAGAAAATATGGTGACAGGTCTTCCTATGGTATCTTGCAGAGATGGTGTTTGTTCCGGATGTGTACTCGGAAAACATCATCGGGACAGTTTTGACAAACGTGCCTCTTGGCACGCCTCAGCCCCTTTACAGCTTGTGCACAGTGATTTATGTGGTCCTCTTCCTGTTGCTTCATTCTCTGGCTGCAAGTACTTCTTAACTTTCATTGATGATTTCTCCAGACGCACTTGGGTATACTTCTTAAAACTCAAGAGCGAAGTATTTAACACATTTTTGGCCTTCAAAGCCTTTGTTGAAAAACAATCTGGACATCAAATTCTTAAGCTAAGAACTGATAATGGTGGAGAATATGTTAAAAACACATTCATCAACTTTTGCACCGAAAATGGAATTCAAATGCAACATACTGTTCCATACACTCCACAACAAAATGGTGTAGCTGAAAGGAAAAATCGCACCTTAAAGGAAATGGCTAATTGTATGCTGCAATCTAAAGGACTCAGTCTTAGTTTTTGGGCCGAAGCAATTAATTGTGCAAATTATATAATCAATCGCACTCCTACTAAGGTTCTAGAGAATATCACTCCAGAAGAAGCTTGGAGTTCCATTAAACCAGATGTAAGTCACTTTCGTGTGTTTGGAAGTGAAGCATGGGCCCATATTCCAGATGAAAAGCATAAAGCTTTAGAACCTAAGAGTGAGAAATGTACTTTTGTTGGATATTCTGAAGATGTAAAAGGTTATAGACTTATTCCATTTAAGTCCAAAAATGTTATCATTAGAAGAGATGTAAAATTTGATGAAAATAAATCGGCCTGCGAGCCTAGTCCGGCGGATGTGCCACCTCTTCCTATCTCTTCTACTTTTGAAAACATTTCTTCTTCAGATGATGAAAGCGAGGATGATAATCCTCCCCCACCTTCTCAGGATCCTCAACTTCCAAGATGGGTTCGTGCTACTCGGGATGCAGCAGGTGATCTTGCCGGTGATCCTACAGATCAGCGACGTACACGTTCTCAGTTTGAAAGAGCCTCTTCTTTACTGGCTCAAGCTCCAGTAAATCATGATCCTGACACTTTTGCAGAAGCTTCAGGCCATCCACATTGGGAAGCAGCTATGAATGAAGAATATCATTCATTGATGACAAATGATACATGGGATCTTGTTCCTCTACCAAAGGGACGCAAACTTGTTAGATGTAAATGGGTTTACAGAACCAAGTATGGACCAGATGGGAAAGTTGATAAACATAAAGCTCGTCTCGTTGCTAAGGGCTTTTCACAGGTTGAAGGCATTGACTACACTGAAACCTTCTCCCCTGTTGCCAAAATGAACTCTATCCGCCTTGTTCTTTCCCTTGCTGCCTCTTTAAAATGGGAAGTCCATCAGATGGATGTTAAATCTGCCTTCTTGCATGGGGACTTGCAGGAAGAAATCTATATGGAACAACCCATTGGCTTCATACAAACAGACTCCAGCCTTGTTTGTCGACTTAAGAAATCCCTTTATGGCCTCAAGCAAGCTCCTCGGGCTTGGTATGCCAAAATGGATAGCTTTCTTTTAGAATCTGGCTTTTCTAGGTGTCATTCTGACAATACTGTCTACACCAAGAAAGTGGGCAACTCTCTTATCATCCTTGTTCTTTATGTTGATGATCTTATTCTTACTGGTAGTGATCCCAACCTTATAAACCATGTGAAGTCCAGCCTTAAAAAGAAATTTGAAATGACAGACTTAGGACACTTACACTATTTTCTCAGTCTTCAAGTCTTGCAATCCAAGGAGGGTATTTTCCTTTCCCAGTCCAAGTATGCTTGTGATATTCTTCGTCATTTTCACATGGAAGACTGTAAGCCAGCCCCTTCTCCCTTTCAGTCTGGAGTCAAACTTTCAGTCTCTTGTACTTCTCCTGAAGTTGATGCTACCTTATACCGTCAACTTGTAGGAAAACTCTTGTATTTAACCCATACTCGTCCTGATCTTTCCTTTGCTGTTGGCCTTGTTGCTCGTTTTATGCAAAACCCCCGTGAAAGTCATTGGAAAGCAGCTAAAAGAATACTTCGTTATGTTCGAGGTACAGTACAGTTTGGGATTCATTACAGTGCCAAAGCAGCTCCTCTGTTAGTTGGTTTCACTGATTCTGATTGGGCTGGTGACCCTGATGATCGAAAGTCTACTGCCGGTTATGTCTTCACTCTTGGTTCAGGACCTATTACATGGGCTTGTAAGAAACAGGCTGCCATTTCTCTTTCGTCAGCAAAAGCAGAGTATCGTGGTGCCGTGGAAGCTAGTAAGGAAGCCTTGTGGCTTCGTCAGATCCTATCAGAGTTTGGCTTTGAGCAGCAGCATCCAACCACACTTTGGTGTGATAATCAAAGTGCCATTCAGCTATGCAAAGATCCAGTCCAGCATCAGCGCAGCAAACACATTGAACTACACATGCACTTCATCAGAAAGCTCATTCATGACCATGTTCTTGAAGTGCAATATTGTTCAACAGATGATCAGGTTGCAGACATCTTCACAAAGGCTCTCACAGAGGCGAAGTTCACTAAACTTCGATATATGCTTGGAGTTCAGGAAGTTGTCACTAAGGGGGGATAGGCTCTAGTGCCTCCTTCCTTCTCCTATTGTGTCATATTTGTAAATCCTTCAATCCTATCCCAAGTTGTTCTTAAGGGGGGATGTTAGGATATTCCGACACATAGGAAATAGTTAAGTACAACTTGGTCTAGTTTAGAGTTAGGTATAGAGTTAGGTAAAGTGTGTTTCTTTACCGTTGTACATATTGTAACTTACAATCCGACGGTCACGATATGTAGTGATCCGACGGTTCATTCTCTCCTCGGTATTACCGACACTTGATCCGTGGTTTGACACCCGATTGGTCCATGAGTTCTATTTAAAGCGCATGGAGGGTCATTGTTCGGGTAATCCGTGCATGAGAGAAGCTTATGTAAATTTTCATTCTTTGATTAATAAATTGCCTGTAGTACCCACGTTGGGACAGGCCGTGGACTGTTTCCCTCTTTGAGGGTTTTAACCACGTCAAAAATACTGGTGTATTGATCTGTGATCTGGTTGTGAGCGGTGTCCTTTTGGTGTTCTTTCTGAGGAACTTACCCCTATAAATTCCTACAGCCTTCACTCTTGGGTAGGAGCCCTTATACAAATTACTGCAAAGATTACATCGCCATTCCCATGAGCCACCACTTGCACATCTTTAAAGCTTTTGAACATGCCTCCAAAGAGGATAATAGTCAACCCTCTGGTTGGACTTGGGGGCTAAGCTTGTACCTTGGTTGGAAGCCATAGCTGCAAAAAAAAAAGTTAAAAAAAAATTGTTTTTAACATTTTTGTTAGCATAAACCCTCAAAAAATACAAGAAATAATGGGGAAAAACTAATTAAATGAATGCTTCTTACCGAAATTAATTTGTTGTAGTTGAAGTGTTAAAATTGGACAACTAGGTCCAAACTCCATGTTCTGATGCTCAGATTAAGAGGCTAATATTTTTGTTGGATTCCTCTTTCTGAGAGGTGTAAAATCCATATAAAAATAGTCTTAATCCGATGAGCAGAACTTATATTTTGAATTTATTATTCTTAATAAATTATATGTGCAAGGTCAGCCAGTTTTGTAATGTAGGCTCACATGCCCAACAGATGTGTCACACACCCTCATTGATGGATATATATACAGGAAAAGTTGGAGAGAATTTGAACACAACTCCTCTCCACGTCTTGGGTTGACTCATCTACTGGTTGGAGGGTTGTTGTGACACATGCTGGGCTGGCTGACCAAAGGAGACTTTGCTGGTTGAAGCATCCTGTTGACCGCCGAAACGAACACATTCATTTTTCTTGTTTCTGATTTGTCTTCTGTAAGATCTGCTTATATGTTCTATCTGCATTTTGCTTATCTACTTGTATGATTGTTGTGAGAAAAGTGAAATTGCTCTTAGCATAGAACATCTACAAAACTTAACATGGTATCAGAGCTGAGGTGAAGACAAACTCACTTCAAGTGATCTCCTCTCCACGTCTTGGGTTTTTGGAGAAGGAGATACACTATGGATTACGCTGGCCTATGGTGCCCTAACTGCTTTGATGCCCTAATTGTTGTAATGCCCTAGCCAGCCGCAGGCTTATGAGGATGAAAACAAACCATATATACGCTGTCCATGGAAACTTTTATACACAGTTTATGAAGCCGTAGTAAGACCCTATGTGAAATGACAGAAACATTCATACGATGTCATGTATACGCAGAATAACGCAGCCATGGTCAACGCTGTTATGTATACGCAGTATAACGGTCGTGGAAACTCAACGATGTCATGTATACGCAGAAGAACGCATGTCAAAAGCAACGCAGCTACGAAGAGCCGCAGTCATATGTGGAACGTAGTCTATACACGCACAACTGGAGCACTTAGCCGCTGTCCACATGGTAGCCATAGTGATATAAGAAGCCGTTGTCATAAAGGGTAACCACAGCTGCTGTGATATGGAGAGAGCCACAATCAAGCCACAGAAAGCCGCAGTGATGGAAAGGCAAGGCCGCAGTTAAGTGCAAGGGTGCCACGTAACTAAGGTGAGCCGCAGTTTTGATAAAGACTTATTAACGCGCTGTTAATAAAGGGTTTATACAGTTATGAAACGACATCCACACAGTTCATACGCTGTCCAGATACCCTAGACGCAGTAATGCCCTAGCCGCAGTAAGCACCAGGCTTATGAAGAAATATAAACACAGTCAATGGGTCAATAAGACACAGTGAGTCAACAAGACCTGTTCACGCATTCCTCTCTGCCATTCTATACATATATACGCTATATATATACGGTATACAGGTATGGCTATTCTACGTGAAGCCTGGAACATGTGTGGCCTTTCTACGTGATACATATATACGCTGTATATGGAAATTATAACCGCGATAGCTGCAGTCAAGGAAAGGGGTAGCCGCAGTTGAGGAATAACGAAGCCGCAGTAAATGAAGTAGCTGTAGTCAAGTGAAAATGATGAAGCCGTTGGAAATGAATACGCTGCAGTCATGAATATACGCTGGGCAGTCATCATATACAGTAAATAGATATGATGTACGCAAGCTATGATACAACGCTGCAATATATTTATATATGCAGGCAAACAATGCAGAGATATGTATATACACGATGGCAACATATATATATATACATGTAGTCAATTTATATACATGCAGAACTACAGTCAAGATTTGGTGAGTACAGGTTCAATATGTCTCGGTTTAAGACCACTTCGGACCTACCTTATAAACAACCTAATCACATGGATATAAATGTATATGGGTAAGCATGCTCTAACACTGTCTCAACTAAATGATTATCGCAGTGTTACATATCTATATATATATATGACTGTCTTGGCATAATAGTCATAATGATGAACAGCAACAATGATAGAACTATGATGGTCAAGAGATCCTTCGTATGCCTGTAAAAGGACTCAACATAATGGAAATAATAAGGATGAACAATCTCAGATCATAATGATAGAAGCAGCATCATGGGCATGTCAGTAAAGGGCAGCACGATGATGAATGAGACAGCTTGATGTATGGGCAGCACAGTGATCATGAGCAGCATGAAGATGCATGATGCAGCATGATGGTGCTACATGGTAAGGTGTAACAGATGAACGAAATGGATAGGTGAAGTCGTCACCTTAGAGAAGAAGAATGTCTTCAACTGATCTCATCATTATAAGAAATGATCTATGCACAGATCCAGACAAGTCAAAGTGTTGACTTCTGTTGTAATTACTGATGACATTTACTGATGACTTCTCTCGCAAAACCTGGATATACTTCTTGAAGAAGAAGGATGAGGCTTTCATGTGGTTCCGTACCTTCAAAGCCTTGGTGAAAAATATGACCGGAAAGAAGATCAAGATTTTGAGGACTGACAATGGCACTGAATATGAGTCAAATGAGTTCAAAGACTTTTGCAGAGAAGCTGGCATTAAGAGGGAGACTACCACTGCATATACTCCTGAGCAAAATGGTGTTGCTGAACGCAAGAATAGGACTATTGTGGAAGCTGCCCGTGCCATGCTATGTGACCAGGGTCTTCCAAAGTTTCTGGGGGGAGAAGCTGCAAATACTGCTGTGTACATTCAAAACCGATGCCCTCATTCCGCTTTGGACTCCAAAACTCCCGAAGAGGTTTTCTCTGGTAAGAAACCTGATGTCTCACATTTTAGAATTTTTGGATGACCTGTCTATTTTCATGTGCCGAAAGAAAAGAGAAGTAAGCTGGATGCTACTGGGAAGAAAGGAATGTTTGTGGGCTACAGTGAGACTTCTAAGGCATATAGAGTCTATGTACCTGGTCAAAGGGAAGTAGAGATAAGCCATGATGTCACTTTTGACGAAGATGCTTCCCTGAAGAAAGTAGTAGATCTTCCTAGATCTGAAGAAAACCATGAAGAAAGACCTGGAAATCTGGAAGAACCCCAGGATGAGACTATGCCTGATGTTGAAGGGCCAATGGACCCTATTGATCCTTCCCCTTCTCTAGGAAAGAGGCCATCATGGCTCAGGGACACCCCCGAAGATGCTGAGGGTCATGCTGCCCCAAGGGGAACATTCCGAGAAAGTAAGAAGCCGTGTAGATACCAAGGGTATCTAGCTGCCATGAGTACTATTATACAATCTGAACCTGGATCTTTTGAGGAAGCCATCAAGCATCAAGTCTGGAAGGATGCTATGCATGAAGAATATGAGGATATTATGAAGAATGATGTCTGGGATGTGGTCCCGAGACCGAAGGACAAATCTGTTGTCACCGCTAAATGGCTCTACAAGATTAAACATGGATCTGATGGGAGTGCTGAAAAGTTTAAGGCAAGATTTGTTGCCCGTGGCTTCTCTCAAAAAGGAAGGAATTGACTATGACGATATATTTGCACCTGTGGGTCGATATACCACCATCCGATCCATCATAGCCCTTGCTGCTACGCAAGGATGGAGTCTTCATCAGATGGATGTCAAGACCGCTTTTCTGCATGGTGCAATAAAGGAAGAGGTGTATGTAGAACAACCTCTGGGATTTGAAGTTCAAGATCGAGACACTTATGTCTGCAGGTTGAAGAAAGCCCTCTATGGGTTAAAGCAAGCACCCAGAGCTTGGTATGAGAGGATGGATAGTTACTTGATGAAGCTGGGCTTCACTCGAAGCAATGCTGATCCAAACCTTTACTTTAAGGTTGAGGAAGGAAAGCCTCTCATTCTAGTGCTGTATGTGGACGACCTCTTCCTGACAGGTGATGACCCTCTCATTCATCAATGCAAGAGGGAGCTTGCTGCTGAGTTCGAGATGAAAGACCAAGGACTGATGCACTATTTCCTAGGCCTGGAGGTCTGGCAGAGACCTGGAGAGATTTTCCTTTCTCAAGGAAAGTATATTGTGAAGCTTCTGGAAAGATTTGGGATGGTGGACTGTAAGTCCGTGTCGACACCAATGGAACTCAACTTTAAGAAGTTGAGTGGCAGCGCTGCAGGGCCTATCTTGGCCAATCCTACTCAGTATCGTCAACTCATAGGAGCTTTGATGTTCTTAGTGAACACCCGTCCGGACATATGTTTTGCAGTGAATACTTTGAGTCAACAGATGGTTGAGCCTCATCATTTTCACTGGGTTGGTGCCAAGAATCTTTTGAGATATCTTCGGGGCACGATAAACCATGGGCTGAGATACACTGCTGGGAGTGTGATACTCCGGGGATATACTGATGCCGATTGGGCTGGCAGTGTGGTGGATCGTAAGAGCACATCTGGATGCTGTTTCAATCTTGGTTCTGCTTCGATCTCATGGATGAGCAGGAAGCAGAAGTCGGTGGCTTTGAGCACCGCGGAGGCCGAATACATTGCTGCTAGTATGGCCTGTTGTGAAGCAGTTTGGTTGAGGAAGCTCTTTAGTGAGCTGTTCCAACATGTGCTAGATACCACTGTAATACTCTGTGATAATCAGAGTGGGATTCGTATGACTGAGAATCCTATGTTCCACGACCGATCCAAGCATATTGATATCAGGTACCACTTTATCCGGGATATGGTACAGCGAGGCGCCGTAAGGCTCGATCATATAGGAACTGATGAGCAGGTCGCGGATATTCTCACTAAGCCCCTGGGGAAGGTCAAGTTCCTAACCTTCCGTGAGAGTCTTGGTGTCGTGGAAAGACCCTATGATGTGGGTCCTGTTGGACGATGAGCTCTGGGAGCTCTGGGGGGCTTTGGGGATAGCTTCTCGGAGCTATAAGCACTCATAATGCTTCTGCCCCACCCTTGTGATTATTGAGCTGGTTCGCCACTCATTTAATCTGTGCCCCGTATGCATCCTACCCATTGAGTTCAGGGCTCATGGGAAGTACCTCTCATTTGGCCAATGAGGTGTGGAAAAGCTAGAGACTATTAGCAAAGACTGATGGACGCATCAGAGATTGCCGTACTCTCTATCTAGGATGGCATGGTCCAACCACTTGATCTGGGATCAAGATTTGTGAGGTCTGGGACCTCTGGACTGATTATGTCAGTCGGGGAATGATGTCTTTGTGACTGACCCACTTCTGTTCTGAAATAAAGAAGCCAGCAAAGCAAGTTTCGGCGGGATGACTCACGATGTTAATTGAACTAATAGATGGAGTTCTCCCTAGTTGAGAGGGAGTGTTAAAATTGGACAACTAGGTCCAAACTCCATGTTCTGATGCTCAAATTAAGAGGCTAATATTTTTGTTGGATTCCTCTTTCTGAGAGGTGTAAAATCCATATAAAAATAGTCTTAATCCGATGAGCAGAACTTATATTTTGAATTTATTATTCTTAATAAATTATATGTGCAAGGTCAGCCAGTTTTGTAATGTAGGCTCACATGCCCAACAGATGTGTCACACACCCTCATTGATGGATATATATACAGGAAAAGTTGGAGAGAATTTGAACACAACTCCTCTCCACGTCTTGGGTTGACTCATCTACTGGTTGGAGGGTTGTTGTGACACATGCTGGGCTGGCTGACCAAAGGAGACTTTGCTGGTTGAAGCATCCTGTTGACCGCCGAAACGAACACATTCATTTTTCTTGTTTCTGATTTGTCTTCTGTAAGATCTGCTTATATGTTCTATCTGCATTTTGCTTATCTACTTGTATGATTGCTGTGAGAAAAGTGAAATTGCTCTTAGCATAGAACATCTACAAAACTTAACATGAAGCTACCCCAAAATGCCAAAAAACACCAAAGAAAGATGGTTGTAGTTGCGCCAAAAACCAAGAATGTTGTAGCCAAAAACTCCCCGCTCTAAACCTGCTTGTGAAATCTCTTTTGCTTGTTATTGAAATTACCCTAGCTGAAACCACTGCTCTCTTCCTCTTTTCTCCTTTCTAAAATTGCTCCTTTCCAAGCGAAATGACTTGGTCAATTCGTGTGAAGGGGGAATAGGGTGAGAGTCTTTTTATAACTTGCGAGAGACATCTAGAAACATCCACAAATTAATTTAATAGTAATATAAAAAAGTTATTAAATGAAAACACTTTTGACCGAAAACACGCCCATATAGGCTTGAAATGTGTTTCAAGTCGTACGGGCCACATTTCCACCTCGGGAAATGTGCTTGTATGGCCTAAAACGTATATGGAACGCGTTTCAGTGTTTCAGCCCTGAAACTAGGACTAACACCCCCTTGACCCATGTTCCCTGCAACATAGGGATAAGGTAAGGTCAAAAGAGGTATGTGTAATTCTTGTTCATTTCAAAGTTGTCTCGCAAACTATATTGCATATGATGCTAAGTTCTCTAGGTCATGGTGAAATATTATGAAGATTAAGCTAATAATCTCATGCCCTTTTGAAAAAATAGTAGCATATTAGAGATCATTGATATAACATTTGAAATATCTCCTTGCATATGAAGACTAAGTCTTTATGATCTAGAAACGAAATTGTATATAGATGGCTTGTCAATAGCATCTCTAGGGTTTTGCAACTAACTTTTTAGTATGCTTGTAGAATTTGCAATTCTTAAATAGCAAATCTTGAAGACTTTGGAGAATCTAGGGTTTGTAAACCCTAACAAAGGTTTGAGTTAGAAAACTCTAGAAACAAAAACCCTAACTAATTGTTTCTATTGTAAAAAGAAAACCTAGCTCTTGAGTATGACAAGAATGACATCACATGAGGACAAGGTTGATGAAAAGGTCCAAGATTAAGGAGTTGACTCTCCTCAAAGAGAGAAGTATTCTACACCTCCTTTCTTTACTTATTATTGTTGCTATTTTATCTTTGTACTTTGACTTTTTGTTCTCTCATGGTCTTCTAATAAAGGTTGCAGGTCAAGACAAAATGTATCTAAGCTTGACTAGTAGATGGAAGAATTGGAAGAATATGGCAAAGCATGAAGATTAAGGAGGGGGGAGCAGTTTGAAGTATGCATCAAAGAAGCTGATTAGATGGCAGCATAAAGGGGAAGTTCACTTACCTTAGCTGGAAAGAGGGAGCTATAAGATCTTGAATGGATATAATGATACTTGAAGTTTGACAGAAAAACTCAGAAAAGCTTGTGATCAAAAGAAAACAAGACAAATCTAGGGCAATATCCTTTAGCAAGAGGTTGAAGAGTTATGATATTGTTGTCTTGACAGTTGATTGGTTCGATTCAGGAACACATTGATTGGGTTGACAGTACTAATGGCAATAGGGATAATATTGATGATTAGAAGCTGATATGATTTCTTGGAAGAACATGAAGCAAAATTCTATGGCAGAAGATGTGGTGATTGGTACAACCAGTTGAGAAGAAGTTTGGCTCCATAAAATATTGTGTTGAACTACTTGACAATATGTTGGATTCAAAGTTGCATGAAGATTGTCAAAAAAACCAGGAAGGTCGAAGTGCTTTAGGATTCGAGAGTATGATGCAGATAGGAGCCAAGAAGATACAACGGATCTTTACGAAAGAACAAGTGGTCGACGCATTGATGAGTATTTTTGAGACAAGCTTAGACTTGTGCTTAAATCTCCATGATTGAGAGGGAGTGAGAATATCCTCCTTGGTTTAGAGGGAGTGAGGATGGACATAGTGTTCTCCACGTGTCATGTATTATGGTCGAGTCTAACAGTCGTAAGCCCAGTAAAGGCACTGGTATGGAGAATGGTGGATTGGATAAGCATTTGGGACTGATATTCTTTGAGGATTTGTGCTTTGACTAGGACTAACCATCGCAAGTCAAGTACATTAATCCAAGATAAGGTTAGTCTTAAGGACAAATATTTCTTGGTGTCAAATATTGTGACAATGGATTAGGAAATAGCCTTATGAGGACATACCTAGTGAATAGCCGGGTGGGGTATGTGCCTAGAGTGGCAGTGGTGTCCAAATTTATGCCTCCCAGCATTGTGCTCTGATCTAGTGGAGAGATAGAGGCTAAGTAATCGGATTCGTTCATATAGCCCGGCGAACCCAAATCCCGTGTGTCCGATACGATTCTCTTGAAAATCGTATCCTAAAATCAGATTCGGCGTGTCCTATTAGGATTCGTACAAATCCTGTACGAATCCCATGCATGACTAGCGAATCCTGATTTTAGGATTCGTATCCCAGAAAAGTGCCTCCCGCGGGTTAAAAAGCACGCATTTCCTTCATTCTTTCACATTGTTTGTCATTTGTATTTGCATTGTTTGAGCTGTTTCCAAGGAGATAAGGGTTTGGTCAAGAAATATGGAGTTCGATTCACTTGAGAAAGAGAACTGAATGACTTTGCAACCGTCCCATATCAAGAGAAAAATAAAAGGAACGAACCCTTGATCCTTTCGAAAAGCAAAACTCCAATCCAAACATCTCTTGTCTGATATACGATGCTCCACAAGTCCGAAGTGAAATTTCAGAACTCGTAATTACTCAAAATGATATTCATTTCATACCGCTTTAGAAGATTAGAAATGATGTCTTTATATAGTCTTTTGAAGCCATGGATTAAGGAACCAACTTAATGTTTTTGACGAGGAAAAAAAATCCTATTTTCAATATTTAAAAAGGTTGAAGCCCCGGGATATGATTTTGACATTAGGATACGAACCACATTTGGATATATTAATAAAATTATTCTCGATCCTTTCTATATAAAAGATAAAAGGAAAGGAAGTTTGATTAAGGAGACGAGACGCCATGGAAATGACCTGCGAATGCAACAACTGCGGTGGCGTTGCCCTGTCCCACTATCGCTCTCTGGAGCTCAAGCACATTGTGAAGGGCGAACAAACTTTGGAAAACACAAGCGTGGATCTGGCAGGAGAAAACCCCTTTTCTGCTGAAGGCCGCGCCGTCAAAGCGAAGACCCCTGAACTTTCTGAACAAAAATGGAGCGGATTTGCACTGACGACAAGCAAAGGATCTGATCCCCTGGCCATCATCCGCAGCTGCAAGATAACACTGAGGGCCAAGCTTAGATTTAACATACGATGGGGCCGTTTTCAAATGATCCACGGACTGGATACGGCGCAGGGAGCATTGGAAAAGAAGCCCGCAGGGAATAGAACACAACCCGGGGGCGGAAAATCTTTCGAGATCGGCCAGATCTTCGCAGGATCTGTCAGTTTGATAAGTGTCAGGTTTATCCCTACTCAGACGCTTCCTGTATGCAAAGACAAGGGACGGCATGAGGCAGATCTACCCCTGTTCACAAATGCATGGCCTCAACCCTGCAGATCCAGGCCGGAGCGATCTGTTATAAGCAAGTTTAAAGATTCCCAAGTACCCAGGAGGCAGATCGGAGGACACCCGCATCGATTCATCAGAGGGCTCGCAGACCGCGATGGGCAGAGCGGAGATCGTTTCAACAGGAGCCCAGATCTGGAAGATTGCTTACCAGATCGGGCCAAACATTGCAAATCCGAGGTGGATCTAACTGATCTGCCCAGTTTTAGGCAGAAGATAGGTGGAAACCTGCCAGATCCAGAAATCTCCGTAAAACTGGACTCAGACAAGGTAGACTCAGCAGATCTGAGACAAATTTTTATCAGATCAACAGAAGGCAGGAACGTTTGTGTGCAGATCTGGAAATGGACGAGTGTATTGGAGTTAAAAAAAGAGATCCAGGACAAACTGGGAATCCCAGTTACATTACAAAATCTATTATTTTCAGGGCTCTGCTTACAGGATCAACACACACTCCAGCACTACGGGGTTGCAAAGGACTCAACCATCATTCTCAACCTGCGATTGCGAGGTGGATCCAAGGGGGCTTCCACAAAACCTACAAGCTTTGGATCTAGCTCAATGGGCACAGCCTTTCGTGATGCAGTCAAGGGGAAAGAAAAAATGCAGAACAAACCTGAGTCACCACTAGAGCAACCAGGTCCATATATAGTAGAACAAAAACTGGAATACTCAGTGCTCAAAGTCACTATACCAGAGGTAACTGCACTACACTCTGACCTCACAAAACATTCTGTCATATGTAGATTTAATGGCTACTGGCCAAAATCTGATGCCTTACATCAATGGATTTATTCCCACTGGACACCAGAATGTAACGTATATCTATGTTCAAAAGGTTTTTTCATTGTAACTTTCCATACAGAGGAAGAAAGGGATAGCATAATCAATGAGGGACCTTGGTTTTGGGGAAATGCAGGCCTCTTTGTTACCCCTTGGTTCGCTGATTTTGATGCAAACACTATGAAAATCACAACAACGCCTGTTTGGGTGAGACTTCACAACCTTCCATTACACTTCTGGCACGATCTAGTATTAACTGCCATTGGGAATTCCTTGGGGAAATTCCTAAAAATTGACGAAGATAGATATAGCAGAGGAATTTTCACCTTTGCCAGAATTTGCGTTGAAGTGGACCTGAGTCAGGGGCTGCCTGATCGAATCACATTAAACTTCAACAATACGGAGTGGACTCAACCACTAGACTATGAAAATACGGCATTCAGATGCCGCAGCTGCCGGCAAACAGGACACCTCCATAATTCATGCCCACTGGCCAGAAAGAATCCAAAAGGAAACAAGAAACAGCAAAAAAAGCCAAATGGGTGGCAGCATACAGAACCGCTGGAAGAAGAGGACACTCAGCCAGAAAACACAGTGAACCAAGAGGAACCTGATATAAATATGGAACAGAAGGGCACACAGGAAGACAAAGCACCAGACCCTCAAGTGGAGGACCATTTTCAGCAGCAGCAAATTACACAGCTGGAAGTGAGCGGCAATAAAAGAACTCATGGATCTGAAGGATCAGAATCCGAAATAGAACCTCCAGTGAACATACAAGAGAACCCGCAGGCCATCATTGTTCCCCCACCTGACTCACAGGGTTGGCGAAGGGTGGAGAAGAAGAAGGGAAGAAAAGTATAGGCTTGATGGTTTTGTAAAATTATTTTTTATTTTTATCAGTGTACTTGTCCTATTCATGGACAGCTATCTGCATATGCTCTAAGCATCTACAAAATGTAATTTATTTCACATATGAATATAAATTACGATTTTTTCTACGGGAAAAAAAAAAGATAAAAGGAAATATAATTTTAGTAATATTTCTTTTAACTTTTGACTATATTAAGCTTATATTAAATTTATATTAAACTTTCTTTATTCAATTTTCCTTTGACCTTTTGACTTGATGATCTTACCAAGCCACATTAACTCCAACATTGATGATTTTGTATGTACTATGCATGCTATAGATGAAGATCTATGTTTGAAACCAATAAATTTGTATCATTAATTAAAATTTGTGTAAGAAATATCTAATTTTTAATATATATATATATATATATATATATATTTTTAATAAAATAATATATAACGGATCCTATGTGTCCTGTTCTGGGGGGGCAACGTGTCCGAATCCAACACTACGAATCCTGAATCCTACGAATCTCGAATCCCCGTGTCAGGTGACTTAGGATAGAGGCCATTGCTATTTTGACAATGTTGGCTATGATGATGTAAATCATCATTGATGCTTATCAATCTGGATCCTTTATTATAGAAGTTCTCAACCTGAGAATATCTTGATAAGTCATTATGAATACCTCCCTAGTTAAGAGGGAGTGTTGAAATTGTAATTAGGTTTGGTCTTCATAATTATTGTACTTATGTATTTCATGTAAAAACAAAAAGAAAAATTATTATTATTATTATTTTATTATCAAGCATGTTCTTCATGCTTTATTTTTGGTCAAAATAAAAAGTCAAAGGGAATGTTCTTCATGACCCTATAAAAGAAGAAAATTTAAATTTTTGTAAACGTCATTTTGTTCCTCCATGTTGCCAAGTCAGCTTGCCCAATAGTCATGTCTCTTCGCATGTGGAACAACTATATATTGGCCCCTATCCCTCATCATTTTGGCAGAAATTTGGATCTCCTTCTGAAGAAGATATCTCAAGTCTGAGGCATGGAATCTAAGGCAAATAAGACAAGTTTTCTGTGGCATCTTCTCCTTGTTAAAATACAAATTGCAAAAGGCACAAGATTTTTGTCATGCGAATTATAGAAAGACACTAATATCTCTGAATATCACAGAGGTATTGACACTAATACCTCTGTGATGCAAGTTGTAGGAAGACACTAATATCTCTGAATTGATGCGAAATTTTCTATAGAAAATTCAGACTTCCTGAGGCTACATTTTTGTGACAGTTCGGGGCTACTTGTGGCTACTTCGGAGGGGATAATTCAGAGTACCTGTGGCTACATCTCTGTGGATAATTCAGGCTATCTGTGGTTGTATCTCTGTGACATATCAATGATGATGATGATGCAATGCTTTGTGACATATCAGTGATAATGATGATGCGGTTCTTTGTGGCGTGGGAGGCTTAAGTAAACAGTTTGGTTAAACATCTTGTTGGTGAATCATGGCAAAATTTGGAGGGTTGACTTGGCACTTAGATCACTAGTTGGTTGACTTGGCACTTAGATCACTAATTGGTTGACTTGGATTTCTCTTGTTGATGAAGACTCTATAAGGAAAGGATTTCTTGGGTCTTCCCCTTTGTGGAGTTTTGCCCTGGTTTGAAGCCTAATTTCTTGTGTCCCTCGTCTTTTTTTGCATTGTATTTGTGTAATTGCTTGATGATTTAATGAATGAAGTAAAAACTAAATGAAAAATACATACATAAACAATCACAAATAATTATCATGATAAGAAATTCATCTTGCATTCAAATTTCGACGAGTTGATGAGGAAAACTGGCAACACTCAGATTTGCCATTGCTTGAGGACAAACAATGTCAGTACGAGGGGACTGTAATGTCCCCAAGGGATTAGGTAACCGAAGGGACAAAGTAGCCTATCAATCCTCGTAGGCTAAAGGAGAAAACCCCAAAATACCCCAAGGTTGGGCAAGTTTTGGGGTAGCTGGGGGCAAAAAAAGCACAAAGTTGGGGCTTGGTGTGAACATTACTCAATTAATTAAAGAGAAAACCCCTTCATGAAAATCTATAAATACAAGAGGCTTAGAAGCACTTGAGGCATGAATTGGATTGGATTATTTGTCTTGTTTTCTTTGAGCCTGAGGCTCTGAAGGTTTTAGACCCCTTTCTCTTCTTGACTAGTTTCAATGGAGGTGATCCCACCCCACCTAGTCACCCATTCTTCTTGTTCTAGCATAGCATATTGCCTTTGGAGCAGTTCTAGTCTAATTCTATTTTACAAGGAAGCATCGATCTGAGGTCATTCATTAGTTCCATTGCTGGATAGCGAAGATCATTTATGTTTTTGAACATTACCGACAAGGTTCTTTCTACACAGGTGGCAAAGTGTCCTCTATAAATTTCCTAAGTTTTTAGTCACTGGTCTTCCACCTAAGGAGGGATCAAACAACAGAGGTCAGCCCTAAGGCAAGCCCACTTTAAATACAACATGAAAAAGGGTCTATTCTGAGGAGAAATAGGGCACTGAAACCCTTAATTGGAATATCATTGCCTCTCTCATGGAACGTCAATGTTCAAAGTGCAGAAAATCCACGAAATTCTAATATGTTGATAAGAACAATCTGAAAAACACTTTCTTTTCTTACAAACACAAAATTTCTCTACTCAATTTGCAGCGGAATTAGGAACAGAAATAAAACACAGTCACACAATTCAAGACACGAAAAAAATTTACTAGGGAACCCAACTAGGAAAAACCCTTTGCTTGATGAGAATTTTATTGATAGCAAAAATTGAGCAATTGATCTCTTACAAAATACAACTGTTTCAATCTGAAAGACACACTTGTCTTTCCTGCTTGTTCTAAGCTTGAAACCCTTGCAAAATTGTTGATCTTTGTTGCCTTCTACCAATCTATGCACAAGCTTCTCTTGCACACTCTTCCTCTCGCAAACTCTATGCACAAACTTGTGCTTCCTATTGCTTGGTCTCACCAACTCGTGCTCATCAAAACAATGATTAAACTTGTGCCTTCGTTCCTTCTTTTAAAGGCAATTCAAATGGTTAAAATTAGTGAATTTTCTAATTAAGGAATGCTTTTGATTAAGTTAGCATAAGTTAACTGCTCATGCAACTCATCCTATTTCAAGTCAACCACTTGAAACTCAATCACTTGTGTTTTTCCTCAATTAGCTCACACTAGAAAATCAAGAACTCGACCTTCAATTTCAACACATCAGTTAACTGCCAACTAACTCGTCCTAATTTTTCAGCACTAATTCCTAAATTATAGGAACTCATCCTAATTTATATGGAATCTCCTAATTTTTAGGAACTCGAGCCATGCACAAGAAGGAACTTGTTCTAGCTCCTATGATTAAGGCACAAATCAAGGAACCCTTTTCTCGCTAATATTTTCAACACCCCCTCTTAGCGAGGAAGGTGTTCCTAGAAGAACCTCATCCACCTGGATCTATCTTCAACTCTACCAAGTTCTCCGCCACTGCAGCTCCTCCCTCTGGACTAGAAGACTTCCCTGCTTTCTTATGTGGAATGTGCTTTGAAGACTTGTTCTTTCGCACCATGCTTTGTGAGTCCACCATTTCTCTATTGTGAGAACTCCCTGCCTTGCTACTCAAGGTTGCTCCCTCTGAATAGTGATCTACTTTCAACACTTGGTAAGTCATCCTACTTCCCCTGAGAGCTCTCTAAAAGCTTTCCCACTAACAGTGTTGTAGTCCTTCACAAGAACTGTGCTTAGGGCCTCTAAAACTGCCTTTCATAGCAAACCTAAAAGTCCTTCATAGGTCTACACTTAGGGCTCCTTTTGACACTTGCTAACTGCCCTCCTCACTGCTCTTAAGATGCCAAACACACACTGTCCAACCTTAACAATATCCACTTAGTAAAACATCAACATGAAACACCAATCAACATACCTCTAGTTGTTCTGCTCCTTCTCAGGTTGTGCTTTCCTTCTGTGATTCTCGGCCCTGGTTAGGACTACTTGTAGCTACTGCTACTATCATGTCCCCAATTAGAAAATTTGTCAAGGAAATTCTCAATTTTGTAATTTTGACAATTAATATAATATTAGATAAATATAACTCAGGAGAAATAAGTTGTGGATATGTTAAGTAAATTTTTGGAGAAAAGGCAAAGTTTGGGACTTTGGAAAGGAAGAAAATTAAAGTGAAGATAAGTTGTAAAGGTTACCAAAATGGGAAATCGAACCATGGGAAGAATCAAACCATGGTATCAAAGCATAGTGTGAGAGAAATAGAACCATGGTATGAGGAAGGGAAAGCAATAATAAAAGGAAGGCTAGAGCCTCATTTTGATCATTCTATTTTGGCATTTCATTTCTGATTTTGGAGGGTTTGCTTGAGTTGCTTAGCCAAGTCAACCAGTGTTGTTTAGCACAAGGAATTTCCAAGCAAGAATTCCAACTCTTCTTCAGTGAACTTCGAGTGTCACTCTAGAAGAGAATTTGTGAGCAGAATTTGGTATTTGGAGGGCCGAATTGTAGAGATCTTTCAGCTTGTGCGGGTTTCAGGAGGACGCAGTTGTGGAATTCGTGGCATTTTGGAGAGCTAGCATTTGGTGGATCCCGAGGCTAAAAATTTGCCAAAAGGTTCCTCAGTGGAGAATGAGTTTTCTTAGAGATTTTCAGAGGCAAAGAAAGTTGCTATCAGGAGGGTTGAATTTTTGTCATTAGGGCCTGCACAAGAGTTTTTATGGGCCATCTATAACGCATAGATTGAAGTGGAGATTTGTGGAAGAGTTGATCTGGGATTGCTTGTTCTTTTCCAGAGAAATTTTGTAGAAGAAATTCCAGCAGTTGAGGGAGGAAATTGGAGCTAATTTGCAACAGATAGGCTTGGTGGGACGCAGAACCCATTTGCTGGGAATTTCGGCCACGGTTTTTTGGCCTAGTCGATGTTTGTTGATTTTTACTGATATTTTGATGGTATCTTAATTTTTCCGATGTTTGCTGATTTTTACCAATATTATCCTAATTTTTACAGTTTTTTGGTTTTTCAAAGCCTTGTCGATTTTATCCCGATGTCGATGTTCGTAACATTGTTTCCGAGTCAGCGAGAATCATCCCAAAAGATTTTTGGGTTTTTGTGGGTTTTGTGAGGAGAGGCCCCGGTTAATTTGGTAAAATTCTCTGAGCACTCTTAAGGGCCAAAACAAAGGGTTGAAACCAGCCAACAACAACAATATTTCCATAGTAGGGCGCAATTATTTGTGGAAGCCATTCTACCACTTGGGTATGTGAGATCTGTGAGATTTCTATGGGTTTTGTTAGTTGAGGTGTGAGGAGCCTTCCTCTAATTTTTCATAATTTTTGGAGCAGTTTTGAGGGTTCATTTCACAGTTTGCCTCCAGCAACAGCACCAGCATAAATTTCTGAGCAGTGTATTTGGACAAATTGAGCCATTTCAACTAGAGATTTTAATTAGATTCTCACCTGGGTATTGCATGCTTGCAGTAGCAAGCCTAGGTTCTATCATTTCACTCCATTGTACTCAATTCCAGCTTAAAATTTAATAAAATGGCATAACACTTTGCCTCATTTCTTTGGTGTACTAATTTTTGTTTGCATTGTGAAATTTTAATTGTTGTAGCTAGTACAACCCTATTCTTGGCCCAAATTTCCTCAAAAACACTGCGGCTTCCTCTTCTAAGCAGGCTCCTTGATGTGTTTTGCACTTTGGATGTGCTATCTTTATTCTGATCTAGGCTCTGATACCATGTAGAAAATCCACGAAATTTTGATATGCTAAGAAGAACAATGTGAAAAACACTTACTTTTCTAACAAACACAAAATTTCTCTACTCAATTTGCAACAGAATTAGGAACAAAAATAAAACATAGTCACACAATTTAAGACAATTTTTTTTACTAGGGAACCCAACTAGGAAAAACCCTCTACTTGATGAGAATTTTATTGATAGCAAAAACTGAGCAATTGATCTCTTACAAAATCCAATTGTTTCAATATGAAAGACACACTTGTCTTTCCTGCTTGTTCTAAGCTTGAAACCCTTGCAAAATTGTTGATCTCTCCTGCCCTCTACCAATCGGTGCACAAGCTTCTCTTGCACACTCTTCCTCTCAAAAGCCCTATGCACAAACTTGTGTTTCCTATTGCTTGGTCTCACCAACTCGTGCTCACCAAAACAATGATTAAACTTGTGCCTTTGTTCCTTCTTTTAAAGGCAATTTGAATGGTTAAAATTAGTGAGTTTTCTAATTAAGGAATGCTTTTGTGATTGATTGAGTTAGCATGAGTTAACTGCTCATGTAACTCATCCTATTTCAAATCAACCACTTGAAACTCAATCACTTGTGTTTTTCCTCAATTAACCCACACTAGAAAATCAAAACTCAGCCTTCAATTTCAACACATCAATTAACAGCTACCTAAATTGACCTAATTTTTAGGCATTGATTCCTAAATTATAGGAACTTGACCTAATTTATAGGGAATCTCCTAATTTTTAGGAACTCGAGTCATGCACAAGAAGGAACCCTTTTCTCACTAATATTTTCAACACAAAGTTATGCAGCTCTAACAAATCTGATTCAATGGGGTCTATTTCTAGATACCTATCAATTGTCTACAACACAATGGAGTGTGTATCGAAGGTAACATCTAGTCTAGAGGCACAGTGGGCACAGTCAAAAGGTAATTTGGGTTTAAGTTGTACGTCTAAGGTAGATTCGGAGATGGCGTCTAAACCAATGGCACAATCGATCATTGCCCATGGCAATTCTAAGTTTAATTGGGTCCACACGTAAGGATAGAAGAAACAAGGTTTATGGCTCTGAAATCCTAAGATTAACCTGCAGCACATCTACCCTTCGTCAAACACGCTAATCTGGGAAATTCTTTGCGGCAGTCAAATTAGAGGAAATACAATGTTCTTATTCCTCAGCGCACGAACGTAATACATCATAAAGGTTGTGTCGTGATAAACAACAGCCAGTCGAGCCTATAGTAGTCAATTCATGATTCCTGTAGCAAACATGAGATATATGGCTCCTGTAACAAGAAGATAGACTTTTGCATGGTTGTTGGAGTAGACTGAGGTTGGGATATCAGTGCGGAATTGAGTCAAACTTAGGTATTTTATTTTAGTAGATAAAGACGTCTATATGGCGTAGTTGTTAAGAAGGAGAAGAATCTCTAGCTAAAGTATTAAACATGGATTATGTTGTAACTTTGTTGTATGGATGTATGGACAATACATCGCACTATTGGGTTTATTGTTTGTTGATTGGAGAAATCAAATTCATTAAATGGTATTTTCATTTGCTCAGTCTATTGCCTCATTGAATAAGTTGGTACTATTCATTAAAGAAGATATCCATTGTATTGAATTAATTGTGTATTGGGAAAAAGGTTTTTGTTGAAAACCTAGTGAAAATTACCCTAGAACTTTACAGATGAACTATCATTGAGATAGTTAGACTAGATAGCCAGTATGCTATAGTAACTAGAAAGCTACAGTGGCAGAGGGAGCAACCAAGATTGTCACAGCAAGATCTGTGGCAGAAAGATACCACCCAGTCAGAGTGGCCGAAGTGACATGGTACAATTGTACATGGATTGAAATGATGAAGTGTAGTTGTTGGAATATATAGATTCAGACTAGGCCGTGGGTGTAGAAGACAAAAAGAGTACATCAGGATGTTGTTCAATTTAGGCTCTGCTATGAATTCTTGGATGAGAAAGAAGCATATATCTATTGCACTCAGTACTACAAAGGCCAAGTATATTGCGGCTTGGTTGGCAAGTTGTAAAGCAGTATGGCTTCAAAAGTTACATGCAAGATTGTTTGATCAAGTTCAAGTGACAACCATGATGACAAGTCGAAGCACAGTAACATTTAGTACTGTGACATGGTGCAAAGGGGAGTAGTATGGCTCCAACACTATTCTACAGACAAGTTGGTTGTTAACAAAGCCTTTGTCCCAAGTTGAAGTTTGTATACTTCAAGGACAAGCTTGGACTAGTTGAGAATGCCTCTATAAGTGAGAGAGAGGGTTGATGTGATAACATCAGGGACAGTCATTCACCCTAGGTCATGTATGTTGGCCAAGATTAGGGAGAATGATCTACTGTGTATAGAAGCCTCGAATTACTCAATCATAGGGTTGAGTGGGTGCCTTTTAGCATCAAGCTCAAAATTACTCTCCAGACAAGTTGAGTGAGCACATTTAGCATCACACTTAGAATTACTCAAGTAGATTGAGTGAGGCCTTTGGGATTGGGACAAGGATTACTCAAATGAATTGAGTGTGTCCCTAGGGTTTCACCATGGGTCAAAGATGTTGACCAGAATCATGGTGAACTAAGACTAGTTTGTATTCATGGTACCATTGGTCAGAGGCACCGACAAAATTATGGTGACCAGTTGATGTTAATGATTAGACATGAGTCAGAAGTGTTGACCAGAATTACGGTGACTAATTGATGTTGTTAATTTACCATGAGTTAGAGTTGCTGACCAAGATTATGGTAATCGAATGATGTTGATGTTCATGATAAATGATGATTTGTTTTAACCTTTTCTTAGAGAAATTTTTCAACAAGAGAACATCTGGATAGTCATTATGAATTCCTCCCTAGCTAAGAGGGAGTGTTGAATTTTGTAGCTATGGTCAGTCTTCATAATTCATATTTAGCCCCTCAAAATTATGTGATGTTAATTTTACGTATGTTCTATGCTTGGATCATATTTATTTCAATTTTCACAGTTAGCTCAATATCTTTTCCAGATTAGCAATCACATCAACATTAAAGTAAACTGCAGATAGAACATAAACATAAATTGCAGAAGACAAACCAAGACAAGAGGACACAAGATGTGGTGCTAGCCAGGGACAAACCCCAATGTGGGGAAACCCTTGATCAATTCTTCTTATATGTTCTTCAATAGTTTAGCAGAGAGAGAGAGAGTACGTTTACAACAAAAGTCAACACTTTGACTTATCTAGATAAGAGCATAGATCATCTCTAAGAAGATGATACATGAGATCAATTGAAGACATGCTGCTTCAACTAATTCTCCAAGGTGACTCCTTCACCTATAGTTGTGCTGCATTTCGTCATCATGCTGCACCTCACCGCGCTGCACACATCATCACTATGCTGCATCTCATCACGCTTCATTAATCATGACTGTACCCATCACTGTACTACATTATGTGCCATTGCTACACCATGTTGCCATACTAACCTATGTGTTGGCTGCATCTTGCTTGCTTGTTGTCCCTAGCTTGCTTGTTGTCCTTTGCATGCTTGTTATTGCATGCTAGTTCGGCAGTTCCGGCTTCTGCCCTCTGCGTCAGCTTTCCCGGCAGTTTCGGTTGTTCCTGGCAGTTCCAGCTGTTCCCGACAGTTCCGGCAATTCCCGATAGTTCTAGCAATTCTTGGCAGTTCCAGCAATTCCGGCTATTCCTGATAGTTGCGGCAATTCTAGCTTTTCCCGACAGTTCCAGGCAGTTCCGGCTTTTCCCGGCAGTTCCGGCTTTTCCCGGCAGTTCCGGCTTTTCCCGGCAATTCCGACAGTTCCGGCTTTTCCCGGCAATTCCGACAGTTCCGGCTATTCCTAGCAGTTCCGACAATTCCCGACAGTTCCAGTTATTCTGGCTTCTGCCCTTTGCGTCAGCTTTCCCAACTATTCCGGCAATTCCGACTCTTCCAAGCGGTTCCGGCAGTTCTGGCTTTTCCCGGCAGTTCCGACAATTCCGGCTGTTCCCGACAGTTACAGCTGTTCCGGCTTCTGCCCTCTAGATTAGAGCAGTGTTATCCCTTAGGATCTATCCTCCTACTAAAACCCAAAGACAAGTAGAGAGGAAGAGATCCCAAGTGTGTTGAAATGACTTGAACGCCACCTTTATTTATACTAAAACATTGAGCACAAGTGGGGTTTATTTGGTTGTTGGCCGACCTTGATGAATTGTCCCATAACGCAAATAGATTCATATCTCCATGAATACTTATCAGAATCGAATGATCTTTAGATCAATCCTACACCTCTCAATGAGAGGGATCCAAGAAAAATATTAGCTTCCATTAATAAGATGACCCACATGGAGTTTGGCCCTAGTTGCCAATATTAACACTCCCTCTCAACTAGGGAGAACTCCATTCGTTGATCCATATGTCCAACTATACTATCTCTGCCATCAGTGCCCTACACTGCGCTACTCTGCTTTGTTGAACCATGAAGAAGAAGAATTGATCGAGAATGTCTCATACCATTCTCTACTGACCCGAAGTCAATTTCATCTTAAGAGAGTGTGTCACATCATTCTTACTAACCCGAAGTCAGTTTTATTGATCCCAGATCAATATCACAAGAGAGTGTCTCAAACCACTCATACTGATCCCAGATCAATTTCATTGATCCCAGAGCAATGGAGGTCATCCTAGCATAGGGAGTACAGTAGATACATCGATGTGTCCATCGATAGTACTACTATGGTCCCTAACCCTATTTCCCTGCTCATTAATCAAATGAGAGGTACTTCCCATGAGTCCCAGACTGCATGGGTAGGATGCCTCGACAGGAGAGCTAATCATCCTGTCCACAGGAGAACTAATCATCTTGTCCACAGGAGAACGAATCATCCTGGCCCACAGTCGCCACGAGAGAACTAATCATCTCAGCCCACAGGAGAACTAATCATCCTGTTTCACAGTTGCCACGGAAGAACTAATCATCCTGTTCCACAGTTGCCACGAGAGAACTAATCATCCTGGCCCACAGCAGAACTAATCATCATGTTCCACGATTGCCATGGGAGAACTAATCATCCCGGCCCACAAGAGAACTAATCATCCTGGTCCACAATTGCCACGGGAGAACTAATCATCCTGGCCCACAGGAGAACTAATCATCCTGTTCCACAGTCACCACAAGAGAAGTAATCATCCTAGCCCACAGGAGAACTAATCATCCTGTTCCACAGTTGCCACGAGAGAACTAATCATCCCGGCCCACAGGAGAACTAATCATCCTATTCCATAGTCGCCGCGGGGTATCACAGGAGAAGGTTGAACCTGTCATCTTGTACATAGCGCACCACCAGGGGAGGGTGAGTCACCCTGTGGTTGTATGTTGCTCTAGTAAGTACCCCAAGCCCCACAGAGCTCCCAGAGCTCAATGCATGCAACATGCAGGACCCTTATAAGAAGGTCTCTCAACGACTCCAAGTCGTTAAGGAAAGTCACAGATTTGACCTTTCCCCAGGGCTTTGACAAAATGTTTGCGACCTGTACATCAGTCTCAATGCGATGGAGCCTCCTTGCTCATCGACTTACCATATCCCAGATAAGACAGTATCTGATGTCTATCTGCTAGAGCAATCATCGAATACGGGATTCTTCAATAATTAAATCCCCCCTCTGGTTGTCACAGAGAATCACAATGGTATTCATCATGTGTACAAACAACTCATTTAAGAGCTTCTGCAACCATGCAGCTTCACACGAGATCATACTCGTAGCTATGTATTCGGTCTCGGCGGTGCTTATAGCAACCGACTTCTGCTTCCTGCTCATCCATGATATCGAAGCAGAATCCAAAGAGAACTAGCACTAAGAAGTGCTCTAGTGATCCTCCACACTGCCTGCCCAGTGAGCATTCGAATAATCATGCAGTTTCATATTTTCGACAATGTATCTCAATCCATGAGAGATTGTGCCCCGAAGATATCTCAGAAGATTCTTGAAACCAATCCAGTGAGGCTCAACTAAATATTTGCTCACCATGCTAACTGCAAAACATATATCCAAACGAAAATTCACCAAGAACATCAACGCAAATCCCAAATCTGGTCTGACATCACTACCATATAACTTCTGAAAGTTAAGATCCTCGAGGTAGTCACAGGCTTGCAGTTTATCATTCCACATCCAGAATCCAACTCCCTCTTACTTCTACAAATGAGAGGGTCTGCACCTATTAGAAATAGGTCGTCCTCATTAGGTGTTGGTATGAGAGATTCAAACAATGGTTTGGATCGGCTTCACTCTTAGTGAATCTCAGCTTCATCTGACAGCTATCAATCCTCTCATACTACGCCCGAGGAGTTTTGCTTCAAGCCATAGAGGGCTTTCTTCCACCTGCATACGTGAGATTCCTGATCATCAATCTCAAACCCCTCGGGTTGTTCCAAACCTATGGACCTGCTACATGAGGGGAATGGTCCCCTTGTAAGATTTTCCTTCGGTACATCTCAGACATGTACTTTCATGCTCTTTTTGAATTCAGGCATCCCTGTCACCATCTAACTCATAGACCTCCGGTGTTATGTGTCAATGGACATGGTCCCCAATGGACTTCCTGCAACTTGATACAACCCTGAACTCAAAAACATCTTTGAAAATTCTATTTTCAAACACGTACCTTTCCATCGATGAGTGCCACCTCGTAACCTTTGACTTCCATTCCTGAAATGGACACCAAGTTCTTCTTGTGATTAGGTACATAAAAGAGATTCTGTAAATGAATCGAGTTACCCTCATTCAATTGAGGGGTAACATTCCCTACACCCTTTCTGGGATAGGTGGCATCGGCTCCAAGTATAATCCCACGATTGTTTCCATCTCTACCAAATTAGAGAGTGCACCCTTCTATCCAATGAAGTGCGTTGAAGCACTACAATCAATAAGCCAAATTCCCAAAGAATCTGAAGGAGAGGGACAATACAAGATAACACTTCTTTATCTTATCAAAAACAACATTTGATTCTTCATCCCTGGGGTTCCTTGCTTTCTTTGAAGAGTCGGCCATTTCCTTGATGACCTGCATTACCTGTCATTCCTTTCATCATTGAAGATGTCCCTAGAATGATTGTTATCTTCATCAAGAGATGTGTCTCTGCCATTCGGACACTCCTTCGCATAATGGCCGAACTTATTGCAACCAAGGCATCTGCCTTTCCTTCCACCCTTAGATCCGGACTTCCCAATGAAGTGATCTTTAGGTAGGCCATCAGAAACTTTTGTTGTGCTATTCTGATAATATTCTCTGCTTCGACTTCACCCTCGGTGAATTTGAAGAGGGATGAGGAATCCACTGATCCTTTTGTCCTTTCTCGAATGTCTTCATTGATTGCTCTTTCACTCTTGCTTGGGCATTGTCTTCACCTCAGCTCTGATACCATGTTAATTTTAGGTATGTTCTATGCTTAGATCATATTTGTTAATTTTAGGTATGTTCTATGCTTAGAGCAATTTATTTCAATTTTCATAGTTAGCTCAATATCTTTTCCAGATTAGCAATCACATTAGCATTAAAGTAAACTGCAGATAGAACATAAACATAAATCGTAGAAGACAAGCCAAGACAAGAGGACACAAGATGTGGCGCTAGCGAGGGACAAACCCCAAAGTGGGGAAACCCTTGATCAATTCTTCTTATATGTTCTTCAATATTTCAGTAGACAGAGAGAGAGATAGTACGTTTATAACAAAAGTCAACACTTTGACTTATCTGGATAAGAGCATAGATCATCTCTAAGAAGATGACACATGAGATCAACTGAAGACATGCAGCTTCAATCGATCCTCCAAGGTGACTCCTTCACCTATCGTTGTGCTGAATTTCGTCATCGTGTTGCACCTCACCATGCTGCACCATGCTGCACCCATCATCACTATGCTACATCTCATCATGTTTGATTAATCATGACTGTACCCATCATTATACTACATTATGTGCCATTGTTGCACCATGTTTCCATATTGACCTATGTGTTGGCCGCATCTTGCTTGCTTGTTGTCCCTAGCTTGCTCGTTGTCCCTAGCATGCTTGTTGTCCTTAGCATGCTTGCTATTGCATGCTATTTGTCCCTTGCATGCTAGCTGTAACATTGCAGGCTTGGTGTATTTGTTGCTAAGTACCATACAACTGTCCCAATGTTAGTTAGTTGTCCCTTGCACGCTGCTGTCCTTCGGAGACAGATGCTCTGGCTGTTTCGGCAATTCCCGGCAATTCCGGCAGTTCTGGCAATTCCAGCTATTCCCGGCAGTTCCGGCTTTTGCCCTCTGCATCAGCTTTCCCGGCAATTCCGACAGTTTTGGCAATTCCTGCTGTTCTTGGCAATTCTTGCAATTCCAGCTATTCCCGGCAGTTCTGGTAATTCCGGCAGTTCCAGCTTTTCCCGTCAATTCCGGCTTTTCCCAGCAGTTCCGACTTCTGCCCTCTGCATCGGCTTTCTCGGCTGTTCCGGATTTTCCTCCCAGTTCCAGCTTCTGCCCTCTGTGTCGGCTTTCCCGGCTGTTCCGGCAGTTCCGATTGTTCCCGACAATTCCAGCTGTTCTCGGCAATTCCGGCAGTTCTGACAATTCCAGCTATTCCCGACAGTTCCGACAGTTCCGGCTTTTCCCAGCAGTTCCCGACAATTCTGGCTATTCCCAGCAGTTCCGGCTTTTGCCCTCTGAATTAGGGCAGCATTATCCCCTAGGATCTCTCCTACTAAAACTCAAAGACAAGTAGAGAGGAAGAGATCCCAAGTCTGTTGAAAATGACTTTAAGGCCACCTCTATTTATACTAAAACGTTGAGCACAAGTGGGGTTTATTTGGTTGCTGGCCAACCTTGACGAATTGTCCCATAACACAAATAAAATTCATATCTCCATGAATACTTATCGGAATCAGATGATCTTTAGATCAACCCTGCACCTCTCAATGAGAGGGATCCAAGAAAAATATCAGCTTCCATTAATAAGATGACCCACATGGAGTCTGGCCCTAGTTGCCAATTTTAACACTCCCTCTCAACTAGGGAGAACTCCATCCGCTGATCCATATGTCTGACTGTACTATCTCTGCCATCAATGCCCTGCACTGCTCTGCTCTGCTGAGCTCTAGTTTACTCTGCTCTGCTCTGCTGAACCATGAAGAAGAAGAATTGATTGAGAATGTCTCATACCATTCTCTATTGACCCAAAGTCAGTTTCATCTGAAGAGAGTGTGTCACATCACTCTTACTGGCCCGAAGTTAGTTTTATTGATCCAAGATCAATATCACAAGAGAGTGTCTCAAACCACTCATACTGATCTCAGATCAGTTTCATTGATCCCAGATCAATGGAGGTCATCCTAGCATAGGGGGTATGGTAGATACAACGATGCGTCCATCGATAGTACTACTATGGTCCCTAACCCCATTTCCCTGCTCATTGATCAGATGAGAGGTACTTCCCACGAGTCCCAGACTGCATGGGTAGGATGCCTCGACAGAGAACTAATCATCCTGTCCACAGGGGAACGAATCATCCTGCCCCAGAGTTGCCACAAGAGAACTAATCATTCCGGCCCACATGAGAACTAATCATCTTGTTTCACAGTTGCCACAGGAGAACTAATCATCCCGGCCCACAGCAGAACTAATCATCCTGTTTCACAATTGCCACGAGAGAGTTAATCATCCCGGCCCACAGGAGAACTAATCATCCTGTTCCACAGTCGCCACAGGAGAACTAATCATCCCGGCCCACAGGAGAACTAATCATCCTGTTTCACAGTTGCCACAGGAGAACTAATCATCCCGGCCCATAGGAGAACTAATCATCTTGTTCCACAGTCACCACAAGGTATCACAGGGGAAGGTTGAACCTGTCATCTTGTACATAGTGCACCACCAGGGGAGGATGAGTCGCCCTGTGGTCGTATGTTGCTCCAATAAGTACCCCAAGCCACCCAGAGCTCCCAAAGCTCAATGCATGCAACAAGCAGGACCCTTATAAGAAGGTCTCTCAACGACTCCAAGTCGTTCGGGAAAAGTCACAGATTCGACCTTTCCCCGGGGCTTTGACAAAATGTCTGCGACCTGTACATCAGTCTCAATGCGATGGAGCCTCCTCGCTCATTGACTTACCACATCCCAGATTAGGCAGTATCTGATGTCTATCTGCTGGAGCAATCATCGAATACGGGATTCCTCAATAATCGAATCCCCCCTCTGGTTGTCACAGAAAATCACAGTGGTATTCATCATGTGTACAAACATCTCACTGAAGAGCTTCCACAACTAGGTAGCTTCATACGAGATCATACTTGTAGCTATGTATTCAGTCTCGGCGGTGCTTATAGCAACCGACTTTTGCTTCTTACTCATCCATGATATCGAGGCAGAGCCCAAAGAGAACCAATGCTGAGAAGTGCTCTAGTGATCCTCCACACTGCCTGCCCAGTCAGCATTCAAATAATCATGCAGTTTCATATTTCCGGCAGTGTATCTCAATCCATAAGAGATTGTGCCCCAAAGATATCTCAGAAGATTCTTAGCACCAATCCAGTGAGGCTCAACCAAATATGAGCTCACCATGCTAACTGCAAAACATATATCCGGACGAAAGTTCACCAAGAACATCAATGCAAATGAGTTTATGGAACTCAAAGGCATTTCCCAAATCTGGTCCGGCATCATCACCATATAACTTCTAAAAGTTAAGATCCTCGAGGTAGTCACGGGCTTGCAGTTTACCATTCCACATCCGGAATCCAACTCCCTCTTACTTCTGCAAGTGAGAGGGTCTGCACCTGTTTGAAATAGGTCGTCCTCAGAAGGTGCTGGTATGAGAGGTCTATCATCCACAACCTTCAAACAATGGTTTGGATTGGCTTCACTCTTAGTGAATCTCAACTTCATCTGACAACTATCAATCCTCTCATACTACGCCCGGGGAATTTTGCTTCAAGCCATAGAGGGCTTTCTTCCACCTACATACGTGAGATTCTTGATCATGAATCTCAAATCCCTCGAGTTGTTCCAAACTTGTGGACGTGCTACATGAGGGGAATGGTCCCCTTGTAAGGTTTTCCTTCGATACATCTCAGACATGTACTTTCATGCTCCTTTTGAATTCAGGCATCCCTGTCACCATCTGACTCACAGAGCTCCAGTGCTATGTGTCAATGGACATTGTCCCCAATGGACTTCCTGCAACTTGATACAACCCTGAACTCAAAAACATCTTTTCAAATTCTATTTTCAAACACGTACCTTTCCATCGATGAGTGCCACCCTATAACCTTTGGCTTCCATTACCGAAATGGACACCAAGTTCTTGCGATAAAGTACATAAAAGAGATTCTGTAAATGAATCGAGTTACCCTCATTCAGTTGAGGGGTAACATTCTCTACACCCTTTCCGAGATAGGTAGCATCGGCTCCAAGTATAATCCCAGGATTGTTTCCATCTCTACCAAATTAGAGAGTGCACCCTTCTATCCGATGAAGTCCCTGGGGTTCCTTGCTTTCTTTGAAGAGTCAACCATTTCCTTGATGACCTGCATTACCTGTCATTCCTTTGATCATTGAAGATGTCCCTGGAATGATTATTATCTTCATAAAGACATGTGTCTCTGCCATTCGGACACTCCTTCGCATAATGGTCGAACTTATTGCAACCAAGGTATCTTCCTTTCCTTTCACCCTTAGATATGGACTTCCCAATGAAGTGATCTTTAGGTAGGCCATCAAAAACTTCCGCTGCGCCATTCTGATAATATTCTCTGCTTTGACTTCACCCTCGGTAAATTTGAAGAGGGATGAGGAATCCACTGATCCTTTTGTCCTTTCCCCACTGTCTTCGATGATTGTTCTTTCACTCTTGCTTGGGCATTTTCTTCACCTCAACTCTGATACCATGTTAATTTTAGGTATGTTCTATGCTTAGAGCAATTTATTTCAATTTTCACAGTTAGCTCAATATATTTTCCAGATTAGCAATCACATCAGCATTAAAGTAAATTGCAAATAGAACATAAACATAAATCACAGAAGACAAGCCAAGACAAGAGAATACAAGATGTGGCGCTAGCCAGGGACAAACCCCAATGTGGGGAAACCCTTGATCAATTCTTTTTATATGTTCTTCAATAGTTCAGCAAAGAGAGAAAGATAGTACGTTTACAACACAAGTCAAC
This sequence comes from Pinus tabuliformis, assembly GCA_031772625.1. Taxonomy (NCBI): domain Eukaryota; kingdom Viridiplantae; phylum Streptophyta; class Pinopsida; order Pinales; family Pinaceae; genus Pinus; species Pinus tabuliformis. The sequence continues at coordinate 680,362,353 of CM062820.1, forward strand.
ACTTTCACTTATCTAGATAAGAGCATAGATCATCTCTTAGAAGATGATACATGAGATCAGTTGAAGACATGCTCCTTCAACTGATTCTCCAAGGTGACTCCTTCACCTATCGTTGTGTTCAATTTCGTCATCATGTTGCACCTCACTGTGTTGCACCATGCTGCACCCATCATCACTATGCTGCATCTCATCATGCTTCATTAATCATGATTGTACCCATCACTGTACTACATTATGTGCCATTGTTGCACCATGTTTCCATAATGACCTATGTGTTGGCCGCATCTTGCTCACTTGTTGTCCCTAGCTTGCTTGTTGTCCCTAGCATGCTTGTTGTCCTTAGCAGCAAGCATGCTAGCTGTCCCTTGCATGCTAGCTGTAACATTGCATGCTTGGTGTATTTGCTGCTAAGTACCATACAACTATCCCAATGTTAGTTAGTTGTCCCTTGCATGCTACTCTCCTTCAGAGACAGATGCTCTGGCTGTTCTAACAGTTCTCGGCAGTTCCGGCAATTCCGGCAATTCCCGGCAGTTCCGGCTGTTCTCGGCAGTTCCGGCTTCTACCCTCTGCGTCAGCTTTCCCGGCTGTTCCGACAGTTCCTAGCAGTTTCGGGAATTCCGGCTATTCCTAGCAGTTCGTGCAATGCCAGCTATTCCTGGCAGTTCCGGCTTTTCCCAACAGTTCGGGATTCTGCCCTCTGCGTCAGCTTTCCTGGTTGTTCAGACAGTTCCGGTTGTTCCCGGCTATTCCTGCAGTTTCGGTTGTTCCTGGCAGTTCCGGTTGTTCCGGCAGTTCCGATAATTCCGACTATTCCCAATAGTTCCAGCAATTCCGGGTATTCCCGACAGTTCCGACTATTCCCGGCAGTTCCGGTTTCTGCCCTCTGGATTAGGGCAGCATTATCCCTTAGGATTTCTCCTCCTACTAAAACCCAAAAACAAGTAGAGAGGGAGAGATCCCAAGTGTGTTGAAAATGACTTGAAGACCACCTCTATTTATACTAAAACGTTGAGCACAAGTGGGATTTATTTGGTTGTTGGCCGACCTTGACGAATTGTCCCATAACACAAATAAATACATATCTCCATGAATACTTATCGAAATTGGATGATCTTTAGATCAATCCTACACCTCTCGATAAGAGGGATCCAAGAAAAATATCAGCTTCCATTAATAAGATGACCCACATGGAGTTTGGCCCTAGTTGCCAATTTTAACAATATTTATTTCAATTTTCACAGTTAGCTCAATATCTTTTCCAGATTAGCAATCACATCAGCATTAAAGTAAACTGCAGATAGAACATAGACATAAATCGCAGAAGACAAGCCAAGACAAGAGGACACAAGATGTGGTGCTAACCAGGGACAAACCCCAATGTGGGGAAACCCTTGATCAATTCTTCTTATATATTCTTCAATAGTTCAGCAGAGAGTGAGAGAGAGATAGTACATTTACAACAAAAGTCAACACTTTGACTTATCTAGATAAGAGCATAGATCATCTCTAAGAAGATGATACATGAGATCAGTTGAAGACATGTTGCTTAACTGATTCTCCAAGGTGACTCCTTCACCTATAGTTGTGCTGCATTTCGTCATCATGTTGCACCTCACCACGCTGCACCATGCTGCACCCATCATCACTATGCTACATCTCATCACGCTTCATTAATCATGACTGTACCTATAACTGTATTGCATTATATGCCATTGCTACACCATGTTGCCATACTAACCTATGTGTTGGCTGCATCTTGCTTGTTGCTTGTCCCTAGCTTGCTTGTTGTCCCTAGCATGCTTGTTGTCCTTTGCATGCTTGTTGTTTCATGCTAGTTTGGCAGTTTTGGCTTCTGCCCTTTATGTCAGCTTTCTCGATTGTTCCGGCAGTTCCGGCTGTTCCCGACAGTTCTGGCTATTCCCGACAGTTCCGACAATTCCGGCTATTCCCAGCAGTTCTAGCAGTTCCCAACAGTTCCGGCAATTTCGGCTATTCCCGACAGTTCCAGCAGTTCTAGCTTTTCCAGGCAGTTCCGACTTTCCCAGCAGTTCCGGCTTTTCCCTGCAGTTTCGGCTATTCCCAGCAATTTCGACTTTTCCTGGCAGTTCTAACAATTCCCGGCAGTTCTGGCTTCTGCCCTCTGCGTCAGCTTTCCCGGTAGTTCCGGTTGTTCTAGCTTCTGCCCTTTGCGCCAGCCAACGTTGCAGGAAGCGCCCCCCCCCCCGGGATCCTAGGCCGGAATCGCGCCCCGTACGGAAGCGCTCCAGGAAGCGCGATTCCAAAAATCCCGAAGCGCGATTCCGTGTTTTTAAGGCGCTTCCTGGTTTTTATGAAGCGTGGGCCCCGAAGCGCGCTTCGGAGGGCGCTTCGGGCCTCCGGAAGCGCCACGCTTCGGGCCCGGAAGCGTACGCTTCACGAGCGCTTCGGAGCGCTTCCGAAAAAACCGCGCAGGCCAAGGAAAAATACTTCATTTTTTTTAAATTTTTTTTAAAGTTAACTTAACTAAGCAATGAGGGGGTGGGTTAGGGTGAGTTTAGGGTGAGGAATGAAAAGCATAAAGCTCCCATTCATTCCTCATTTTCTCACTTTGAGTTTATGAGAGTTGGAGAAGAGAAGAGAAGAGAGGAAAGGAGAGGAGAAGAGAGGAGAGCTTGGAGGAGTGAAGAAGGAGGAGCTAGGAGAAGGAGGAGGAGCTTGGAGCAAGAGCTTGGAGGACTTCATCTACAAGAGCTAAAGAGGTAAGTTCAAACCCCAAACTCCCTTGTTTTTTTGAAAAAAAGATTGTATTTTTCTCCTCCCTCTCCTACTCTTTCCCATTGTTTCTACTTGCTCCTTTATTTACAGGTTGTCCACCACCTATATCCATATTCCAAGATGGTGTTCTTTTGGCTTCTATGTATCATTCCACTCTTGGTTTTAATGATGGCAAGGGTGAGGAATAGAAGGGAAGAGGAAGGGGATGAACTTGGTCCTAATAGTAGTGACCCAATGTATGATGAGGAGGAAGGGTTTGAAGAGGAAGGGGATGAACTTGAAGGGGACACTGAAGCACAAGATGGGAAAGGTACATCAACACCCTTGTGGAACTATGTGACCAAACTTGATGGGGGAAAGGGCGGTGGATCTTACAAATTTGTGTGCCCTCATGGTTGTCATGGAGGAAAACCATATTGTGGTTCATATACCCGTCTGAGGAGGCATCTTTGTGGGGTGCTGGACAGTGATGAAAAAAAGGGTTCTGTGGGGGTACATATTTGCCCAAACATTTCAACTGAAGAAAGAAGAAAATACATCCAAATAGAGATGGCTGCACAACAAAAAAACAAGAAACAAAAAACTCATTCTGAATCAAGTGCAACCTCTAAATTTGGTAGTTGCCCATCTCCTCATGGTACTTCTACAACCTCTGGAGGTAGAAGAACAATAGGGGATTTCCTTAATGTTGCTGGGAGGGATGATGTGGATGGAAAGATAGTCCGTTTTCTTTGTGCTTGCGGTGTACCATTCAATGTGCTTCGCTCTCCCTATTGGCATGACATGGTAAAGGCCATCAATGAAGCCCCAAAAGGATACAAGGCCCCCAACTATGAGAAAGCTAGAACAGTGTTATTAGAAAGAGAAAAAGCTAAGGTTCAAAGAGCTTTGACACGTTTTACACATGAGTGGGTGGATTCTGGGGTATCCATTGTATCAGATGGGTGGACAAATATTAGAAACCAACATTTGATAAATGTTCTTGGTGTTTCTTCTAGTGGTGCAGTATTTATTGCATGTCATGACTCCTCCTCCATCAGTGCAACTGCACAAAACATTGCAGATCTCCTATTGAAATCAATCAAAGATGTTGGTCCGAATAATGTGGTTCAAGTGATCACAGATAATGCAGCAAATTGTAAGGCAGCAGGAAAAATTATTGAGCGTACTCATCCACACATCTTTTGGTCTGGGTCAGTGTTGCAGGAAGCGCCCCCCCCCCCCCCCCGGATCCTAGGCCGGAATCGCGTCCCGTACGGAAGCGTTCCGGAAGCGCCCTAGGAAGCGCGATTCCATTTTTTTCCGAAGCGCGATTCCAAAATTTTAATGCGCTTCCTGGTTTTTGAGAATGCGGATTGCAATGGAGACAGTTCTGTTATGTATTACAGTGACTCAATGTTATTCCTATCACAGTTTCGATGCTACCTTGTTATTCCTATCACAGTTTCGATGCAGTCACAGAAACTCGAATTATCTCTGAAATAAAATTTGGGTACCACAGTAAGGTAATGCAGATTAAAGGTTTTGTGCTACCACAGTCTTGGTGCCTCAAGAGTCAACAGTAAGAACAGTCATCAATAGATTTTGGTATAACTACAGTGATACAAATTTGGTATCACAACAGTGAGAAAGTTTTCATCACAATAAGAAGATCTTGGTACCTAACACAGTCTCAATGATAAGGGTTCGGTGAGAAGGTTTCACTGTCAAAGTCTTGACGCATAACAATGATATTACAAGGATAAGGACTTTGCATCACATACATAGAAATTCGATCAAGGCACTTCAGAGTTTCGATGATATTATGTAATGCTTAAATCAAAATTTTCCCATTTAATTTTACAATTGAATTGCTAAATTCATGTAATGCCCAAAACAGAATATAATATCCAAATTAAATTTCGAATTTGTTCTAAAATTTACTAACTACAATTTAAGCAAGAAATTTATCAATTTTAATGCACAGACGCCTACAGTTGCTCACTTGCTAGATAAATCATAATATGCTCTATGTTTTATGTTTTATAATATGCTTAAATGTTTTATGTTTTATAATATGCTTAAAAATTTGATGTATGTTTGTAATAGCTAGAATATAGATGATTGTTGTACATACTAGTAACTACAATGGAATCATGGATGCCATATCTATCTTGATTTATGCAAAAATATGCATGTTTTCATGTCTTCTACAATTAATTTGGTATTTGGGATGTTTGTTTTGAGTATAAATGCAAAAAAATATAAAAATATATATATATATAGCAGACGCTTCCGCGGACGCTTCGCTTCCTAGATTTTTGGAAAATGACGCTTCCGCGCTCCGCGCTTCCGCTTCGCTCCCGCTTCGTGCAACATTGGTCTGGGTGCCTGGTTCACACATTGAACCTTTTGATGCATGATATTGTGAAACACAAAGATTGTGGGTGGATTGCTGAGGTTTACAGGAAAGGGAAGCAGCTCATTAAATTCATCACAGGGCATACAAGGGTAAACTACTTCTATGGCACTTACTCCAAGTTGCAATTGCTTAAAATTGCAAAGACAAGATTTGCTAGTTATTACCTCACCTTTAGGCGGCTAGTGAGGGTGAGACAAGCTTTAACTAATCTGGTGTGTGCTGAAACATGGGATGAAATTAACACTGACACAGATGGTGCTAATGCAGTCAAGGACACTGTTCTTGACAGTTACTTTTGGTCACAGGTTAAATATGTTTTGCAATTCACCAAACCAATTTATTACATGATCAAGTTTGCAGATTCAGATCGACCAGTAATTGGGGAGGTGTATGAGCAAATGGATAGCATGTTGGGGCAGATTAAAGACATTGTTGAGCCTAGAGATACCACCTTGTACAATTATATTCGTGTAGAGGTGCAAAACCGATGGGAAATGCTAAATATTCCATTGCATGCATTAGCATATGTTTTGACACCTAAATACTATCATCCATCATGGCTTTCAACACCAGCACCTGGGGGGGGGAAGCAGGAAAAAACCACACCAAGATAGAGAGGTTCACGAAAAATATATGGCTGCATTGAGTAAATTAATCCCTGATGAGGAGGAGGCTGCATTGGTACGGAGACAGGTGAGCAACTATACGCTCAACACTGGTCCATTTGGGAGCATGCATGCAATTCAAGATCGAGAGACTTTTTCTGCTCTTGAGTGGTGGAACATGCATGGAGGGGGTACTCCACTTCTACAGAGTTTGGCATTGCGGGTGCTATCACAGGGGGTAAACACTTCTTCTGCAGAGAGGTGTTGGAGCTCTTATTCTTTCATCCACAGTGTTAAAAGGAACAGGTTGAATTTAGACCGGGCAGAGAGCTTGGTTTATGTTCATTACAACTTGCGATTGTTGTCCCATTACTGTGAAGATGCAAAGTCTAATAAAGACTTGTTGATTTGGGACAAGAATCCAGAGGAGCCCAATTTGGAGGATGGAGTGTTGCGACTAGAGCAATTAGAGGATGCTCTTATCCAGGTATGTCCATTGTGGTATGAATTTTCCAATTTTCCCTTATAAAGCATTTCTCTAATTCATGTTTTTAATTTTTTTGTTAACTAGTGTTTTTTTTTTTTTGCATGAATTTTTTGAGCGATTCTAGGATGATGATGACCGTGTTGATATGCCACCACCCCCACCCCCATCTGGTCCCTTGGTTCCTAGGTTCCATGGTTCAACACCAACAGCAGGGGGTTCTTCTTCATCAGTTTCAGTGCCACGACTTACACAGGCACCATCTTCTTCATTGCCACCACGTGGAGGCCCGCCACCACGTTCTATTCGTGGTGGAAGGAGGAGAGATTAGTAGATATATTCACAATCTACTACTTTTTGTCATAGATTACTCATTAGACTTGTAGACTTGTGAATTTGAATTTTGAACCTTTTTGGCTTGGCGGTGACCAAGTGACATATTTTGTAAACATTATTATTTGAATTTTGGACATGACAAATGTTGACAGTTGCTCACTTGCTAGATAAATCATAATATGCTCTATGTTTTATGTTTTATAATATGCTTAAATGTTTTATGTTTTATAATATGCTTAAAAATTTGATGTATGTTTGTAATAGCTAGAATATAGATGATTGTTGTACATACTAGTAACTACAATGGAATCATGGATGCCATATCTATCTTGATTTATGCAAAAATATGCATGTTTTCATGTCTTCTACAATTAATTTGGTATTTGGGATGTTTGTTTTGAGTATAAATGCAAAAAAATATAAAAATATATATATATATATAGCAGACGCTTCCGCGGACACTTCGCTTCCTAGATTTTTGGAAAATGACGCTTCCGCGCTCCCGCTTCCGCTTCCGCTTCGCTCCCGCTTCGTGCAACATTGGCGCCAGCCTTCCCGGCAGTTCCGACTATTCCCGGCAGTTCCGGCGGTTCTGGCTTTTCCCCGCAGTTCCGGATTTTTTCCCAACAGTTCCGGCTATTCCAGCAGTTCTGGCAATTCCGGCTTCTGCCCTCTAGATTAGGGCGGCGTTATCCCTTAGGATCTTCTCTCCTCTTACTAAAACCCAAAGACAAGTAGAGAGGAAGAGATCCGAAGTGTGTTGAAATGACTTGAAGACCACCTCTATTTATACTAAAACGTTGAGCACAAGTGGGGTTTATTTGGTTGCTGGTCGACCTTGACGAATTGTCCCATAACACAAATAAATTCATATCTCCATGAATACTTATCGGAATCAGATGATCTTTAGATCAATCCTACACCTCTCGATGAGAGGGATCCAAGAAAAATATCAACTTCCATTAATAAGATGACCCACATGGAGTTTGGCCCTAGTTGCCAATTTTAACATATGAGAAATAATAATCATAGATGTTTTTACATGTCAGCTTCAAAGGAGGAAATTTGAATTTTCAAATTAAAAATTTGGCTCCAAAAGATAAAGTCAGCCCTCCTAATGATCAGGTCAGCTTGACCCTTTAGTGACACTAATTCGAGCTCCTTGAATGACTATTTAAAGTCATTTCATCCTCCTCTTCCAGCAAGCAATTCAGATCACTCTTCAACATTCTTACTCTTTTGTTCAAGCAAAAAAGAAGAAAGATAGCAAGTCAAGCTTAAGGATAGATCATCTTCTGAGGAAAACTAAAGTGTATGAGCAGACCAAATTCTGAAGCAGACCTAACATCTAGACAAACCGACCCTCTAAGGCACAACAGACCGAGTTTATGGACAAGTCCAAATTTCTGAGGCTACTTATTTTGTTTGAACAAGATTGACCTAGGTCTGTTCATGGTCAATATGACCTCTGTCTTTGACTGGAAAAATGAGATTGTATCCTTGTTGATTTGAATGATTTCTCTAAGGAAAAGGTTCTTGGGTTTTCCCCCAAGTGGGTTTTCCTAGGGTAAAATATGTGTGTCTCTTGTTTGGCTGTCTCTTTATGATCCTAATGGCATAAATGTTTCTATTGTTGATGTCTTTTGTATAATTGCTTAGTAATGAACGAGAATATGAGAAAGATTAGATCATTAAAAGTAATTATCAATTTAGAAGACCTGTGAAAAATTCATCATCTTATACCATCCAGGATTTTCCTTCCCTCAATGTAGGCCCTTTGTTCTTGGGAGAAAAATTTAAACATGATGGGTTTTAGCCTATTGGAAACTACTTTAGTTCTTACTCTATAAATCACGTTGCAGAGAGAAAAGGGACACTTTATCTGTTGTGTTGGCTACATTTTCCTTGGGAATTAGGGAGAGGAACATTGAAAAGCTTGAAGAAATCCCCCAAGGAGAGGGATTCTTCCACAACTTCCCAAACATCTCTTCCAACCGCTATCCAACAGGCCTAAAAGAAATGCATTGTGAATCCATATGGTCCAAGAGATTTCAAAAATGCCATTTCATCAATAGTTTGTTATACCTCCTCATATGTAATTACTCTCATCAAATTGAAATTTTGCTCATGGGAAATTTGAGATGGGATGCAACTTGTAATGTTGTGAGTTGCCTCTTGTTTATCCTCCTGAGTCTCTATTAATAGTTGGCTAAAATGGTTTCTGAGTTCATTCTGAATGTTTTCATGTTTTTCCAATCTTTGCCCTGTTATTGACTTCAAGGAGGTGATTATATTATGATGTCTCCTACTTATCATAGAGTTGTAAAAGAATTGGGTATTCTTGTCCCCCTTTCTGAACTAGTGGATTCTACATTTTTGTCCCCATATGGTTTCCTCTTGATTACGGTGGCTATCTAGGTTTGAAAATATTTCTCTTGGGCTGCTCATTCCTTTGTCCTACCTTCTTTGGCAATGACCGCTTCCGAATTTTCCGTTTCCTTTTGTAATTGATTCTATGCTCAGAAAATATTGCCAAAGACCACCTTGTTCCATTTCTTAATTTTCTGCTTAACTTGCTTAACTTTTGTTGGAACTTACACATCCTTATCCTCCAATCCCAATTGGCTTCCTTCCACCAAATCTTGATCTGTCACAGGAAGTTAGGGAAACAAAATTTCTCAAAATTGAAAGGAGAATCTAGGGGTGTGGGTATTGTCCCATGAGATGCATAGCAGCCACTGATCCGAACCTGAGCATGGTAAGATTTCTACTTCTATTGATACATTGTTTCGAAAAAGAGACTCTCCAATTAGGAATCAATCCAATCTTACAGCTATCTGGTGTGTTCCTCCCCTTTTGCTGTTCCAAGTAGGAAACCTATACATTGTTTGGATATCTACTAGTTTGAGCTTGTCTGTGGTTTCTCTGAATGCAACGTGTTCAGTTTCTAATTGTTTGTGTTCTCCCCTTTTCTATTGGAGAGAAGTGCTCATATTGAAATCACCTCCTAGAATCCACGAATTAACGTTAATGACTTCTCCTAGCACTCAAATAGAGTCCAAGAAGGGCTGCTTTAGGGCTGGGTTAGTTGGTCCATGGGCATTAAAGATATGTCCCTGCTCTGAAGAGCTAATTACTTTGTAGTTTGCTGAAATAAATCTGAGGGTTTCAATACTATCTTCAAGGATGATCTAACCTAGGCCTGAGAGAATGGCTAAGCCCCCAACGAATCCATTAGCACCAGTGGCTAGGGCTTCAAATCCTACCCAACGCCATCTAGCTATGATTGACATTGTGTTGCTATTACATTTTGTTTCCTATAGAAATTAACATCGAAGGTTGTTCTTTACCTATTCTATTCTTCAATAGAAAATGTTTGCTTGGAGCATTAATTCCACTGATATTCCATGAAATCACTTTCATTTAAAATCTTGGGTTGGGAGGAGAAATACTTCTCTGGGAGCCCTTTAACTCATTCTAGAAGTGTTCCTGCCTCTTCCAGTTTTTGTTTCATTGATTCCCCTCCTCTTTTATTTTCCTCTGCAACCAATTTTTCTTGAGATTGTTAATGAAGTAGCTCTAATGCCCAATCCTCCCACTGTGCTATGGTTCTGGCCTGAAGCACCAAGCTTCATTTTTCCCTTCATGAGCTCCCTCTGAACTCTGGAGCTGTCAAAGTTGAGCCTCGGGAAGGTTGGTTAAGTGAAGCTCTCCGTGCACTGCTATGAGTGCTGGTAGGTCAATCTCCACTGATTGCAGATCCCTGTATTGTTGAGAAATTTCCTCTGCTGAATCCTGATGTACTTCCTCCTCTGTGTCCATATCTAGGTCCTTTGGATTCCTTTTGCTTTTCTCTGGATTCGCATCTTGAGCCTCTGTCTTCCTGCATTTGGGATATTCCTTGAGGAAGCTCATCTTGGAATTCTTCTCATCATTGCCCATTAAGGGTTCCCCTATTTGGAGTTCAGCCTCCCCTAAGAAAGCCAAGATCTGAAAGCTGTTGGTTACCTTGCCTTAGTTGGCTGAGGTGTGTTTGGTAGGCCTTTTCCCTGGTTTGCACTTGCTTGGAATTTTGGTAAAACCCTCCCCATCTGTAGTGTCCTCGGCTTTGCCTTGCATTGTCTTCATATTGCATGGACCATGACTGTGCTCATGGCACTTATGGCAATTGAATGGGATGTGTTCATGTCCAGCATTTGGCATCCTGAATCCTAAATATTTTAACAAATTGATTCTGGTAAGGATCCTGAAATTTCCATATAAACATGTATTCTCCCATATGAAGTATATTTAGCATTTTTAGTTATTTCTGACATTTTAACAAAGTTTCCTAGAGTATTCCCTACACTCTCCAAGGTTTCCTCATAGAACTCCTATGCTAGGGAATATACCCTAATCCATATTGGTGCTTCTGTGAAGTCCTCTTTCTCTGGACTGAATCTTTCAGTCCAGAATTGTAGATGTAGACCCACAGAGTTTTAAAAGTACAGTCTTTCAAAATCCTATCCCTGTCCTCGATAGAAGCAAAAATAGCAGTAAAGAAACCCTTGGATCACAGTTTCAGATATAGCTGAGCTTTAGGTTTCCATCTCAATTTAACCCACCAAGTCATATTTCTCTGAGGACTAGATGCCCATAAATTTGCCTATTATGGCATGATCTTTCATGTGTTGAATGTAACTACCAATATTGTGAGAAGTTACCTCATATCTTGGCTTCTCTTTCATTTTGGCTAAGCAACAGCTCTGAAGCTTGTTGTTCTTTTTCCTCTCAGCTGTTTCTCCTTGCCAGGAGCATCAGCATCCACTTGTGCCTTTCCTACCCCACCCATTTCACATGCCATTGTCTTCGAACCCCCTGGACTACATCCTTGAAGGATGTGATATTCAGGGCCTGTGGTGGATTGGCTGAAATTTGTTGTGTCAGACCACGGCCCCCACAGAATCTTTTCCCAGTTCTACTGTCCTCACCACTACCTAACCTTAGAGATTCTCAAACCTGCAACTTTGAGCTTGCCATTTTTTCTCCTGCCCACCATCTTGTTAATAACAGGTCATAACTCTTTTGATACTGCTCCAAATTTCTATCATGTCTAGGATCCAAAAAGCTCTGAGTTTTCTCTTGAATGGTGTTGGTCTGGTGTCAATCCAATATCTACATCATGAGTTATTTCCTTCTAAATCTGAGTGCTACTTTTCACCAATGGCCTGAGAAACAACCTAGCACTGGTACCAACTTATATGTGCATGCATCCAAAAGCAGCACCACTACTAAAACTGCTAAGGTAACTGAAAATAACAGCAAATAATATGATAGAAGTGAAGCTCCAATGGCAGAAAATAAGAATCAAAAACAATAGTGGGGCCACTTGCAAAGCCAAGGATGGATTGCAACTGCAAATCCGGATTAAAACTTTGGATTAATTGAGGAAAACTTCTCCAAGAAACTTTGCTTGAATTGAGGGAATGCAAATTCATAGAAGGAGAAAAAGAGAATAGTCTTACATTGTACTAGAGAATGTTTGTGAAGTGCAACTTGCAGCAATGTGAAGCCCCTTATCCCACATGCAAGTAATAAAGGGGAAAGAGGGAAGTGAAACTGCATAGAACCATCAGCCTCAATAATGGCTATGTTTTAGAAAGTTTTGCTGTAAGCAAGCTGCGGATGACCCACTTTGGCCAAGTTCTTTTTGCCTTATTTACTATTAAAGAGTTTATTTTATCAATTATGTGATGTTGGAAGATTGCTTACCCGTGTGATCTAGTACTCAATTCAGTGTTCATTGTTTTGTTTTCCTGGTTTCAAAAATAGTTGTTACAAAACAGTAGTCTGTAACCAATCATTGCAGAATATTAACATATAATACTAATCCATTGCTTGAATTGCATATCGTTGCATGGCCCTGTATTCCGTGCATGCTGCATCTAAAACCCTTCTAATCCGTTGTTGCATATACTACAGTTTGGAGACTCTAGGCCTAGGTTTGCATTCTTCACCTTTTCAGGAATTTTCTCTTTCTTCTGTGCTACAGGAAAGTTTTATTTTAACGAAAAAGTTCTATCAGAAGACCCTTGCAATCTAGAGTTCAACTTTCAGAGTTTATTGTGTTTGTTTCCCTAGTTTCAAAAATAGTTGTTCCCTTTATAATCCACTGATTTAGTTGTATGTAGTTACATCTCGCTATTTGAGATTTTAAGCCCTCCCCGGTTCTTTTAGTCAGAAACTGGATATTTTCCTATTTTTGCCTTGTTTATCTGTTGTCATTGTCATCAACATAGGATTATAAAATCATTTGACTAGCAGGTATCTAATATTGGTTTTTAAATTTTAAAAGTGTATCATATAAAATGAAATTGGGAACAGAAGCATTATAATGTAAAATAGTAAAATAAAACAATAATTGACAGCAACTGTTAAAACTGAGGGAAAATAAGACTACGCTTACCTGGTTTGTCAGATGCAACTTGTGATGATGTACATGGACCATATTCAGACACTCTTCTTCTTTTCTGCATGGCAGAGTCTCCCGGTGTGATGACAAGGTCATCAGTTCTTGAATTTTGACTGCTCACATTGTCTTGTTTTCTACTCTGTAATTTTGCCAGTTGCCCTGTTCTTTTCCCTTGAGATTTCCTTAAGCCCCTGAGCAATGGAAGAGATGGAAGGCCATACGCAGGCTCTTCCTCATGAAATATGCTCCTATTTTCACAAGGCAGTCCATAATTCACACTGGGAAATTGAAGGCCAAGTAATGGACTGACCTCCCCTCTGCTAATTATCCTACTTCCATCAGTAACAATGAGAGGCCTTTGATTTGCAACAGAAGATAAGAGGAAAGAACTAGAAACACTCGATTCGTCAAAATAATAATTTACATTTTGTCCAGTAAGCTGGGCAACAAGACAGCTTTCCAGAGAAGACATTGGCTTCGACTTATTAGATACTTGTAGAGATCTCCCAATAGGCTTTCTCTCCCTGCCAAATCTTGAAATCTCAACTTTTTGTCTCTGAATACTATCAGGTTGCAGCATGTCCCCCCAGCCAGAATCGACCTGCATATCATCATAATCATAATCATGTCCAATTATATCTGCAATATTTTCCCCAATCTCCCTGGGATAAATCTGTTGATGCAGCCTCTTTCCTCGAAATTCTGGAAACCCAAACCGATCTCCATCGTCCAGTTTGGCACAGCCAATCCCACCTGCATTTGCGTCGACATCAAGTTTCTCAGCCTGGCTGACAATGAGATGGGCATTGGGCTTTTGCAATCTATGGTAACTATTTTCCTTTGTGTCTGAGCTAGAGGTAATGCCTGGATCAACAACCAAACGGTCACTGAATGATCCCAATTGTGGAGAGCTTTCTCCTTCTTCTTTCATTGCGTTATAAGGACTCGCTTTATTGAGTGCTTCTCTACGAGTTTGAGTATTCCCCCTGCAATCTGCCCGCTTGCCGGCCCCTGAGGTCTTCAAGTTGTGGCCAAAGTCCATGGACGTATAATCGCCTGCACTCTTCCCATCTGCTGCAATGGACTCTTTGTTTTCCTGTGCATTATTATTATTATTATTATGGAGATATTTGGCCAGATAACCAGAGCCAGCAGCGGCCAGAATCATCCACATCTCCATCTTTCCCTAATTGTCCTGTTCCTGTCTCTTTGCAGAACAGAGACAGAGATACTAACCAAATTCGAAATTCAAACTCAAGAATGCCTTCTCTACCCTGAATGAAGAATAGACCATATCTATTACCAATTAAATTCCAAATTGATGTCTGCGATGGGTTCTTGTTTCATTTCATTAAATTCCAAATTGATGTCTGCGATGGGTTCTTGTTTCATTTCTTTCGTTTCTTCCGTTGATGCAGCCTTTGTCTCTCCCTCTTCCATAAGAAAAAGGCGGTTATCAGTCAATAGTCAAATATAGAGATACAAAGAAAAGGAAGCCCATCCTATTGAAAAATAAATAATGAAACCTGAAACAAAAAGAAGAAGATCATCTCCTCTGATATCAAATGCTGCCCGGGCCAGCCCATCCCATCCCATCTGTCTCACAAATTCACGCCACGCTTCGCCTCGCTCACTGGCTACAGGAAGCCCTAGTAAAAGAACAACCAGTGCATTTGCATTGGGGATTCCTTTACGCCATTGCATTCAAACTGTTAGGAAGAGAAGATGAAACGTCATGGGCATTGTTGTTATCGCATCCCAATCCCCACGTCTTGGCTTTCAGACTCCGCCACTCAACAGCCAAAGAGGCGTGGCCTCCCCCTGCCATCCGTCCTCGTTATCCTTTCCATTTGAATTGAAATCACTTGTGTTGGTCACAAACAACAAACTTCTATAATATTATGTTCAAAACTCTCAAAAATATTAAAAAATATTTGTGAATTACTATTACTTTGAATATAATTTTCATTTTATGTTTGGTGGGTAGTGTTGGAGTATTCTTTCCCTTGCTTTCATTGACTGTGTCAATAATACCATGTATTTTAAAGTCTTGAGAGATGAATGGAGACATCTATTACTAAAGGCATAATGACTAATGTAATCTAAAACAATGGTTAAGTATAGAAGTAGCTTGTACAAATAAAATGATAAGCTAACCACATTGCAAATTTTAATGGGCAAACTAAGAACAACCCAGGTTCATTATGTTGGACTTTCTCCATACAAAGTTTAGTGAAGCATATTCCATTGTCTATTTCCTTTTTTCATTTTTAATGAAGAAGACAATGTTAGGTTTGTTTTTATTCCTGGTTTCATTTTTAATGAAGAAGACAATCCTCTGTTTGTTTTTATGGATAAAGTTAAACATTAATGATTTTGACAAAATAGGTCCCTGATTATCAACAACATTTTGATGAAGTTTTTTAATTATAAAGTTGATATAATGAAGAGGCGGAGGTTTATTGTTTTTAAATTAATTTTATGTTAAAAATTTATATATAATTATGAAGTTGATGTTTAATGTTTTTAAATTAATTTTATGTTAAAAGTTTATATATAATTATGAATTGATATTGTAAGGAAGGAGATGTTTAGTGTTTTTAAATTAATTTTATGTTAAAAATTTATAGATAAATAAATTGGATGAAGTGTTATGTATTAAGATTGGGACACCCTTATGTGTTTGGAGGAGCTCACCCTATGTATTAAGGCATATTAATGTTATGAGTAAAAAAAGAAGGAAAAGGATGAAGGTCACCAATATGGTATGTCTACTCTATAGTTGTGGGAGTGATTTCGGAAGGATGACAACATTGTATGTCATCATGGAAGAGACATGGATTTGATCTTTTATAGCTAGTCTTGATTACAGAGGCACGAGATTTGAGGCAATGAAAGAAGCTTAAAAGTGTAACAATGATGGGGGCCTCCATCATAAGCTTGGGTTCTAGAGCTCCATTCTAATTTTGTTGGTCAGTGTCTCATCTTTATACTCTCTACTTCTCTTTCAACCCTTCAAAGTTTTATTGTTCTAGATTCCTTTATGCAACAAGCTAAACTTGGAAGTCTGAGACTAGCTACTTTTCAGAACTAGGTGAATTCACTATGGATCTTCATTCATTGTTACTGTCCTCGTACCTAGTCTTCTACGATCTTTGGTTTTCAATAACTTTGTCACTAATGGCCCTAATTATATATGGTTGTTATCCTCTCATGTTAATTGAATCAATTAAATTTACCTTGTTTTTTTGGGTATAGCTCTCTTGGATTTCTTCTTCAACCCCTTTCGATGTTTTGGAACGAGCCTAATCTTTGGTTCTCCACGAAATACTAAAAGCCTACCTTGAGGCTCGCTTACTTGCTCCTAACTTAAGGAGGACAACCTTAACTTTAATCCATGTTCAATGACCCTAAACCTTGTGCACCCTTGCTCCTCCTCTTCACAACCAACCCTTTACATTTTCTATCAACTACATAAACCCTTCAATAACAATGGCTAGTAAAGGATTGAGCCTTAAATCTAGCAACTATGGGTACAACAAGCATTCTCCTTCCCAACAAGTACCCCAACACATCACCAAAGTCCAATCTAAAGTCATGAGAATTGTCATGAATTTCCATTGTAAATTCTTTATAGAAACCAAAGCTAGGGTTAACAATATGGAGCATGAAATAACAAAAGAGGAGACAAAATTCCTAGGATTAACTAGAGGTGCGATTTAATGAGTGGGAGCTAGACGCTAGATTCTCTAGAAAAAGGGACACCAAAAATTTCAAGTTGATCGAGCTCTATTGGTTGAAAAGGCCTTTATTGCTCAGATAGTGAGTGAGAAAGGCACCCAACAACAAGTCATGTTGCATAAAATGATTGTTGTTGGACAAGAAATTTGATGTCATGTGTAGAGAGATAGACACAAGGGTACCCCTGAAACACATGTTATATGTTTTCATTTATGTTATCAACGAAATAGTTCAAACTAAATGCAAGTTTCTAAATAATCTAAAAATTGTCTAACAATTTTCTGAAGCAAAAACCAAGACATGTTTTAACTATTTTAGTCTCCATTTCCTAAATATTATTCCACATGCAATCATACATTTACTTTAGAGAATGGTAGGTTAATATTAATAATAGCTAGCCTAACAAAAATAAATAAAAGCAATACTTGCATGCTTCTTCTCATCATTTCCCCGCTCAGAAGATAGGGGTTCTTAGCACGCTTGCCACCCGTGCTGTCAGAATTTCGGATGAGGAGAGCTTGGAGTCGGAGAAGGCTCACCTCCTGGAAGTCTTTGAGAAGAATGGTTACAAGAGGCACCTCGGTCAAAAAGCCTTCCTCAGGGCCAAGAAGGAGCCTTCAATCCGAAAGGCTCCAGGTGATCATTTCTTGGGTGTGAATCTTCCTTACATCCAGGGAACCACGGACAGGATTGCGAGGATTCTGAAGAGGTATAATGTTCCCGCAACTTTCAGACCTCTCAATACTATCCGTGGCTCCCTCAGGTCTGTGAAAGACCCGATTGACCCTAAAGACATGAAGGGCGTCTATGTCATTCCTTGTTCCTGTGGGACCCCTTATATTGGTGAGACTGGTCGCTCTATCAATCAACGGATCAGCGAGCATTCGGCGGATTTAAGACATGGTAGGACCAAGTCCTCGGCCCTGGCTGAGCATGCTGGGAAGACTATGCATCATGTATGTATAGAGGAGGCTCAAGTCATTGCCAAAGTTGCGCAGTTTCACCATCGAAAATTCAGAGAGGCCCTGGAGATCGAGAAAAGGCCAGTAAATCTTAATAGGGATGATGGATGGAAGATCAGCAGTTGCTGGGTCCCAGCCTTATCTTCCTAGCCTCCTCATTCCCCTGTCTTTTGGTTTTAGGTTTCTATCTTCCCCTTTCCTTGATTTTCTTTTAACAGTTTTGTCTGATTATTCTGGAGTTTTGATTAGTGTGGAATCAATCTCGGGCTTATAGTGTATTACCTTAACCTTTTTATGATACTATTAGGCATTTCTATTTTCTTAAATTTAGTAATTATACCTTGATAATGGATTCTTTGATTAATTGAGTTTCCCTTTAACTATTGTCTAATACGACCCCCCCCCCCCCCCCCCTTTTTTAATCCTTATAAATTTGTTGACCTTATAGCCGAATTGACTTTAATATCTTTTAGATAAATAATATTTGAATAAATATCGACTATTAATAGAACCTTACCTTAGATTTTAAGGATAAGTTATGATTGACCAATGATTTTAGTTATATTCTTAAGAATAATCATTCAACCCTATAAGTAATAATTTACCTAAGGGCTAAGTTACCTCTAATATTTTTGAATAAAAAATATTGAACTGATATGGATTAGTTGACCATTAAAGGAATAATACTATTATGAATTAACTTGGACCTTACCCTTAATTATGGCATTTCCTAGGATAACAAAACTCTAGGAAGAATAATGTTTTAACAATTTGTTAATTTAGGAGTTATTGATTATTCGATAAGCATATATTATAAGTTTAATACTATTATATTTTGAATAATAAATAACTAACTTACCAATGGACCATTAAGAAATTATTACATAATTATCCAATGTAACTAAATTATATAAAAAATGGTAGTGAATTAATACACAATAATTAGATAGCAATTGAATAATAGTAAATCATTTAATATATACTATATAATGACCATGATAATTGAAATAATATTAAACTAACAAATGAATTCAATTATAGATATATATATTTTATTAGTATTATTAAATTATTAATAATAATTAGTTAGTAATATAATTAAATAATAATAAATCAATTAAAAACATATATATAAGGACCATTATAATTAATAGATCCTCTTAATATTTGAAATAATATTATTAATATATCGAATTTAATTAAATAATAATTGAATAATATTAAATCATTGAATATATATTAGATAATGACCATTATAATTAAAATATTAATATTATCCTTAAATTAACAAATAAACTCCTTATTTACCTATTTTATCTATTTCTTTAAACATTAATTAAATATTTGAGTAGTTTGACCAGGTTCATTAAGTCAAATTAGTCGTTACCTTATAGCTGTTGGAGTCTCTGCACACTCTATTTAATCGAGCTAAGCCTGTTTAGATCTTCAACTTGTCCTGACGATGAACCACACTGGTTGGTTCGAAACGCGTCGACAAAAGTCTGGTTATGTGATTTTGCCGAAGATTATCTTAATAATATATAAGTTATTGTACGTGAACAAATATCGTAATGGATAAAACAATTTTATGGTCTATTGTTCAGCATAATTGGAAATTAACTTCATATTGAAATCTCATACCGAACCTACTATTTTGTAAATTGATGTAAATAGTTTAATAAAAAACACAAACACCATATTGATTGTAATAACAATCATTGCCTATCTTATATTATTTCATAAGTAATTTAATGAGAATGTGTTAGATTTGATACTATGGTTGCGTAATAGAGATCTAGAGTTAAAATGCGTATACATTCATATAAATTTGTTACAATGTTGCTAGGATAATATAAGTGGGCAAGCCTTTTTGGAATATGGAAAAAGTGTTAATAATATATTACAATGTTGCTAGGATGATATAAGTGGGCAAGCCTTTTTGGAATATGGAAAAGTGTTAATAATATACACTTCCACAATAGTGTGGATGTGATGTGAATGGTGGTCCCCATACAAGGATGGTGCTTGTAAAGGAAACTAAGTGCACATCATTATTGAACCATGGAAAAGTGTCATTGCATGTATACTAGTTCCACAATGTTGTGGAGTTGGTGTGAATGATGGTCCTGGTGTAAAAATGATGGATGCATGTACATTAGTTCTACAATATCGTGGAGTTGGTATGAATGATGGTCCTTGTGCAAAGATTAAATTAAGTGCAAACGATAAGAGATGGCACTACAGCAAAATGGTTTTTAGTTGTGAAGTTATATGGTTGATGAATGGTAATGATAATTATTGTTTTGATGGGTTTTATATTTTACTATTCAAAATGAAGTAGTATAAATATTTTATTTTTTTAATATTTTTTGGTATATTTATTTATTATAATGGTGTTTATAATATAGTTAAAAAATTATAAGAATTTTTAAAATGGCAAATATGGTTGTTGAGATTAGACAATCTAGGTGTAATAGCGGTTTTTTAGAATATTGAATATGGATTCAAAAATACAATTTAAGTAATGGAAAATTACAATTTAATCAATATTTACAGAGTTGAATTATTGAAAAATTCAAAATGTAAATTTTTTAGACTTGTCCATTCAAAAGGTCTCTACCAAAACAATCTTAAAAATCATATATCTCATTTAAATTCTTTACAATGTTTCCACAATAAGCAAACTAAACATGCCTTTTTGAAATATGGAAAAGTGTTAATGAATATACACTACGTCAATACATACAGTCATATAAATTTTGTTAGGTCCCTATACTACTAGTGTAACCCCTTATTGTTATTAGTGCAACCCCCTTATTATATTGTTGTGCCCATGTAGTCCCCATATTGTTATTATTGTGCCCCATAGAAGCTCACTATTGTTACTGTTGTGCCCTTACATTATTATTGTTATGTCGGCTTTGAGTATATTATGACCTCTTAGACTCCTATATATAGAAATGAAGTCTTGTCATTTGTATCATCCAAGAATTGTTCATTTGTGTAATGTAAAGGAGGTTGCCCCCTCGAAGAGGCTTATTTGTAAGTCTTTGATCTATCTTTTCTATCTTTTTGTGAGTTGGTTTCATAACAAATTCTTTACAATGTTATTGGGATGATGTAATTAAACAAGCCTTTTTAAAATATAGAAAAGTGTTAATGGATATGCACTAGTTCCATACTATTGTGGAGGTGATACAAATGGTGGTTCTCATACAAGAATTGTACATGCAAATGAAACCAACTGCAAGTCTCGTTGAAATACATGAATGTTCCACAATATCGTGGAGTTCGTGTGAATGGTGGTCCTTATACAAAAATGGTGTTTGCAAATGAAACTAAGTGTAAACAATAACAGATGACATCATAGCAAAATGTTTTTTAGTTGTGAAATTATATGGCCTTGATGAATGACAATCATTATCATCATTGTGAGAGATTTTATATTTTACCAGTCTAGATTGATCTTAACTTCAGATCTACCAAGCACTGAGAGGGATTAAATCTCTTTTCACTCTAAATAAGGTTTGCACCTCAAGAGATTTGATCCCTCTCGGTGCTTGGTAGATCTGGAGTTAAGATGGATCCAAGTTGGTCTAATTATTAATAATTAATAATTATAATAATTATTTTTATTTATTTTATTTTTATTTTTATGTAATTTGATCGAGTCAAAATGTTTACATGACACAACAAGACATGAAATTACAAGATATCTTCCATATTGAGTTAGAGAGCACCACCTCTTAGTGCAATCATTCAAAAGTAGGTAGTTTAAACATTCTACTTTTTGAACATTTTTGGGTATATTTTTTAGATCAATTTTGTCCAAAACCTCACAAAAAAAAATTAGAAACACTATTATAATCACCCATATTAGTTGTTGAGAATGCATAATCTAAGCATAATAAAAACTTTCCAAAATACAAAAATAATTATACATTAAAAAAATACAATTTAAAAAATAAAAATTGTAATTTAACTAACAATATCAAGCTAAGTGGGCTTTATTATGGGGAAAACTCCATAGTGAAGCGCGCTTGAGCCAGAGGCTATCTAGGATGAGTGACCTCCTGGGAAGTCCTGGTTACTGGGTGCAAGCCCCAGAAGTGATGATTAACGCTATGTGATTCATTTCATTAGTTTCAATCCCACTTCTTCACTCCTGTAAGCATCACCCGATGCAATGAGTGGTAAGTGAACTATTCAAAAATCATGAGAAATTAGTGGACTATTAAAAAATCATCAGAAATTGATTCGCTTCACTAGTTTCAATCCCACTTCTTCACCCCTGTGAGCATCACCCGATGCAATGAGTGCTAAGTGGACTATTCAAAAATCATGAAAAAATAACTAATACCACTATCTTTCATGGAAATGGTCACACACTTAAATCCCAAAAAATAATATCTTAAACAGTTACATAACTAAATTCAACTTTATTAAAAGAAAAATAAATAAAAATAAAATATTTACACCTATCTATTCAAATATTCATACTAAAACAACATATAAATTCTTCCTTATTTTTTTAATGCATTAAATGCACAATTTCATATATATTAATGTCATTTAAATTTCTAATTGAATAAATATACGAATATAAATTTGAATTATTTATTTTAATTTAAAATTTATTATTATATAATATTAAAAGTATTAATCTATTTTATTGTAATTAATTTTTTTATTTCATTGGATAAATTTAAAAATATTAAAAATATATTTTATCAAATATATAAATGATATATGAGTAGTTTTTAAGTGTGAATTTTGAAGTTTAGGATAGATTTTTTATTAGAATTTGGCAAAAAAAATTGTGGTTAAATCTTGATTTGGATTGTGTAAATGGTTTTTTTAATATATATATATATATGTGTGTGTGTGTGTGTGTGTGTGTGTTTACCACCCTTAAAAACTTTTGAAACACTTTGATTATAAAAAATTCACCTATAAAACTTTTATTTTCAATAAATCCATATTAAATTTTAAATAAATTAAATCAAAAAACAAAAACAAAAAAAAACTTTCTAAAAAATCACACTTAAAAACTAATGTATAAAGAGTTTTTCGTAAGAAGTCACATTGAAGATTTGGGTCGACACGTTTCAAACCAACAAGTGTGGTTCATCTTCAGGGCACGATGAAGAAACAGATCCAAGAAGAGGGTTAAATAGGAAGACAAGTCAATCTAATAACTAGAAAAAAACGACTATGTTTGACTATGGAAAAGAGATGAGATTGATAATATTTAAATTAATAAATAAATATATAAATATATATATATATATATATATATATATAGATAAATTTTAATTTTATTAGTTAACTAACTAACGACTATATCTAATTAGGTCGATAGGCCTTTCCTATGCATCAACAATTGTCAACACTTTCATCCTCCTCCGTTGGATCAAGTGAGACACTTTCAACCGTTGATTTGAAGTGTGACTGCTTTTTCCAAATATTAGTTGAGTTGCCTTCTTGACATGGCAAGATATTTTTACTGTTTTTTCCAAATATTAGTTAAATTGCCTTCTTGACATGGCAAGATATTTTCACTGCTTTTTCTATCTTCGTTGGCTTTTGCCAAAAGCCAGCGTGACTTTTCTGTATTCAAGTTTAATCCATAATGAATTAAACAGTCTTTTGATAGAAATCACTAGATATCAAACTAAATAAAACATTTCAATTTATTTTATATATATATATATATATATATATATATATATATATATATATATATGGTCTATATTTTAATAAAGTACTATACATAAACCATTTCAATTTCAATTTTTTTTGTTCCCATATATATATATATATATATATATATAGATATATATATATAAATTAATTACTTATTAAATAAATTATTTTAGATTTTAATTTATATCTATCTTTAAAAAAAACCACAAAATAACCCTAATTAACTATGATAAAAATATATTCCATCATTATTTTCTTTTTTAATCTTCTATCACGCATGACAGCTTAATGGATTTTTCTGATTATTAAGATATCTAATTTAAGATTAACACCCCTTCATTGAAAGCTGAGTTGACACTGGGAGCCTAGATGAACTCATCTCGACAAGCAAATTGGAGGAATCATTTTTCCCTGTGCAAGATAATAGCAAATAAAGCATAATATTTTTCGGACTAAACGTCACACATCTTGCTCGAATTGAACCGTTCAAGCACAGAGCGACATATATCTATTGATATTCACTTACTGCATATAGTTTGTAAATTTGTCTGGATTTTGATAAAAAATTGTAAAGTTTTTTAGGATTTTCGTAAATTTAGATTACATGTGTCAAATTTCAAGATTTTAGATGCTTTTGTCAACACTTTCATCCTCCTCCGTTGGATCAAGTGAGACACTTTCAACCGTTGATTTGAAGTGTGACTGCTTTTTCCAAATATCGGTTGAGTTGCCTTCTTGACATGGCAATATATTTTTACTGCTTTTTCCAAATATTAGTTAAATTGTCTTCTTGACATGGCAAGATATTTTCACTACTTTTTCTATCTTCGCTGGCTTTTGCCAAAAGCCAGCTTGGCTTTTCTGTATTCAAGTTTCTGTAATCCATAATGAATTAAACAGTCTTTTGATAGAAATCACTAGATATCAAACTAAATAAAACATTTCAATTTATTTATATATATAGATATAAGGTCTATATTTTAATAAAGTACTATACATAAACCATTTCAATTTCAATTTTTTTTTGTTCCATATATATATATATATGTTCCATATATATATATATATATATGTTCCATATATATATATATATGTTCCATATATATATATATATATATATATAATTACTTATTAAATAAATTATTTTAGATTTTAATTTATATCTATCCTTAAAAAAAACCACAAAATAACCCTAATTAACTATGATAAAAATATATTCCATCATTATTTTCTTTTTTAATCTTCTATCACGCATGACAGCTTAATGGATTTTTCTGATTATTAAGATATCTAATTTAAGATTAACACCCCCTCATTGAAAGCTGAGTTGACACTGGGAGCCTAGATGAACTCATCTCGACAAGCAAATTGGAGGAATCATTTTTCCCTGTGCAAGATAATAGCAAATAAAGCATAATATTTTTCGGACTAAACGTCACACATCTTGCTCGAATTGAACCGTTCAAGCACAGAGCGACATATATCTATTGATATTCACTTACTGCATATGGTTTGTAAATTTGTCTGGATTTTGATAAAAATTTGTAAAGTTTTTTAGGATTTTCGTAAATTTAGATTACATGTGTCAAATTTCAAGATTTTAGATGCTTTGGAAGTTTTTGATGGGGTTGAATTTATTTTCACCATAAAAAATATGATTCAAACACTACACCTTTTTGAATTTTCTTTTGGCCAATCACTTTTGACCATTCACACAATTACTCATTAAACCTGGCCTTAAATAATTAAGTTAGGTAGTTAAATATTTAATAATAATAATGATAATTATATTAATTTTTATAATGTATTTTTGATAAATCACATTTCAAGTTATTAATTTCTTTCAAACTAATATGATTTATCATCACAACAAAAATTAATTATATTAATATTAATTATTATTATAATACATACATAATAATATATTCCCTTTTGCTATCTATCTTTCAAATGAGTATTTTCTTGCCATTGACTTTTTTGGTTGACTTTCGAGCTTTGAACTTACCGGGATGTACACTAATATGCAGGTGAGGACTTTGACCAAAGGATAATGGAATATTTCATCAAATTGATCAAGAAAAAACACCGAAAAGATATTAGTAAGAATAGCAAAAATGAAATAAGACATTCAATGTGTTCCTTATAATATAGATATAAACAAAACATCTAAAGAAAAGTAATTGCACAATGATCTAGTTCGAGAAAACAACGTTTTCCACAAATCAATTAATTCTTCTAGAAAAATTCAACAATTCCAATTTAATAATCCTATCGGCCTCTCTTTGTACCTTTTGGGACAATTGTTAGTAATATTTAATTTATTTTTACTTTATCAATATATATAAATAACTAAAAATTAAACGATTAAATATAAGAACCCATCTAAATGCAAAAACCATTGCATTTCCGCATTTGGAGTCAATGGTGAAACAATGGCGTCGTTCCCATAACTCATCATGGCAAATAGTGACACCATTTAAATATTACATATAAACAAATCCTTTTCTTCAAAGTGCACTCTTACAATTTCCTTCCAACATTGTTCAATAGTTTATGGTGAATGAGCACAACTTAGATGTATGTTATGCTTTCAAATGGTTGATCATGAAAATGGCTCTCTTTAATAATGAATACATGTGATTGTAATCATTTGCCCACTGCCAATCATTAGTGGAAATTCTCGAGATGCATTATGTAAGAAAAGGCATATTATAAAGGTTTAGAAGAAAGAATTTAATTAAAAAAATATAAATTAATGATTTAGTTTAATTTATAGATAAAGTTGTATTTTTCAATTTAGTGATATAATTTCAAGTAATAATGTGATTTTTTATTACTTAAAATAGTTTTTTGAATAATAAATAAATTCAACACCATGAAAAATTTTCGGGCCACTCGAATTCTATAAATTAAACAATTTAAACTCAATTTGTTAAAAATCTCTATCGAATTTTGGTTAAAATTAACTAGAAAAAATATAGTGAAAAAAGTGGTTTCGTCTAATTTTCCTTTTTAAAAATAGTTTTTAATCATAATTTTTTATAATATATATGTGTGTGTGTGTGATTTTAAATAAATTAAAATTTTGAGAATAAAGTTTTATAGTTTATATAGGATGGTCATGGTTACAAGTCTCAGGAAGGGAACCACTTCATTTCGAGTGGTCTGTGGTGGAGAATAGCTATATCACTCTAAGCAAAAAGGATTTTGGCTCCCAATCTTTGGCTCTCTCTCATTATAGGCTCTCAAAGATAGGCATTTAGCCCCTTCATTCTAGCTTGATTTAATGAAATTTTAATTGGAAAAAATGGATAGCCTCTTAGAAGTGTAGGTAGGAAAATTCGACCCCAACTAGGTTGTTTCTTCTACCCACATTGCAGTTGGCGTCCTCTTTCAGTAATTTATTCTCGCAGCTACATGTCTCCAGTTCTAGAGGGTGCTGCTTTATCCTCTTAGACAACAAAATGCCATGGAAATGCCTCATATTATTCATGGCATTCGATTCAAGCCTCCTCCACAATCGAGTTGCTCAAGACGACCTAAGTGTGCTATGATTTTCCTTTTTCGTGTTTTCAATCCCAACATTCTTTGTGTCCAGACGTTGCCACTATCGTTGTTGCAAAAAATCAAGATGCTCTTGCTCCTAGTGGAGTGAGTTGGCTTTCGGGGCAAAGTCAACACTCCACATTAACTATGGGGTCGTCTATTCATCTCACTGCTATTTTCTCCTTCTGGTCAACAACTATGCCTAGGCAACAAGCTAGAGTGTGCAAGGGCATTGCCTACCATCACGAAAGAGGTTGTTCGAGAGCACAAACTCCAAGTTGAAAACTCGTCCACACGATACAGAGATTTGACCCCCCAACCAGTAAAAGAGGAAATCACTTAGGTGGAAAGGGCGTTAGCCAATGAGAGATGCACCCTTATAGATATAGAGGTTCTTGCGTGAGTGGCAAAGTAGGTTCTTGATGTTTGTCACACCAGAGGTCGATATAATAAATACACGTGTATCGTGGACATCTACTGACATCTCAAGTTCCTCTCAGGAAGGGTGCTTGTAGACATGAATGAAATCAAGGAAGATATTATCTTAACTCTTAATCAAATGTAACAACATATGATAGGAATGGATCGCAGACTTGCAAGATTATAAAAGCACATGGGCATACCACTTTATCCTGATTGCTCCCCAGGCAACAACAATGAGCCAATCCATCTCGAAGCTACTAATTTAGATAAATCAGCTTGAATGTCTCTTTATTTCTTTGCCTTTAGTTTTTCTGTGTTTCAGTTACGTAGTTTTCTATATGAGAAAGGCTCAAGAGGCAAAATGGATAGAATATATGTTTTGCGTCTTAAAACTTAACATTTTCTAATTTTTCGATATCTTGAAACAATTGAATTTATGTATTTAATTTGGTTTCACTAGTGGCCAACCATAAGACTTCAACAACAATGAATATATACCTATTATTACAAGCAATTAAAAAATTTACTTCCAAAAAAAATCACAAGATTTATCACATACATAATATATATATAGATAAAATGCTCGAGTATTGTGTATTTTCCTGGGACAAGTACCCACATAAGCTAGAAGTAAAAGAGAAGCAAGTAGATAGAGAATTTTTAGTTTAAAGGATTGATAAATACATGATTTTACTATAAATAATATTATCAATTTATTATCTTTAAAAAAACACAAAATTCTATGATGAAAAACAAATTCCAGTAGTCTTTGAGTGCGACTTTTTATAAAGTTTTCCGGTGATCTAATTTATCCAGAATCCGACAAAGATTCATTGAAATCACAAGTTTGACAAGTGAACTCAAGATTCATTGAAATCACAAGTTTGACAGGTGAACTCTTCACACTCGAATTGCCTGAGGGTTTTTGAGGGTGTTAAATCCATACCAGTTTAAACAATGCAAAACAAGATTTGGCCATAAAATTTTCGCTAGATTCTGACAAATCCACCAACTCCAAAAAATCACACTTAAAAACTATTCCAACCAAATTTACTACTTATTAACCTACTTCATTATTAACTATAAAAAATTCCAACACTTATTAACCAAAATTATTCCAATTAAACTCTTCCATAATAAATAAATAATACCTTAAAAAGAAAACCATTGCCAAAAAAAACCAAAAAATTACCACTCCAAAACGCTTAAAAAAAATACCTCAAAAGCAAAAATCCAATGGGGAAAAGTACATAAAGGTAGAGTTGCTTACCACATGTATTGAATTAATGAACATTAAAATTAGTTGTGTCCTTACAAATGGGATATTAAAGTTTTTCCAGAAACGAAAAAGCATAATTGTATTTATAGCAGAAATATAAACATAGCAGTACATTACAGGATATATGTCTCATATAGATCAAAATAAGCAAAGGGATGGCGAGAACTTGCTACAAAAATATAAGCATAAGCCATACAAATGAGATATTAAAGTTGAATATTAACTCTAGTACAATTTTTTTTAATTATAAAACTGTGTGGTAGAAGTGTAGATTGAAAACAAAGCGTTATATAATTTAATTTTATTTCTTTTTATTAAACCATAATGAATTAGTAACCTATTAAATTAAAGAAAAATAAACAATACTTTCCTAAACTAAAATATATAATAATATTTAATAAATTAAAAATAATATTTTATATAATATATAAATAAATCATACCAATCTTCCAAAAACAACATAACTATTAAAAATTAAACCTAATTCATATCATCCCAATCACTCCAAATTATTACTAAACCTAACCGGAATTTTAAAAACCGTTACACCAAATCCGTAAAATTTAAGCCTCATTTATTCTCACAACAACCACTCCAATTCACATTATTTCTAACGGAAGAAACAACTATTACACCCAACATTTCAATCCACGTGGTTTACGTTAACCGTGGGTCAATATTTTGTTACAACGGGAGGTTATTAAAATATATTGATGCATAAATGTGTTTTTTTTTTTAACATAATTATTCTTCTAGTTATTCACAGTAATTAGGGAAGAGTCAATGCATAGTTCTGCTCGGAAATGAACTTCTGAACTTGAAAGACTAAACTACCACACAAGTATTGGATCACAGCCATTCTATTTAAGAGAATAATAATTATAAATAATTATGGTCACATTTCTCAATTAAATTGAAGTTTAATGGTTATCAAAAGATGCAGCCATGTCAAACATATAAACAGTCCTATAAAATTTGAATATAAATTTATCTATTTTTAATTAAAATTATTTATTTTATTTATTTTTAAATATTTTTTATTTATACTATTTATATATGAGGGTTAGAAGTCTGGTTAACGATATATCTCCAACCAAAAAATAAAAAATAAAAAAAATTACATATTGAACTTCGCAGGGGTTTATTTGAGAGACAATATACAATGAATCACAATGCATCACAATACAGGATTTCGAGATTGTAGCTTTTAAATCTTGATGGGGTTCATCAGTGGTTTTCTTTGAGTTGAGTGGGGTAAACTCAAATTATTCACCATCAGAAATGGGTTCTAAAATACTTGAATGAGAAAGGTTTCTTTTTTCATTTTTTTCTTCTTTAGGTTTTAGAAAAAATTAGGGTTTGCACAAAGAGGGTTTGGGTTTGAGGGAGGCATTGTTTGAAGTTGGGTGGAATTAGGAGAATAACACTACAACAGTGAAGGGGTTGGAGCTTAACATATACAATTGCTTGCATCAAAAATGCATTCAAACATGACAACGGGACAAGAAATTTCAAAACCTGTGGAAACAAATGATCTAGGGCAAGTGAAAATTGCCTCATCAACCAAAGTTGGGAAGTGGGTTTGGGTCAATGCCAAACAATATCGAGGCATTTTAAAACGAATACTAACCCATCTAAAATGGGAGCAAACAAGGAAAAAGTGGTCTTAAAGGGAAAATACTCGGGCCCTTCGCAATAAGAAATATTCAAACAAGTCCCTTTTGCAAGCATGTGGCAACAATAGGCCTAGAGGAAAAGTCATTGATGATTATGCCTTCTATAGTCCCACATCCACACCTCTCACTTGGTCATCTGATCTTTATGTGAAAGAATTGTTAAGTGCAAAAAAGAGGTTGGAGGTTTTAGAAGCTAAAGAGCAGGAAAGAGATCATACAATTCATGTAATAACAGTTGAAAACCAGGCTTTAGCAGAAAGCAATAAAGTTTTGAAGGAGCAAGTGGCATTGCTACAGGAAGCTCTCCTGATAGGGAAGACAAAATGGCAACGCATGAAGGCGGATGTGCAAAACATGAAGAAATTTGTAGTGGAGAGTACAGAGGTGATGAATGTGAAACCATCCCAAGATAAAGGGAAAGTGGTTGCCCAAATAGACAACCATGAAGAGACAGCAAGAGAAGAAAGGAAAGGAGGTTCCACAAAAGTTTCCAAAACCTGGGCTCAAGTTATTAGCAATTCTTCTAATAGGGAAGGAGAAGCAAACATTCGGGTTGGCAACATGCAAGATAGAGAAAGCAAGGAAAGGCAAGATAGAGCAACAAACATAATTATTAAAGGGGTGAAAGACTATGGGAAAAATGAATGTACTCTTGACCTTGCAAGAGACTTCTTGAAAGACAAGCTATTATGGCAAGGACAAATATGCCAAGCATGGAGAGTAGGTAAGTTTAATGGTGAGAGAGCCAGGCCCATAAAAGTCATCATGCCTAGCTTGCGTGATAAATATATCATTCTAAGCAAGAAGATACTCTTGAGGGGTTCTCGTTTGTTTCTAGAAGAAGATTTAATTGTAATACAACAAGAGGAAAGGAGGGAGAAAATTTCAAAGGTTAGGGCAGCAAGAGATGAGGGAAAGAGAGCATGGATTTATAAAGGTAAAGTTGTGATAGCGCGATTTGGACCTCCTTCCAAAACAGGGCAGCAAGACGATAACAAAGAAGAGGCAACAAACTCTTTAGTAGGAAATCAGGAAGCAAGGTCAATATGGGCAAGCAGGGACAAAGACTTAATTGTGAGTCTTGCATGTGAAAACAAATAGCAATCAAGTCATACCCAGGTTTCCTTAAGATTAGTTTGTTGGAGCTACAAGGGTTACCCATGGAGACGAGGAATTGGGTTAGGGCCTATTGTGGAAGATAGAGACATAATTTGCATCATAGAAACACATGAGCATAAAAGTTGCAAGACACCTTCGTTTGAAGGGTAATGGAAGATGGTAGTGTGGAACAAGGTAGTAGGGAATGGTAAAGGACACAGGGGTATCATGGTATTAGTGAGAGAAAAAGAAGGTCATTTCATTCAACTAGAAAAAGAAGACTCAAATAAACAATTTGTTTGGTTTAAAATATTAGAAAATGGAACTCGCATCAAAATTGCAACATGCTATATTGCGCTGCAAGTTTAAAAAATCTACAAAAGTAGATGGCTTGACCACAAAGACACTTTGCAACCCTAAAAGCATATATTGCAATATATTATTAGCTAGGTGAAGTCCTTATAATTGGTGACTTCAGTGCTAGGACTGCAAGTGAGCAAGCTAACATTCTTTGTTGTAAAGAAGATTGTTACCCTATCTAGCTTACAGAAGAGAGTCATCATCAGTGGGAAAGAATTTAAGAGGACAAAGTCTATAAATCTCTTTGGTGAACAATTGCTTAGTCTATGTGGCGCTTTCGATTTAGCCATTTGTAATGGCTCGATTAGATGGAAAATGTATGGTAATTTCACTTGCAATACTTATAATGGAGCAAGTGTAGTGGATTATGTAATTTGCCCACATAGTTTGTGTGAGAAAATGGAGGAAGTTTTGATTGGAGATAAGATTTGGGACTTAAAATCAAATCATAAGTCGATTTATTTAAGTTTCTCTTGAACCGGAAAGAAGCAATTAGGGTCAAAAACTCGGTGTGTTCAACAAAATCTCCCAAATGGCATAATTATTTTGACTCCAAAAAATTGTAATGCCTTCAAAATAATGCTAGAGAGGCTCTTTGAGAAGGAGAAAATCTCATTTCATAGCGTTCATAGTCATGAATTAACACATTTAATTCAAAGGGCACTTGTAGAGTGAAAAAGGAGAAAAAATTAAGAAGTCTGAAACAAATTACTTTCCAATTAATGCTTGGTTTGATGGGGAATCCAAAAAGGCAAGGAGAATGTGGGAAGAGTCAAAT
The DNA here is from genome assembly GCA_031772625.1 of Pinus tabuliformis. Lineage (NCBI taxonomy): Eukaryota > Viridiplantae > Streptophyta > Pinopsida > Pinales > Pinaceae > Pinus > Pinus tabuliformis. Next base: position 680,394,956 of record CM062820.1, read on the forward strand.
AAGGATAACATAAAGTTCAAAGCTTACAAGCAAATTTTAAGAAAGAAAAAGGTTGATTTCATGGTTTTGAGGAGAGAAGAACTAATCTTCCTTGGGAAAAATAACCCCAAATTATTTTGGAAGGAGCTCCAACCGAGAAAGGTGCAAACTGAAAACAACATTACAACTTCTAAATGGTTCGATTATGCAAGACAACTTTATGAGCAGGATCCCAAGGTCCTCCCTTGGTCAAAACTGATTCAAAACTCTTCACGGTGCAAGAGGTAGAGATGGGTATCAAGAAGTTGGGTGTTGGAAAAGCAAAAGAATTAGTTGAACTCCAAGCAAAGTATCTAAAGTGGGGCTTAAAAACTCTTGCACCTCACATCACAAAATTTTTCAACAACATCATACAACAGGGGTTCTCCACATATTGGACAACTAGTTTGGCAATACCTCTTTTCAAGAGTGGTGACATCAATAATCTCTCCAATTATAGACCATAATGATAAACCCCTTGTTTGCAAAGTTTTGTGGAAGCATGTTAGAAAATACAATCAGCAAGTGGGAAGAAGAAAGAGATTAACGTGCTAAAGGGCAAGTAGGTTTTAGACCTAAACATTCCACAGTTGATCGCAGTATAACTTTAAGGCACATCATTGAAAAAGTCTGGGAGAAAAATGAAGAAGCTTTTTGTTGCTTTGTTGATTTCAGAAAAGCCTTTGACACAGTTCTTAGGGATAAGCTTTGGCACAGAATGGAGGAATTCGTGGTTCCCAGTCATTTGAGAGCAGTTGTGCATAGGCTGTATGAAGAATTGAAAGTCAAAATTAGAACTTCAACAAACATTTTTAAAAGTTTTAGAAGCGATAGCGGGGTCAAGCAAGGTAGCCCATTGTGTCCTACCCTTTTTTATTTATATATCGACAAGTTTGAAGAGTGGCTAAATTCATAAGGGGGTGACAATATCCATTTGGGGAAGTTCGTTATAAGGCTTCTTTTGTACGCATATGACCTTATTCTGATTGTTAAACATGCTCTTGGTTTGCAAGAGCACTTACTTTCCCTTGAGCATTTTTGTAGAAAGGTGGGGATGCAAGTCAATATTAGCAAAACGAAAGTAATGGTTTTCTATAACAAAAGAAAGCATAACCAGCATAAGTTCTACTTTAAAGGCAACATTCTGGAAGGAGTTGCAGATTACACATATCTCGAAATTAACTTCAATGGAAATCTAAGCTCGAATGGTTGTAGAAAGAAAAGAACTTTGGGGGGTTGGAAAGTTTTTTATGCTTTTCAAAACAGGTGCAGAGAGGCAGAGTATGGGACTGGAAAACCACTTTAACTCTTTTGGGCTTTTAGTGATTACGGTGATTCTCTACAGTTGTGAACTATGGACCAGCAGTACATCCGAGATGCAGTGGAAACAAATTGAGAAAATTCAGAAGCACATGATTACAACCAAATTCAAAATTAAAAGTGTAGTTCCTTATGCTATCTTGTTAAGTGAAATAGGGGTTGCTCCTATTGAAGCAATTGCTATGGTGCAAGTCATAAGGTATTTAAAAAAAAATTAAGCAAATGGAAGAGGGCAAATGACCTAAGGTTGTGTTCAAAGACATATTGTGCAAAAGAAAGAAGACTTGGATGCGGCAAAATAACAAATGGTTTAGTAAATGGGATATTTGCTTGAGCATGTGTCCCACAAATAGTAAAGAGATAAAATATTTTGTGATGGATAAGTTCCAGATAAGTTCCACAAATGAACTTGGGAGAAGGAGCTAGGGAGAAAGAAGAAGTACTATATTGAAGGGTTTAATCCCACTCATAATCATCAAGGAAAACCACACATAAGGGCCAATATTTCTTGGAGAGCCAAAATTCTTATTGCTCAATTAAGGACTAATTCTCATCAACTCCGTTGTGAAACAGGGCACTGGAAAAGGCCAAAAGAAGTGTGGGAGGAAAGAGTATGTAGTTTTTACTCTTTCGGAAAAGTGGAAATATAATAGCATTTCATTTTAGAATGTGAGGCCTTCAAAGATAGCAGGGAAAGTTATGCAGACATTCTGGCAGCTAGCTCTTGGGATAATCTATTCAACGAGGGGTTTGTTAAGAAGTTGGGAGTGTTTATTACGAGACTTCACAGGAAAAGCGTTGAATACAAGAACCAGGTGGAGTAGCAATCTCTCCCATAGCCTATTTTTAGCCTCATGGACGTTAAAGTAATTTCATTTCATTTCATATAGAGAATTTGAACTCCGATCTCCACACTTTATCTAGCTAATTACTAATAAGTTTTAAAATTTGAAAAAATATTACATAAATGAATGTTGAAATTAATTAATAATTTACAAATATCTCTAAAATGTTTATTTTGCTAGTTTATGTATGTTTTGAGATTGTTCGTATGATTAATTTGTGATTTGAGTAGTCGATTAAGGGCATCTAAGTTGTCAAAATTACTCACATACTTCACCTAACCTGGACACTTGTGATTTGAGTAGCAGACTAGGGGCATCTAAGCTGTCAAAATTACCGAGGGACCACATCTGAAGTAGGTCACACCAACCCTTAGCATGGCTGGTTTTTTTCACATGAAGTCTCGAACTAGTAACCTTTACACCATAAAGTATCTTAATAGAACACCCTATCCCCCTCCCCATAAACATTATTTTCTTATTTGAATTTCACACTTGATTTTATACTTTTTTTCATATTTAACTTCAATATTTATGTATAATTTAAATTTTATATATATATATAATTTCTTAAAAAAAATATTATAATTAGAAAAATATTAATAATTAAAATGTGTAAAATCAAAATATATTATAATTTGTTACTATTAAAAATAATTTATATATTCAAAAACACAATTTCTATAATAAAAAATTACAATTTTATCAATAATTTAATGATTATTATTAATTTTAAATCGTGATGAAGGATGGGAAGCTGGAAAAAGAAAACTACCCTTCTTATAAAGATTAGGTTCCAACTAGCTAGCTTGGATTAGTAGAGAACGTAGCAAACTAAGACTAGACCGCATGCAGAGAAAGAAAAGTAGAACATGTAGCTTGAAAGTGGTAAATTGAGGAAGTGTGTCAAGTGGTAAATTCAGCAATGATTAGTAACAGTAACTCAATGATTGAAATAGTCATTTCTTGCTATACCCTCCAGGGGATAGGAACTTGCTCTATGCGATTAGTCATAGTGATTAGTCGGAATTAGTCTGATGCATGTGTTATTCAATAGTAAATACTCGGGACTCGGGCGGCGAGCCAATATCTTATTAAATCAAAATTCTTGTTTGAATTACGCACTGTATAACAGATAATTACAATGAAAATCCTTTGAGGTCAACTATACCTATAATGTCACGACAATCCTTATTTTCATATTTATTAGCTGTTTTACTATCCTAAAGGACACAGGGTCTTTGGAGGTGGAGATTCTCCAAGAAACATGTAGATATAGACAAAAATACACTGCATATCAAACCAACTGTGAAGGAATAGTTGTGAGGGATGGAATACCATCTCTCATTAGGACTCCTACATCCAGGTTTACACCTTTATTGGCAAGATCATATGCAATAGAATTGTTCATTCTTAACACATGAAAGCAGCTAACAATAGAGAAGGCTCTTTTTAGATTCTTGATTTGATCAATAATGCTTCACAACTCGCAATCCTTAGTCAAAGATCCATGAATAAGGTGATGGATAGCCAACTGCCAATCTCCCAACACCACCAAATTTTCGATATTTGCTTTTTTGGTGAGAAGGAGCCCTTGCAATAATCCATATACCTCTACCACATAATTTGCGCAATTTCCTAACCTCAAATTATACTCAATTTCAATTTTTCTGTCGAAATTGAAAATAAACCTTCCTACTCTTACCACTCAAAAAAAATTTAAAAGAATTTAAACTTACACAACACCTTTTCTTATACTTTACTTAAAAGTGTGATATTTGTTTAAAAAATTAATCATATACCTAAAAATATTGCCCTTTATCATTTTTTAACTAAATAGATATTTACAATGAAAGGTTCACCACTTCAGAAAAATTATTTTATATATAAAATATGCACATCCATAATTATGAAAAGTATTATGACCATTATGTGAGTTAATCCTTCTCTTATGTCTCAACTTTGTTATATACGAGTCTAGATTCATCTTAACTCTGGATCTATCAAGCATCAAGAAGGATCAAATCTCTTGCAGTGCAAACCTCTTTTTTGAGTGCAAAACTTGAGGAAATGTTTGCACTTTGAGAGATTTGATCCCTCTTAGCACTTGATAGATCTAGGTTGGTATATATATATATATATCTATCTGCAGAAGTCGAGGATATTAACTATCCATAGTTTATTTTAATTTTAAATGTTATCATTCAATCTCCTAAATAGAAGTCAATAACAATTGTATCTAAAGTAAGTTGTTATGAACATCTGAGAGACATATTCCAACGATTTTTCATGGGGAAGTTAAAGCCAATGGTTGACATAGTCTAAACTAAGCAACTCCAGTTTTTTCATGCTCACATTTCTCTTGACACTCAATAGTAAAATTTCAAACATTAAAAATAAAAATGAATAACATACAAAACAATATGTAAAATTATAATCTTTGAAGGCTATGTAACAAGAGCAATGTTGTTTTTCCCAAGTTATACCTGGAAGACATGCATCTGCTGAGCTATAAAGCCTTCGTGTAGTTTGTCTTTATTGAGTGGTTTTCTTTGCAAAATTGAATATGAAAATTATTGAGGGTTATGATATTTGTTGTGGAAATTAGGATTTATATTGATCTAACTAAACCAACCTAGATCCATCTTAACTCCGAATCTACCAAGTGTCGAGAGGGATCAAATCTCTTCTTTTTAATTTTTTTGTTGTTGTTGTTGTAAGTATGACCCATGGGGGATTTGAACCAGTGACCTATTGCAAGGAGTGCCTTACTAGTGCACCCATTCACTGATAATCCAAAGCCCCATGAGCTTAATTAATTTAATTTAATTTGACCCAATGAAAATGTTTTAATTAATAATTATAATTATTAAATTTATTTTTAATTTTTTAGCTGTGTTTTATTTTTATTTTTATTTTTATTGTTATGTAATTTGACCAAGTCAAAATGTTTACATAACATAATATAACATCACATCACATAACATAACATAACCTTATAACATCTCTTCCATATATCCGTAAATTTACTATTTTATCTCAATTTTATTTTAATTATTAATTAATTATTTTATTTTATTTTTAAATTTTATTTTTTCTTTTATGTAATTTGACATTTAGAGAAGAACATCACATGTAAAACCATGGCTTGTGAAAACTTGGAGCCCAAAAACCTCCATCCATAAATTTACGATTTTCTCTCAATTTTATTAAAATTATTAATTATTAATTATTCTTATTATTATTATTTTATGTGATTTAGCCATTAGAATAGAATTCCATGGGCAAAATCATGGGTTGCAAAAACCTGAAGCCTAAAAACCTTTGGTAAATTTACTATTTTATCTCAAATTTATTTTAATTATTTATTATTTATTCCATTTATTTCTAATTTTATTTTGTCAAGTCCCACTAGCACAATTGGTTGGGGATTGGCCTCGTCAGCAAGGCGACCCAGGATCAAACCTCATGGGAATGGTTGTGCCCTGTCCTAGGGGGAGAAGACATGCTAAAAAAATCCAGTCATCTAAGGGTTGGTGTGGCCCAGGTTGAGTCCAATCCCCAGGTGACTTTGACGACTGAGATGCCCCTAGGCCGCAGCTCCTCAATCCACAAGTCAATCTTGGAGAATCACATACAACTTGAATATATATATATATATATATATATATATAAGATTTACTTGCTTTCATGGGTTCCTCCTCAGGAATCTCCACTGTGTAAAATTTTCCGTAGTCCACTTTAAGTCTTATTTATAGAAGGACCTTATGAAAGTCATATCTTTAAGGACAATCATATTAGATCTAACTCTTCCTGAAGAATGGTCAAGCTCATACCAGCCTCTATCTCAAAAGTATCCCCAATTAACTAGCACATCTCACCAATTGAGAGTAGTATCCACAGGAGATGGTCAGACTAGTCTCAGATTCCAGACTCCAAACCCATTAAATCGAATTTTGTCAACAAGACTTGACAGAGCACCTATTCCTCTGAGATTGTCAGTTTCTACTTTACGTGCTACTAGTTTTGGTAGTCATGTACAAATGCATAAATCCGTCTCTTCTCAGTCATGTGTATATTGTCAAAATAACACACAAAATCCCAAAAAGAAATATCATACTATTGATACTCCATCCAGTTCTCACTCTCACCATGGTCAACATTCTAATTATCTTGATTGTGTCATGATTCCCACATTTGACATAAAAATGTACAGTCTTCCCAAAGAAAAACCTGCAAATAGAATCACACTTCCTAAGAGAAGTTTGGAGCCGACAAACACTGCTCCAGAATTCAAAAATGGTTATGTTCAAAGCAATCTTCAGTTTTTGCATTATCGATCATCTTTAGAAGCCGAACCTTCCGAGCCAATAAAATTTCTCAATTACAATAATTATCAGTCTGCTTGTTTGGCTCAAAACTTAAATGATTTAGCAAAAGACGTTCTTGAAGTTAAAAATCATGTCAGAATGATACACCAGACAAATGGTACTATGTATGCTCAACAAAGTGGCCAAGAGGAGTAATTAAAAGAAATCATAACTCAATTAGGAGTTATCAATAAGGCAGTGTCTAGCTTTCAAGACAATTTGCCTAAACCTAGATCTCCTCCCAATTACGAAGAAGTCGAAGGTAAGGGTCTGAAGTTTTCTTATTTCAAAAATTCCAAGTCATCTTCTATGCTATCTCTAAAAGTTATTTCTGATGAATTTATAGACACTTCAAGAGTAACAAATGGAGACAGATTAGCTAGAGAAAAGATAGAATTGATTAAGACCAAGTTAGAAAGATTCAAAACTTATGAATTCAAGATGGCAGGATGTAACACCCTCCGAGGTAAATGTGCATATAAACAACATAATAGAAACATAAATACAATAAACATATCAGCCATCAAAATCCATATATATATATATATATATATATATATATATATATATATATATATATATATCAGTACATTTTCACATGAAAATCAAGGGAATGTTTTTTCCATTGATAAATGCAATGAACCAACTGGTGATGGGACTACCACGTTCCAGCCGACCATAGATTTGCTGAGCCAAGTCTCTCTTCAGCCAATCACCCCCATGACATATTCCAAGCATGAATGTGGGACTCATAGAACACATCAAAAAACACCAATCAATGTGGATGCCACCGGAGTTCTCTGCCTACACTATGAGGAATTTGAGCGCCTCCTAGTCTCTCAGGATTTATCGTGCATCCGTATTCTAATCCAGGGATCACTAGGCCCTACACCGAGACATACTCTCCAGGATTTACCATGCATTCCATCTCAGAATCACTAGGACCAACAGAGAGAAAATCCACCTCTTGGCTTTATCGTATATCCTGCCATTCACCGGCAAGGATTCCTAGGCCCACCGAGGCACACAATCTGGCTTTACCGCAACCCATAGTCCTGTTCAGGGGTCACTAGGCCAGTGGCTTCGTGCCTCCTTAGTCTGGTTCAGGGACCACTGCCACCATGTGTTTTTCAATTCGGAGATCCACCCCACTCAGCTTCAAATCCAATCCAACCATGCCCCACAAAACGCATGAGAGAACCCATCTTATCAAAGCTATCAGAAAATGGCAAAGCTAGGCTGAAAATACTGTCACACCTGGAAAAACCCATGCCATGGTAGAAAATAAACACATGCAATACCATGCATGCCAAATCTAGCAAGGAAAATACACATGCAATCCCCTGCATACCAAATCTAGCAAGGAAAATACACATGCAAGTTGATACCTGCAATGAAGCCTGTTGTAGCTGCTTGATCCTGCCTTCCCTGCTTGATCTTTGCTTCCTCTTGCCTTCTTTTCCTTTCTTGCTCCAATGCCAAAGTGCTCCAAGAAAACTCTAAGTAACCAAGAGTATGAGAGAGAGAGAGAGAATAATGGGAGAGCTCCAAAACTAAACTGACCAAGTCCTTCCCACTGATCCTCAAAAGCCTTTTTATTAATGAGGCCTCTATTTTCTTCATTTTCCATTAGTTTCCTTCATTTTCCTCCTCACATGCAACATATGACCTTTCACCTCCTTTTCTCTTAATTTCCATTATTTTCCTTCATTTTCCTCCTCACATGCAACCTGTGACCTTTTACCTTCCTTTTCTCCTAATTTCCATTATTTTCATAAATAAATGTGCCAAAATACCTCTTTGCCTCTTTAATGCCTTAGCCATTGCCTTTGCCAATTTCTTTAGCTATAAACAACCAAATGAACACCCCCCAGGATGTCTTGCCCACCATTTAGCTTGGAATACGTGTCCCATCATCCATGGTATTTATATATTTTCACATGGAATTTTCACTAGGGATGTTACAGAACCCTCCCCCTTGGGGGAACACCATCCTCATTTTTCTATGACACCTATAACCAACATGATTGTTGAAAACAAAACATACTGCCCATGGAGCTTTATAACACAACTCGTTGCAATATTTACAATGAAAGATCTGCTCAAAATCAAAACATCATGACAACATGACAACATACCTCGTAATGGAGCTTTATAACATAGCTCATTATGATATTTACAATAACCACATATACATATACACATATGTACATTTTCTCAACCATCAAATAAAATAATATGAATCCGCAACAATGGAATCAAGAGGCTCACACCTTGACCCTCAAAGTAATACTAGGATCCACCTCCTTCCCAGGAAGTCCACTGCAAAGTCCAATCTGCATCCAATGTCCAGTGCTACAATCCCGCGCCACTTGTTCTCTCAGTGAACAGTTACCGGCTCATTATTCCAGGATGCACTCCCAATGTGCATCTGATTCCATTTGGTAATGCTAATGACCAAAACAAATCCATCCATGACCTTCCCTTCTCTGCTACACAGTCCCTCGGGAATCCGGTCACCTCTTCCATGCTGTCACTCACCTTCCAAGTTCCACTAGCACCCCCATCCCGAGCAGTCCATCCCTTGGCAAGGCTTCCTCGCATTGGAAGATACAAAAACCAAGGCATATACCTGCCTCAACACATCATACCGATCATAGCATGCTCATGGAAATCAATGGACACTATTGGGTACCAATGTCCCACAATGGCCCTGCTCCTGAATACTTTACTAGCATGTTGCTGCATGTTCCAATTTCTTTTGTTGTTGCTGCCAATTCTTGCAGTCGATTTCAATCACCCAACTGGGCATTTCATGCATTCCTGTACCAAACACATAACTTCCATTAGATTTAAAATAAATTGAAATAAATTCACATCATACCTCATTGGTAGTTCGTCAATAAGGTACATTTGCAATCATGTTCGCTTCCTGTCACAACAAGTCAAACTAGCATACTTGACCAAATCAACATATATAAAGATATCACATCACGTTAGCTCAAACACAACCATCATAGATCAAAATCGTAAATCACATGTAACCATCATAAACCAAAATTATAGATCCCATATAATCATCATATACCATAGCCATAAATCACATGCATAATAAAATTGAAATAAAATGATGATACTTATCCTGTCCTCAATCCTTAGCTTCTACATTTGTCTTTGTTCCATACACACTCCTAATCGGTTGCTACACTCAACAAACACCCAGTGCCTTCTCCTCAACCATGTGCATAGACACACAGTGTGCATCAAACACATACAACCACACGACATACCACACCATGCAATTCATGCATCTACACCTAACATACAACACATACACCTACACCTAATGTATACAATACAATGCATCCATCTATACCCAATGTGAAATACCACCCAATTCATGTACCTACATAGAGTACCACACAACGAGTACACATGCCGCAATACCATGACTACATGATGCACATACATAATACCACATGCCCTCAACACAACATGTATGACATGCACACAATACCACACGTGCACTAATACCATATGTACAACATGTACATAGTATCACTTGTACACTGCACCACCTGCACAACGTGCGCACAAAATCACATGTACACGACGCCACCTACACAACGCCAAATGTACACTACACCACTGTACAATGTGTACACAATACCACATGTACACAGTACCACATGCACGATGTGTACGTGACAAGTACACAACACCACATGCTCATAGCACCCTATGTAGAACATGTACACGGCACCACATGCTCACAGCACCACTTGTACAATCATGCACACAACACCATATGTACGTAGCACCATATATACAACATGCACACAACACCACATGTACATAGCACTGCATATCCAACATGTACATAGCATCATCTGTACACATCACTGCATATCCAACATGCACAGAGCACCATATGCACACACACCGCATATATATCATGAAGACAGTACAATATGTATACAACACCCCATATGCAATATTCACACAACCCTATTTGTACCATCCTGTACATAACATTGCATAAATAACATGTACACATGCTATGTATACACAACACCACGAGTGCACACATCATATATGAAACATGTATAACATATACAACGTATGCTCAACAATAGTACCACACATCCAAAACCACACTATCCTTACCAAGAAAACTTGCTTCCGGTATCTCATCCATGCTTATCCTAGCATGCCACAAACCACACTGCTTTCACTTTGCTGATGTATCCTTAAACATTACCCATCATAACATAAACATAGGCATAATACATATATACAATACCAAATCATATCCACATGATACTGACCTCGTATATTTGTCATGACTACTCTTCCCAATTGATTCCTCGTAAGACCAGGAACCTCTTCATGTCGTTCTCCTGCATAAGCAACCATTCCTCCACAAGAATGATCCTTGACAACCCTGTCAGACAGTAACATAGATACACGGATACATACATACATATATAAACATTAGCATAAAACAATCATGATCCTATCAGACAACGACATACATACATACACGCATACATATATAAACTTCAACATAATCATGATCATAAAATAATTACCAGATAACATAAGGTCTAGGTTAAGAGAACTTCCTTATTTATGCACAAGCATTAAGAGCAACAGTTCCCAACATAGCCAAATCATATGACAACTCTGATCCATTTACTTTACCTTTTCTGGTTACATTTCTCATGACTATACTGCTACCATCCATTTACCACAATGGACCTAGCCAGTTCAACCGATTGTCATAGCCTTACCTTCTGCTGCGCTTACTCATGCACAAAGCTTCATCTGGGTCTTATATCATCGGTTGGGTACCACACATCTCTCCCCATTTCCATCAACTTTCCTCTTTCCCAACCAATTCCCAAGACTCAAAACATAAAAGGAAAGACAAGAAACAAACAAGAAGAATACCATAAAAACCAATAACAACATGACTTCGTAAACAAAGTGGTATGGCCATACACTAGACATAAACAAAGCCACAAATCAAGCTCAACAATTCATAAAAGACCAAAAGCACAAGACTAACAATAAACACCATGACTCAATCCCCATGGTTCCTAGGGAAAGCTCAACTTGAGCCTTCTTCAAGATTTCATGGAAACCTCTCTTGCCATGCAACTCCCTGCATCATGCTCACACATGTCAACCACATGTTCCAAATATCAAGACAATCATATTTATCAATTTGAAATCAACTTTTACAAACAATCATGTCATAATCCATAGTCATTAGACATAATGCTACAACTATCAACTACATTCAAGTACATATCAACTGTCTCAACACATACATGTTAGTACAATCATCTTAAAACAAAATCATTTGAACACATACTCATATTAAGCAATTCATCAATCATTCAACCAATTGCAAACATACCATGTTAAATAAATCAATTAGATGACATAATAGGCACCAAACACTCAAATATCAAATAGATGACATAATCAACTATGAAACACCAAGTATGATACATAAGAAAACTCATACCTTAGTGTACCTCAGGGGAGGCTATCTTGTCTACATAATCAATCTAGTTAGCGAGATATAACTTTACAACATGTCAACATAAATCATGATATCCATAATAGTAACTAACTAACATGTTCACATTACAAGCTCATAAGCATCTGTCGTTCATGCATAATAATCACATATTTATGATCAGTCTAAATTAGTACGACACCACATCACAAATATGTCATCTCATACCTGAGTATCACAACCATAACCATCTGCATAGGTCAAACCAGGTTAACACAATACATATAACATCAAGATCTTCAATGCAATGAACATAACCATCACACATATGACCAATCCAAATTATAACATCAATGTCTCAATGAAATGACCCTAATCATCAAGTTAATAGCATATAACAACAATAAGCTATATATCATACTCATCCACAACATACAACATAATCATCAGGTTATCTAATATAAAACAACAATAGCAATGCATACAACTACAGGTTACTATCATTCCTGACTATCTGACACATGTGCATATAACCACACTAATCATCTAACATCTATCATGAATGCAACCATAACATCAAATACATGTTCATAAACCTAATGTATATAAACCTAATGCATATAAAAATCCTTAACTTACATACCTGCATGTTGAACATACAATACATGTATGACGATCTGCTCTTACCCCAAAGTCCAATGGTGCAACCTCGTTATGATGATCTGCATCTCCTGCTCTATCTTAGCCAACACATTAGCATCATAACAACCAATAGCATCATGATGACCTAAATTGCATACAATGACTTCACAAGGCATGCTTGACCTACTATACATGCATAATCATAACCAAGACCATACACACATAACAACTGCATATACACACATAAAAAATGAGTATCAAACCATATACACATCATTCCATCTAGAGTCCAGTCATCAATGCATGACCATATCAACTACACAAACCGTGACCTCAAGCATGACAACAACCATTACTCCATTGTTCACATTGCCACATGCAACCAACAGTATGCATAAGCAATGCCAAACCAACTACCAATACGCATAACTGCATGTAGTCAATCATAAGCGATCAATTCTTGTAATCAACCTACAAGACTGATGCATGTAATTAAAATATTCAAAAATGTAACCTAACATACAAGGATGTAAGTAGGTGTCATGAAATCAACATGTAAGCGACATATAATTCATACACAGTCAGTCACATGTTCCAAAAATCAAGACATCGTGTCTATTAATTTGAAATCAATATTCACCAATACTAACAACCTATAAGCATAAGCCTTTACTATCCATGGTCCATACTAAGGTAGGAGGAAGCTACTATAATGGCCCGATCTCCAATGTCCAATTATGGAAATGGCATCTCCAAATCTCTACCAAATTTAAACACACTTGAAAAGGAATTTATTTTTATTTCTCATACATTTGTATGAGACTAAGTCAAAAACATTGCATTTATTCCACTTGCAACATAATAACTAAAAACATGCCACTTTTCCATTTCCTTGCATGCAACTTTTCAAATTCCTTGCATGCAACCTTTCAAATTCCCTACATGCAACTCTTCAAATTATTTGCATGCAATAGGCATAGATCAGCTACATCCATATTATCATAGTACAATACTATCCCATCCAAGAAAAAATAACATTTTCTTCAAACAATTACCATACTTTTACATTTTCCACAAACAACTACTATACTATTACATTTGCATGTAAGCATTTCTTCAAACACTTTACATGCAAACTAATATAGCAAACTATTTGCATACAAGTAAGAATATATCAACAACAACAATACTACTACACATCAATACTATCCTCAACCACAAACACCATACTCATTGGTGTAGAAATTCCCACTGTAGATCACCTGGTAATGCAATGTACTAAAGCAAAACAATTGATCTACTTCTACAAACAATTTAGCGGAAGCTTAATCGAACATGAGCAACATCAAGCATGAACAGATATAACTGAGAATGAGAAGTAATCAACCATAACACAGAAGATATATCACTGGGGAAAGCACCAGCCTAAAATCCCAACTCTGTATTATCATACAAGTGGAAATCTTGTTCAAGTTACAAAAAGAATTAGCTCTCAAGCTATCTTGCTCTCTTTGCAATCAAACAATACTGCTCACAGACTCAATAGACATAGAATATATCTTCCTCAAGCCCTCCAAGTCTCCTATTTCCTTGCGCAGTTTTGATTGGGGTCCAATGATATCACATGTGTGAATTGGCCTCATCACACTCACTGTAACCTCAGGTCCAACTTCACAATCCATAAGGAATAATATTCCTTCTGCATGTAAGGAATATTCACCAAGGAATATCCTAGCAACTGCTAGTACACTGTCCCTCCATCTGATCTCAACTGGGACTCTTACTGAACTGACATGCATTAGTTATCCATGAGTGAATACTCAGTTATCTGAGTTACAGTAGTTACATGCATGCAAGCATTAACTAACTGAACTCTCATTAATTTAACAAACTGTTGAATTAATTTAACTGGACTTGACTAAGTTAAACTAAGTCAACTGATTACAACTCAATATTACAACTCATCCTTATCTCTTTAACTGAAGGTTAAATTCCTCAATTAATGGAGAAATTGTTGCATGTCCTCACATAGACTTCAATTTTGATTTTCCTTAGCTAATTAACTCAAGATGAATTAATTAATCAATTTACAAACTATTGTTAATATCAAATTCGAATTTTACTTCCTATGTTTAGTCCAGGGATTGACTAAAATAAGAAGGGATCCCGAAATGCTATTTTTAGAAAAGCTATTTTTAGCACTTTCACTTTTCACCCATTGTTGCTAAGATCACCAATGGCTAAACTACTATTTATAGCATGGCTATTTATAGCATCTTCTATTTTTAGCATTTCTTGTTGCACATTTCAACACTCCCTCTCAACAAGAAAGGGATTATTAGCAACCCCGATCTTGTCTCTGTGGAACTCAAACTTGCATTTTGACAATGCGTTTGTCAAAATATCTGCATCCTGCTCCTCGGTTGAAACATACTGCAACATCATGATCCTCTTGACCACACAGTCCCGTAGATGATGGTAACAGATATCTATATGCTTGGACCTGTCATGAAACACTGGATTCTTAGAGAGTTTTATGCAACTCTGATTATCACAGTATATCACTGTAGGATCCATCATCTGACCAAACAATCCCACTAGAATCTTCCGCATCCAAATGGCCTCGCATGCTGCCTGACTCGCAACCATGTATTCAACCTCTATTGAGCTAAGGGCAACTGATCTCTGTTTCCTGATATACCAAGAAACTGCAGCTGAACTAAGGTTGAAGATTCCTCCAGAAGTGCTCTTCCGGTCTGATGGACTACCAGCCCAATCCGCATTCGTGAAGCCTTGTAGCTTCACTCCCTCTGTCTGTCTGTACCATAATCTGTATTGTGTAGTGCCTCTGAGATATCTCAGCACATGCTTCGCTACCTTCCAAAACAGCTTGGTAGGCTGAACCATAGCTTGACTCAGCTAGTTCACCGCAAAGCATAAGTCGGGTCGTGTGTTCACCAGATACATGAGTGAACCCACCAGCTATCAATAAACAGTAGTAGCTACTACCTCACCTGAAGTAGCATCCTCCTTCCTCTAGTTCCCAGCTAGAGGAGTCTGCATGGGCTTGCACTTCTCCATGTGAAAGCGCCTGAGTATCTCATTGGCATACTTGCCTTGAGACACAAATACTTCCCCATCTTTCTGCCACACTTCCATGCCTAGAAAGTAGTGCATGAGGCCCATGTCCTTCATCTCAAACTCTCTTGCAAGGTCCTCCTTGCAAGACTATATCAACTGCTCATCACTTGTCAAAATTAGATCATCGACATAAAGTATAATAATCAATGTCTTACCTTCTACCATTATGTGGTAAAGCTTTGCATTTGCTTCACTCTTGGTGAAGCCTAACCCGGTGAAATGGCTATCGATCCTGGTATACCAAGCACAGGGTGCTTGCTTCAGCCCATACAGTGCTCGCTTGAGTTGGCAGACATGCGACTCGCGATTGAAGGTCTCAAATCCTTCGGGCTGCTCAATGTATGCCTCTTCCTCAATCTTCCCATTGGGGAACGTCGTCTTCACATCCATCTGATGGATCTTCCAACCCATCTGAGTTGATAGATCTAGCATCGATATGATAGATGAGTACCTTGCTACGGGAGCAAAGGTCTCATCGTAGTCGATCCCCTCAACCTATGAGAAACCTCGAGAAACAAACCTAGTCTTGTGTTTCTCAACACTGTCATTAGCTGTCTGCTTTACCTTGTAAAGCTATGGGGAACTAACCACTGACTTGTCCCCAGGTCTAGGGACAACATCCCACACACTGTTATGTATGATAGAATCGTACTCTTCTACGATTGCATCAACCCAGACTGGTTGCTGCACTGCCTCCTAAAAAGAAGAAGGTTCGGTCGCTACACACTCCCCAACCAGGGCCATGTAGCCAGCGTATCTCTCGGGAGATCTCCTCTGTCAGTGATGAGAGGATGACTTCCCCACATTATCTCTTGCATCCTGCATCAATATGTCATCTTCCTGCAAGCGTTTCCGCCCATCTCTAGAAGACTCTCCAGCAATGGTGGTCTCCACTACTAGATCCTCTGCATGTGGCTGATCCACATCATCAGGAGGCTCCTCCTCCTTTGGAACTAAAAGTTCCTCATCACCATGCAACTTGAGCTCCCTCTCAAGTGACACTTGCATGGATCTCTGCTCGTTGAACTTCAGATCCCTGCGCACTACGGTCCTCTGACTGGCAGGCAGAAACACACGATAGTTGTGGGGTGTATCTGTGTACCCCACAAGTATCCCCAACTCAGCTGTTGGGTCTAGCTTCTTCAGAGCATCTTTGGTCACATGACAGAAAACTCGTGATCCAAAGATACGGAAGTGACTCACATTTGGTCGCTTCCCCGAAAAAGCCTCCTTAGGTGTCTTCATCCCCAAAACATGATGAGGAATTTTGTTCTAAAGGTACACTGTTGTATTGCATGCCTCAACCCACAGATGAAGTGGTAGGCTTTGGTCATGCAACATCGCTCGAGCTGCTACCACAATAGATCTATTCTTCCTTTCGACCACCCCATTTTGTTGTGGGTTATGGGGTGCCATCAGTTCCCTTTTAATTCCTTCTGCAGTGCAGAAATCTTTAAACTGTTGGGAAACATACTCTCCACCATTGTCGCTACGCAAGGCTTTTACTTTCTTCCTAGATTATTTCTTTGCCGAGGCTTTAAACTCACAAAACCTTAAGAAGGTCTGATCCTTCTTTTGCATAAAGTAAATCCAACATCTACGAGAAAAATCATCAATGAAAATAACATATTACCTTTGCTTAGCAGTGGAGGCTGTAGAGAATGGTCCACATACATCTGAGTGAACTCACTCCAGGATTGCTCCAGCTCTACTATCTCGATCATGAAAGGAAGCTTTTGCATACTTACCTAGGATGCATCCTTTACATGTGTCTGTTTGCTCCAGTTTTCCCTTGGGTAAGCCGGTAGAAATTTGCTGCAAGATCTTCAAGGCCCCGTGATGTAAGTGGCCCAGTCTCCTATGCCATAGCTCGTCAACATCTTGGCTTTGCACCACCTCTGCTTTGGAGCTTAGTGCAGTACAATCATCTACCTCCAGCTTGTAGAGATTCTTTACTCGAATCCCAATTCACTTGGTCTGTCCGGTGCCAATATGCCTCATGAAAACTTTTCCTTTACTAAATACTACATCATAGCCTTTATCTTCTAGCATAGCAACAGACACAAGATTATTTTTCAAACTTGGTACATACTTAACAGTAGATAGGGTGAGAGGAGCACCATGCACCCTCTGAAACACAATTGTACCTTCACCGAAGACACAGTACTTTCCATCATTTCCCATCTCGATCTGCATCTGGAGATCCTTCTCCTCCAATGTACTGAAAAGATTCTTGTCACCCGACATGTGGAAAGAAGCTCCATTTTCCAGGTACCAAACACATCCCACCATGGATGAAACCATGCATGCGATAAGCGAGAAATCCAGCTCAAATTGTGAAGCTAGTGCATCACCATCAGATCCCTTTGAGGAACCCTTCTTGGATTTCTTCTGTGGACAATTCATAGCATAATGGCCCACTTCATGACAATGAAAGCATCGCACCTTTGACTTGTCAACCTTCTTCCCACCATGAGAAGATTTGGATTGGGACGCCTTCCCTTTCCCTTTCTTAGCTTTACTCACTAAAGCTAGATTTTCTTCATCATCTTGTTTTGATGAAGATCCATCCCTGGTGCTTCGCCTTATCTCCTCCTGCATTAGGTTCAACCAAAGTCGTTCCCAATCTAGCAGTTTCTCTCTTCCATTAACCGAGTCCTGGTAGCTATGCCAGCTCTTAGGAAGACTGAGGAGTGCTAGACTCACCATGTCGTCATCAGCAGTCACGACCCCTACACTTGCAAGCTCATCCTTGCAGGTGGTGAGCTTGTTCAAGAACGTAGAGATTGTGTCACCCTTTTTGCACTTGATCTTGCGAAGTTTGTCCTTCAGCGCCAGCTTCCTCTGATCACTGCTATTCTGATAAAGATCTTTCAATGTTTTCCACATCGAAAACGGAGTCTCCTTCCCATGGAGGCTCAAGACAATGTGATCTCGAACTCCCTCCAGGAGGATTCTCCTTGCTCTAGCCACACACTTTTTCCATTCCGCTAGTTGAGTAGCATTAGTCGGCTTCTGGACTTCTTGATCAATGAAGTCCTTTAGGTTGTTATCTTCCAATACTGCCTCCATGCGATCCTTCCAGGCTATATAATTCGAACTGCCATCAAGGGCATATTCGAGTCTTAAACCACTGAACGCCATCGGTGAAATAGATGTGATAAGAACTCAATTCAATATTCAGAAACCAAACTTCGAACTTCTCCTGCTTGTATACTATTCTTCCTTGATCACCTTTGCTCTGATACCATGTAGAAATTCCCATTGTAGATCACCTGGTAATGCAATGTACTAAAGCAAAACACTTGATCTACTTCTACAAACAATTTAGCGGAAGCTTAATCGAACATGAGCAACATCAAGCATGAACAGATATAACTGAGAATGAGAAGTAATCAACCATAACACAGAAGATATATCATTGGGGAAAGCACCAGCCTAAAACCCCAACTTTTTATTATCATACAAGTGGAAATCTTGTTCAAGTTACAAAAAGAATTATCTCTCAAGCTATCCTGCTCTCTCTGCAATCAAACAATACTGCTCACAGACTCAATAGACATAGAATATATCTTCCTCAAGCCCTCCAAGCCTCCTATTTCCTTGCGCAGTTTTGATTGGGGTCCAATGATATCACATGTGTGAATTGGCCTCATCACACTCACTGTAACCTCAGGTCCAACTGCGCAATCCATAAGGAATAATATTCCTTCTGCATGCAAGGAATATTCACCAAGGAATATCCTAGCAACTGATAGTACACTGTCCCTCCATCTGATCTCAACTGGGTCTCTGACTGAACTGACATGCATGAGTTATCCATGAGTGAATAGTTACATGGATGCAAGCATTAACTAACTGAACTCATTAATTTAACAAACTGTTAAATTAATCTAACTGGACTTGACTAAGTTAAACTAAGTCAATTGATTACAACTCAATATTACAACTCATCCTTATCTCTTTAACTGAAGGTTAAATTTCTCAATTAATGGAGAAACTGTTGCATGTCCTCACATAGACTTCAAGTTTGATTTTCCTTAACTAATTAACTCAAGATGAATTAATTAATCAATTTACAAACTGCTGTTAATATCAAATTCGAATTTTACTTCCTATGTTTAGTCCAGGGACTGACTAAAATAAGAAGGGATACCGAAATGCTATTTTTAGAAAAGATATTTTTAGCACTTTCACTTTTCACCCATTGTTGCTAAGATCACTAATGGCTGAACTGCTATTTATAGCCTGAATATTTATAGCAGTGATATTTTTAGCAGTTCTTGTTGCACATTTCAACAATTGGGGCATTTTATCAAACAATTTGTACACAATTAATCATTGAACCATTTAAGCATTTCATCAAACACTTTGCATGCAAACTAATATAGCGAATGATTCAATGCATATATCCTAAATTGTAGTAGTACAAGTTATGGAAATTGTACCATATGATCAACGGTAGTTCCCTCACTATTGTTCAAATTTCAACTTCTGATATTTCATAGATGAAAAGTTATAACAAAATACTAACACAATCATATTTGGTGCACAATTCTAGGAGTATCCTGAAAGCTTGACTTCCACTGGTCATATCTTCTAAAATATAGCGAATAAATGTCTGAAATTTTTAGCACAATATAAGCGGGATTTCCTCTTATTGTGGAAAAAAGTTCAGCTCCTGAGAGTGCCCAGAATAAAAGTTATAACAAAAATGTCAGCGTGACCTGTTTGAGACCTGATTTTAAGAGCATTCAGAAGGCTCGACTCCCTCTGCTCATATATCCTAAAATATTGCAATCCAATATTTGAAATTTCTACCACATAATCATTAGTATTTTCCCTCAATGTGGACGATTTTTCAGCTTCTGAAAGCCTACAGAAGAAATGTTATTGCAGAAATGCCAACTTGACCTATTTAAAGGTGCATTCAAGAAGCTCATCTTCCTTATATCATAATTCCTAAAGTATTGTGAACCAATATTTGAAATTTTTAGCACATTATGAGTGGGATTTACCTTCAATATGGACAAATTTTTAACTTCTAATATGCCACAGAAGAAACGTTATAACAGATATCACAGAAAGGTCTAAAATTTAAGCTTTGTTCTACATTTTAGTTATGATAGAGCCCATCCAGTCCAAGTGTTTGAACCATGCTCTAATACCACTAGTAACACCCTCCGAGGTAAATGTGCATATAAACAACATAATAGGAATAGAAATACAATAAACATATCAACCAACAAAATATACATATACATATATATCAGTACATTTTCACATGAAAATCAAGGGAATGAATTTTACATTAATAAATGCAATGAACCAACCGGTGATGGGACTACCACGTTCCACCCGACCATAGATTGGCTGAGCCAAGTCTCTCTTCAACTAATCACCTCCATGCCATATTCCAAGCATGAATGTGGGACTTATAGAACACATCAAAAAACACCAATCAATGTGGGTGCCACTGGAGTTCTCCGCCTACACCGTGAGGAATTTGAGTGCCTCCTAGTCTCTCAGGATTTACCGTGCATCCGTAGTCTGATCCAGGGATCATTAGGCCCTACATCAAGACATACTCTCCAGGTTTTAACATGCATTCCATCTCAGAATCACTAGGCCCAACGGAGAGAAAATCCACCTCTTGGCTTTACTATATATCTCGCCATTCATCGACAAGGATTCCTAAGCCCACCGAGGCACACAATCTAGCTTTACCGCAACCCACAGTCCGGTTTAGGGGTCACTAGGCTAGTGGCTTCGTGCATCCTCAGTCTGGTTCAGGGACCACTACCACCATGTGTTTGTCAATTCGGAGATCCACCCCACTCAACTTCGAATCCAATCCGGCCATCCCCACAAAATGCATGAGAGAACCCATCTCATCAAAGCTATCAGGAAATGGCAAGGCTAGGTTGAAAATACTATCACACCTGGCAAAACCCATGCCATGGTAGAAAAGAAACACATGCAATCCCATGCATGCCAAATCTAGCAAGGAAAATACACATGCAAGTTGATACCTGCAATGAAGCCTGTTGTAGCTGCTTGATCCTACCTTTCCCTGCTTGATCTTTGCTTCCTCTTGCCTTCTTTGCCTTTCTTGCTCTAATTCCAAAGTGCTACAAGAAAACCCTAAGTAACCAAGAGTATGAGAGAAAGAGAGAGAGAGAGAGAGAGAGAATAATGAGAGAGCTCCAAAACTAAACTGACCAAGTCTTTCCCACTGATCCTTAGAAGCCTTTTTATTAATGAGGCCTCTATTTTCTTCATTTTCCATTAGTTTCCTTCATTTTCCTCCTCACATGCAACCTATGACCTTTCACCTCCTTTTTCTCCTAATTTCCATTATTTTCCTTCATTTTCCTCCTCACATGCAACCTGTGACCTTTTACCTTCCTTTTCTCCTAATTTCCATTATTTTCATAAATAAATGTGCCAAAATACCTCTTTGCCTCTTTAATGCCTTATCCATTGCCTTTGCCAATTTCCTTAGCCATAAAAAACCAAATGAACACCCCCTAGGATGTCTTGCCCACCATTCAACTTGGAATACGTGTCCCATCATCCATGGCATTTATATATTTTTACATGGAATTTTCACTAGGGATGTTACATAGGACAAGAAGACACTAGTGAGTCTTCTAAACATAAAAGAAATGAATCATTTCACTTCTCACATAAATCTCCAAGAACTTCAGGGTCGATATTAGATCTCAGTCCCAAACCAGTCCATTTTCTAAATGGGCTTGTTTCATGTTGTCAATAGAAGCTCAATAAGAAACTACTCCTACTCCTAGTAGCCAAGGATCAACCTTTTTTTATTAATTTTGACTGTTTGAACAGAGATCAAACACTGATCTTACTGCAAATTATTAATGCATGGGCCAGTAAGAGAAAAGCTAACCTCAAAGCCACATGGAAGGATGTAGTCATACAGGTGACATGGGCATTAACAGGTAATCCTAGACTTTGGTGGGAAACATTGAAAAGATCTGAACAACTTGCAATCTTAAACAATGAAGATCCCCTTGAAGCAATGTTAATGGAATTACCCCATGAGTTTCTTGGTACTCTATCAATAGATTCAGACCATTATGAACAAATGTTCATAAGTCAAAGGTTACACAACCTAGATTTGTTAGATGAATACTATTGCACCATGCAAAATTTGTACTATAAAATCCTAGACCACCAAAATATTGCATATCTGCGTCATTATATAGTGTCAATGAACAAAAAGATTCCAGAGCTTGTTCACCAAGCACTTTCTTCTCAAAATGTCTCAATAGATACTCTATCCTTAGCTTCTTTACAACGACATATACTTCAAATTCTTAGAAACGAGTGTGCAGCTTATAAGACCCGTAAGAATGTCAAGAAACAACTAAGTTTCAGTCCTAATATTTGCAACTCTTTCTCATAACTTACCACTTTGGATGCTTTAAGAACTCCTCCAGAAAGAGTTCTCACATATCCCAAAGTCAGAAGTGCAACTTCTCCAAGCCACAATATAGATTCCCTAACCGTTCTAAAAGAAGAGAGCATTAAGAAAGAAAATTCCCAAAGAATACATATGTATTCAGAAGGAGGTCAAGACTAGCTAGGGAATCAAAATGTTTCATCTGTGGGAGAAAAGATCACTAGGAAAATAAATGTCCAGAAAATAACAAAAGAGGAATCCAGAACAAGATTATGGAGTTTTTCAACTCCTCACATAATCCAGCCGATTGGGATTTAGTCTCTGAATCAAATTTTGAGTTTGAATACTTTTCTGTAAATACTGCCTCTGATAGTGACATTGGAAATGCATTTCAAAAATTTTAGTAACAGATGACACTACAAGTGAAGGTGATTGTACATATCTCTCTGATTGCCTTATCTTTTCTTTTAATAATACTCAATTAAAGATAGCCAGTCTCAGAAGGCAGATGGATTCTCTCAATCCAAGCCTAGTTATCACAAGGGAACGGATCCAAGAGAAAATTAATGCACTGACTATGGAATCCCAACCTCATGAAGACCTTGATCCTACATAATGGTTTACGACAGAATCTGCACTAGAACCCAATAGAGAATTAGGCCACGATGTTGTCCTAACAAACATCAAAATACTTGAATAAATTTTACGAAGAGACAGACAACAATTGGTCAGCATAGCAAAACAAATTCAAATTAAAGTTCAGAAACTAGACGAACTTAATTCCAAATTTGTATCGTCTATCTTTGACAAAGCACACACAACAACTGGGTTGAATACAGAAGAAGAACTAGTGAAAGAAACTAGTGGCATTGGAGATAGTATGGTCATTCCAGTTTCCATCAAAATACCAGGATTCAAAAGCTACCAATTAGATGCCCAAATTGATATAGGAGCCATGAGTAGTTGCTGCAAATACAAAGTTATCCCAGCTTATTATTGGCAACCAACAAAGGTACATTTCAAAGCTATTAACAAACAACTCATGAAGATTTCTTATGTAGCTCTTGATTTTTCTATATATATTTCTTCAACAATTGTATATGTTACTCTGTATAATTATGACACTGGATCTGATATCCTTCTTGGTCAAGATTTTGTAAAGAGACACATGCCCATGATTGTTGATAAAGACCAGATCACATTCAATGTCCAAAATGAGAAAGTATATGTCCCTGTGACAAATACATACTCTATCAGGATTCCTCCTAATAATGTGGATACAATCACAGAAGCTATTGAAGACCTATCAAAAATAAAAAAATATTGTCAAACATGTTGAGCTACATGGGCAAGAAGTTCTCAAAGATATTGCATGTAAGCTTCAGACAGAATGCACAGCAGAGCATCCTGATGCATTTTGGTTCCGAGAAAAGTACTTTGTTTCACTTCCTTTTAGGATAGGGTTTGATCACAAACCACAAAAGGCCTCAGCCAACCACATGAGCCCTACAGAGCAAAATTTGTGCCAACAAGAAATCAAACAACTCCTAGACAGGAGATTGATTGAACCTTGCAAAAGTTCATGGGCATGCCCAACCTTCTACGTCAACAAGCACTCAGAACAGAAAAGAGGAAAAAAGAGGTTGGTGATCAATTACAAGGCATTAAATGAAGCACTAGAACCCATCAGGTATCCTCTACCCAACAAAGACATGCTCCTTGCAAAAATCTCAGGTGCTAATGTGTTTAGAAAATTTGATCTGAAAAGTGGTTTATGGCAGATAGGCATAAATCCTCAGGATAGATATAAGACTACCTTTGTTGTCCCAAGGAGGACAATACCAATGGACAATTAAGCCTTTTGGCCTGAATAATGCACCTTCTGAATTTCAGAAACGCGTGGAGGATATTTTTGATGATTTTGATTTTTTTATTTATATATTGATGATTTGTTAGTTTTTAACAGAGACATACAACAACATAAAAAGCATCTAGAATCATTTTATCAGGTTGTTTTCAAGCATGGCTTAGTTCTATCTCCCACTCAGGATAAGTTTATTATTGCTCAAACCAAGATTGAATATCTTGGATTATATATTTCCCAAGGGAAGATACAATTGCAACCTCATGTTCTGCAATCTATGTTAAGATTTCCAGACCAACTTCCAGATATCAAATCTGTCCAAAGATTCTTAGGATGTTTGAACTATATCCGACAATTCTATCCAGAACAAGCTAAGGATACCAGAATTCTTCAGCAAAGATTGAAAAAGGATTCAGTATGGCTACCACAGATGACTGAAGCAGTCCAACACATCAAAGATAAAATCAAGAATTTGCCATCTTTATCCCTTCTAGAACATGATTTACCTTTCATTCTAGAAATTGATTCTTCTGACTCCTATTGGGCTGCTATTCTTCTACAAAAGCATCATAAGAGAGATGAGGTTTGTGCTTATGCTTCAGGAACATTCCATCCTCCCATAAAGAAATACTAGTTGTTAAGAATGGGATTAAAATATTTTTCCTTTTCGTAAAAAGTGTGCATTTTACTGTCAAGACAGATCTCAAACATATGAAAGGTATACTGCAAAATAAAAAATTGTTAGAACAATGGAATTCCCGAGTCCTACAATGGGCACTCTGGCTCGAAGGATTTGATTTTGATATTATCTACAAAGCAGGGAAAGAAAACTATCTTATTGATATGATGACCAGAGAAGGAACAAGAGATCTAAAGGTTATACCAATCAAAAAGTTTGAGATAGGAGAAAGTTCTTCTAAAACCCAATCTCAAATCAATTTATGTCCATCATGCCATTATCAGTTCTGCTGGGATTGTTTTTCTCAAAAGATTTTATCACTGCCATAAGAGATCCAGAAAATGATTTTAGGAAAATGTTTCAATTCTGAGAATGGGAGACACAGTTATAACATCAACTGGAGCCTCATTAATAATAATCACATCTATTTTGGTCAAGACAGGGCAAACCACCCAACAATTGCTTATATCTTTGATCCAAGTATAACTTGGATGGATTATTATGGAATTATACAATATGTGAGAGCTTGGGGAAGAATTTTTATTGTAATGTATTGTGAAGATGTTGTTTCCCCTTTCAAACATTGGAGCCATTGGATGGATTTGCTGATGTATTCATTTGTTCCAAGGAAAGATGATCTTGGTAAAGTAAGCCCACATTAGACTTTATCTTTTCTTCATAAAGATATGCAAGAAGGTAGTGTGAGATATGACATCTTTGGATATGATCTTATTTATCAAGGTGAGTATTGATCACCCCTGACAGCTCTCCGACGGGCCACCACTTCAACATCAACATCGATTATTTTGGAGAAATTGGTATTCTACCAGCCAATTGTGATCCTTTTATTGCATCTTCATCCTTTTCAGCGTGCTTTGGACCTGAGCCACTTTGGCTCGCTCAAATCATACCTGGAATAAATCTTGATCCTCATCATGAAGTACCCATTGATTTTGATTATGAATATGATTATGACAGAAGTCCGAAAGGACAGGATTGGTAGACTCTCATTTCATCTTTCTCGAATTTCGAGGGGTTCACCCGTGAAGAATATCCTCCGTGTAGTATGGTGCAAGATTTACTTGCTTTCGTGAGTGTTGCACAGTTTACTTGCTTTCGTGAGTGGTGCACGATTTACTTGATTTCGTGTGTTCCTCCTCAAGAATCTCCACTGTGTTTACTTTTCCATAATCTGATTTACATGCTTTCATGGGTTCCTCCTCAGGAATCTCCAATGTGTTTACTTTTCCATAATCTGCTTTACATGCTTTCATGGGTTCCTCCTCACGAATCTCCATTGTGTTTACTTTTCCGTATTATTTTTTACTTTCTTTTGTCGGTTCCTCTTCAGGAATCTCCACTGTGTAAAATTTTCCGTAGTCCACTTTAAGTCTTATCTATAGAAGGACCTTATGAAAGTCATATCTTTAAGGATAGTCCTGGATGATTTGTTTTAGATATGATTTGAAATGATCATGTCTTTAAGGACAATCCTGGATGATTTGTTTTAGGTTGATTTGAAATGAAGAATCTAGAGAAACGAGACTTCCCTCAAAATTCCTATATAAAGGAAGGAAGGGCTCAATATTACTCACTTGTAAATTGATCAGAGTATTTCCATAATAGAAAGAGATTTTTGTGTTTTCAATTATGATCTTGTGAGTCTTTTTCTTCTGTGGATTATAAAGTGGTATCAAAGCCAGTCTTTATTATTAGAGCCAGTGGATTATATATATATATATATATAATGTAATTTGACCAAGTCAAAATGTTTACATTACGTAACATAAGTATAGTTATGAACTGAAATTTAAAAAATATTCACATATTTAACTCCTAAACATCTAATATCTAACATCTAACGCCTACACATCTACCCCATACTGAGCTATAGAGCGCCTCTCGACACAATTAATAATTATTCTTTAAACTACGAAGTCACATTGATAAAATGGACAATGTAAAAAACACAACTCACCCACACACACACACACACACACACACACACACACACACACACACACACACACACACACACACACACACACACACACACACACACACACACACACACACACACACACACAAAGTAACACTATGCAGTTTATATTATAAGAAATATGGTTTGTAGGCCAAAACCTGTTACATCGATTTCTTCATCTACATCTTCAACTGTCAAAGATTTCCAAAGATATCTTCTTATTTTCCCTCCTTTGGAACTCACTATTCTACATAAGCTATTATATGCGTACACTTGCCAAAAAACTCCTAAAAATTCTATGTATCGGAAAAACATAAATTTACCATTATTTTGGTTTTATTTTGCTCTGACTTCTGGTTTTTCTCGGTGAGACATTTTTCCCTTTCTTCCCAATTCTAAAAACTCTACGTATCGACATAACATAAATTTACCATTAGTTTGGTTTTATTTTGCTATGACGTCTGGTTTTTCTTGGTGAGACATTTTTCCCTTTCTTCTCGATTTGTATCCATCAGGTGTTTTCTATTGATTTTGGTTGAACATTCTGGTTCTGGTTCTTGAGATATTCTTCATCTACTTGGTCTTCCCAAGAGGTTGACTTTCCAACTTTCTGCTTGAGTTCTTCATGCAAGAGTCCATTTTCCACATTATTTAGTTGCTCTTCCTCTTTTCTTGAGTCAGGGAATCCTCTTGCATTTCCCCCTTATTCGTCTTTGGTGCTTCTTCTTTGTCAACACTAGCTTTAGATATGATTTATGATTCTTTTGTCCTCTAATTAGTCCCCATTGTGTTTTCTTTGATAGTGCCTTCTTCATATTTATTTTTCGAGCCTTTCTATTCCTAGAGCTCTTCCTCCTTATATATGTTTAGTGATCACCCTTCGCTCCTTCCCACCAATTTGACCTCTGGTATTTTCTTCGATCCTTCTCCACACTAATGCAACCATAGGTTATTTTATAATAATACTCGGTATTTGGACAATGACGACAAACTTTTCGAAGAGTGTTCCCCATAGATGTTAACGCCAGAATGTTCCACAAATGCAATGGGAGATTCAATAGTCTTAGCCAAACTAGAGCTATAGAGATTGAAGTTGTTATTGGATCGAAAGTGGGAGACCATGGATGCATGAATAAACCAACACTACCCCAAAACCACAAACCAGATTTGCAAATAACCTCTTTATCCTTGATGTTGTCAAAGACAACTACGAAAAAGCCTCGAGCCATGGGGTAAATATTCAAGTCATTTGATACATGGGACTTCCAAGGTTCATATATCCATTTATGCAGATCCGTCAATCGGAGCCAAAATCCTTTGAGGCAACAAACCAATCCTTGCTCTGAGAAAATGTAATATTCCTACTAGGAACTACAACAATAAGCAAAGAAAAATTTTCACACGCAATAAATAAAATTCAACATGCAACGAGGGCCCACAAATTTCCTCCAAAAATTGTGCAGATCTGGGCCATTTTATTATGTGTAGGAGGAAAGTATAAATCTGAATGGAATGTGTGCACCTGGGCTTGCTAACGCAAGCTTGACAAACCCTAGGTGAGAAAATGTGTTGCCCGAATGCTAAGGAGAACTTCCCCCTCTATTTTTGTGGTAGCCCTGGAAATCTACAACTGCTGACTGGAAAGATGTTGTTGTCTGGCTCCTCTATAGTGCCCAAAAAATTCTGAGAAATTGGCCTTGGCCTCTCCTCAAGAAACCCACAAAGGTCCAAAAAGGATTGAGCCTAGTTCCAACCTCTAAAATTCACCCCAATTATAGTGTGTTCCTTAACCAGCTGGGTAATTCGAACCCCCAGGAAATCCTGCTGCCCAAGTGCCCCAAAATGCTAAGTAACCTTCCCCCAAAATTCTCCTTATGCCTCCAAGCCAACTCAACTGCCAAAATCCATGAACGAGCCCTCACAACAAATGGGTCTCACAAAGGATTGCATAGGCCTAGTCTAGTCACTTATGCACTAACCCAGATGAAGGAAATTTGGCCTGCAATGTAGCCCCTCCAACCACTGGACAAACCACTGCAAAATTTCTACTAGAGCCCAAGGGATTGTGCTCCTAAATTCCGAAAAAGATGTTGCTTTGTAGCTCACTCACCTCAAAAATAAGTGGTCCTTTTCCTATGCCAAATCTGCTCCAGAATGCCACAAATTGACCTTTAGAATTACCTTTGGAACAACTCCACAATGCAACAATGGCTCCCCTTAGGTGGCACTCGAAGTCCATCGAAGAAAGAATTGATATTTCCCCTCGAAAACCTCGTGTGTTGAACAACACTTGTAGACTTGGCTCAACAATTCAAGCATGAAAAGTATGTTTGTTTTTCAAAGGTTCAAAAGCCCCAAAATGATGCATGCTCCTTGTTACACAGTAATTTGTCACCATTGGTCACCGTCCCTGTTACCTCTTTCCCGCACTTTGGAGGACTCATTCCGGGACTTGTGAGCAGTGACATAACTTGAAAACACTTGCATTATGTTCCCCTAAGTATGGACTTCATATGCCTTGAAGACATCTCCTGCAAAATATCCTTAAAAAGTCCCCTTTTTCCATTAGCGTGGATCCACAGTGTATCACCCGCGCCAATGAAGGAAATTCTCCAAAGAGGGCGCGCTGATTGGCGCTTTGTCTCAGAGTCTTACCCGCACCAACCAAGTTTGGAAAAGTTTGTTCACAAACGCACGCCCGAGAGTTTTTTCCTTTCGACTCATGTGGCTTTTCAGGGATAATGTCAATCTCATGGAGGTCGAGAATCATCATCCACAATAGCTTTTCGAGGATAATTCTTATCCCATGAATGTCTGGATTCATTGTATCTCTTCCTCCTCCTCCATCTATAAAAGCTTGTTCTGGTGCATTTGAAAAGCTATTTTTTGAGTATAGGGAGAATGATACTGTCAGAAGTCTGAGAGATTGTTGTTGAGTTTTCTTTGCATTCATAGTCAAAGAGAGAGAGAGGCTTGTTCCTGATCCCGACAAGCTTTGCAAGACATGTGTAGCTGATCACCCAGCCAAAGGAGGATTTGACGTCAGAACTTTGGTTGTATACTCCTTTGTTGATTATCAATAATAGATGACTATCATTATGGTTCCATTCTTGTTGTTCATTATAATGATGATTGAATTATATCTTTTCTGACCGATATATAATTGCATCTTTTGGGTTTTATGCTTGTATTCGTATCGTTATTTGCATGTGCAGGTGTCCATTCACGGAGATCGTGAGGATCGTGACCGGCCGGAGCAAAGGAATGGGAGCGTCAACTCTCCTACAACACTAGCATTGGAATCCAAGTAGGTTC
Source organism: Pinus tabuliformis (assembly GCA_031772625.1). Taxonomy (NCBI): domain Eukaryota; kingdom Viridiplantae; phylum Streptophyta; class Pinopsida; order Pinales; family Pinaceae; genus Pinus; species Pinus tabuliformis. Next base: position 680,426,090 of record CM062820.1, read on the forward strand.
TCGTAACACACCTTTAATTTGTAATTAGGAACTTGCGTGATAGCATTGTTTGATTGTTGCTAGACCCATTTTGGGCTAGTAGGGATCGCCTCTGTCCGCAGAGGGGATTTACCTCTCCAACAATTTGGCGACTCCACTGGGGAAGCTATTTGTTGTTTGATTCGTAAACTTTGGACGGAGCCTGAAGTACGGCTAGGTAGCCTTCGAAATGCTATTGCTCTGCATTAGCGAAGTAGATCAACGCCACTTTAGTCAATCTCCGGTTTGGTTTACGAACTGAACAACTTGGAGTTTGTCTTGCACCTTGGTTTTCTCTTGTTTGCTTGCTTAGATAAGCTTTCTGGGTTGGATTTTTAAGTTGTTTCTTGCTGCTTGGTCTGTCTGGATACTGTTGATCAGACCTTGGACTGCTTGATTTATTTTTAAGCCAGCAAACTTTATTAGCGCGATTTTTTACCTGACAGTCGCGCCAGTGGGCGCAGGTTGCACGAAAGCAACTCGCACTAATCCCTTACTAGCGCGAGTTACAGACTGACAGTTGCGCCAGTCCTGTGAACTTTGCCAGTTTGCTTGTTTGGAAGCCTTCTGAACTCGGATTTTTGTCTTTCCACATCTTTTTCAGCTACTTGAGTGTGTCAGAGCTCTGTTTGACTGGTTTTTTGACCTTCATCCTTCGGGTGTTTGCCTCTTTCCATCAATCTCATATCCCAGACCTAGAGCATCTAGTGGCTTTGTACATCGAGCCTTCCGTGGGAGTTTTTGGCTCTTTTATTGTCCAGTCGACTTCTTGGCTATTTTCGCACTTGTCTAGTGGTTGTCAAAACTTTTTATTGTGTACTTCGAGCAATCCACCTCTTTTTCGTTTGGATTTCGCTTGGCTTCGTTTGGGTTTAGATCACATAGCTCATTGAGGTCTTTGTGATTCTTCTTGGCTTGATAGATTGTCTTGGTATTTTAGACTTGATTCTATTTTCATTGAGTGAAGTTTGTCTGTTTACTCTTTGTTATCATCTCTCAAAATTTGTTTAAGTGCATTATGCCATTTAAAAAAAACAAACGATCTTTTTGCATTGCATTAGTTAATGGAAGTTAGCATTCTTCACTGTGATTAGCAATTAGTCATTTTAAAAAAGAAAAAGAAAAAGTTTCGTTTATTGCCATTAGCTGCATTAGAATCTTTGTTGATTATTTGATGATCATTTTGTTTGTTTGAAAGATCTCAACTCTTCTGTAGTTAGCATTCATCGAATGGAATGATACATTTTGGCATATAGCATGCATTTAGGAAATTGTGAGAGATCACATACGGTAGGACCTGAAAACTGAAACCTAATCAAAGATCAACTGTAAAATGAACTGAATGAATCTAAAAATGCATTGGAACTTAACGCATACATTCTAGAGGTCTAGGCTAGAGACGTGTTCCGGCGTCGTTAAACCTAGTCACTGTTGTTTCACATTATGGTTGGGTGATTCCTCCTTTTGTGACTCGATAGTGGTCTAGCACGGATTTGTGCTCCCACGTACCGTCGAGTATATGTGGAGACCCCACTAGGTTATCATCCTTTATCCACAGGAAGCCGTGTCTGCCGCCTTACAAGCCGTAATGCACTGAACACAGCATTCAGGAAGATTGACTGCCGTACGGAAAGTCCTTGGTTTTCATACGATTGCCAAGGTGTATAAGCAGTTTTACAGATTGTCTGGTAAACCTTTTGCCTAGTTTCTCCAGAGTAGTCACTTTCGTTCCTTTTCGGACTCCCTAAAAGAAAAGGTCCATCTGAGCATTTGTCACTTCGGGCTCACTAAATATTCGAAGGAGACTAGAGTCATCTTTTTGTCCTTTTCTCGACTCTTAAAACATGAAAAGGTCAAGTTATGTCCTCGCGTCTTAAAATTTTTTCGGCCACAATTCACATTTACCCGGTTAGATCTTGTTTGCGTTAGCTTGAGTAGGGTTCTTTCTCGTTTTCAATGGCAACCTTCCCTGAGTCTACCGGCCAAGGTGTTCCCCCGGATGGAAACCCTAGTCCATTTCCTTCTTTTGGAAATGCCAGTGCTCTATATATGGCAACTTTGTCTTTGCATGGGTTAACCATCGGTTTGCCCGTATGGTTGTTTTCAACCTCGGTGGTCCCGAGTGTGATGACTCCTGTTCCACCGTCTCCTCCACCCGAACAACATCATGTTGATTCCAAGGTGGACCTCTCCCCTTCTTCACCTGTTTCTGCGTCCTCATCTTCTACTTCGCCTGGAGAAAGTCTAGATTCAAGTAACCAGGTGGCTAAGAAGAAGAAGAAGAAGACGAAGAAGAAGAAGACTCCTAAGCGAGAGGTTAAAAGTACAACTCAAGTTGAGCCACCTTTTGCTCCTCCGCGGAAGGTCAAATTTCCTTGTAGGTTGTGCAATAAGGACCATCTTCTTCGCGATTGTCCTGGCATTCCCAAGGTCTTAGAAGTATGGTCTCGCGATCCGGCCCACCCCTCATCGTCCTCTAAAGCTCACGGCGATGCTACTCTATCAGCTAGAAATGGTAAGGGAAAAGGGAAGATTCGAATCCCTTGTAGACTTTGTGAAGGCAATCATCCCCTTCACCTTTGTCTGCTCATGGATAAAGCCTCTGTTGTCTTGGAAAGTCTCACAGCTCCTTCACCCCAACTACCCATTGGCTATCAACGTCTCTCTGCAGCCGCAGATCGTTCCCCTATTGACAAAGAGATCAATCAAGATTCCTCTCTTGTCCAGCCTCCTCTTCCTGAACCTGGCTCTGCCAAGTCTGTTCCAGACCAACCATTGGTCGGAAAGAGTGTTGACTCGAGTTCACCACCCGATCACTCTGTTTCAGAAGAGCATCACTCCCATGTTCTTCTCGTCTCCTCAGATTCTCCTGCATCCGAAAATGACTCTCCTATCCCAGCTGCTCCCGAGAGTCTTGCTTCGGTCCCTTTAGAGCAAGGGGGCAATCATACGATTCCCCCACCAAGTAGTTCAATCATTTCCTTCGACTGGAGTCGTTTGACCACCTCCCGCCTTCCATCCCATGTGCCTTTCTGGATCACGGTACACGCCTATAATAAGGCGATACCTGGCACTGTTTTGGATGAGGGTGCATCTGTCAGTCTTATGCCTGCCACTACTTGGCAAGCTTTAGGTTCGCCACAGCTTCAGCCAGTCGCACTGAATCTGACGGCTTTTGACGGAGGAACTAGTCAACCATTAGGGATCCTTCCAAAGTTCCCTATTACGTTGGGAGGCAAAACCATCTATATAGACGTATCGGTTACCCAAGGTGCTTTAGATTTCAGTCTTCTCCTTGGCCGTGACTATGTTTATGCCATGGGGGCCTTGGTCTCTTCACTTTTCCGTGTGGTTTGCTTTCCACACGATGGAAGGATAGTGACTATAGATCAATTATCGTTCGTTCGTCCCCCGGTGCCTCTTGCGCAGTTGTCATCCCCTCCTGGTTTTCATCCACCAGTTGCATCTGCCCCACCACAGATCAACTACGTGGCCACTTATCCCGTGCCTGGATCCAGTGATGCCGCCATTGTGCATAGTGTCCTGACTTTCGAGATGTTACCCTTCCACCCAGAGTGGCACTCTTGGAAGCCCCGACTTCCTGTTCATTATGATGAAGTTCGGGCGGAGCATAGTTCGTTTTCCTATGTCAAGCTCCTTAAAAAATGAAACTAGGTCTATCGGAGCATAGTTCGTTTTCCTGTGTCAAGCTCCTTAAAAAATGAAACTAGGTGTCCGAGGATAGTTTTGATCTTGTGGCGACCTCGTTAAAAAATGAAATAAGGGTTATGAGGATAGTTCTTTTCCTCTGTCAACCTCATTAAAAAATGAAACAACTCCCTTTCCAAATCGAGTCTTTTGATTAAGATCTCGTAAAATACAAGTCAAGTCTTTCATAGATCTCGAGAGTGAACCTTCATTCCATCCACCTCGTTGAATGCAATGAAGCTTGGGGGGCATGTACCTCGATTTGCGTTATTATGTTGGGGGCATGCGAACTGATAACAAGCATAGTTTTTCGTTTCAAGCTTGTGTAAACATGAAACCGAATCTAAGTAGAGTTCTCCATGGTTCAAGCTTGTGTAAAAATGAACCCATACCCAATTTACATCTCGTGATTGCCATTTTTATCCGCCACATTCTGCTAGATGAGCCTTGGTTGTTTCATTCCATTGCCACCATCTCTTTGGCTTATCATATGCTTTCACTTGATTGTTTTTCCTTTCCTGAGGAACCACAGCGATGAGTGGTTTTATTAGCCAGCCTCTTGACCATTACATGTTTTGAGCAGTTCCACCATTACCAGAACCAGTTGCTACCTTTTATACCACTCGTTCCTCTAGGACGAGTCTCCTTTAAGCTCTTTTCTAACTCGTAAAAGATGAAAAGATTGCCGAGTATTTTCCTTTTTTGACTCGTTAAAGAGAATAAAAATGGAGGTCTACTTTCAGCTCTTTTCCGACCGATTAAAGACGAAAAGATTGCTGAGTTTTTCCCTCTTGACTCGTTAAACATAAATAAGAGGTGGTCGTCTTTAAACTCTTTTCTGACCATGTAAAAACGAAAAGATCGTCGGACCTTTGTCGTTTCAGGTTCGTTAACGGTTACGAAGCGACTTGATATCGATCGCTTTTTTACTTTTTTAGGTCGAAGTCACTAAACATGAAAAGTACTCCGCGATCGTAATGGTTGGGCGGTTCTTTCGAGCATTGTTTTATACTTTTTTGGGCTCGCGAGACACAACTTTACGAAAAAGGACACCCCTGGAGTTTTCTTTTCTGCTATCTTTTCAAACTCTCTAAACATGAAAAGACGTTGAGTTCTTCCTTTGTCAGACTCGTTAAAACTTGACGACATTGGAGCCCGTGAAGATGACATTACAAGCATATGCTATCCCCATCAAGCTTGTAAATAAAAATAATTGGGGTACTCGCCAGAAATGGTGGGGGAAAATGGAACCATAATTATTGTCATGTCGGCAGTATGTCGCTCTTGAACATGGCACTTGTCTGCTTTCGTGTCTGGGTGGGGATATCTCATCTCATTTTTCACTTGCCTCCGTGGATTTGGGTAATCCTGTTTGACCTCTCATCTGCTCATTGCCTCGTCACCATGACCTCTGATCCATTGATGTCAAATACTGCCAATTCCACTGTCGTGTCGCCGATATGTTCAAGAGAAGTTGACCTCTGCAAAATAACAACCTCCTTCTGATAGTTCACACAATTTTGATCCACCACAATATTCTTTCTCTGTCTCGTGTCGATGATGTGGGAAACACTATGGCCCACCTTCGATCAAGGTCACTTCCTGTCGACTTCAACTCATTATCCAAGAAGCTGATCTAGAGACTCCCTTCCGGTGCCTTGGAGCCTGCATGCCTCAATGGCAGGTTCTTCGTGTTCGACGTGAGGTTTTCATCATTGGCCTCCGATCGAATGATTCTACGGGTGTTCGACGCCAGCTCACTGATTCGCACGCCGTAGATTGTACCTATAGTACCTTGAGGGCCATTGTCATTATTGGTGGTACCTCTCGCGTCTGTTAACAGTTTTCATTATTGACTGGTAATCAGACGATGTTCATGCATGTTCGACTTCAGCTCATGTATTCGCATGCTTGAACTTGTACTTTTGTTCGGGTCGAGATGGAGCGCAAGACCCTGGTTTTTGTCTGTTGGAATCCAGGCTGTGATTTTGTGGATTCTTGTTACATGACTCATTCACTGGATGGCTGTGACCATACTTAAGTCTATTCATCGATCCTAACCGGATGGCTGCGCCCATACCATGGATCTAGATTATTATATACTCTGTTATGGATGGCTGCGACCATACCACATATATCATGTACTTGAGCTATCAGTTGTATCTCTCTATGCAGATTCTCCGGCGGCAGCTGCATGTGTTCTTGTAAAGCATTTCACCCCTCTCTCTCTCTCGGGCCTCATGCTTTAGGGGGCATCTGTTACACAATAATTTGTCACCATTGGTCACCGTCCCTGTTACCCCTTTCCCGCACTTTGGAGGACTCATTCCAGGACTTGTGAGCAGTGACATAACTTGAAAACACTTGCATTATGTTCCCCTAAGTATGGACTTCATATGCCTTGAAGACATCTCTTGCAAAATATCCTTAAAAAGTCCCCTTTTTCCATTAGCGCGGATCCACAGTGTATCACCCGCGCCAATGAAGGAAATTCTCCAAAGAGGGCGCGCTGAATGGCGCTCTGTCTTAGAGTCTTACCCGCGCCAACCAAGTTTGGAAAAGTTTGTTCACAAACGCACGCCCGAGAGTTTTTTCCTTTCGAATCATGTGGCTTTTCAGGGATAATGTCAATCTCATGGAGGTCGAGAATCATCATCCACAATAGCTTTTCGAGGATAATGCTTATCCCATGAATGTCTGGATTCATTGTATCTCTTCCTCCTCCTCCATCTATAAAAGCTTGTTCTGGTGCATTTGACAAGCTAGTTTTTGAGTATAGGGAGAATGATACTGTCAGAAGTCTGAGAGATTGTTGTTGAGTCTTCTTTGCATTCATAGTCAAAGAGAGAGAGAGGCTTGTTCCTGATCCCGACAAGCTTTGCAAGACATGTGTAGCTGATCACCCAGCCAAAGGAGGATTTGACGTCAGAACTTCGGTTGTATACTCCTTTGTTGATTATCAATAATAGATGACTATCATTATGGTTCCATTCTTGCTGTTCATTATAATGATGATTGAATTATATCTTTTCTGACCGATATATAATTGCATCTATTGGGTTTTATGCTTGTATTCGTATCGTTCTTTGCATGTGCAGGTGTCCATTCACGGAGATCGTGAGGATCGTGACCGGCCGGAGCAAAGGAACGGGAGCGTCAACTCTCCTACAACACTAGCGTTGGAATCCAAGTAGGTTCTCGTAACCCACCTTTAATTTGCAATTAGGAACTTGCGTGATAGCATTGTTTGATTGTTGCTAGACCCATTTTGGGCTAGTAGGGATCGCCTCTGTCCGCAGAGGGGATTTACCTCTCCAACACTCCTCCTATTTATCCATGAGATTCTATTCTCCATGTTGGCCCCATGCATCGACCCCCTCTTGACTTTCTCCCTCCAAAAGTGCGAATTGTTCCAAGGGGTGCGTATTCCCCTTGGGGTGGCCCCCACCATCCACTAAGAGTTCAATTTGATTCACTTCTCCTATGTTGGAGCCTTCCTTAGCCAACATTTTCAAGTGGGGCCCTCCTAACCCACTTTTCCTAACTTAGTTAGGAACCAAAAATGTAAAAATTGAGCAAAAACAGATTTTCACTTAGTAATATTTGCTAAGTGGGAATGTCACAATCCTCTCCGCCAAAATATTTCTTGCCGTCAAGCAACTATAGTGATGGGTGTTGAATTATTTTCTCACCCTCCCAAGTGGCACCCTTAATGTGCAGGTTCTTCCACCTGATTAGAAACTCCCTGATAACACCTCTCCTCAATCTCCTCTCCCTAGTCTCTAGAATAACTCAGGCTCAATAACGAAGATGCCCATCGTCATGCAACAGATGTAGCTCAGTTGCTTCTATCAGATTTTGTCTCAATACCTTCTTGAGGCATGAGACATGGAAAACTTTGTGCACCTTGCTTCCAGGTGGAAGCTCTAGGTCACATGCCCCCTCACCAATCCTTCCAATCACCTTGTAGAGCCCATAAAAACGTGGATGTAACTTCTCGGTCCCCTTCTACTTTAGCGTGGACTGCGTATATGGTTGGAGATGTAATAAAAACAAGTCTCCCACCTCAAAATGTCTCTCAACCCGGTGCTTGTTTGCATACATTTTCTGTTGATTTTGGGTTGTTTGCAAATTATATTTGAGAGCCTTAAGGATGTGTTGGCTCTCTTATATCCAATATTTGGCCCTTGCGTCCCGTCTGTCTCCAAAAAAATGATAAGAAAAAGATAAAGTATCATATCCATATAAGGCTCGAAAAGGTGACATACCAATAGACATATGATATGTAGTATTGTAGCAATACTCCCCCAAGTGCAACCGTCTCTCCCAAGCTCATTGCTACCTTGTCACATAGTTTTGCAAGTATCCAAGCCACTTATTAATTATCTCAGTCCGCTCGTCTATCTGAGTGTGGTAGCTAGTATTGGGAGTGAGATCTATGCCCACCAGCCTAAACAACTCCTGCCACAATGCTCCCATGAAGCGTCTGTCCCTGTCACTGACTATTGCCTTGGGGAGACCATGCAACTGCAAAATATCCATGAAGAATATCTCCACAACTTGCGAAGTGGTTTACCTGGTGGGGATAGAAAAGGCGTGGGCATACTTCGTCAATCAATCCAACACCACATATACTCAATCATGGCGCCACACCATAAGGAGTCCTATGATGAAGTCCATCAATATGCTCTCCCACTTCCCCTCAAGAGTGGGAAGCGGTTGTAGTAACCAAATAGGATGAGTCAACTCCCCCTTTGTTATATGGAATTTGCATCTACGAATAAACACATTTTCCCTAGGTGGGTGACTACACCTAGAACAACAGAAAGAAAGTAGTTTAACCTTTTCCTATAGTAGATAGATGAGATGAAGGAACTTACTTGTAGTCTTTTGCTTCCTTGATCTCTTTTGAATCGCTCCCGTCACTCCCACTTGAACTAAATCCGCTCAAAAGGTACCTGTATCAAGAGAAACAGAAACAAGAAACGATCAAAGCATACATGATCTATCTACTATAAAACAATGGAATCGAAGACATTGAAACACATAATCATCATAGATATGAACAATAATATGAGAAAAGGAATAAACTCTTTATTAATGTAGAAGGAAGAGTATCACCCAATACAGTTCGATCCTGTGCCACTCCTCTAGCTTTAGTACAACCCTCGCCACATCAAAAGCACACCATTCCAGCAACATAACATTGCTTGACATGAAATCAATTCTCAAACCAACAGAGTTTCCTTAAAAACTTCAGATTCTCACCCCCTGATCACTATGATGAGTGCTCAATTTATAGGAAATGGAGGTGGTTTTGTCATAAATGAGGGTATTGAATGGCCTTCAAAACTTGGAGTTAGTTTCCATGGAGCAAGTGATGAAAGGATAAGAGGTTAATGGATCCTTAGCCTATCCAATTTCGAGCTCATAGGAGGATATAAGAGATGGGATCCTTCTAGAATCATCAAGAATCAAGGAATATTTCCAGAACCCTATGCAAATTTCAATAAATCTCACCCAGCATAGGTCAAAGAGGGCCTAAGTGCACTGCAGTGCAGGCCAGAATGGCCCTGCCTACTCTGCAGCGCAGTTACCCCTGACCAAGGCAGTGCTGGTGTCCCAAGGAGGCATTTTAGGAAGGCTTTAGGCCAAGAAAATTTCATAGAATGAAGCATTCAACGAGTTGGCTTGTCTAGGGCATGTAACAACTGAATTAGGGTTTGATGAGCCCTAATAGTACTAATCTGAATGTCGGGAGTTATGTGCCCAAATAGACCTGTAACAGTTCCCCCCTAAAGCATGAAGTCAAAAATGATAATATCGAGTGATATGCTTTACGATGTGACGGAGAGGATCTGAAGCGGACAGTGACCTGCATTGATTACAATACACAACATCATGATTTTTTGAATTTTTCATGAATTGCTAAGGGAAGACTTACCCATGCTCAGCATATAAACTTTCATTACATGTACATAAATAGTCGTCTACAAATATATACCCATGATGGAATGACCATCTATGTAAATCCATCGTACAGATGATTTAGTACTCTCCTGAAATTGCAGCCCGGATGGATGAAACTAGACCCGGGGTCTTCTATCTCATCCAATCATTTGCTCAAATACGAGTCTAACCATGTGAATATGTGATCTGAAGTCGAATATGGGAAGACAGTGCCTGATTACTAGCCAATGATGTAAGATGTTAATAGACACGAGAGAGATCACCGATAATGATAATGATTCTCAAGGTACTGCAGTACATTCTGCATGGTGTGAATAAATGTTTTGACGTCGAACACCATACAAAGTATTTTGGTCGAAGGCCTGTGATGTCAACCTATCACCGGAAGCAAGAAAATTGCCATTGATGTATGCAAGCCCCAAGGTACTGGAAGGGTGTTTCTAAGTCTACTTATTGGATAATGTGCTAATGTCAATAAGAAGTGACTCGTCGCAGGAGGGCTTTGATGTATCCCAATTCAACGACATGAAACGAGGGTAATGATTTTGGAGATCGAATTTGACTGACGATACAAGGTTCAAGAATGTTGGTCATGAAAATGAAGGTTTATGAGTATTACAAAGGATGAGTTTTACTGAGTGACTTCTCTTGAACATGTCGGTGACACTGAATAAATTGGAAGCATTGACCCAAAACCAAAGTGATGGACGGTGCGATAGACCATAGGTATGATAACCATAAAGCAGATAACCAACCCAAATAGTCACAGAGATGAAGTGAAATTTTCATGTTCAAGAGCGACTTGCTACCATAAAGTGATTTATTCCTTTTCCCATTTTCACCAGTCATTGCTGACCAGTACCTCTTAATTTTTTAACAAGCTTGAGGAGGATAACATATGCTTGTAGTATAATTCCACCTTTTGAGTGAATCCATCACTATGTGATGTTTAACGAGTCTAGCGAAGGTGAAACTTGGTCTTTTCATGATGGGCAAGTTTGTCGCTATTTGATGTTTTAACGAGTTTAACGACAATGAGAACTCAATCATTTTCATATTTAGAGAGTTTAAAAAGGGACAAAAAGAAAACTCCACAAGTTCTTTTTCGTAAGTTTGTCTCTCAAGTCCGAAAAAGCGTAAAATAATACAAGAGAGAACCTATTGACCATGTTCGATCAACGTATTCCTTTTTCATAAATAATCTCTCAGTCCAGAAAAGGGTTAAACTTACACTGAGTAGATGTCGTTTCCAATCCGTTAACGAGCTGAAAAGGACAAGCGCTCGACAATATTTTCATATTTCGAGAGTCTGAAAAGAGCTTAAAGAGGACTCCAAGGGGGTTCCTTTTTCGATGTTTAACAAAGCTAAAAAAAGAGATAAAAGTATGCTTTGTGGTCAATAGTACAATTCATGATCGTGCACGTCAAATTCACTATATTAGCTGTAAATCTGTTCAAAGAAACACCAAACGGATTAAACATACCTGTTTCATTGGTAAAAATGGGTAAAAAACTATAGTTTACTCACTAAATGAACATGATATAATCATAAAACAATAATTTACCAATTCATTTTCACCATTTGATATTTACCATTCAGTTTTGTGCTCTGAACCAGTTTTTACCTCGAACTTCAGCAGCTGATTGCGAGAGATTTTGTGGATCATTTGTCACACCGTCAGGACCAGGTAGGAGATCTACCTTTTCTCTTCCATTTAAGTTCATTATTTTGCAGTTTCAAGCAAGTTTTTTAGGGTTTTGGGGTCCCTAGGGAAAATATACCTTGCCCTAGGATCAACGTAGCCTATCACATTGAAAACTGCACTGCAGTGCACCCAAACAGAAGGGTACCTACTCTGCAGCACACTGTCTCAAGGCTTGGGCTGCGCTGGGTGCAGTTGAGAAATTTGTTCCTCCTATTTTACCCAAAAAATCTTCAATTTTTTGCATGAAATGGATCCTAACTAAGCTTATGGTTTGATTTCAGGCTTTGATTAGATCATAATGACTATTACTTGGTGTAAAGAAAGCATGAAGAATAGGATATGGTTGCCCTAAATGCTCAGGGTACTATTGAGGCCCTCAGAGACTATGGGTTACTCAAATACTTCAAGTTGTCCGGGATGAGGCAACAACTAGAACTATTGCAGTTCTTAGTTCATTCATGGGATCTAGTGGATCAAGCTTTTCACATAGGGGGGCAAAGTTGATGAAAGGAGACTTTTGGGGTAAACCAATTTCCCCTTTCTTTATAAAATTCGATCCTGAGGCATATGGGTTATGGCCCACAAACCCTATCGGAAGCATTTAAATAGCGCTTTGTCTTTAAAGCCAGGACCATACACTTATTCAGGTTTTCCTTTATTAACTCGGGACCATTCATTTATCAAAATACAAAGGATTACATGGGAAAACCCACAGCTAAACCATAAGGCCGAACTTCAAAATTTATACACCCGCAACCATAATTATCGGCGGGTCCACTCTCAGTCCATTGCCTTCCCGCTGTCCTTCTATATCTCTGATCTCCAATCGGCTGATCTCCGCCGTCCATTTCTTCTATGATCCAACGGTTGATGTCTTTTCCACTCATCAAACTAGCACGACACTCCTCCATCGTTGGTCTGTGCTTAGTGGATTTGACGATTCATAGCGATTTTAGGCAGACAACTTGTGCGAGGATTAACCACTTGATAAGCGGTTTCCTCTCTCCTCCTCGTTGCTACGTGTCAATCACTAAGTGGAATTGGGTGCCAACCCGAATTACCATTTACCACTTGTGACCTCGCCCGAAATACCATTCCTGTGGCGAAACCACTTCCTTCGCGAACTAACTCTCACACATCTAAGATTTGCGATGACCATTGATTTCTTCCATCGGACGGTACTCACTCACTTCGGGTTTAGCTCAAGTTTTATCGGGTTTTCCTTTGTTATGCTTGGACTTAGTGTTTTAACACAATTTCTCTGCCATTTCTCTGTTACACACGACATCACTCTATATAACAGTTAACTCAATATCTTTGGATCGCCATCGATCCTAAATTGATCGATGGTCGATCAACACGCTTACCACACAGGACTTTAATCCATTGATGCATATATATATGACATACATATAGGCGCACAATTTCACAGTGAACACACATTTTCCTATTATACGCAACATAGTTACATTCTAAGGAATTTCAGCCTTAGGCACAAGTTCCTTCTCGATTACATTTTGATTACTCTTGGCTTACAAATATTTCTCTATCACTCTCTGTCTATTGCTCTATATCTCCGTTGAACACGCAGGTTCATCATATATATAAGGAAACATTGGATCAGATCACTGTGAAGGATCCGATCACATCCTTTCCTCAAAACTCTTAACTAATCGCATACATGGCAGATTACATTTAAGATAAGTCTTCTAGAGACTTATCGCTTCCATCATTTACTCTGTTTTAAACAGAATTTCCCTGGTTTAGCTCTGATGGTCCACGTCCTCTCGTTCTCCGCTTTGGATTCCTCTTTAATGAAGAGTGTAAGATGCTCAGGTTGTCCAGGATGAGGCAACAACTAGAACTATTACAGTTCTTAGTTCATTCATGGGATCTAGTGGATCAGGCTTTTCACATAGGGGGCAAAGTGCTCCCTATATTGATCGATGATGTTTACTTCCTTACAGGATTGTCAAGACGTGGTGCCCCCATATCTCTTTCAGGTTCTGCCCGTGGGGGTGAATCAATGAGGGACTACATTCGACAGTTCTATTGGCCAGGTACATAGCTAGCAAAGATGGGAAGATCAACATCAGGGATGTTCGTGATTTTCCTTTGCGAACAATCCTTTTCACTATCGCAAAGTTGGCAGGTAGTGCGACACTTCATCTGGTGAACAGATCATATATGCAGTTTGCACTTGAGTGCCTTGAGCCAACTGCATTCAACTGGTGTGAGGCAATTCTCTCTTCGATGAAAGAGAAACTGACCAAAGTAAAGAGCGGTAAGACGAAGAATTTTAGCTATGGTTCGATCTTGATTTCCTTCACCTTAGAGAGAATTCTATTGATGCAGCCTCAACATGTATCACTGAGTTTGACTAATCCTAGAGATCCATGGATGCAGAGATGCGTTGAGTTGATGGTTCGACATGCTGGTCAATCATGAATCTCATTTCCTCCTACATTCTTCAGTTGGCTCAGTCAACAACACATTTTCATCGAGGAGCATCCGCATGCAGGGATGGACTTTTGTGGAGATACAGATTTGAGGCTACCAGTGGGTGCTCAATGGGGTGCTATAGGTAAATTGTTTTGAACAAATGTTTTTAATTTTTAAGTTTCTACATGCTTTTGTGTTTTTGATGTTTCCAAGACTAAACTAAAAATGTTCTCATGCATGTAGATGTTGGTACTGTTTGACCAATGGGTCATCAATAAGAGGTGGCTGAACTAGCTCGGTAGAGCAATTCTCTAGGGTTTGGATTTGACCGAGAGACTGGCAGAGTTGCAGAATCATATAGAAGGGTTAACTCTCGATATTCTGGATGTCTAGATCGAGGAGTTACCGATGAGGATGTAGCGCCATACTATTGGTGTACCTAGCCGTTGGATGAGGCTATTGCGCATGATAGCTCAGGCTATGCCCTATTATCATGAGCATCATTAGGTCTACTTAGGATGTTTTTCTATATGCATTTTGAGTTTTGAGGTCAGATGACCAAAATGTCTTGGACAAAAATTTTGTAAAAACTTTTAAATCATCTATCTATTTTACTTCTAATGTTTTTATATGGTTATGTGTTATCCTATTCAAATATTGATGTGAATTGAAAATTTACTTTTTACATGTGTTGTAAATGTCTGTTTAACACATAATTTGCTAAATCAGTTAATGTGTTAAAGTTTCTGGAAATGTGTTGATATTGCATGTAATCAAAATGTCTTTCCAAGAGATGAACCCTAAGGAACATACGATAAATTTTCGGATTTCAGATGGTATAAACATTTGTAAGTTGTAGTACGACAAGTTGTGAGTCCAGCCTAATGATGATTCGGCGAATGCCAAGTGAAATCGCATCAAAGAGGAGTTCGATCAATGTGCTCTACTTAGCGATATTGTTCGTAGAACGACTGATACAAATCCCTTGAAAACTCACTAACTCTCCACTTGGAGTGAATATAGCCAATGCTGCAGAAGATAGGTTTTGCGTGCTACGACTAGCACCATCAGCATAACCAACAAATGGTTTCAAAGATTCCGACATCTGCAAAAAATGTATAGCGGATTAGTTAACCACATAAAACTCTAAAAGTCACACTTTAACACACACATATGCAATCAAAGTATATATACAATGTTTATTACTACGCAAAATCATGCATAGTAACGTTTCAAATACAACCCATTTTGGGGCTGAGACAATGGAATTCCATCATAATAAACTAACTCATAAGTGCCTTTTGCCAAAAAACACTTGACAATATAGGGGACCATCCATAATGGTTTAAATTTCCCTACTCCTAGTTTATCAGCTTCTTGATCATAAAGCAAGACCGTGTCTCCTTATGAGAAAATGAGAGGCTTGACATTTCGGTCATATTGTGCCTTTATTCATTTCTTATGTGCTTCATTAGTCGATGCACATTCACGACGTGTTTCATCTAGATGGATGAGTTCTAAGAAATGTGCTTCTTCTTTAGAAGTGTCGGGTAACAGGTCAATCACGAGTTTTAATTATGAAATTTCACATTGTACGGGCAAGATTGCCTCCAGACCATACACCAATTGAAAAGGTGTGAATCCGGTTGCATTTATTACGGAGGTTCGGTAAGCCCACAAAGCCGAGTACAAGATTAAATGCCAGTTTCGTTTATGAACTCCTATCATTCGTTGGTGCATTCTCTTAAGGATTTTGTTGATAGCTTCATCTTGTCCATTAGCTTGTGGATAATAAGGAGTAGAACTATCATGTGAAAGTCCTAACTTGGAAGTCAATTCGGTCATGATATGGTTGCGGAAGTGCGAACCATGATATGTAACTATAGCTTGTGGTACACCAAACCATGTAACCACATGTTTGAAGAAAAAAAGAGAAGCCGTCTCACCATTGTTTAATGTAGGCATGGCCTCGGCCCATTTCGTAAAATAGTCCACAACGATAATAATATACCCATGCCCCCCGGCCGAGGTAGGGTTACATGTCATAAAATCGATGCCCCATTTTGCAAATGGTCCAACAACGACGATAGGATGTAGTGGTGCAGGTGGTAATCGTGTTTTGCGGTCAAAAATCTGGCATGCATGACAACTTTTGAAAGCGATAATACAATCGTTGAATATAGTTGGCCATAAGTAACCATCACAAAGAACTTCTATGTGGTAGCATAACCAGATAAATGTCCACCACAAGCACTAGAATGGAAATCATTCAAAACTTTCTCGGCTTCCTCATGAGTGAGGCACCTCCGTAAAATCGTATCGATACCACGATGGTAAAGGGTGTCACCAATGATCAGATAATCTTTGGCTTGGTAACGAATACATCGCTGTTGCGAGCAAGAGGTATCGGGCCGGAAAGTTTGGGTCTGGAGATAGATCAGTATATCTCCATACCACGGGTCAGAGACTCATTGAGAATTGATGGTTCCATTGTTGAATCGATATCAGTAGAGGGAAGGTCACAAAGAAGCTCGACGAAGACTAGAGATTTCTTTGATTTGGATTTGATGAATTCCAAATCAAATTATTGCAAAATGACAATCCATTTTGAATATTTCCCCCTCAACAATTGACGTGAGATAATGTATGTCATAGGGTTGCAATCCGAAATGACAGTGGTCTTTCGGAGCAATATATAGTGGCGAAATCTCTGTACAGTAGCCATAACTAACTTTTCGACATAAGACTACTTAACTTCCGTATCATTGAGATTGTGACTCAAATAATAGATCGAATGTTCAGTCCCATATTCTTCTTGGACTAAAACCATAGTAATGGTTGTATCTGCAGCGGCGAGATACAGAAAATAGTCATTTTTATAATTAGGGGCATACATTAATGATGCTCGAATCAGGGTATCTTTGAGAGAATCAAAGGAAGCTTGTGCAACCTGGTCCCAATGGAAGGGTATCCCCTTTTTCAAAAGATGAGTAAATCCTTTAGCCATTTCAACGTAGTTGGGAATGAACCTCCTTAGAAAGTTAGCCTTCCCTTGGAGTCTCTGTAACTGTAGTAAATTGGAAGGTGGAGGCAGATCAAGAATTGCCTTAACCTTCAAAGGGTCGAGTCGAATTCCTTCTTTAGACACTACGAAACCAAGCAAATGACCAGAACCAACACAAAACACACATTTATGTGGATTGAGTCGAATTTTGTAGTGTTGGCACTGTAAAAAGATAGCTCTCAGATGTTGCGGGTGATCAACCCGTTTTCGTGAATGAGCAGGTAAATCATCTAGATAGGGTTGAACAATGTGTTTGATGTCATGGAAGGCATAATTCATTGCCCTCTGAAAAGTTTCCCCAACGTTCTTCAAACCAAAAGGGAGTTTCCTATATGCGAATGTGCCCCAGGGACAAATAAAAGTAGTTTTATATTGGTCTTCTGGGCGGATATTGATCTGATTATAGCCGGAAAATCCATCCATAAATGAGAATATTTCACATCCGACACAGTCATCAATTATCTAGTCGATAAAGGGAGTGGGATAGTTTTCTTTTGGACAAGCGTTATTAACATCCCTATAATCAACACACACTCGTATTGTTCCTTGTTTCTTCATGACAAGAACAAGATTGGAAACCCAATTGGTAAGAGGAACGGGGTAAATGAAACCAACATGCAAAAGTTTTTCAATTTCTGCTTTTATGGCAGTAGCCTTCTTTGGATGAACAGGACGAAGGCGCTGTCATACCAGTTTGACATCAGGATACATTTTAATTTCATGTTCAACTATACTAGAATCAATACCTGGAATTTCCTCATATGACCAGGCAAATATATCGCGGATTCACGGGAAAGAGCACGGTAAGTTTCAAGTTCCAATAGAGAACAAGATTTTCTAACGTGGATATTTTCTACAATTCCAGGTTTGGTTGAAATGTCGATAGATGTGGTTTCTTCGATATTTGACAAGTTTCGTTTGGAATCAACTGTATATAAATACAAAATTCAAAAGGAAATCAACAATTAAAAGGTGATTTGGTTCATTTGGAATATCTTCTATGTGATCTGGAAGATGGGATCGATGATGATAATCTGCCCATGGTTCTTCTTCTGTCATCATTGATTGGATGATTCCTTCATCAGTAGAAAATGTACGTGAAAAAGGATTAGAGGAAGTACCATATTCTAATGAATGATCAACCCATACAATTGGTGATAATGGATTTGGGTTTGCCGCACAAGCCAAAAAGATTGATTTCTATGCAAGCTCAATGGGGCTTAGCGGCATGGTTTCATTATACATATCATCTTCAGAATTATTGGAAATCTTCCATGAATCAGATGAAGTGGAAGATATCATGTTACAAGTCTCAACTTTTGCAACTTCCACCATTTGTGATGGTGACGGTAGCGAAAAAGTACCCATTAGGGAAGAATCTTTGAAGAGACCTACTCCAATGTTTTGAAGAGATATCGGGGGTTCGTGAACTAACGAAATGCTTCCAGTAGCCTGTGAGGTAGACGCGAAGAAGCTGAGTTGATTAATTGCTGTGATTCCGCCTTTATGAGGGAAAGAGATCATAGGAAAGTATGTCGAAACCACAACAACCATAGCATAAACCCAAGATCTTCCTAGAAAAATGTTGTAGTCAAGGGGTCATCAACGACCTCAACTTCAACAATTACAGTTTTTCCCCCTAGTTCTATCTGTAGGTTACTTAAAATTCCACAAGGCGAATAAGTGTGACCGTCAAAAGCTTTTAACGTTGTAGGTGATCTTGAAAAAGGCAGTGAGCTAAGTGTTTTCCAGAAATTCATCGACATGATACAAGTAGATGCACCCTTTTCAACGATGGTTCGATGAACGAGTTTATTCAAAGCCTTTACTTGGATAAGGAAAGCTAATTGATCTACTAATTGTGGCGTATATCCCGCATGGTTAAAAACCATAAGATTGGAATTTGTTAGATCAATTCCATCAATTGCTGACAATAAATCCTACTTTTGGGAGGGACAGTTTTGAAGCACCTCAGCGTCAACATAGCAGAAGGTGACTGAGCCAAATCTTCTACTATGTTATAATTTTGTGCTGCTTAAGCTCAAGGGTTGAATGTAGAGTTATGTACAACTCCTTTGGGCGGTTTTATTGTCAACTCTGGTGCAATAGGTGGTGAAATAAGATCAGATGAAGTCGAAGTCAAAGTATTTGGTTGATCTGAAGCCTGGTTATTCGATGATGAAAATGGATTACTGTAATCTTTACTTCATGTAGACACCAAAACATCAATTTTAGGCTTAGAGGCGGATAGTATAAGCACTTGTGAAGTGGAAGCATGATTTGTAGTAACCAAATGAGTCTTCGGATTTGGAAAAGGATCTGTCAACACAAAGGATGCACTAGAAGTGTTAAGAAATTTTGAGACTTCAGAGTGGTGAGGACAGTCTCGCGTAAAATTCTCCTCCTTATAGATTAAACATGGATAATGAGGTTTCCTAGCCTAAGAAGAGGAAGAAAATGATTTCTCTTGAGGGGGAGGATTTTGTTTCTTTTTAGCTTTCCCCTTCTTCTTGCTTCCAGGTTGTTTTTCATTCTTACCTTTATCAGATGACACGGCATTTATTTTGGAAGCATGAGTATTATCAGATGCACTAGAAGTTTGATTGGAAATAGCAAGTGTTTGATTAGATGGTACACCTGCTGTTTGTGTACTTGAAGAACCAATCACACCATCACTGGCATGAGAGTCCTTACTAGATGGAGGTGGAGGAACAATAAAAGCTGGTCTGGGTGCATTTGGATTTTTTTCATAGAGCGTGCAAGACTGAGTGTAAATCAAGTCTAAGTATTGGGCACGAGCAATTACTTGCTCTTCAGTAAAAACCCCTCCTTTAGCCACATCTTCAGTGATAGATGACAACAAGGATTTGGTAAATCACTAAGCTAAAAGCTGATCAGGAACATAAGTTTTGACCATTCGACGACGATGACGCCACTCATGAACATGATCAGAAATGTGAATAACAGTAGTCTATTTAAAGTTGGTCAATAGTTCCGTTCCAGTTTCATATCTGATGGGTAACTAGAAGTGGGTTAAAAACTTGGTGGCTAAGGATGTAAAGTTATTAAATGAAGTTCGTGGTAATTCAATATACCACTTTGTAGCCGGACCAATAAGTGTTCGCTGGAAAAGATGTAGTCTAACTAAATCATCATTCAGGGAGTTGGATGAACACCATAAATGAAAAGTCATAACATGGTTGGATGGGTCTTCTCCAGGGTTTCCATTGAATTTCAGAATATCGGAAGGCAATTTATGAGGAATCACTAGCCACCAAGGTGCATAAAGAATTGGATCATTGGTAAGCCGATTTAAATCCGGTAATTCAAGTGTTGTGACAAAAGGCAACTGTCTATTGAGGTCAGGTTGAGCGTAACTAGGGTAAGATGGAATTTCTTGGGCAATAGGCCTTTGCATACCAGCATAAGGAATCTGCTGCTGGTAACCTTGATAGGGGTAAGTTTGTTGAGCAAATCCGGTATAAGGTGGTTGTTGGGCACCAGGATAAATTTGCTATTGTCCAAACCCAGCATAGGCTTGTTGACCAGGACCTAGGTAAACTTGTTATTGACCAAACCCAACATAGGCTTGTTGACCAAGTCTAGGATAAGCTTGGTATTATTGGAATTGTTGTTGTTGATATTGTGGCTGCCATGGTTGTTGATTTAACGGTTGTTTCCCACCAATGTAAGTTTAACCAGGTTGTGAATATATTAAACCAGTATAATTCTGAGTCATTCCAGTAAATGGTAAACTGGCCTGAGGTTGTTAGATTCCAGGCACAAACGATTGTTGTAAAAATGGCCCGAGAAGACTGAATATGTAAACCTAAAACTTGGGGGTCAGAGGTTGAAGGACCAACTTGCAAAGGTTGAGATACAACTAACTGAGCTTGCAACTATGGTAAAGTCATAACGATAGGTGTAGCAGGTATGGACGAAATAGATTGCATTGGTTGTGATGGATACACAAGCCTTGGTTGAATGGGCATTGTAGGTTGCCACTAACTAGCAGTCATTCCAGGCTAACCTAAAGATGATGGCATATTGCCATATGGTTCCCCCCCAGAAAATGGAGAATAAGCAGATTGGGCATATTGTTATCCATATGGAGGTAATCCAATGTAAAGTGGATACATTGGACAGTAACCATATGGACCAGCTTAATATTGACTTGATGGATCAAACTGTTCAGTATCCGTAAGTGAAGAACCAGGTAAAATTCCTGTGGACGACATGGGTGAAGACCATGTAGTAGAAGCAACACTT
The DNA here is from genome assembly GCA_031772625.1 of Pinus tabuliformis. Taxonomy (NCBI): domain Eukaryota; kingdom Viridiplantae; phylum Streptophyta; class Pinopsida; order Pinales; family Pinaceae; genus Pinus; species Pinus tabuliformis. The sequence continues at coordinate 680,447,267 of CM062820.1, forward strand.
GAGCGAGTTCCAGATAAAGATTGATAACCCAGTGGGACGGATGGAACACCTTACAAATGTGACTCAGCTGTTGTGGTAAACATCGAATAAGTAGCGATAGTAGATTCAGTCGCAACTGTAACAGATGGTATAGTCTGGAATGTTGATTCTACCATAGTCAAATGACCCAATAAATGTCCTAAAGAATCAATGGGAGTATGAAAGTAATCAGGATCAAAAGGATCAGTAAAATGAGGAGTATGAGGATAAAGATAAAGCCTGGGTCCAAAGCGAGTTGAAGTTTTGGGTATACAGGTTCCTCTTCGATAGAAATCAAACTAGGTGGAAGGATTTCACTGTCAGGTCCGTAATAGATTTCCGGTATTTTACTATGCGGTAAAGGGGAAGTCTCAACAGTTACAGATGTTTGAGGATAAATTGGTCGATTGTCTTCTGGTACGGGAACAACTTTTGATTGTTAAACTTCAAGATCCAAGTGTTCTGGTAAAAGAACAACGAGTTCATGTTGAGCTTCTTGAACAACTTCTGGTTGAACTTTGATAGGCTCAGGATCAACTTTTGGTTGAACAGATTTAGGTTCAGAAGTAATTTCTTGTTGAACAACTTTGGGTTGAGAATCAACTTCTTGTTGGAAAACTTGGGTTACCATTTCACTAAGTTCACTTTTAGTGTCCTCAGGTAATTGTAAAGGTTCCACTTCAGTAACAGATGTACCAATAATTGTAGGAGTAACTAGGGTCACAATACTTACAGGTATAGGTGACTCTGGTAAGTTTGTGATGTACTGGATTCAATTAAACGAGACCTCTTTTGCCGGCTAGGTGTAGCTTCAGGGGGTAAAGGCGGTTTACTCACTGTCCTCTGCGAATGATGGGGTAAAGGTTGATGTTCCTCCATGATTGTTGATTGATTTTATTACAAAAAGAAATAAACAAAAAGAGGGTAATCTAGGAAAAAGGATTACCAAGCAACTGTGAACTGCAATATACTGCCTCAGTAAACCAAGGACGTAACATACATGCAAGAAATATCCTGGAATGTTGTATTCAATGTATCACAGTGTACAAGGCGGCCAACTCGGTTACCTAAGGATGGATAGCAACCTAATGTAGTCCTCCCATATATACTCGAAAGTACGTGGAGGCCCAATTCGTGTTAGCATTGTCTAATGTGAAACCGCACAGTGAGAGCATTCATTTATACTTTTCGTACTATAACACCGCCCTATATACCCGAAGGTACGTGGATGAGCTATGATATACTTATGTACATGGAATGAGGTATCACACTCGGAATGTATCGTAGACAATTAACGACAGCTACTATGTTTTACAACGTTGGAACACGTCTCTAGCCTAGAACCTCTAAATGTTATTCGTTAGGTGAAAATACTCCATTAGATTAATTGAGATAACTTTGAAGTTGACCTTGATTAAGAGTTTGTCTTTCAGGTTCACTGCGTGATGTCTTTGAAATTCCTAGAATGAAACTATGATGAGAAACATTCTTTTCATTTTATTTGAACAATGAAAACCTTAACTACAAGGGATAGAGCAATCAAAATGTTTAATCAAAGAGAAAAGAGCACATCTAATGCAATTTCCCTATACTATTCCTACAAGCACACACAAACCTCTAGATGCATAATGCAAGTTTTTCTTTTCATTTCCCTTAATGTTTAGATGAACAAAAGGAAACTAAATGCACATACAATCAATCAATACTTTTCGCAAGAAATGAAGACTTTACGACAGTTCCTTTTTGAAAGAAATGAAGACTTTACGACACTTCCTTTTCAGAAAAGATTAATCGACTATAAGCTAACTTTGACAATGAATTGATAATGATAAAGAAATCATTTAAGAAACACTAAACAATCAAGGCCAAAGTAGGGCTAGGAGGAGAAATACAACTTGATTTCAGAACCACAAGAATCATTGATCTTTTAGCAAACAAAAATAGAAGCAACTTTGGAAAAATCAAGCCAAAGGTGGGTTTTTTAGCCTAAGAGGAATCAACGCAGGCTAGAGTGGGAGACAGTGCACTGCAATGCACTGTCTCTAAGCTAGGGGCTGCTCTACAGTGCACTGTGTCAAGACCAACACTGTGTTGGTGCCAGAGAGTCAAATCAAGAGACATTCAAGCACAATTTTTGACTAAAAACACTTCAAAAAGACTGAAATAAGATCAATAAAGTCAAGCAAAGTCTACTAGGGTGTAATATGATGAGGGTAAGCCACCAAGAATGACAGTCATTCCCCAGTATGGTCACCAATTTGTTATATGGAATTTGCATCTACGGATAAACACATTTTCCCTAGGTGGGTGACTACACCTAGAACAACAGAAAGAAAGTAGTTTAACCTTTTCCTATAGTAGATAGATGAGATGAAGGAACTTACTTGTAGTCTTTCACTTCCTTGATCTCTTTTGAATCGCTCCCGTTGCTCCCACTTGAACTAAATCCGCTCAAAAGGTACCTGTATCAAGAGAAACAGAAACAAGAAATGATCAAAGCATACATGATCTATCTACTATAAAACAATGGAATCGAAGACATTGAAACACATAATCATCACAGATATGAACAATAATATGAGAAAAGGAATAAACTCTTTATTAATGTAGAAGGAAGAGTATCACCCAATACAGTTCGATCCTGTGCCACTCCTCCAGCTTCAATCCAACCCTTGCCACATCAAAAGCACACCATTCCAGCAGCATAACATTGCTTGACATGAACTCAATTCTCAAACCAACATAATTTCCTTACAAACTTCAGATTCTCACCCCATGATCACTATGATGAGTGCTCAATTTATAGGAAATGGAGGTGGTTTTGTCATAAATGAGGGTATTGAATGGCCTTCCAAACTTGGAGTTAGTTTCCATGGAGCAAGGGATGAGAGGATAGGAGGTTAATGGATCCTTAGCCTATCCAATTTCGAGCTCATAGGAGGATATAAGATATGGGATCCTTCTAGAATAATCTAGAATCAAGGAATATTCCTAGAACCCTATGCAAATTTCACTCAATGTTACCCTGCGCAGGTCAAAGTGGGCCTAAGTGCACTACAGTGTTGGCCAGAATGGGCCTGCCTGCTCTACAATGCGGTTACCCCTGACCAAGGCTATGCTGGTGTCCCAAGGAGGCATTTCAGGAAGGCTTCAGGCCAGGAAACTTTCATAGAAGGAAGCATTCAATGAGTTGACTTGTCTAGGGCATGTAACAACTAAATTAGGGTTTGATGAGCCCTAATAGTACTGATCTGAATGTCGGGAGTGATGTGCCCAAATAGACCTATAACACGCTTGTTCCTCTAGCAGTCCTCACACTCCTGCACATGCATCAACACATCCCCCTTAAGGCCCATCCAAGTGAAACACTCCCTAACTATCCTATAAGTCTTTAGAAACCCCTGATGCACCGACAATTGCAAATCATGTGCTGCATGGAGAATCTTCCCCCTCAAATGTGAACTAGGTACCATATATATGCAGCCCTTGTAGTAAATGACATAATCCATCACCCAGTAGAGGTCATCCCCATGAGCACCATCCAATATCTCACACATCTATTGATCCTTGGAGTACTCCACCATAATTTGTGCCTTCCAATCATGCCAAGTGCGCATGAGGGAAAGTGTCAAGGGCCTCCTTGATAAGGCATCTACCACTATTTTTTGCTTTCCTTGACGTACTCTATGTCAAAGTCGTGGGCCTAAATCCTGCTGACCCACTTATGCTACCTCTCATTGAGGCCTTTCTGCTCCAAAAAATGGTGAAAAATATTATGATCATTCTTCACTCTGAACCTGTTGCCCACCAAGTACTGTCAGAATTTGGCCAATGCATGAATAATGGCCAACATCTCCTTGTCATAGATAGAATACAACCTCTCATGACTAAGGAGCTTCTGACTCTCAAAAGCTATCGGGTGGCCTCCTTGTGACAATATTGCACCAACGCTCTCATTTGATGCATCACACTCCAAGCTGAATGACTATGTAAAGCCGTGAAAATCCAATACCGGGCAACTACTCATCACCTCCTTGAGGTGTTCAAATGCTGTCTATGCTCTATTTGTCCATGTGAATGCCCCCTTCTTAGTAATATCTGTGAGAAGTGCCACTAACTGTGATAATCCCTTTACTAAATTCCTATAATATGTTGAAATTCCCACAAACCCCCTTAACTCGGTCACATTCCGGGGAACTGGCTAGGCCCATATGGCTCTAATATTCTCCTCATTCACTCGTACTCCATCCTCTCTAATAATGTGCCCCAAGTAGAGGATATCAATCAACCCAAACTCACATTTGGACAAATTCACATAAAATTGTTGCCCCTTCGAGATACACAACACATCCTCTATATAATGTAGGTGCTTCTCCCACATCCTACTGTAAATTAGTGTGTCATCAAAGAACATCAGCACGAACCTATGCAACTACTAGCGGAACACATGGTTCATGCAAGACTGGAAAGTAGCAAGTGCATTGGTCATCCTAAAGGGCATAACCAAGAACTTAAAATGGCCATAGTGACACCTGCAAGTTGTCTTAGGGATATCATAATCCCTCACTCGAATTTGATTATACCCTGAACGTAAGTCTATCTTAGAGAAGTGTTTAGCTCCTCTAAGCTCATTCATAAGCTCATCTATGTGGGGGATGGTGTACTAGTTCTTCAGTGCCTTCTTATTAAGGGCCCAATAGTCAAAGCACATCCGTAATGTACTGTCCTTCTTCTTCACCAGAACAACTGATAAAGCAAAGGGGCTAGAGTTGGGCTAATGTGACCCAATTCCAACAAATCCTATATGGCTCGCTCAATCTCATCCTGATAGGCCTTGGGATGCATGTATGTGCTCATGATGATTGTATGTACCCCTATGTCTAGCTCAATGGTGTGCTCAAACCCCCTTTTAGGTGGGTGCCTCGGTGGGATGTCTCCAAAAATTGTTGGGTACTGGTCTAGAATGTCATGGATGTCCAAGTGTGGTGGTTTGGATCCACCCCTTGCATCATATATTCTAAGCTCTAGAGACCACTCTATATCCCCATGTCTCAAGTATCCCTCCATTATGTGCGCTAACACTATTTGTGGGGGATATGAGTGTATGCATCTCAACAAAACTGCCTTCCCATCTAGCCCTGTGAACTCCATCTCCAATTTCTACCAATCAGTGGTAACACGCCCCACTGTCATCCTCGGAATGTATCTGGTACACTACATGGTGCGGTCTCCCGGCACCAAGACAAAGTAGCCCTCAAATAACTCTCTGTGCATTCCTCTCCTCTCCACCATCTTGGCATCTACGAAGTTAAGGGTTTCCCCACTATCTACTAGCACTGAAACACGTTGTCCCTACACTGTGCCCCTAATCCTCAAAGTTAGCTACTTTGACACTCCTTGAACTAAAGTGACTCATCTTGCTAGAAAGAAAGGAGCTCTTCCTGGCGGGAGTGGTGGGCCTCCTCCTCCTCCTCCTCCCATTTCCAGTGGCTCATCATCAACAATACCTAACTCCTTCTTTGCCTCATCCTATGGCTCACTATCAAAAACCACCTCCATGTAGTGGGCCTTGCCCTTGGTGTACTTGTGCATTGGTGCCCATGGCTCATGGCAAGTAAAGCACAATTTCTTCCTAAAAAGATCTCATTGTGGTGGAGTCCTAGTGTCTTGATCCCTTTGTGGGAAAGGAGCTGATGGGTGAAATGATGCCCTAGCCTTGGAAATTGAGTCTTGCAAATCCCTAGCGCACGATATTGCCTCCTGTAAAGTGGTGGGCCTGCGAGACCTCACTAACCCACGCAGTGGATCAACTAAGCCCTCAACAAAGGTATAGAACGTCTTAGCATCCGATAAGTCTAGCACATCAATGATACCCTCAAAAAATCTGATATGTAGTTCTTGGGGCTTCTTGTGTGCCCGATCTATGTCAGCTCTCTGAAATGCACCTTTGGATCCCTCCTATCAAAACACTCCACAACCCTCCATGTGAAGTCCTCGTAGGAATTCATGCTGACATTCCCTAGTGTGCTCAACCCATGGAACCACTAATTGTGTGTTTCTCCCTCCAAGTGCAAGGTAGCCATTTTAAGGGCTTCCACCTCAGTCATCCGGCTAACTTGAAAATATATGTCCAACTTCTCTACCCATGCCCCAGTCATGCACTTGGATGACCCATCAAACGTAGGAAGATACATCCTCCCTATAGTACACTACAACTCTGAGTTTTGCATACCTGATCCCCCTACGCCCTTCCCCTTGTAATTCTACTTGAGTTGGAAGAAATCCCAGAAAGACAACATAGCTCTAAAATCCTCCCACATAGACTGTCACTCCCAAAAGTATTCTCCCATAGGCATATCATCCTGACTAGCCTACTCACTTTCTCATGAGGGAAAAAATGTGGGCAACATAGTGCTGGTTGGCCCTTTGAAAGCATGTGGATGAGTCAGGGGGGAATGGTGGTCATATTGGTGGGAAGCCCCTGAAGTTTCCCCAAACAAGAAATATCAGTGAATTCCCTTTTCTCGGTTCTGTTGCTTGATTTCTTCCAACATATCCTTCTATCCCTTGGCCAAGTCATTCAAGGCCCTCAAGAGGCTCTCAAAAGTTGCCTCTTGTTTTCTCTTGGGCTCCCCCATGTCCATTTCCTCTACCTCCTGTTCTAGGGTCTTAGTATCGGGTGTGATCTACAACTCTCTCTCCCGGCTCCTATGCCTCTGCCTCTAGTAGGTAAAGTTCTATTTTTCTTATGTGGTTATATAAATATACCCACGACTGAGCCAAGACCAAAGCTTTGATACCATTGTAATATTCCTACTAGGAAATACATTGATAAGCATAGCAAAATTTTCACATGCAACACATAAAATTCAATATGCAATGAGTACCCATAAATTTCAGCCAAAAACTGCGCAGATCTAAGCCATTTTATTATATGTAAGAGGAAAGTACAAATATAAATGGAATGTGTTCACCTGGGCTTGCTAATGCAAGCTTAACAAACCCTGGGTGAGAAATTGTGCTGTTTGGATGCTAAAAAGCACTTCCCCTTATATTTTTACACTGGCCATGGAAATCTACAACTGCTGGCTAGAAAGAAGGTGTTGTTTGGCCCCTCTATAGTGCTTAGAAAATTCTGAGAAATTAGCCTTGGCCTCTCCTGAAGAAACCCACAAAGCCCTAGAAAGGATTGGGCATAGTTCCAACCTTTGAAATTCACCCCTATTATAGTGTGCTCCTCAACCAACTGGGTATTCGAATCCCCAGGAAATCCTGCTGCCCAAGCCCCCCAAAAGATTGAGTAACCTTCCCCCAAAATTGTCCTTATGCCTCAAAGCCAACTCAACTCCCAAAATCCCGGAATGAACCCTCACAACAAACGAGACTCACAAAGGACTGCTTAGGCCTAGTCTTTCCACTTCTGTGCTAGCCCATATGAGGTAAATTCAACATGCAATGTAGCCCCTCCAACCACTGGACAAACCCATGCAAAATTGCTTCTAGACCCCAAGGCAATGTGATCCTAAATTCTCGGAAATAATGTTGCTCTATAGCTCACTCCCCTCAGAAATGTGTGGTCCCTTTCTACACCTAATATTCTCTAGAATTCCATGAATTGACCTATAGAATTTCCTCTAGAAAAACTCCACAATGCAACAATGGCTCCCCTTAGGTGGCACTCGAAGTCCACCGAAGAAAGAGTTGATATTTCCCCTCGAAAACCTTGTGTGCTGAACAACACTTGTAGACTTGGCTGAATAGCTCAAGCATGCTAGGTAAGTTTGTTTGTCAAAGGTTCAAAAACCCCAAAATTATGCATGATCCTCCTATTTATCCTTGAGCTTCCCTTCTCCATGTGGGCCCCATGCATCGACCCCCTCTTGACCTTCTCCCTCCAAATGAGTGAATTGTTCCAAGGGGTGTGTATTCCCCTTTGGGGTGGCCCCCACCATCCACTAAAATTTCAATTTGCCTCGCTTCTCTTATGTTGGAGCCTTCCTTAGCCAAAATTTGCAAGTGGGGTCCTCCTAACCAACTTTTCCTAATTTGGGAACCAAAAATGTCAAAATTGAGCAAAAAAGGATTTTCACTTAGTAATATTTGCTAAGTGGGAATATCATAGAAAAAAAATTCTCTATTGAAGGCTTCCTTGTCCAGATCCATATCAAGAGAAGAAATTTCTTGAACTGCTGGGAGGGCAGAGCCTAACTTCAAAATGGAGCTATAAGAGGTAGAATATGAACCTTCCTTTCCAGCTAACATACCAGCAATAGGAGTCGTTTTCATCACAGAGTCACTAAGTTTCTCCATTGTTCCAAATGTCCTATAAATATGCAGAAAACCACTTGATATGGGCATAGATCAACCAACTAGGGTGAAACCCTGAAACGTCGCGAGGGTTTTCAGAGCTCCTCTTTGAGCTAATGAAAAAACATTTATTTTTTCATTATTAAATCTTATATGTGAAAATGTGAGTGGCCATTAATCTTTATAGCATGAGCCTATAAACAATCCCTACCCCCTTGTATCCATGCAAATATGGGTGGCTATAAACTGAACATTATTTTGTGGTAATCTTGAATAAAGTTGCTAAAACATTGGTTATAACCATTTGGTATTGAGTTTAAGTCAAGGCAGAAATGAAAGGATTGTCTATATGTTCCATTTATCACAAATTTTTCTTTTAAGTATTTAAGGTATGAAGGGTGCAAGGAAAAATATAAGTGTATTAAAATTTTTATATGTATAAATTATGAGCATGAGGGATTTTAATTAATTGTATGGATTTTATACATGTTTGATTTCTAGTTTTCAAAATTGCATATGGCTATAGGATAGTATTATAATAATTTTACTAGTGATATAAGTTATATATGGCAAAACTTTTGGAAGGGAAACATCCCTGGAGTAAATGGGCATAGTTCAAATTATTTTTCTACCAACTTTCTTCTTGTTCAACAAGGATCCAAATCATTTATTCATAAAGTAGATGCTTGTATGCAATCTACTCATTTTTTTTAGTTCATGAATATAATAACTAAAAGATTCTCTAAGTTAAGTTTATTTAAACTTAGGATATCTCCATGTATGGATAGATCAAGACAAACTTGATCCTGATATGTCTAGTGTAATATATAATTACAAAGATATTTATAGTGAATAATTAATTTATTGGATGTGCACAAATAATTAAAGAAGGTGCAACTAATTATGCAACCAATATTCTCCAACTTGGAGTTCAAGGGAGGGACTATCTACATACTATCTCCTTATAAAGACAACTTCTTTCACCCCTAGCAAAGTTTGAAGATGAAGAAACTTTCCTTCAGTGAGTCATTTGATGAAAATATCTATGATAACCTTGTAAATGACAAAACTGCAAGTCAAGAACTTGATCACAAAGGTGTTGACCTATTGAATGCACATAGACAATAATGTATTTGGTACACTGGTGCTCAACTACATTGCATGCAATGTGGATGGCACTCTGATTATGGCACCAAATAGTTTTAGGATCCTCTTAAGAAAAAACAAATTTTGTGTGTAATTGTTGTAGTCTAATGAGAAGTATGCATTGGTTTACCAACAAATCCCTATACTAAGAACATGCTAAGTAGAGATAGACATGCAATCACATATAATAATATTAAAGAGAAAGAGACAAAAGTAGTGGTAGACCAACATAAGCACTTCTCATATTAATCCTTGATATTCCTCTCTTATATTCATATGCTGATCCAGGAGGATCCAAGATGGCCTAAAATTCAAATTCCCCAAAATTCAATGGAAATAGTGCCAAATCGAAGATCTCAACAAGAAAATTCCAAATCAACTTGAATCGCGTAGATCCGACTCCGTATGAGAAAGTTATCGTAATTTTAAGTTTTGCGACAATAGATAAAAGAAGTCAACCATGCCATGATGTGTGGCAACCTTTTAGGGTGACACGTGGTAGGTAGTATGAATGAATCTTGGTAATGATTGAAGATGACGTGGTTGTATTTGATGTAAACACACAGTACTATGTAGCTAGATGACTGAGCACTAATAGTGCGTGAGGTGGACCAATCCAGTGATGAAACGTGGCCCAATCATAGGGCGTCACATGACACCCTAAATGAAAAAATCTTAAGTTTCTCAATAGACTGGAATCAATGAGATTTGAACCTGTAAATACCGGTGTATTAACATCCACACCATGACTGTTAGGATAGAAGGCAACATATGTATATTTAATGATTCTGTTGTTGCTAATTGCTAAAAATGGGAGGTCGTGGGGTCAACCGCATAACCATCAACAACTTCGCTTGCATTGGTGGATGTATGGTCATATGAAAATATATATGTGATACACCAAGATTAATATATCATTGGTGGGAGGTTATATTTAATGCTCCTAAATCCCAATACACCACATACATTTGGCAAACAATTTCTGGTTGGTATGTTAATGCATTGGTTATGATATCTGCCAAGGAACTTGACAAACCAGTCAATAAAACATATGGTTTAATTCCATTCATGGCATATATTAATATCAAATGCACCAAGTTATGGTTTATACGTAGACCATAAATATACACTGTTATAACGAATATTTTATATAGTTCGTTTATATATATATATATATATATATATATATATATATATATATATATATATATATTGTTAAGACAGGGGTTGCAACCTCCACGGGTTCGACCCTGAGACTGTGGACCCTAAAAGCCTATAAATGTAAAAGGATTTTCCATTGTGTCCAAACTTTGTGGTTGTGTTATTTTGGCCTAACGCTTGTCTTTTATGGCCTAGTTTTATACTGTATATTATGTGTAAAACACAATTTTGGCCCTTTTGAAGTGTAGCAAAAGGAGAGATAGGTCGACAAGAGTTTGTAAAGGTCATTATGCAACTACAAAAGAGATTATAGAGTTGTAGTTTTAAAGAAAGGCCGAGCCTTGTCATTTTGTAGCATGTTTATCATTGTACTTGAGATACAACATAGAGATTTCTCCCTTTTGGAGAGTTTTGAAAGGAGAGTTTTTGTGAGGGGTTCTTAGAGTCTTTTTGTGAAGCTGTAGAGATTGGGGAATTGATGTAATTGGAGTTATTTTTACATCATAATTGAAGAGGCCACTCCATTGGAAGTGAACCCAGAGACATAACCCACACTGGGTGAACTCTGTTATCAATCTCGTTTGTGTTCTTTTATGTTATCTGTAGTTGTTTATTTATATTATTGTATTTTTAATAAGCATTTTGTCAAGCTTGGTATTTCACATTCTATTTAATCTCAATAAATCGTAGGCTCCTATTAAAAGATCCTGATCAAGTTTGGTATCAGAGCATGTTGAGCCAGTTAGATTTTGTTTTTTGTGTGTGAATGATTACAAAGTCCAAGCTTAAGAAGGGAAAAGGTGAACTTCAACCTTGTAATCTTGAAATTGGTTCAAGGAGAATAAGCCAAAGAGGAGAGATGGATTCACCAAGATGAGAGATTCCTTTTAAATATGATTCAGTTTTGCTCGAGGTATTTTCCACGTTGTAGTCAAAGGTGGAAGTGCTTTATAAAGAGAAAGAGCTTCGAAAAGGAGAAGGAACTAGTCAAGTAAAGAATGAGGGTGATCAATTCCCTCTTCCTCTGTATTCTCTTCCTCCTTCAAGGCCTTTGTATCCTCCTCATTCGTCACCTCCTTCTTCTTCTTCTCCACCGCCATCTCCTCATAAGAAGATTTCTTTGAAGAAGCCATTGTTGAATTTGGATGTTAAGTTTGACTTATCACTATATAATGGCGAGCTTAATGCAGAACGATTGGATTATTGGATTCGAAAGATAAAATTTTATTATCATATTCAACAGATTGATGAAGAAGAGGTAAATATTTAGTTGACCTCTCTTCGACTTGAGGGCACATCACTGGTTTGGTGGGAAAGTAAACTTCGAGAAGGCAACAAAAAGAATGGTAAGCTCATTTCTTCATGGTTAGAATTCACTAATGCATTAAATAAGTAGTTTTATTTGTTAGCTTATACTCAAAAAGAAATTATGGAATGACAAAATTTGAGACAAGGAAAAGGACAAAGCATGCAAAGTTTTACTGAAGAATTTAGGAAGAAAACATTAGCTTTGAATATTCCATTAGATTCTCCAGAGACACTTTTGAAATATGTTGGTGCATTACATAGTTATCTTTGCCATACTCTTCTTTTATTTAATCCCACTAATTTGGATGAAGTATGTGTCCAAGCTACTCATCTTGATTCTAGGGGAAAGAGTGTGTAGAATGATTTCGCGAAGAAGCAACTATCCAAGTTCACTGAAGGCAAATATAATGGAAAGAGGAAAAGAAAGAAGGCTGCGAAAGTGAAGAAAGAAGAGCTAAAGACATCGTGCTCTCATTGTAAGAAGGAAGGGCATGACAATGCTCACTATTGGAAGTTGCATCTTGAACAAAGGCCTAAGAGGTTTGGAGGTAAAGGAAAGCAAAAGATTGTTGTGACAACACAACAAGATTTGGGATTTGATTTAGGGGATGAAACTCAGGTCACAATTGTTGGAGTACAAGGTAAAGCATCTGCTCATGCTAGTTCTAGTTCTTCTATTCTGTCTCCTAGTGTTGAAAGCAGAAGAAGCAAGATTTTTCATGTAAGGGTGATTATTAAGCATACAAAAGTAGATACTATTTTTGATACTGGTTCCCAAGTTAATTTGATATATGAGGAAATTGTCAAGAAGTTGGGATTATAAATGACACCTCACAAGAAACCTTATCCTCTCGGTTGGGTTTGTGATAATGCGAAGTTGCAAGTGACGAAGCAGTGTAAACTTAGATTTTCTATCACTTCGAAATTTATTGACGAGGTTGAGTTAGATGTGGTTCCTCTTGATATTTGCAGAATTGTTTTGGGAATTCCTTATTTGTATGATAGGAAAGTCGTATTCTTCAGACAAGAGAACAAATATCACCTCACCAAATATGGGGTTGAGTATATTGTAAGAGTGCACAACATGAAGACTAATTTATCACTTGTTAGTGCAGGGAAAATGAAGAGGCTCATTAATGCTAGCAAGAATTTTGTACTTCTAGTTGTGAAAGCAAAGGATATTGGACAATCTGATGCTTTTAAGGGTTGTGATCTGTCTCATAAGGATGAATTGGTTAAAATTATTTCTAATTATGATGAGATGTTTTAGGAGCCTAAAGGATTGTCTCCCAAGAGGAAGATGCAACATGAAATTTAGTTGCAAGAAGGTGCTTCTCTTCTGAATATTGGAATGTATAGGATGTTTGTGATTGAAAGTGCAGAGATTAAGAATAAAGTTCAAGAGTTGCCTAAGAAGGGAGCCATCATACCTAATTCCTCTCCATGTGGATCGCCTATTGTGATGGTACCAAAGAAGGATGGTATGTGGAGAATGTGCATTGACTTTCATGCGTTAAATAAGATCATAGTAAAGAATCAATACCCTCTTCCTCATATTGATGATTTGTTAGATAAGTTGAAAGATGCAGTTTTCTTTACTAAGATAGACTTATGAAGTGGTTATCATTAGATTCAGATTGTAGAAGGTGATGTTTGGAAAATTGCATTCAAAACAAAGCAAGGTTTGTTTGAATGGTTAGTGATGCCTTTTGGGCTTTGCAACGCCCTGACAACTTTTATGCGTGTGATGAATGATGTTTTTCGACCATTCATTGATGACTTTGTGATTGTCTATCTAGATGATATTTTGGTGTTTAGCAAAACTTGGGATGAACATGTCAAGCATGTCAAGCAAGTATTTGATACTTTGAAAAAGGAGAAGTTGTATGTGAAATTGTCGAAGTGTGAATTTGAAGGGACATCATTAGTGTGCTTGGGTTATGTCGTAGAGGGTGGTGAATTGAAAATAGACCCCTCTAAGTTTGAAGCAATTGTGATTGGACCAAGCCTACTGATGAGCCTCATAAATGGGTAATTATATGGGCTCATTTTACCTCCTAACCTAGTCAAATCAACCATTATCTTAGCTTATTGTATGATTTTCTGATTATATTTATGCTTATAGAGTGAGTTGAGTTAGTTATTGTGCCATGTGGTCTAACATGTATTTAATGCAGATTATTGATGGATTTTGAGGTTAAAGTCAAGGATCCAGTGGAAAAATGGCAGCAATAACTCGAAGTGGATAGAGGAGAGGACTTATAGGAGGGAATCTCCCTCATTTATTACTCCTCACTTTGAATTCCCCTTCATTCAACTCGGAGTACAAGCAGCCGAATCATACACTAGAAGGTAGTTGAGCAAGTGGAGGATGACTGATGATTATCTCGAGTTTTGGGAGCCAAGCCTCCCTGATTTTAAGGAAGATGTTGGTAGCTTCATTTGTATAAGTAGAGAGGCCTAGGGCCTCACTAGGGTTGGATTTTTGCTTATGTAAACTCTGCTCAAATTTCGAGCTTATTATTTTTGTGACAGTTTCATGTAATCTTGCTATTGTTTTGAGAATAAAGATGGAATCCTTTTTGAGCTAGCACTGAGTTACCTCAGAGGGTTGAAGCTCTTGGGTTAGGGCCCAATCCAAGCAACCAAGCTCCTCTTTACTTGTATTTGTATGCCTTGTTTCAGTTTGTAGATTAGTTTGTTGTTAGATGTATTTCTCTTATGGTTAAGAATAGGTTGCTTTTGATGATTTAGTAGTTTGCTTCCATTTGTGCTTTCTGTAGCAGGTTAAGCAGTGATAAAGAGAAGATTCAAAAGGCTAGAAACAGTGCCTTGGCCTCTCTTCCTCCCTCTGGGACCATGATTTGAGGCAAAGACTCTCTTGCTGCCCCAAAAACACAGATTTTCCTCCTTCATAGGACTTCTAGTGTTTGCAGCTTTTTAATAGTCTAGCTTTACTTTGCTTTAGATCTTTTTCATCATGCTCACTTCTTGATTTTCAATAGTCTTCTTCCTTGCTTTCCTTTCCTATAACATTTCTCAGCATTTCCTTTCATAGATCATAGTTTAGACCATTTTTATGCAAAACTCTGTTTTTCCTAAACGCATTCATTTCACTTGTTGCTTGATTTCCTTGGTTGACTGTCATTTTCTATGCAGCAGATCTCTTCCAACATAGGCCAGATTATTAGCAATCACACCTTCCATCTGATCCATGCCCTATAGGTCTCCCAAATCTCACCTCAATTCTGCTCTAGTTTCCTGCATTTTTCCATAGAACTTCTTCCTCTCTCCTTAAACAAACACAATCATATTTCTCTCTCCTGGTGATTCATGGTAGACCTTAGGTGCCCTAACACCTCATTCCAACCTCCATCCACCTTTTTTACCCACTCTCACACCCTCAAAACAGTGAAAACTACTCTCGGCCTCCTCCTGTAGGGCTCCTGTAGTTTCCTTGTTTTCCTCCTGTAGATTTCCTGTGTCCTCCTGTAGATTTTCCTGTAGGCTTTCTTTTGAAGGACGAGTGTGGGAAAACCCTCTAGAAGGCCACCTGAGACCTCCTAGGACCCATCCAAACCATCCTACATCCTCTCAAGTCCCAAAACCGCCCTTCAACGCCACCTATTCGCTGCCACACTCACACACAATAAATTACATGCATGTCAAATTCATATAAAAATACATAAAAATCCAAAAATATGTTTTTTTGCTTATTTACTTCCAAAAATAACATATTTAGATGTTTTTAACTTCCTTGAGTATGTAATGGCATTCCTTTCATTTTTTTCATAGTGCTTTCTGCAAAAGTAGAATTAGTTGGTTAATTCGGGTTTACTAGGTTTGCTTTACATTCAATCTTTCTCCTTTCTGCAGTTAGAATAGCATCTGTAGAGTATTTTTTCTTTCCTTTAATCACATATAAAGCTTCTTATGAATCCATAGAAGTTGGTTTGAGCTCCTAGTGATCTTGTGCCGGCTGACCAAGTGACAACTTGCAGTGAGAACTAGTACTTGTGCATACAACACTGATGCTTCCAAGTTTGTTACGAACTACCAGGTTGATAAGAGTAAAGTAGGTAGCCCAGGAGTTGCAGCATTCTTGATGCAATACTGGCGCTCACTAGTTTTTGGCGCCGTTGTCGGGGAAGCGTCAGAGTATTCTGTGATTACTACTTTCCTCTATTTCCTATTGCAACATTATGCTAAAAGTTTATTTCAACAAAAGTAGACTAGTCATTCCTTTTCCTTTAGTTCTGCATTTCCTTGCTTTCCTTTTAAATTATGAAAATTTCATTTCAACAAGTTCATTTCAGTTAGTTGCAATTTGTTTTGTTCAATCAATTTCAGTTTCTACAGTTATTGTCTGTGTGGGGAAAATGAAACAAAAACCAATCAAAAAGATTTTTTTTTTTATGCCTCGTAGGAATAGAGATAACTTAGGAAATTTTTTTCCCAACACCCCCACTGATTCACACAGCCAACCTTCTCTCTTCTTCGGTGGCTGCGATCAAGAAGAACCCTTAGGTGAACAACCAGACATATTTGAAGAACCTATACGTGAAGAAGAAGAAGAAAACATTCCTTTGGAGCCAATGGCTGAAAACAGAAATACTAGGGGGAATGAAGAGAGGATCGAGGGTACCTTTCCCATTCGGGGGACCAATGGCGACACCAAAATGAAGAACATAAGCCCTTCCACCCTACCTCATTTCCATGTTCTGACTACAAAAGATCCTGACACCTTCTTGTTCGAGTTTGCTATCATCTGTCGAACTTATGACTATGCAGAAGATGAGCAAAAGTTGAAACTGTTCCCTTCTACTCTCAAGGATGCAGCATTGCGCTGGTTCATGGGATTACCTGGCAAGAGCATCACAACTTGAGCTCAGATGCAGCAAGCCTTTAACAACAAGTATTGAGACTATTGTAGGTCAAAAGATACTAAAGAAGAAATCTTCTGAATGACCATAGGAAGTGATGAGTCCCTGGAAGACTATGAGGAGAGATTACTTCAGCTCAATGGATTGGATGAATACAGATTGCAAGCCCTTCTCCATACAGAGGTAGTTCAGCTTCAGATAAAGATATGGCATGACAAAAATATCAAGGAGAAGCAATTCCAAGAGGGATATTGGGCACTACTCTATGATTCAAGATACAAGGATTTCAAAGGCAAGTTGAGGACAAGATGGCTGGGACCCTACACTGTGGAGAAATGCAATGACAATGGTTCAGTTCTGATCAGAACCATTGATGATGAAGCCATCCCCATGCTTGTTAATGGACATCAGTTGAAGGTCTACAAGAAACCCCTCTCCAAGCGAGAGTTCATCAAAGATTTGAATAAAATAGTGATGGTAGTGGAGCATGTCTTAGCTTCCACTTCACCCACTCACTAAAGAAAAGAAGAAAAAATAAGGACTCAAGTGAAAACCTCCATGAGGCGCTTGAATCCCATCATTGGGTTGAAAACCTCTTCTGAGGCAGCCCAGTGATGTCTAAAAAAAAAAAGAAAAAGGAAAAAAGAATAAGATCCCTAGGTGAAAACCTCCCTTGGAGGCACCCAGGGCAGGCAATTAGGGTGAAAACCTCTCTGAGGCGCCCTAGTTGTTTTCAAAAAAAAAAAAAAAAAGAGAAAAAGGAGAAAGAAAATGAATTTTTTTTGTTGCATTGTAGGTTTGTAGGAGGGTTATAGGGAGCAGAAGAAGGTGCCAAGGGGACCCTGACATTCATACCAGCACCCATCTCATCTTCTCCACACCTTCCTCCATCATTTTTGGCATTTCTTTCACCCCACTGTACCTCTTTTTCAAAAACTGTGTTTTCTACAGGAGGCTCCTGTAGGAATTACAGAGAGCCAGAAGTGGCTACAGAAGGTAGTTTGAGGGACAAAGAAGCTTCATGAAGAACCTATAATCCCTCCTACAATCTTCAAACCTCCTTGCCATCATTTCTAAACCTACATCACACCCCAAGCATCATTTTTCTTCCTATCCAAGAAAAACACAGAAAAAACAGTTTTTCAGTTAAAAAAAAATGAGAGGAAAAAGCACCATCAACCTCACCTGAAGCCTACCTACTACCTCTCCATATTTATCTACACCTCTGGCATCATCCTCAAGCTCCAAGCACAGGAAGAAGCTGAAGTTTCAAGGGGAGAAGCAGCTACAGGAGCTCCTGTAGGAATTCCTGTAGCAGCTGATCCCATAGAAATCCAGCACCAACAACAAGAGAGTGCAAACATGAAGGTTGAAAAGGCACCTGAAGCTCAGATCCAGCCAGAGAAGAACCTACACAAGCACACAACCACACATCAGCAAGCAGAGACAACATGCAAAAAGGGAAATAAAGGCATGCAGCAGAGAAAGCCACAACACCTCACAACAAATACACTCGGATCACAGGTAAGTAACTAAGTCACTCCTTTGTTTGCATTCGTGTAATTATAAGTCATGCAAAAGCAATGAGATGGCTGAGGTTGAACAAGGGAAAGGTGGCCAATTAACTTGGCCACCTTCATCTAGTTGACTCCACTCATCTGAGATGTCACCCACACGTGCGCATAGTCAACTCCAGCACAAGATGCCAAGGACAGGTAGTGGAGGAAGTGCGAACTCCGATGCAATAATGAGGGATGATTACTAGGAGGGGACATGATGACCAAGCAGGTGGGGACCAACGGTCCGAATGTGGCCAACATATACCTTGCCAGCTCAGCACTCATCACCAAAAATATCCATAAAAGGTAATAAGTATTCCTCCTCGAGCATTCTCACCACCTTTTCCTTCATTCTCTCCTCGTAACTCAGCTACAACAGTCTCCTTGTGCCCCCACAACCTCATAACCATCATCCTCCATCGATCTCTCCCATATTCTTGCTCTCGACGTTTTCTACAGGAGCACTTACACGAAATCTACAAGAGGGACAACATGCTTCTACAGGAGGGGCAGTGAGTCGTTTTGGAGGGATAAAACACAATTTTTAGCACGATTTTAGGTCTGATGAGGTAGGGTTCATGTATGCCCCCTGTTGAATATCAATATATGAAAGAAGTGGTCTCAATTTGAGGAGGAAATAAGTATTTAGGAGAGGAGAAAATACATAAAAATAGATAAATAAATAAATAAAAATAAAAAATAAAAAATAAAATTTTATTTATTTAAAAAAAAAAAAAACACAGTCTCCTCTGTTTCTCTGTTTTTCTCAAAATTCTTTGTCTCCACCTCCATATTTGGTTTTCCAAAAGAGTATAGATAATATGATAGGAGGGTTTATGAGAAAGGAGCCCACTAACTCCAGCACCAAGGTACAAGCAGGAAATTCAGAGCAGCTAGCTCACCATGGCTTAATTAAAATCCTAGTAGAGGAAGCCCTCCATACCTTTACACTCTCTATAGCATGGGAAGTTTTTCGAAACATGACAGTTGAGGATGACATAAAGGCCTTAACCTATGATGTCATCCCTACCGGCAGTGAGGAGGAAGAACAACAAGGGGGAGAAGGTGGATCCAGGGGTGACATAGCAGAACAAGAAAGGAAGGATGAAGGAACTGAAATAGAGGAGGAGAGAGCTGAAGAAACAGAGCATGAAGAGACAGAAAAAGAGACAGAAGAAGGAGAAAAAGAGGAAAAAAAGAAAGAACAAGGAGAAGAGTCCCCTGAGACTTTGGAAAGGGAGGCAGCAGCTGCCCTCACTGCCCTTAGTACACCAATCAAGTGAAAGCAAAAGAGGAAAAGACAGACCTCCATGTATTTTAGGGCTAGGAAGAGCATAAGAATTAAAACAGGCAAACCTTAGCCCTCTTCAAAAGTGCCAATTACCATTGAAGATTCACCCTCTGCCAAAGGGAAAAAATCTCCTTCCAAAACACCTATAACATATGAAAGGGGGACCCTAGAGCTTCCACATGGAAGGAAAGGGCAGTACTACAGGACCCAAAAATAGTCCTATAGGAGGCTCAGATAGTTCTACAGGAGACACTGTCGAAATTATAGGAGACCCAAAAACTTGAGAAAAGGATAGAAGGACAACCACAGGTGAAGGGGGGAGCATAAGAGATACAAGAACCTGATCCCCAACCTAGTCTTGCCTCCTATTACAATCTACTTGAGGGAGGCAGAATAATCCCATAGAAATTTGCAATTCCACTATTTTTTGAATTGGAGAAAGAAAGAGTGAGAACACATAGGTGGATGAAGATAGCCAAATCCAAAAGAGTTGAGGATGTTGGCCATATGGAAAACAAACTCAAGGAAATGGGCATAGAGTTGAGTGCTCTCAGAGACAGGGAAGCAATTACAAGAAGCCACCTTGAAACTGAAAATGAATTGCTAAGAAGGCAACTGCAAGAGAAAGAGACCCAGCTGGCATGCATGGCCAGCTTATCCATGGAGGCATTGCAATGCAGAGCACCAACCAAATCCTATGGCCTCTATCTAAAGGACCAATGGTTACAATTCCAAATAAAGACTTTGGCACAAAGAGGCATGTAGAGCCTCTAACTTGCACCTAATTACCTATCATTACCTACAGCTTTTCCTCACTTATCCCTCTCTTTTGCCCTATTTTCCTCATAAACCTACCCAAATCATTACATTTGATGTCTTTAAGCATGATTGGTTAACTTTGCTAATGTTTGACTGTTTGTCTAGATTTTTGACATATGCACAGAAATTCCGCAGCTGTCTGGCAATTCCGCAGCCATTCAACAATTCCGCAGCTATCTAGTCATTCCGCAACCTTTTCATTGATCTCTATGTTCCACGTGTCATTTTGAAAAACGAATCACATGGGCACGTGGGAATGAAGGTGTTAAAGGTTCCTATGCTATTGGTTCGGTCAGCAACGCCATGCACACCTCCGGTCAACGTGGATCAAACTTCGGTCAACAAAGCCAGCTCAAACGGTGCTGCGTGAGCTGAAAGGTCACGTCACTCCAGATGGAGATTCCTCCACGCTACACAGGTTATGGGAGACAGGATCCAACCTTGGATTCAACCTCCATGACGACCGTACCCTCCAGATAAAACACGGACCTGTTTACGTGTTGCTGTACCTTTAATTAGCATGACTGTTAGTTAATTTTTCGTTTCATGTTTTACGCAGTAGGCAGTTGTTCATACGCCTATAAATCCAGCGTCTGCGTACGCTTAAG
Source organism: Pinus tabuliformis (assembly GCA_031772625.1). NCBI lineage: Eukaryota > Viridiplantae > Streptophyta > Pinopsida > Pinales > Pinaceae > Pinus > Pinus tabuliformis. Next base: position 680,468,367 of record CM062820.1, read on the forward strand.
AGTTAGTTTTTTAGTTGCTGTGTTTATGTAATTGCTGCAATTTTAGTGTATAAAGAAACTCTGTTTTAAAGCTGCTGTTTCAGCACTTTTTACTGTAATTTCTGCATATGAGTTAATAGAAGACTGTGCTGTTTTGACTTCAAGTAGCTGATCTTTCCTTGGGTTTTGTGGATGGAGGGCCCCCATTCATAACAGCCTCTGTACAGTAAATTTGCCTTTACGTTCTTGCGATTTCCTTCTTTCGAATTCAGCAATTTTCCTTTTCTTTAAAACATCTACAGTTTTGATTTACTTTCACTGTCATTTCATTTTCAGCATTTACTTTAACTGATCAGGATTGTTTTCTGCAGGTGTTAGCCCGGGATTGTGTGTCTTTGTTGTATTTGCTTTATCTCTAATGGTATTTTCAGTTGTCATATTCATAGTTGCTGCCTTTACTCTGTTTTTCTAGCTTGATTTTTAGTTTAATTTCTCAAGTTGTATGCTAACATATTGATGGTCTCCTTATCATAAGTTGTTCATCTTTAAGAGATCAGAATACTAATAAAGTACAGCTTGCTTTGAGTAGTTTTTGACTTATATTGTTGGAAATAATACTGAGAGGGGGGGTGAATCAGTATTATCTGATTAATCAAACTTTTTAAATGCTCAGAAACATATACGCTACTTCAGTTAAGTGAACCAGCGTGTACACGCTACTGTGACGAAGTAAAACAGCGTATAGGAAGAAAACTCACAATTTAGTTAGCTTTTTCTTCAATTAAGTGCATCAGGACATTATTCATCACATTAACAGTAAACATGTGCAGTAAAACAGAACAGATAAAAAGCCACACACATGAACACCAAGATATAAGGTGGAAACCCAATGTGGGTGAAAACCACCTGCTGCAAGTTGTCTCTATCTTTCTTTAATATGAAACTTCAGTTTACAATCTTTTGTACTGGTGCAGCCTTATACCAGTACGCAGGCTACAACCTGCAGAAGGCTTCAACCTTCTCTCGTTCTCCAAACTTCCTTGGAAGGGAGCTCCAACCCCCTTTGCTCTTGTACTAGCCAAGATACTAGTACGTAGGTGCTGACCTACAATCTTCCTTCTTTCAGATATCACTTTTCATACATTTTCAGACTTGGATATTCCTGAAGCACAACATTACAATCTGAAGACCACAAATCATTCAATTTCCACAACAGATCATTGAAGCATAAAACAACCAAACTTTGAATCACTGAACCACTGAACCCTGTCAATCACCAGTTACCAGAACACAGAGCAGACTACAGAATTCTGCAATATCAGTCAGACCCCATTGTAAACCCAAAATCAAGCTTCAAAAGATATACGCTACTTCAATGAGCAAAACCCGCGTATACACGCTCTTTTACCGAAGCCAACCTGCGTACAGATCTAAAAATAAACTTTCTCAATTTGCAGCTGTACCAGACATTAGTTAGATCCAAAACGTAACATTGCGACAATATGCAGATCTAGAAATACGCATAATCAACCATATCATGATAGTGCATTTCAAACCATTAGATCCCGATCTATCCTTAGATCTAGTCTTCCATCAACCGATGTGATCTCTCCTTGGCTTAGATCAAGCAACCCAGAACCTGCATATCAGATCTCTTTCTCTCTTAGATATTCAAGCCTTGTCGAAAGATGATCTTGCCTAATGATCTTCTTCTCCTTATATAGTCTTAGGCCTAACTCAATACCAAGAGCCAAAACCATAGTAACACAATACCATCAACTTCAAAACTAGGGATCGACACGCCCGTCGAGACACAGTGGTCCGAAATCATAGGCACAACTTCCAAGGACTAACCACCATGGACCAAAGGAACCTTTCCACATACACGCGCTTTTTATGAATCGAACTTGCGTGTACACGCGACTTGGGCTTAACGAAACGGCGTGTATGAGCTTCCTTGGTATGCTGTACTGAGATCTGTCTTCTGATTAAGTTGCCATCACCTGTACCAACCTCTGAGCACCTGTACCATCCTCTAAGTGAGTTGCCATCAAGGACAACACTTGAATCATAATGCCAACATATATCACTAACTCTTTCTTCACTTGTTACACATTACAATGTATGTTGGAAGTAGAATGTTGGAGAAAGGCACAGTGGTGTTATAATTTGTCATCTTAGAGCTCAATTATAATTGGTCTTTAAAATGGTTTTTCTTAACTTTTTATTGCAGCAGCATGAGTAGTGACTAGTGCCATTAGAAAGTGGTTCTTTGCTTTCTGTTTCATTTCAAGTTATTTCTTTCAAGCTCTTTCTTTGCAAGTTTAGAAGGTAGTTAGAAACCACCAGTAACACACACTCACTCATTTAGAAATCACCTTACACACACTATCACTCATCTGTTTATAAAACCTCCATTCCATCTTAGGAAGATAAATTGACCACAAACAACACCCCCAAACGACAAAAAGATCTAAGAGGTTGCTTAAGTACATATAGTACACCTTCACTTCATCAGCTTACGAGCCCCGGGTTGACAATTTATGATAGCAATTTAGACAACACTAAATTGACTAAACAAGGCACAATGCCTTTCTAAGACTACAGGCAGTTCATGGATTTGTGTGACCAAAGCATCTCAGAGGATAAAGAAAATATGGTAGAATTCTACTTACACAACATGGCCCTCACAGACATGAATGTGTGGGATCCCAATGCCAAGCTAGGGGACCTACAAATAATGGCCATGGCCTCATGGATGAACCATGAAAAATTGAGGGCAACATAAATAAAAAGATTGATGATAAAGGAGCAGAATGAGCCATTAATGATAAGAGCTAAGCCATATGATCCTATGGTACTCATCAGCACACAAAACCTGCTTGCCAATGACCCTCAGATTTCCCCTAGATATCTCACCAATCAGGCACAAGCCATTGGACACTGAGGATATGCAAAGGCTACTTGGGGATGACTGTGTGGGCATGCATGCATGAGGAGATGGAACACCTTACCACACAGTTTGCAGATCAGGGAATATCATTCCCCCATGAGGCTGAAGGAGGCATTGAAAATAGTGCCAATGTACGAGCGCTCGATGCAGAGACTGAAGGTCAACTGGATTGTCCTCAAACTAAGTCCCCCACTGCTGTTAGGCATGCTGGAAGGAAAAAGAGAAGAAAAAGAGGAGGAGCAGTAGAAGGACATAGACAAGAAGGCATGATTATATGGCAAAGAAGAGCAGACCACATCAGAAGCCTGGGATGCTAGGGAGGCCACCACGGCCATAAAATATGAGGAGATTGACTAGGTTGCTCAGAGGGTGAGAAACACCTTCAGTAGGGGGGTGATGATGAGCCTCATAAATGGGTAATTATATGGGCTCATTTTACCTCCTAACCTAGTCAAATCAACCATTCTCTTAGCTTATTGTATGCTTTTCTGATTATATTTATGCTTATAGAGAGAGTTGAGTTAGTTATTATGCCATGTGGTCTAACATGTATTTAATTTAGATTATTGATGGATTTCGAGGTCAAAGTCAAGGATCCAGTGGACAAATGGCAGCAATAACTCAAAGTGGACAGAGGAGAGGACTTATAGGAGGGAATCCCCCTCATTTATTACTTCTCACTTTGAATTCCCCTTCATTCAACTCAGAGTACAAGCAGCCGAATCATACACTAGAAGGCAACCGAGCAAGTGGAGGATGACTGATGATTATCTCGAGTTTTGGGAGCCAAGCCTCCCTGATTTTAAGGAAGCTGTTGGTAGCTTCATTTGTATAAGTAGAGAGTCCTAGGGCCTCACTAGGGTCGGATTTTTGCTTATGTAAACTCTGCTCAAATTTCGAGCTTATTATTTTTGTGACAGTTTCATGTAATCTTGCTATTGTTTTGAGAATAAAGATGGAATCCTTTTTGAGCTAGCACTGAGTTACCTAAGAGGGCTAAAGCTCTTGGGTTAGGGCCCAATCCAAGCAGCCAAGCTCCTCTTTACTTTTATTCGTATGCCTTGTTTCAGTTTGTAGATTAGTTTGCTGTTAGATGTATTTCTGTTATGGTTAAAAATCGGTTTCTTTTGATGATTTAGTAGTTTGCTTCCATTTGTGCTTTCTGTAGCAGGTTAAGCAGTGCTAAAGAGAATATTCAAAAGGCTAGCAATAGTGGCTTGGCCTCTCTTCCTCCCTCTGGGACCATGATTTGAGGCGAAGACTCTCTTGCTGCCCCAAAAACACAGATTTTCGTCCTTCATCAGACTTCTAGTGTTTGTAGCTTTTTAATAGTCCAGCTTTGCTTTGCTTTAGATCTTTTTCATCATGCTCACTTCCTGATTTGAAATAGTCTTCTTCCTTTCTTTCCTTTCCTACAACATTTCTCAGCATTTCCTTTCATAGATCATAGTTTAGACCATTTTTATGCAAAACTTTGTTTTTCCTAAACACATTCATTTCACTTGTTGCTTGATCTCCTTGGTTGACTATTAGTTTCTATGCAACAAATCTCTTCCAGCAGTAGGCCAGCATATCAGCAACCACACCCTCCATCTGATCCATGCCCTATAGGTCTCCCAAATCTCACCTCAATTCTGCCCTAGTTTCTTGCATTTTTCCATAGAACTTCTTCCTCTCTCCTTGAGCAAACCCAATAATCTTTCTCTCTCCTGGTGATTCATGGTAGACCTTAGGCACCCTAACACCTCATTCCAACCTCCATCCACCTTTTTCACCCACTCTCACACCCTCAAAATAGTGAAAAATACTCTCGGCCTCCTCTTGTAGGCCTCCTATAGTTTCCTTGTTTTCCTCCTGTAGATTTCTTGTGTCCTCCTGTAGATTTTCCTGTAGGCTTTCTTTTGAAGGCCGAGTGTGGGAAAAGCCTCCAGAAGGCCACCTGAGACCTCCTAGGACCCATCCACACCATCCTACATCCTCTCAAGTCCCAAAACCGCCCTTCAACGCCACCTATTTGCTGCCACACTCACACAATAAATTACATGCATGTCAAATTCACATAAAAATACATAAAAATCCAAAAATATGTTTTTTGCTTATTTACTTCTAGAAATAGCATAGTTAGATGTTGTTTACTTCCTTGAGTAGGTAATGGCATTCCTTTCATGGTTTTCATAGTGCTTTCTGCAAAAGTAGAATTAGTTGGTTAATTAGGGTTTACTAGGTTTGCTTTACATTTCAGTCTTTCTCCTTTCTGCAGTTAGAATAGCATCTGTAGAGTAATCTTTCTTTCCTTTCATCACATATAGAGCTTCTTCTGGAATCCATAGAAGTTGGCTTGAGCTCCTAGTGATCTTGCGTCGGCTGACCAAGTGACAACTTGCAGTGAGAACTAGTACTTGTGCATACAACACCGACGCTTCCAAGTTTGTTACGAACTACCGGGTTGATAAGAGTAAAGTAGGCAGCCCAGGAGTTGCAGCATTATTGCTGCAATACTGGCGCTCACCACCTACAACAACAGCAAAAGTTAGAATTTTCCTAGGAGCAGTCCAATATTGGAGGAAATTTATTGCTAATTTTTTGTTTATTGTATCTCCTTTGCATGCATTGACTAGCATGAAATGGGACTTGGAAGAAAATATCAGCACACACTAGTGTTAGAATTGCCAGACTTGTAGCAAAAATTTGAGATAGAGACCGATGCAAGTGGATTGCATTCGTTTGCACAAAGATCTCCATTTAAAGTTTGTTTTGGGTACCTGTCGAAATCTCCATTGGATTTGGTTTTAGGGAAGGATGTTGATTTTGATGAAAAAGGAGATGAAGATAAGGCAAAAAAGTTCACACAGAAGATCCAAATGGTACATCAAGTAGTATAGGAATAGTTGGAGAAATGCCAAGCCTAGTATAAGGCTAGGCATGATAAACACAGGATGGATCATAATTTCCAAGTTGGTGATTGAGTTCGGTTAACATAAGAAAGAATAGGTTAACTAGGGAAGGTAAGAATATCAAGCCAATCTGATATGGCCCATTTACTATTTTGGAGAAGATTGGCATTAATTCTTTCCAGTTAAATCTAGCACCATATATGTAGATTTATGCAGTTGTGAATGTAGAGAATTTGAAACTTTATGAGTCAATTATGATCATAGATGAGGATGAGAGTGTTCAAGTTCCTTCCATAAATTATTTTGCTGTTGAATATATGGATAAGTTGTAGGAATATGTCATTATAGACAAGAAGACAAGAACTTCACATCAAGGAAATGTTTAATATCTTCGACTAGGTCTTAAGGGAACGAATCCGAGCAAGTCACAATGGATCGAGATAGGGAAAGTGAGGAAGCAATACCATCACTTATATCTTGAGTAGTTTACCTTTTGGTGATCCAAAAGCTTCCTAGTGGGGAAAAATTGATCTAGGAGAATCCACGATGGCCTAAAATGCAAAGTTCCCAAAATTTTATGGAAATAGAGCTAAGTCAAAGAGATCAATGAGACAAGTCCAATGCAATTTGAATCACGTTGATCTCAGTCCGTATGATAGAGTTATCACACTTTGAAGTTTTGTGACAACATGTAAAAAAATCAACCTTGTCCTGACATGTGGAAGCCTCTTAGGGTGACACGTGGTAGGCCGTACGAATGTGACTTGGCAATGATTGAAGATGACATAGCGGTATCTGGTGTTGACACATGCCACTATACAAATAGATGATTGGGTGTTGATAGTACATTAGGTGGACCAATCTGGTGATGGCACATGGCCCAATCACAAGGTGCCACGTGGCACCCTAAATGCCAAAATTTGAGGTTGCTCAATATTTTGGCATTAATAGGATTTGAACTCGTAACCACTAGTGTATTAACCAAGCCTACTACTAATAAGCCATGCCATGACTTTTGGGATAAAAGGAAACATAGTTATATTTAATGATTTCGTATATATATATATATATATATATATATATATATATATATATACGCGTAATGGGAAATCCTCCTTTTTTTTTTGGCTGTGGTTCACGAGCACCCTGGTTAGTGAGTGATCGCTACGTCCACGGAAAAATCTGGGTGATAGCTAGGCTAAATCGCCCCTTGGCCTACTTCAAGACCTGACCCCAAGGGCTTCGGGTGGATTCGACCCTGTGACCTCCCGATGGCGAGGCACGACTTTGACCAACTGAGCTAACCCTTGGGGCTTTAAATCCTCTTACATTTATAGGCTTTAAGATTTCGCAGCCCTGGGGTCGAACCCATAGAGGTTGTTGTATATATATATATGTGTGTGTGTGTGTGTGTACAACATGGGTTGCAACCTCTATGGGTTCGACCTCGGGGCTGCGGACCCTTAAAGCTTATAAAGGTAAAAGGATTTCCCATTGCGCCCAAGCTTTGTGGTTGTGCTATTTTTTCCTAACACTTGTCTTTTATGGCTTAATTCAAGATTGTGTATTTTGTGTAAAACACAGTTTTGGCCTTTTTGAAGTGCAAAAAAAGGAGAGATAGGTCGACAAGAGTTTGTAAAGGTCATTATGTAGCTACAAAATAGATTATAGAGTGGTAGTTTGAAATAAATTCCAAGCCCTGTAATTTTGTAGCATGTTTATCGGTATATTTGTGATAAAACATAGAGTTTTTTTTCCCTTTTGGAGAGTTTTGAAAGGAGAGTTTTTGTGAGGGGTTCTTAAAGTATTTTTGTGAAGTTGAAGACTAAAGAGAAAGTTGTAGAGGTTGGGTAATTGATGTAATTGGAGTTATTTTTATATCATAATTGAATAGGCCAATCCATTGGAAGTGTACCTAGAGACATAGCCCACACTGGGTGAACTTCGTTATCAATCTCATTTGTGTTATTTTACGTTATTTGTAGTTGTTTGTTTATATTATCGTATTTTTAATAAGCTTTTTGTCAAGCTTGGTATTTCACATTCTTTTTAAGCCCAATAAACTATAGGCTCGTGATAAAAGATCCTGATCATATGGATACATACATACATACATACACACATACATATATACATACACTAGACTCCTGGTAGTTATAGTTGATTAACTAGTAGGTTGATTCGATTTAAGAGTCAACCTAACTTACATATCAATAGAATAGTGGAGTTGATTCTCTTGATTTGTGGGATTACTCGAACAACTTGATTAACCCCTCCAACATCTCCTCCACCCTCAATTCCCTCCTCGTCTCGAAGAAGAAGGGGTGTGAAAAATTTGTATGATACAAAATCATGAGAATGATTTTAACGACAAGAGAAGAATGTGTTCAAAGAAGGGGAGAAGAAATATTGAAGGACTTGGAGCTACATAAGCCTTTGATTCCTTTTTGGTTGTTGTTTCTATTGGTGATAATGTAGTTGGTTCATCAATTTCTTATCCTTTTGTTCTAGCCTTAAGAGGCATGTCTTTACCTAGGGTCTTAATGTCTTTGTGTTATTTTTTTATTGGGGACCAACTAGATCCTTCTAATTCTACCTCAATTGTAGCCAATAACTTAGATGGGATTGAAGTGCATACTAATGCAGATGGTTGGAAAAAATGATATTTTGGCCTAGGTGGTGATGTTTCTTGTGATGTCATTGCAAGATTGGAGTCTCCAAATGTTGTCTTATGGATTCTTAGTGCCAACCTTTTTAAATGTTGATTAAAAGTATTCCATTCCTTTATTGTGTACTTGACCTATGCCTCCATGACTTCATTTGTGACATATGTTTTAATTGTTTAAACAATGCCCTAATATAAAAATCTTGAAGAATGATTTTATTTTCCTCTAGTAGTGTTATCTTATTCTTTAAAGATGGTTTGACGTTTTATTTGCTTCAACCTATTACTTTTTCCCTTCTTTCAGCCATTGTCTTTCTTCCCGCATTAATTTGGTTTCCATGCTCTTCTCTTATTAAATTTGAGTGTCGAGTGTTGTTATTGATTTGTTGTCTAAGATGGAACTCCTTTTATCTGTCAAGTCATTTACAAGCATATGTTGGATTCTCAATCAACTGCAGGTGGATGATAGGTAGGTTGTTTAAGTGTTCAAGATTGTAGTCATTGTAGTGACATAGTCCATTGTTTCATCATACTTACACCGAACCTTGTCAAATGAAGCAAAGCAATGTTGCATGATAGAATATTCTTCCTTGATTCATGCTTTCTTGCACAACTATTGAAGTTGCTCCATCTCTGCCTTCATTTGTGTGTTGAGGTCGACTAGCTATTATACAAGAGATTGTATAAAATCTAATAGATCATCCCCCATTGCAAAGGCCTGCATTTACAATTTTTTCGGAGTCATCTCCATGCACTTCTGCTATATAACTTCTTCTTTGCCTTTTCTACACCCATACTAACTTTCTTTATCAATCAATTTTTCCCTTCTAGATGATGCTTCATGGGAGAAATCAATAAATAATTTCAAAATGTGGGTATTTGATACCTCAGTTAGGTTAATTTTTTATATCAAAATTGCTATCGATTATGTCAATGTCGATGGAGCTTTTAACTTTTTATCTTTCTTACTCTAGAGTTGATATTTATCCTTCCTTTTTTGGCAATTGTGATTGATGTGGTTGCTTTTCTCCCTACTATTGCTGCATTATTTCAGGAACATGTTGTTGTTGTAGAGTACTAGTATCTATTTCTTTGTCTAGATTGGAGTGTTGGTCAGTCATGTAGTTGGTATACTTTGTTCTTTATGTATTGTTTTCTCCTTGCCTTGTTTTGGTTCTACAAGAATGTTGATTTCCGAAGTGTTGGTCAGAATGTCATATTGAGTTAGTTTAAAAGAAACATGTTGTTCTCCTTGCTCTACTTATTTAGTATCCTTTTATTCTTCTACATTTGTAGTCGAAGATAGAAGTGATTCTTTGGTTGAGTTGATTTGGTCAAGCTTTGATTTCTTAGTCCTTGGTTTCTTAGTTTTTTCAATCTTTACTAGTAGCTTAACTATTGCTCCTCCTGTCAGCCTCCATTACTCTCTTCTTATTGTATCATTCTTTACTTTATCATGTCTATAAAAATTGATTATGCATGCCCCATTTCTTCCAAAATTCTGGGCCCAATAAAGGATTTCATCATCATTTCCTGCGCCTTTATCTACCTTCTAGTCAATTTTCCTTTCTTGGCTATTTCTGTGACCACCTCTTGTGTTATTTTATCCAATTGTTTCTTCCATTTAGGATCATAAAAAGTGATGTCCTAAATTTATTCTACCTAATTTATGCCAAAATATTTCTTTGAGCTTGTGGTGTGGCCTACTCAATTGGTTCTTTTTTAAGCTTTCATTTTAGGTGACACTATAGGGATTGATAAGTTGATCATAAAGGGAGAAGTGTATAAATCTTCCTCCCTATCATCCTTGAGTTTTCCACATATTAACAATTATACCAATTCTTCATTTGGATGGAGCATTGCTTCTGGTATGTCATTCATTGTATTAGACTATTGATTTAATTCATCAAAGATTGCTAATGTAGATGGTTGATATAATGGCTCATTGGGTTACACCTACTTGGTATTCAAGTACCATGATTTATTCATGTCAAGGTTGATTTGGATGTGCGACAATGGAGGTAATGAAAAATGGATGTGTTGTGAGCCTCTCCATCGGTGTGAGACATTTTTCAAATTGTTGTTCTAGGTCTTGAGAATTTCCTTTAGTAAGAGGGACTCCATCTTACATAACTAGTTTGTTGCAAATATTTTGTAGTTTTTCATATATGGGATAAAGTTATTTGTGGATGATGTATCCCCAATAGGTGACACTTGTGCCATTGTTATCCAGATAAGAAAGGAAGGTAAGTAGATATGCCTACCATAATTCTAACATTCATTGTAGTTTGTATTAATGATGTCCCCAAAGTGATATGCCGAGTTGTATTACTTCCATGATTTGATGATCTTCCTAATGGCCTCTAGTATATTCAACTTGGCATTCAATGTACAGACCACCAAAATGATACATAGTACTACTATGATACATGCCCACTTGATGTGGGGTTCTTTTATCTAGTTGATGATAAACCCATATGATTTTTTAGCTATTAGTCCTCCTGTGATTTCTTGAATCCATTTATTGGAATCACCTATTCGTGGAAACTTGTCACATGTTTGAGGAAGGCTGATAATGTTGTAGATTATGTTGGGTGTGGAGCCTGATTATCTTCTGTATTCAAAGGTATCACCACATTGGACCCCAGTTAGCCGCTCGTAAAATATTCACTGCAGGGGGGGGGGGCGACTGCGACCTTTTGGGAGCCCCCCCCGGTAGGGGTTCGGGGGCAGCACCCTCGAAGCTAAAAACGGATATAAAATTGCCTTGTAAAAGTCTAGTAATTTCTAGTCAATCTGGGCCGTTCATTAGGCGGATGATTTGACGGTAGAAGTTATGTTTAGTTTAGGGCTTTTTTCCCTAGAAGGCAACCCCTCACTATATATGAGGGAATTGTATTGCGTCTAGATATATCAGATCTGTATTCTAAGTGAGGAAAAGAGAGGAGATTGAGAACAAAGAGGGAGTTACAGTGAATCTGATGTAGGTTGTATCTCTTAAGTTTGCTGGATAATATAATAAAAGAAGGACTGGCTGTTTCTCCGTGGAAGTAGCCCAAATTGGGTGAACCACGTATATCAATGTCTCTCTTGTTTTATGCGTTTTCTGTGTTTATATTTCTGCAATATTTTATGTGTTCCATTGCTCTGTAATATATAATTTTCTAACAGATTAATCATGCTATGATCTCTATCAGATGGTTAAGCCATATTACTCCACGAAATCGATTAATAATGAATTTGGCAGCCTCCTCCTTCCACTTATAAAATTCTACTACCAAAGGTGCTCCTAGATAATCTTTGTTTCTTGCTACATGAAGGAAGGTTGACTCAACTTTCCACTTTTTATCAATTAGGGCCCACTACTTCAAACTCTTCCATAGTTTATCCCAAGGGATTTCTTCCATTTTTTCCTATCAAATGTTATGCAGTTGAACCTATAGTTTTGTCTTGATGGGTTTGTCAAATTTGATCTTGGTGCATGGTGTTAGGTATGTGCTATGTTCTTTCCATGACTAGTTGGATGGTGGGTGTACCTACCGATGGTTTTTCGCATGGGGTTTGCACATGGTTTTGGGCATGATGGTTTTCTACCCATGGTATTTTGTAGATTTGGTCAAGGGAACTACGATTATGTTCTAATCCAGGGTTAGTGGATTAAGGTTTATGAATGCTTTGACGTGTGTATATATGTATTGTAACATTGAAAGGAACATAATGAAAAATCAATCTAATAGTCCGATTTTTTGATCCAGGGGGGAATCTCTGTGTATATTTGTTTTATGTTCTCACCATTATATATTAGTTAGAATGTGGAAAATTTCATAGAATAAGTCAAATTTCACTTGATAGACATATTGCTTGAAGGTATGAACAAATTTACAATTATTCTCAGTATGGCTTTCTTTCCTGTAGTTTATACACCATACTTCATTCTATTGGAGTGAAAGATTTTGGTAGACAATGTATACCTGTCTTCTTTTACAATGTTTGACCCTTTCTATTTTTGATTATCGATTGTCAATTTGTAATAATATTTAGGGCATTATGTTCTTTGAAGAGACTTTTTGTTGAGTGTATACTCACTTCTCTTTCTAAATGAGCCACTTCTTCGCATACTGACTCGTCAAATCTGGATGACCTTTTATTTGATTAGTAGTGTCTCATAGACAATTAACCCCCCGACCATCATTAATTCCGAATTACTCTTGGTTGGTGATTACAAAATATTTAAGCTTATTTATTTACTCAAGAACTAATCCCACACTTCTTTAGTATTATTGTCGCTGGCTTCTATGAACTACTCCCACTTTTCTTACCCTGCTTGTTCGCTCAAGTGCATTGATTCATGCAAAGGGGCTCAATATTATACTATATTACTGACACCCTTATCCAAGAGGATTCTATGTAGTAAAGAAGGAATCATGCAGAATAATCCTTTGTGGAAGTCTGTGTAAAATTTCTCATTAATCTTATGACCTTAAACTGCTTGTTCTTCACAATAATATTTGAGGATTTATTCAACCCACTGATGTAGGTTTGTTCTACCCTTATTAACGATATGTAGAAATTCTGCGAATTCTCTACAAATCTACCTCTAAGACCATGTAGAAAATCTCACTATAGATTAACCTGATAATGCAATATACCAAAACAAAATACTATAATCTACTTCTACTATCAATTTGTGGAAGCTTAAAGATAGAGATGAATCATAGTTGAACACATATAACTAGAAGAAGAAGAATTAATGCACATGAAACACATAAAATACTCGGGAGAAAGCCTCAGCTAAAAACCCCACTATCTGTATTATCATACAAGGTGGAAATACATCAGAATTATGAAAAGCCTTAGCTCTCACAACTATCCAGCTCTCAGTACAATCCTCTTGGATGCTCACATGCAATCAAAGCTTCTCACAAGCCTTCTCCTCTACCCTCCAAGCTCCTATTTCCTTGTGCAGTTTCTCCTGGGTGATCCTCCTGTTACCAAGTGGAAGAATCTCAACAAAGTGGAACACTGATCGCACACCCTGTCAGAACTGCGCAATCCTCAAAGAACCTTACCTTGACTTCATGCATGAGTTTCCTTTATAGGAAAACACATGCAACTGATAGTAACCTATCCTTGACATTTAGCTTAACTGGGTCTTTCTCATAATAGACATGCATGAGTTTCTGATGAGTGAATCTTCAGTTATCTGGAGTACAGTGGTTGAGTGCATGCATGCATCAACTCACTGATAACTCACAATTAGTTCCTCAAACAATTTAGAACTAATTTAACTGGACTTAACTTAGTAAACTGAGCTAACTAATTACAACTCAAATATAACTCAATCTTATCTCCTTAATTAAGGGATAATCTCCTTAATTTAAGGGATAACTGTTGCATGACTTTAGAAAGACTTCTAACTTGAATTTCTCCAACTAATTAATCCATAATGAATTAATTAATTATTTCCAAGCAGCTGGTGAGACTAAATTTGATTTTAATTCACAATTTTAATTCAAGGACAAATTAAAATTGGAATTTCTGGATTCTATTTTTATCATTTCTTGTTGCTATTTTCAACATGATGTTGAACATCAATCCTGCATCATTTTTTGGACAACACATTAGATAGTCGATTAACTTGATTGATTTTTTATCGGCCACTATGAAGAATTGTGTCTTTCCTTCTATTAAAGATAGTTGATTTCACCAAGAATAATTACTCAGGTATATGTTTATTTTAGTCTACCACCATTCTTGGATCAACTCAGGTTCAAGAAATATTGGAAATGGAACCAATATTGGAGTCTAGTGGAACATATGTGTTGGTTACCATTAAATCCCTATACCAAGAAGATGGTAAGTAAAGTTAGACATGAAATCACATATAAGAAGAGTAAAAATAAAGAGACAAAAGTAGTGGTAGACTAGAAAAGACACTTCTTATATCAATATTTGATATTCCTCTCTCTCTCTCACACACACACACACACACACACACACACACACATAGATGAACTAAACTCTTAGTAGTTACAATTGATTCATTGCTTTAACTAACTCAGTCGATCGACTTGATAGAGAATTTGACCTAACTAACAAGTTGATTCAACTGGAGAGTCGACCTGACTTAAATGTCAATTGAAGACTAGTCGATTCTCTCAACTTGTGGACCTAATCCAATAAGTCACTAGTCCTTAAACAATAATTCTCAAATCCAAAAAAATTCTGAAATAACACTTATAGTGCCTTGATACTTTACCTTTGTAGAAGGAAAAATGATTGCATATTGCTTTTTTCTAGTCCAAGTGTTTGTACCCAAAGGTTGAAAGTGTAACTAGAGGTAGGCTTCTAGTCATCAACATCACCACCTCAAATTTAATCTATATATTCTAGTAAGTAACCCTTTTTAGGATGCTTGATGCAAACTAATAAGTACCCCTAATGCAATGAAGGCTATACTTTGTCGCCTTCTAAGGAATCTTGTGAAGACTCAACATGAAGTGAGAAACTTACTCACAATAAAGGATAGGTCCAATTAGGCACCGATCAAGTACAAAAGACTATTGATTGTTTATATAAAGTAAGATAAACCTTAGGAGTTGAACACTTGGCCAAAAGTTTGACATCTCACTAATAAGGAGAAGGGATAGAATTGCAATCTTACATGTGAAATTGGTGAAGAAGTTCAAAATCATAATTAGGTCAAGAAACAAAGATACCATTGTTAATTAGTGTATTTTAATACCAAGGAAATAATGAATAATGCTTAAGTTAGACATTTCAAACTAGGTCATGTTGTTTTTTATACAAGTAATTTATTTCTAAACTATGGTAATTACTTATGAATATATATTATAGTTCTTTTATCTTCATAAAAAAATCACATTTCAAAAATTAAACCAATAACCATGAAAGGAAAGTAAAGATCACAAATGTTGAAAAACTTAGGATATGATGTAACTCTCATAAGTATATTTATTTACATCTGGTTCCTTATCCCATCTTTTACGCAAATACTTGCATAAATTATGGTGGGTAGTAACTTATGATAAATATGTTATTTACGCAAGTATGAGCTATTTTCAAGGATTTTAATTTTAGATGGATTTTTTGATTTCCTTTCTTTTCATTTTATTTATTCTAATTCAACATTTAATTTTCTTTTGTTTTTTATATAGTATTATGAATAAATCAAGGATTATGAAGGCCAACCATAGCTACTTTCTTCAACAGGTCATAAGTCTAAACTTCACATGGTTGATCTAATGGTCATTGCTCCCAATGTAAGTAAGTTATTGGCATGGAGAACAAGGCTGAGGCGATCACCAATTTACGTCTTTAGTGTATAGATTGAGATCAAATTGAGACATATATAAACTAGAACCAAGAAGTGTGTTGTCCATATTTGCATACCATGCTCAAGGAGCCTGTTTTATACCATAATGTGACATCTTGAGGACTAAAACAAGGGAGGAGTCATCCTAAACATAACCTGGAGACTACTCCATGTAGATTTATTCATTCAAGTTCCCATGAAGAAAAGCACTCTTGACATAAATTTAATGTACTTTCAAACCTCAAGAGTAGTAAGTGAAAGCAAAAGCTACATTGAATCAACCTTTGAAACAACAACAAAACTTTATGAGTGATCAATACCTTCAAACTATGAGAAACCTTTGGTAGTAAGGTGGAATTTAAACTTGTCCATGCTACCATCTACTATTTTTTTCTCAATAAACCCACTTGTGAATAACAATATTACAACCTCAAGGGAGAGGAACAAGATCCCAAGTGTACTTTATCAATGAGAAGTTCATGTCTTCTTATACAACTTCTCCCCATTTACGTAAACCACTTACTCCCATATAAGTGTAAGGATATTTAATTTCAATCTGTTGGGGAATGAGAGCTAAATCAATTAAATGGAATTAAGAGCGAGTCTTGCAAGGATATGTTAGATCACTAATTGAGTTATGGATAGCTTCCCTTATTTTTTGGACTGAAATCATAAATTAACTTGAGGTGTATGATCATCATACTGAAATGTATGAGGAGAAGTTGGAGGATCCATTGCATGCTCATAATTTAAAGAAGGGTCATCGTCCAAAAGATAAGTGGAAAAATAATAATATGTAGGTACATAGTGCAAATAGTATTCATCAAATCAAACATCTTGTTGAAAGACAACCCTAAAGTGTGAGATACAAATAGTTAACAGGCTTTGGCAACTTCAACAAGGCCAACAAATATACATTAATCACTTTTAGGTTGCATCAATTGATGTTTTTCATATAGGATATGAACAAATGTTTCACAAGAAAACACTTTAAAATGACTTAAATTAGGCTTGATCTTAGACCAAATTTCTTCTAGATTTACATTCATTATTGCTTTTGAAGAAACATTGTTCAAGTCATAATTAACACAATTGATCACTTTGGCCCAAAACTAGAGTTGAATTCTTTGATTGAACCATAAAATTAATTATTTCTTTAAGTGTTCAATTTTTACATTCAACTACTCCACTCTACTATGGATGTGCAGGGAACAATATGTGCATCTGAAAGGATTTTTGAAGCAAATTTAATGAAGTGTTTATTGCCACATTCTCTACCATTATCCATGTGAATTCTTGTGATTAGATGTCTTGACTAGTTTTCAACTAATGCTCCGCAAGTAACAAAAAGATTGAAAAC
Organism: Pinus tabuliformis; assembly: GCA_031772625.1. Taxonomy (NCBI): domain Eukaryota; kingdom Viridiplantae; phylum Streptophyta; class Pinopsida; order Pinales; family Pinaceae; genus Pinus; species Pinus tabuliformis. The sequence continues at coordinate 680,485,554 of CM062820.1, forward strand.
TTTAGTTTCAAGTTTAGTGATTTAAACACATGTCATCATCAATTAAAGTGGGAATATAATGTAAAGCTAAAAAGGATGGAGTGAAAAATGACCCACTTATGCCATTGTGAATCAATTTGAGTGGTAATTCTACTCACGATTGAGCAAATTTAAATGGATGTTTGTGATGCTTATCCATGACACAAACACAACAAATACTCTTACTACATGAGACAAGGGTTAGGTATGCACCATTTGGTTTTTTAAGAGCTATTGCAAATACTGGTAGATCAAATAACTAAACTACTAGTGCCAAAATTTGCTCAAGTCATCAACATCAGCAATGAAGATGATCATAGGTGACAAGGGTTTAGAGCTACCAAATTCGTATAGCCTTTAGTAATCAACATGTCTTGAAGCTATTACAATAATAAAACATTTTAGATATTTGATTACAATATCGTGAGGTAAAAACTATATGCTTTTTCCATCACCTGAAAGAATATTTTGGAAATTTGAAGCAAATCAACTAAGAGGGCATGCAGACAGAATACATTGTTAGTTTTCCAATCAAGAAGATTTATTATTCTTCCTCCTACAACATTTAAAGGATAATTGTCACTGAAAAAAAAAGGTTAGGTTGTACAATTATAGAGATTGAAGAAGAAATCCCCATTATTTTCCATATGATGAGAGGATTGTGAGTCTAAAATCTACTTGTGGTCAATCTAACATGTCATTTTAGAAAGAGCACGAGGTTTAGAAGATAGAGTAGAGGAGGAAGAATCTAGCTAAATATTGTGTTTCTTCATGGTTGATTTTGATGCTTACATCTTATTCTAGTAATGTGTATCAAGGTGTCCATCTTTGCTATGAAAAGTATGATCATTTATGACATCTTCTCCTTTGAATTAGTTCCCTTTTGGGATTTTGGAGGAGGAGGAGTCGCTGAAGGATACTTGGTGGTTGTGAGTTGTTTAGCTCCTTTGAATTACTTATTATATATTTTGGTGCCCTTGTTGTGAGAAAACAAGGCTTTTTGTTTATAGCCTATATTAGGCACTATTGGGAAAAACATATGTTTTATATTTCCAACGTTTAATTATCGAACCTTGATCGTAAAACCAGAGGTACAAACTCAATGAATGCATGATTAAAGCCCTGATCTATCCAAATCTAATGTCGACAATCACTATTGAAAATTGACACTTAAATAACATGTTCATTAAAGAAAATACTGAATGCAAAGAAACACATGTTGAAGCTAAATACTGTCTCCCAGTGCTTGTATTAAATACCCTAGCATAACATTGGAATACAATATTTCACTCTATAAAGTAGTGTTCATGCATTCAGTAGAAGGTTAGATTTGAAGAAACGAAGGATTCTAGTTTTAGTAGTTAGGTTCTCAAAACCAAATGTTGAAAATTACAAGCAATGCATTAGAACATAAAACATGTAAAGGAATTAGATCTAAACTAAGCTAACTTGAGCTAAACTAACAAAGTAAAGGGGTAGAACATTACGCAAGATCGAGGGGTCCTTCCCAACCTAATAGCATTGCCAAAACAATTAGATCAAGCTAGAGTGATGCACCAAAACTTAAGAACAAGCAACATTCATTAATGGAAGATCAATTCTGTTAACAAAAGGGAAACACACATGCTTGATGTTACAAATGAATATTCTAGTCTGCGACCATTCCTTAAGCTTGTTACATAATGGATGAATCAAAATACCCTATGTTTTACATCTTAATATTTGTATAAGAGGAGCATTGGGGTGGATCGGAACCAATCCCCCATTCTCAGATTTGTTTTGCTGTGAAATAGAAACAACTTAGAAAATGATAACATCCAAGACAAATTGGGTCATTTTCTCCCAAAAATACAAATACATCTCAACAAATCATTTCCATACTTTGAAAATAGATGAGATTCATTCCTCTTGCTGTTTAGACAATTGATCTAGTGTTTTGCTCCAATCTAGGCACTGTTTGTAAATTTGGGCGAATTTGTACATTTTGGGTAGATTGATGTTAAAGAAAAATGTATAGCTCTCAAACCATTTAGTATTTTGGAGAACGACCTATTATGCAACTAATTTTCCATACTTGGAGAAAAACCCGTGTTTCAAAATTTTCATATTTTCCCTCATTGCCTTAGAAATCATCCCCAAAGTTGACTTTCTAGAAACTTTGACATGTAAAGTTGTTTTAGATCCAGATCTTCACTTGTGCAACTTGGGTGCAATATTATCATCCTAGAATTATTTTAACACCTTAGCCTTCAAAACCCATGTGGCATAATTTCTTCTAGAAGGGTGCAAATATGCTAACCACGATTTGGTACCAGAAGTGAACTATTTGTACATAAACTAGGCTAAACAATTCATCATTAGAAGAATCAACTTAAAATTTATATGATTTCTTAGAGACTTACGAATTAATAAAATTAAGCAACTTTTACCTCTATATGCATGTCAAAGGGTTTTGACTTCGAAGGGGTAACAATGTAAGATAGCACATGCAATATGTAGTTACAAGCGTAGGGTATAAGTGGTAAGAAGGTCAAATAGGACATTGAAAAAGGTGACAAAATGGGAGTCCAAAATCTCCCCCATACCAATGTATTTGCATGTCCTCATGCAAAAGAAACAAAATCCTGCATCATCTTCAAATTGCCCTCCCCCTTCTGTGTTTATTATATAGATGCAAAATTTTCTAAGGTTTTGAGCATCGGGGAATCTAAACATTTTGCTGGATGATAAAGAAGTGCATCACTCTTTCCCCAATTATTGTTTGTTCATTAACTTTTCATATGTTTTCAAGAAATTTTACATGTTTCTTTGTCATCACAATTTTAACAGCCTCTAGACCATATTTGTATATCAACATTTCTAGTAGCAAATAGACCTTTGCTTTCCAATGGGTTTTTCTGTCAACAGATTGGAATAATAAACCATCTACCAGAAATTTGTAGTTTATATTCCTACCTTTCTTGCACTTGGCATTGTCCAACTTGCCTTCAACATAATTGAAGATGTTCCATAACTTTGAATATGTTGGTATTATTATGAAGACCAATCAAAGAATGGTGCCCAAGGATAGTTTGACATAGTCTAAGAAGCAACATATTCCTCCACCATTACATTTAAAGGTGTTTTTTCTACCAATGCTTTGTTTTCGACAACCTCAAGCATTTCAGGATGAAGTTTATTAGCCTTTTTGCAAATCCTTCTTGCTTTATTCATTGCTTTCTTTAAATTTACACCATTAAAAATTGAAAGGAAAAAGGATGCAACCACAAGGGAAACCAAAGATTCATCCACTAATGCCAAATGAAATGTTAATGAAGCTACCCATAAACTATTATTGCATGTTAGATTAGGAGCAAGTAGAATATCCAAATTTGCAAATGAAACTAAAAGAATATTTGTACATTTGTCATGTCTTATAAAACCTTGAGAAACAAGATATGTTTCTTGTATTGGAAGAAGAATCTTAAGAAGTCCAAATATCCCAAGAAAAGGCATAGAAGCCTCTATTAATTTAAATTCCAATATATAGTTCATTTCCATCATCAATCTTGATGTTTTAATCTGTAGAATTGAAATAGAACAATCTTGTATTGCATGAGTTGTATCCCTAGAAAATTGAAGTCAAGACAAGATGCAATCCTGATGTGTGCACGATACCTCATATAATTTCTCTAGGGAGCATAGTCACAATCATTACAACCTCCCTTGTAATATTCTTTCTTGAAGAATTGATAGATAACCCTATTAATATAATTGACAGGGAAAAGTGAGAAACAACAAAAGCTATTTTCTCAAGGAACTTGACTTTGCAAATCCCAAAGACATTTAGGTGATAAGAAAAGCCAATGGTAATGCCACAAAGGCCTAGTATAAATGATATTTTAATATTAGCAAGGTAGATAACTTATTTGTTGGAGAATTGGATACCAAAAATGAGCAACCACATTGAAACTAGCATGCCAAATGAGAAAGGTGTAAATGAAGAAAAAATAAAGCCATAAGTTCCAAGGGTTAATCCAATCGAAATAGGATCTTTGAATACTACCAAAGAAATTAGTTTAAATAAAGTTGTGAATAAGACTGAAAATAAGACAAACACCGAATATTTGTTAGACCCAATTTGTCTCTCAAATACCTGAAATAATATAAGATGCAAAACCCAAGTATCAACTTTAGGGTTGATGGAAACACAAATGTAGACATGACCAACCTTTAAAGGTGAAGCTTATGCATAATTCCCTAGTAAAAAAGACTGCATGTCGATACCCCATGTTGCATACCAATTACTATAGAAAAATGGTAGAGGTAATTACTAAACCCTTGGTGACTAGAGAATTTTGAAATCCAAAGGGTTTGTTGTTCATTTTGTAATTTGAAAATTGGACATTGTTCTTAGATTTTATGAAAAATCAAGAAAATTCCCCTATCCCCTTTATTCATCTCTGTTGGAATATCAAGTATAATATTTGATAAATGATCATTATTAATATAATAATATTCAATCCTTTTACCCTTGCCTTTTGATTGGGACTTTGGATGAAAATGCTATCTATATCTCCAACATCAATGCTTGAATCTATAGAAAAATACACATCTTTAAAATGCTTAAGATTTGCAATTGGTGATGTCCCCATAGATGGACATAAACCACTATTTCCTAAACTTGAATCTTTGGATTCCTTTATTCTAATTGTTTCATTTTGTGACCCACTACATAGTCACTTATTGCATTGTAGAGTTAATGGAATTCTAGCATTTTCCTTTACAACTGAACATGAACTTGAGGATATAAGTGCACATCTACTGCATGGATAGAGTGTAACTCAATGGATTGCCTCTTGAAATAAGACTACTCCTCGCTATATTTTTAACATTTTCTAGTTTTGATTCCATTCCAATGTTGTTACTCTCCTTTGGCTGCCCCAACCCACCCAAAGTCATAGATCCAAAACTCTTCTCTTCCTTGTAGAGAGGCACCCTACTACAATACTTGTTGTTAGTATTGTTGAAAATATCTAGAGTCTTTTCATTACCTACAAGACTTATTTTTGGGTCAGGTAAGGGAAGGAGATCAGTCCATCTTGGATTTGACTCAAAATTTTTACTATACAAATCAAAACCGGATCCACTACTCTGCTTCTTAGATTCGACCTGATAATGGCTCATGTCTCCCTTTTAAGAGTTCAAAAATAGAACGGTCAACTTGAGGTTGATGGAGGATAACTCTGAATCAGAACACTAACCTATTTTTCCCACTGAAAATAACAAAATTGGACATTCAAACCTTAGCTGATTATGCAATTAATATGGAACATAACAAGGTAGATGCAACAACTGACTATATTTTGTTAGGCCATCACTTGAAGAACATGGAAGGATGAGTATAATAGGAAATGTTGATTGAATGACCCTGAGATACTAATGGAATTTAGAGGACCATATCTTGTGATGTATGCTACTACTGCATCTGGTTTTATTGGAAATAACCAAGTCATTGATAATGATGAAGAGGGTGTGAATGAAGATGATACCTTTAGAGGAATTAATTTCCAAATTCATGAACCAATATTTATTCATAGAACTCCAAAGATTATGAAAATGAAACGATCATAAGATGGATGGGAAATATTGAGAATGGTATAACAATGGTTAATGAAATCAAGTAAGATAAAGGGTAAAATGACAAGCATACAAGAAGTTTCATATAAATTTCCTTTATCCCTAATAAATTGAAAGAACTAAAAGTGATTTTACCTTAAAATTTGTGTAACATTCACTGATACGACTGTCGTATTTGAGCATATTGAGGTTGTGGAGATCAAACTTGGATTGTACGAGGGCACAAATATTTGGAACCATTGCTACAATTGAAAAAGGTTGGAGCTAATGGAGTAAAGGCTGATGCTAATAGGGATTTGTTTTTTTTGTCCTAAAGATCAATAAATGATGCTTGGAAATTCAAAAAATTCCAACAATGTTGAAACCAAACTGAAAGTAAGAGACTGTAATACGATGTTGGAGATTGGATCCCACTTTTTGCTGGCACATTGTTGCAAACTGATGTTAGAATTTCAAACAATAAACCCACATCTTAGCTGTTATGAAACCAGCTCACGAAAAGATAGAAAAGATAGATAAACGACCTCAAAATCAACCTCTTCGAGGGGGAAACCTCCTTTACATTACACAAATGAACAATTCTTGGATGATACAAATGACAAGACCTCCTTTCTATATATAGGAGTCTAAGGGGTCATAATATAGTCAGAGCCAACATAACAATAATAATGTAATGGCACAAGAATAACAATATTGGGCTTCTATGGGGCACAATAATAACAATATGGGTACTACATGGGCACATCAATATAATAAGGGGGTTGCACTAATAACAATAAGGGGTTACACTAGTAGTATAGGGACCTACCATTAGCACAATTCTATCTATGAGAATGGGTTTTGTTGAAATCAAACATAGAAATAAATAATTGTATTTCCGAACATTAATGGATGTCGTTAACCAATACGAGATAACTCACCATTCATGTTGATGAGTGTCAAGGTGCAAGAGTCACATGTAGGATATGGAAATAAAGAGACATTGAGGTATTTCCTTGCTGTCAACGAGGAGATTTTCCATTGATGTATGCAATATCCAAGGCACTCAAAAGGATCTTTGAACTTGGCCCCAAATGAGGATTTGGATTCGATGGGACAAGATCTATTGGAAGGTGGACCTTAAGAAATACCACATCATCCAACTCAAGCATAGAACCAAAATGATGTTAAAGAACCATTTGAACCAACATGCAATTACATAATTTATTGTGAATTTCACCAGTCTGGAGTCTTGGTTTTTAAACAATATTTGTGTTTAGTTTCCAATTTCCTAGTTTTCACACCTAGACTTATTTTTATCTTTACTATTTTATTAATTAATTTATTATACTATCGTATCCTACTTTGAGAAATAACATTCTTCTTCAAGTGTAAGATTACTTGTACTGAATCCATGTGTGTAACAAGATAACAAATGTGCTCATACTTGGATTTCATAAATAATATTTAGTGTATCCTAGAGCATGAGAGACCAACTACTTCAAATGATACAATGAGAGAATTTGTTGAAGAAGAGAGTGGTGCTTGACTCTGATGGTTATCTAGAACCAACATTCAATATTATCATGATATTCCTGGATCTCTAGCTCATCTAGTCCACTTTGTATGTCTTCCTCTAACATGCCACACAAATCTACTGTTAAGAACTCCTCGATTTGAGGTTCTAATAGCCGCTCTCCATCAAATTTGGTGATTGATTCTTTGATTTCCTTGACATATTGGCAAGGCTGATCAGAGAAGGTTTCTAGATCTTCTTGTGGGGGTGGCTCATAAATATTTTTTCCTTTTATTACTTCTTGGAGTGTAGGTATGTTCTTGAATGTTGCCATGATTTCCTCTTCTTGAGATGTAGATATTTTTCCAACTGTTGCTAGAATTAAAGAAAGTTCTTGGAGTAACATTCTTTGAACTCTTGATCAATATTGAATTCTTGTTGCTGGTTGTTGATCCCTATCTCGCACATGGATTAATGTATGGGGGGTTCTTACAATACCCAAATAAAACTTCTTAAAGAAATAAATGAAGTATTGTAGAAGAAAACAATTTCTTGGACACTCTCATGATACTAATACCTACTATCACCAATAATATGTTCATCATGAGTTAGCTTCTCGCTTTCCATGAATCAAACTTAAAATAAAACACACTTGTATAAAAACATACTAAACCAACATGACGAGGCTTTGGAGAAACCCCTACCAAAGTGGATGTGACAGGCTAGAACCTTTTTTGGAGGGTGTCTTTACGTCTTATCATTTATACTCCCCCAAGTTGTGTAATTCAAAGGAAACCTGCCTACCTAAGCTTTAATCCTTGTAGCACCCCCCAACAACGATGCCAAAAGTGTTGGAAAAAATATATGTTTATATTTCCAACATTTAATTATTGAACTGAGATCGTAAACTTGGAGATGCAATCAAAATAAATGCATGATTAAATCCCTAATCTATCCCTAAAATTCACTACTGAAAATTAACACTTAAATAACATGTTCATGAAAGAAAAGACTAAATGCAAATAAACACATGTTGAAACTAAAGATTGTCTTCTAGCCATTGTCTTAAATCACCTTGCACAACGTTGGAACACAAACTTTCACTCTATAAAGTAGTGTTCATGCATTCAATAACATGTTGGATATGGAAAATGAAGGATTCTAGTTTTGGTGGTTCGTTTCTCAAAACCAAATGTTGAAAATTAAAGGAAAAACATCAGAACATAAATCATGTACAAGCATTAGATTTATACTAAACTAACTTGAGATAAAACAACAAATAAAGGGGCATAATGTTATCAGGATTTAGGGGCCCTTCCCAACTTAACTAACATTGCCAAAATAATTAGACCAAGCTAGAGTGATGCACCAAAGCTTAAGCACAAGCAACATTCATTAATGGAAGATCAAATATGTTAACAAAAGGGAAACACACAAGCTTGCTGCCACAAATGATTTTTCTAGTCTGTTACCATTCCCAAAACTTGTTACATAATGAATGAATCAAAATCCCTGCTTTGTTCTACATCTAAATATTTTTATAAGAGGAGCATTGGGGTGGATCATAACTAATCCCCCAATCTCAGATTTGTTTTGTTGTGAAATAGAAACAAGTTGGAAAATTATAACATCCAAGACAAATTGGGTCATTTTCTCCCCAAAATACAAATACATCTTAAAAAATCATCTCCATGCTTGAAAATATATGAGATTTGTTCCTCTTGCTATTTAGACAATCGTTATGGGGTTTTCCTAAAATCCAGGCATTGTTTGTAAATCTGGGTGAATTTGTACATTTTGGGTAGATTGGTGTTTAAAAACCAAGGATATCTCTCAAACCATTCAATATTTTAGAAAATGTATTGCATTGTAACCAATTTTCCATACTGGGAACAAAACCCATGTTCTGAAATTTTCATTTTTTCTCTCATCACCTCAAACATCGTGCATGAAGTTGTCTATATGGAAACTTTGACCTAGTTTGTTGTTTTAGAGATGGAGCTTCACACATGTGATCTGATAAGCCTACTAATTATTTTAACACATCATCCTTCAAAACCCATGTGGAAAAATGTCTTCTAGAAGGGTGGAAATATGCTAACCATGATCAAGTACCATAACTGAAATGTTGGTATAGGAACTAGGATAAGCAATTCATCATTAGCAAAATCGATTTAAAATTCATTTAATTCATTAGAGACGTAGGAATTAATAAAATTAAGAAACTTTTACCTCTTTATATGTGTCAAATGATATTGAATTCAAAGGGGTAACAATGTAGGATAACATATGCAATATGTAGTTATAAGCATAGGGTGTAAATGGTAAGAGGGTAAAATGGGGCTTTCAAAAATGTTACAAAATGGTAGCCCAGTAGGTGTTAGGAATTAATAAAATCAAGCTACTTTTACCTCTATATGTGTGCAAATGGTTTTGACTTCAAAGGGGTAACAATGTAAGATAGCAAGGGCAATATGTGGTTATAAGCACATGATATAAGTGGTAAGAAGGTAAAATGTGACATTTGAAAAGGTGACAAAATGGGAGCCCAATAGGGCATCCATATGCAATAGTCTATCTTACATATGTGTGAGTTGTTCACAAAAAGGCTCAAAATAAGGCATTTTATAATTTGCTCTAAATGCATCTCCCGTGGAATAAAATACAGAGACACAAATATCAAAATGAGCTTTGATCTTATAAATAATGGCCATGGCTACCTAATTATCTAGCTTAGTGATTTTAGAACCACTAAGCTGAAATATTAAGAGCTTGAATTTTGTGATGTAGTCTTCAACTTTGGGAAGTTCCATCAGATTAAGAGCAATGAGTTGATTTTCCAACCAATAAGCACAAATGTAATTTATTTTCCCAAATAGTTACTCAAACTTCAACAATTCTTCTTTCAATGTGCCAATGGATTAAATATGGAATGTCAAAGCTTCAAATAACGACATGACAATAAGGCCTCATGCATCACAATTATGATTTAACCATTTTTCTCATTTCTCATTGTCTATTGGTGTGACATCTAGCCTATGTGTGATTCAATAAATAACTTTACTTTTGAATAGGTCCACTATGTAGTATTTCTAGGAATAATAGTTTGTGCTTGTTAATCGAACCTCATGAGGGTTAGAATGTTATGAAACCAGCTCAAGAAAAGATAGAAAAGATAGATCAACGCCTTAGAATTCAGCCTCTTCGAGGGGGCAACCTCCTTTACATTACATAAATGAACAATTCTTGGATGATTCAAATGACAAAACCTCCTTTCTATATATAGGAGTCTAAGGAGTCACAATATAACCCAACCGACCTAACAATAATAATATAAAGCCACAAAAATAGCAATAGAGGGATTCTATGGGGCACAGTAATAACAATATGGGGATAATAGGGGCACAACAATATTAATAAGGGATGCAACTACAATAGTAATGGGGTAATCACTAGTAATATAGGGACCCAACATGCCCCTCTCCTTCAAAAAAGTGTTGTCCTCAATGCTTGAGTAGTTCTGGATGCTTCTGTATAAAATTCTCATCCTCCCATGTGGAATCTTCAGCGGATAAGTTCTTCCACTTGATAAGATACTCCGAAATTGATCGATTTCGTAGTTGTCGAGTTCTTGTTTCTGTGACTGCTTCCGGTTCCAATATAATTTTTCCTTCCTCGTCAAGTTCTGGCAATAATGTTTGAACCGGGAGCTTGTCGCCTATAACCTTATTTAAACATGAAACATGGAAAACTGGGTGCAATCAAGAAGCTGCAGGAAGCTCCAATTTGTATGCCATAGTACCAATCTTTTGCAACACCTTCTACGGACCATAATACTTTGGTGATAATATATTATCCTTCTTAGCTTGCTTGAGGGACATTTGCTTATATGGTTGTAGCCGTAGGAATACCCAATCACCTACATCAAAACTTATTTCGCTGCGATGCTGATCTGCCTGTTGTTTCATTCTATTCTGTGCCAACACGAGGTTATCCTTTAAGAGTTGGAGGACTTGTTGTTGATATTCGATGTGATGTTCCACTGCTTGAACCTTAGAATTTTCTCTTAAATATGATGTGATGGATGGTGGCTGATATCCATAAAGTGCCATAAATGGGGTCATTTTTGTTGCTGTATGGAAGGAAGTGTTATACCACCATTCAGCTAGAGGCAACCATTTGACCCATTATGTCTGTTTATCAGATACAAAGCAACGAAGATATCCTTCCAAACATTTGTTTACTATCTCAGTTTGCCCATAAGATTGAGGATGATAAGATGAGCTATGAGCTAACTGAGTACCAAGACAAGAAAATAATTATGTCCAAAAATTTCCAGTGAAAATGGGATCTCTGCCACTTACAATAATCTTTGGGTTTCCATGTAGCTTTTGAATTGTTTCCATAAATGCAGTAGAAACTGTACTGGCTTTAAATGGATGTGATAATGCACAAAAGTGTGCATACTTGGTAAGTCTGTCAACTACCACCATGATGACACTCTTTCCCTCAAAATTGGGTAAACTTGTGATAAAATCCATTGAAACCTCCTCCCAACGTTGGCTTGGAATGGATAAAGGTTGTAATAGACCCGGTGTCTTAATTGTTTCAACTTTATTTTGTTGGAAAACCAAACATTCCGCCACAAATTTTTGAATATCCAATTTAAGGCCATCCCAAAAAAATTCCTTTTTAACCCTGTGGTAAGTTTTTAAAAATCCTGAGTGCCCTCCCAAGGGAGAAGTGTGCAATTCCATAAGAATCTTTTGTTTTAGTTGGGAATTCTTACAGAGGCATAAGCGATCTTTGTACCATAAAGAATCATTTTGCTAGCTAAATGTACCAGAGGTGCTGGAATTTTGTTGTAACTTTCGAATAAGTGCCCACACTTCTTCGTCATTCTTCCATTCCTCCCTTGCTTCGTTTATCCAATCTGGTTGGATAATAGAAATGGCGCACAACAATGCTTCCACATCCTCATCCTTTCTTGAGAGTGCATCTGCCACCACATTTTGCTTCCCTTTTTTGTAGATGATTTCAAAGCCATAACCCAACATCTTTGTGACCCACTTTTGTTGCTCTTCAAAGGATAATCTTTGTTCTAAAAAGTATTTAAGGCTATCATGATCCATTTTTACCTTGAAGTGTCTTCCCATTAGGTAGGGTCGCCATTTCTTAAGTGCATGGAGTATTGCCAACTTTTCCTTCTCATAAATAGCTTTGTGTAAAAACTTTCCCTTGATTGGACGACTTTCAAAAGCAATGGGTCTTTCATCTTGCATTAAAACAACATCAATTCCATTTCCTGAAGCATCACATTCCACAAAAAAGGTTTTTGTGAAGTCCGGTGTAGCTAAGACCGGTGCTTGGCACATTGCCTCTTTAAGATGTTCGAAGGCCTTTGTTGCTTCTGGAGTCCATGAAAATGCATCTTTCTTCAATAATGTTGTTAGAGGTGCTGCTATTATCCCGTAATTCTTAACAAAATTGCGATAATACCATGTCAACCCGAGAAATCCTCGCAGATGCTTTATGGATGTGGGGATTTTCCATTCCTTAATGGCTTTAATTTTGCTAGGGTCTACCTTAACTCCTTCATGAGATACAGTATGACCCAGATATTCCACCTCTTGTACTCCAAAGAAACATTGGGATCTTTTTGCATATAATTGTTTCTCCTCCAATAGTTGTAGCACCCTGTCAACATGTTCAATATGATCCTTCCAAGACTTGCTGTAGATTAGTATATCATCAAAAAATACTAACACAAATTTTCTAAGGAATGGTTTGAAGATGGAATTCATCAAACCTTGAAATGTTGAAGGTGCATTGGTAAGGCCAAAAGGCATGACCAAAAATTCATAATGACCCTCACGAGTTCTAGATGCTATTTTTGGAATGTCTTCAGTCTTCATTCTGATTTGATGATATCCTAAACAAAGATCCAACTTGCTGAAGTAAATTGATCCATGCAATTCATCCAGTAATTCATCAATGACGGGAATGGGAAACTTATCTTTAATAGTGAGCTTGTTGAGCTCCCTATAATCTGGACACATGCGCCATGATCCATCCTTCTTGTGAACTAATACTACTGGAGCAGAGAAAGAACTTTGACTCGGTTGAATTATACCAGCCTCTAGCATTTCTACAACCATACATTGAATTTCACTCTTTTGGGCATAGGGATATTTTTACGGCCTGATGTTTGGAGGAACACTTCCTGGAATCAAATGAATAGCATGATCATGATCACGAATAGGTGGGAGACCTTTGGGAGTCTCAAATACCTTGGAATGATTGTCCAAGACTTTTTGGAGATCTGGAGAAATAGATGATTGCAATGTGGAAACATCTAGTGAACATAATTGTGCAATTACACCCCTTTGTTCCCTTTTTAGAAGCTTTGTCATACCATTAGAGCTAATTATCTTTCCCGGTTTCCTTGCAATACCCCTTAATTCAACTTCCTTTCCTTCCACGGAAAATTTCATGAAAATTAAAAGCTATTGTACCCAAGGATTGTAGCCATTGGACTCTTAGTACAACATCAACACCTCCCATTGGAATGGAAAGCAATGGGCTAGTCAATACATATTCTCCCATCGATAGCTTGATATTATGGCATTTTCCAGAGCAATTTATTGTTCCTCCATTTGCAACCATCACTTGACACTCTGGTGCTGGATATAAGAAGCAATTCAATTCTTTTGCTACCTTACAATGAATAAAATTGTGGGTACTTCCTGAATCAATCAACACTATTACCTTTTACTTCTTGATTTGTCCTTCTATCTTGATGGTTTGAGGAATGGTAATTCCCGCCAATGCATTACAAGATATGGTCGGATTCATTTCTTCTTTATTTAGGCTTTGTTCCTAGAGTATATCCTCTCCTTTTGACCTTTCTTGCTCCTTTTCTTCTTCCTCTTCGCAATCTATGTAGAATAATTTCTTCTCAGCACACTTATGACCTTTAGTGTATTTTCTATCACAACTGTAACAAAGCCCTTTTGCTATTTTTTCTTCCAATTGTTGTGGTGTCAATCTTATAGGTTGTGGAAGACTAGGGGCAACCACACTTCCATCTTTATAGTTCTGAGTGGTATGCTTCCCCATTGCCATAATTTTGCTTTCCATTTTTCTTGCTAACCTGAATGCCTTCTCTAATGAATCAGGTTCCTAAAGGCGAACATCATGTTGGATATTATCCTTTAAAGTCCCTATGAACACATCAATCCTATGCTCCTCTGGAATATTTTTTACCCTTATGTTCAATTTTTGGAACTCCTCAATGTGCTCCATTATTGAACCCTTTTGTTTGAGACTTATCAATTGGCTAAAAAAAGTGTTGATTTTTTTATCCTCATAATGTGCTATCAATTATTCCGTAAAAATTGCCCAAGTGATAATTTGTTTACGAGAGAAAAGCCATTAATACCATACAAACTAATTTGGTTCCAAATATAAAGTTGCAATACGTACCTTTTGTGTGTTTTGCACATTATTGAGATCGAAAAATTGCTCCATTTATAATATCCATGTTGCGGGATCCTTGCCATAAAACTTTCTCATATCGATTTTTGGAATATGGTGGGTCTTCGATCCCACATTAGAGTCTAAGAAATCATGATTAACATTTCTTTTGTTTGCATCATGAGTTTCCTTTACTACCTTTTCACCATTAGTAAGTATTTCTTGTAGAAAATTTGTCAAATCTGTCTTCAAATCTGCCATGCCTGTCTTCAAATTTGTGTTCAAATCTATCTTCAAGTTGTCCATCTTAGCTTCCATGCCATTCATCTTAGCTTCCATGCCATTTATCTTAGCTTTTGTTAGCTTTTGTGAGAGTGACATTTGTTGCACTTGTTCATGTAATTTTGATATATCATGTAGCATTTCTTCCTCTTCTTCATGAGTCATGCTAGAGATTTCAAGTTGCTTACTAGGTGTTTTCATTTTCTTTCCTTGGGGCATCAATTACCGATAATAATTCTCTACTATTTCCTTTGAATTCCTTCAAAATAAATTTTCAAACCAAGCTTAAGCAAAAATTTAAAAAAATCTACACACCTTTTTTCACTTTGTAGGAGTTCGATATTGCCTCTGATGTATCTCTATACTTTCTGATCATCCAGTTCTGAAATTGCGACCTGAAGTAGCCCTCCGTGTCCTCTTTCCAATTCCACCAGTCTGACCCAAATTGGATTCTCCAAGGAAGAGTTATGCGAAATCTCCCACAGTGACTTGATTATAGACTAGTTCAGTAGAGCGAACTTGTACGACGTGCCACGAGTCACTGTTTCGACCTTTGGCTCTGAAAAATATCTACAAGAAACTACAGTCCGTCCTCTTTTTGTAACTTCTTACGAAATTTCAATCCGATTCTCAGAGAGAAAGTTATGATGATTTTCCCTAGGTCACCTGTTTGGAATGTAATTCAGGAGTCTACAAAAAGACCAATTTCCTCAGATCATATCTCCGCAAATATAGCGCGAAAAGCTCTGAAATTGAGACTCAAGCTTCAACGCAATGTCTTCTCAAATGGGTTTTTTTTTAGCCTCTAAAAAGTCGTAGAAAAAAAGTTATAGCGAAAATGCCACGATGACCTATTTGGAGCAGCGAAACCCTAGAATCCAAGGCTCTGATACCAAATGTTATGAAACCAGCTCAAGAAAAGATAGAAAAGATAGATCAACGCCTTAGAATTCAGTCTCTTTGAGGGGGCAAACTCCTTTACACTACATAAATGAACAATTCTAGGATGATTCAAATGACAAAGCCTCCTTTCTATATATAGGAGTCTAAGGAGTCACAATATAACCCAGCCGACCTAACAATAATAATATAAAGCCACAAAAATAACAATAGAGGGATTCTATGGGGCACAGTAATAACAATATGGGGATAATAGGGACACAAAAATATTAATAAGGGATGCAACTACAATAGTAATGGGGTAATTACTAGTAATATAGGGACCCAACATAGAAGCAGCCTTTTTACAAAAAAGATAAAAATTAGAGGATATAAACTATACCACAATGTATAACTCAATCTAACTAACTAAAAAAAAGGACTAAAAAATAAGTGCATTTGATGAAATCATGCCCTAGAAAGATACAAAATCATGAAATTATGAGCCTTGTTTATCTTCAAATAAATATAAAATTTCATTACATCAATAGTGAAATAAACTAAAATCATATGTGCAATTGTGTAGATGACTAAAAAGGGCAGACTCCTAAAAAATGGAACCAAAGTGCCAGTCCATATGACAAAATTATCTTAGCTTGAAAATTTCCTCCAAAATTAAATGTGAATCCCCACAAAAGGGGTCTAAAGTGTCATAGGCTATTGTGTGAATCATTTTCGACCAGAAAACTCACTGTGTATGTGTTATGCATTCATTGGGCAAAAAAATTTGTGTAGTACCTATGTGAATTCTACATGTCACTATTTTATGGGATAGGTGCTAACATGGTAGGCTAGAATTTTCCATGTGTCACTGTTCGACTGGATGGGATGCTCATTGTATAGTGATTACATGGGAATGCACATATTAGGGTTGAATGCGATCCAAGATAAAGTATACACTATAGCCTAATGGTTGAGGAGCCATAGACCAAGGGTTGAGGGTAGTGGCGACAATCAATTACAAAAGGAGATCTATGATTGGGGGTGATCAAGCTTTAATAAAGGCACACAGAGTCAAAAGGATATATGGCAACACACACTTCAAAGGACAACTAGCAAGCAGGATAGGAGAAGTGGCACTAGAAGATATAAGTGACAATTGGAAGAATGGTAGCAGTAGCAGGATCGAAAGTGACAACAAAAAATATGGAAATGATGGTCAGAAAAGGGTAGTGGAAACTAGAAATCGACAAAAATAATCTATAAAAATAAGTCTCACAAACATGTTATGGATCACATAAGTCTCAACTCTATAAAAATAATCTAGTCATAAGAAATGGAGAGGATGACAGACAAGAAAAGTAGTAGTGGCCACTAAAAAATCTCCAAACACATTGGAAAATTAAAAAATTATTTATTAAATCAAATTTCAAAAAAATAAAATTTAAAAGATAAGACTGAAAAAATTGTGGTGAATGAGAAACTATTCAAATATTTAGCATATGAAAGTCAAATGTCATAAAATGAGAAACATTATGAGCTAATTTGGCTACCATGAACTCAATCGTGTATTTGAAGTGCTTCACAAATCCACCAAAATATGTGAATATGGTAAGTGCCTACATGAGTGATTTGCAAAAACTAGTGATTTGGCATGTTCAAGAATCACAATCTATCCTAAATTTACAGGCTAATACCTATTTAAAATCACATCATAATAACAAACTCGCAATTGGAATAAGATATATGTAGTAAAACCCTTAAAAAGAAAACATCCATGGAGCAAATTGGCAAATTGACAGAGCTCAATTATTCTATCAACTCTATACTTATATGAGGATCAAGATCCTTTATTTATATAGTATACGCTTGCATGAAATATGTTCATTTATTTTTAATTCACTAAGACAATAACTAAAATTTCCGAAGTTATGGTATTTTAAAATTAGGGTATATCAATGCATGGGTAAATCATGATAAACTTGATCTTGATAAATCTAATATAATGGATAATTACACAATTTTTATTTTGCATAATTACTTTATTACATGTGCATAGATAATTAAATAATGTTCACATAATTATGCACTTACATCTAGCCTAGAAAAGAGTTCAAAAAATACATTGAAATGTATTTAGCTTAAACTAATCATATTATTACTAAATCGATTAACTTATCAAAATTGATTTGTTTTATAAGGAGCATTATTTTTTTAAAGTGTATTTTTTTTCAAAAAGTTGGTTAAGAGATTTCTATTAAAAACAAAATATGGATTTCCTGCTAGATCTTTTACATAGTTTATCCATTTCCACCATAAGTTTACTTTAAGATGTCCAATACATATGTAGCCCATGCTTATGGAATTTTTTCCCTATAATTATAAATAAATTCCAGCTGTATATTCTGTACTAAATGCCTAAATACAAACATAATTTGCTTAATATCATAAACTAAGATTTAGAGAAAAAACTATAAAAATAACTAGCCTCCAAACCAGGGGCATCTTCCAAATTAGAGCTCATAGATCACTTTTGTTGCTCTGGAGCTTGAACCATGTTTCCTCTTTTTTGGTCATGCCTTTGCTCTGGAGCTTGAACCAGATTCAACCTCTTTTGGATCTAGTTGTAGTGATGTGATGAACAAGTCCTCCATCTCTGCCATTTTGCAGTGGATGGCTGCCATCTCGATCCTAAATTCACTCTCTAAATGATCAATTTTAATCTGCATCAACTCGAGCTTGCAGTTGGTTAATAACTGGAGGGATTTGTGAGCCATTTCTTCCGCCTATTGGCGATGCTTGAAGGCGAGTTGCACGCCTTCCATAGACTCGAGGACCTATCCAGAATTTCATTGACCTCAATGAATGCAGTGCCACGAGAAGAGGAGCCCACATTTTCCATGGTGAAATTGCAGAGTGTCAACACCTGTTGGTAGATGATAGCTTTGTTAAGCACTACATTTCTGGAACCAAACCTTGTAAAGTTCAACGTTCAGAGGATGATATATATACTTTCCCTTCGAACATAGCCCTGAGAGGGCCTGATGTCGAGACTAATAATGTTATCATGACTTCGGCATTTCTTCCATGTCTCCATCATTGAATGCGGTACTGATATTTCCATGTTAATTCGATTTCGAAATCCTTGTTGATAGAACAAATTTTACGAAGAAGGATAATGGGTCTGGCATGAGGCAAATTGAATGCAACCTTCTCACTGACTAATTAATCGAAACCCAATGGAGATAAAAGGAGAAACAAGCTAGCGGAAGGAAGAATCTGCATGCTAGGAGTGAATGTTTGCTCGGCATGAGCACAACAGGGGAGACGATCGAGGCCTGTTACTTAATGATGACAGCTAAACCTTATAAGCCATCGCGTATGAGACTTTAATTCTTGTTTGCTCCTCATAATTCTCCACTTTCCTCATTTTTTTTATTTTTCATAAATGAAATTTAACATTCTTACTTTTCTATTTAGAAACATCATGGCAATGGGAGTTTGATTGACATTCATTATTCAAATCTATGATCCCTTGATTCAATCTTCCTCTCTTATTTGCTAAACCATACACTAATGGATTTAAATTCCTTAATACAGGTAAGAGTTCAACTAGTTCAAACTCCTAATGTTGAAGAAGGATTTAAAGCAGGGAGAATGGTTACATTTGTGTTTGTGTTTGGCTTTCCATACTCGCCAGATTACTATTATTGAATTACGAAATATCAAAATCCTTTGAATCTCATGAGTCGATGTCTATATTTAAACCTTTATAAAGAGTAAGGAACTCTTCTTGATTGTTGGTTGCTACTCCTAGTCTCCAAGCACACTGTGTCTCAAATTTTCCATCGGGGCAAAGTATCACTCGTCCTGCTCCCGCAATCCCTATTTTTTTTAGATGGGGAACTAGAAACCTCCCCAGATATATGCAACAACTTCCAAGACACATATATCAGAAACTCATAGTTTAGCCTAGGACTGAGACGTTCAAAGATCATTGGAAACTGAATCCGGGATCTTGGACTCGAATGGGATGACAATCCTTTTAACTTTACTATGACAGGCCATGTCACCAGAGACTTGAACCCGGGTGGATGGAATGGCAAACCACCATCTGAACAACTTGAGCTAAGAACCATTAACAATAAATTTATTTATTTTTAAATGATTTTTTTAAATAATATTTTTGACATTTGCCCTTACTCTTTAGAATTAAAAAAATTCCATTTGATATAGATATATAAAAATGACATTGTTGCATGAAGGGTTCATGAGTTGTCAAAAACGCGCGCGCTAGGGAATGCGTTCTGCTAGGTTTACGACCAGCTGCCGCCGCCATGGCTGCTCCAGGGGGTGCGGAGCCCTCTCCCACCCCTCCGATTTCGCCTGCAGAAGCCTTCAAGAAGATCCTTACGCAGAGAGGGAAAAAACGAATGCAGCCTGAAGCTCCGAAGTTTATCAAAAAATTAGAAGAAATCCCAGAAATTGCCCTGCCAGAAGACCAGACAATCAAAATCGCCCTTGTCCTGGCTGACAGAGGTTTAGTAGGGCAGTTTATGGGACGATGGCCAACAACCAAATCGACTGATGAATGGGTGCAAAGAAACTGGAGACCCCTGCTCCCAAACAATGTAATTAGCTACCCGATTGGAAGGGGCTACTTCATCTTTGAATTCACTACCAAGGAAGACCGAGATTTGGTGTTCAGAAATGGCCCATATTTCATGGGAAACCAAGGTCTCTTTCTGAATAAATGGACACCCGACTTTGACCCCTCAGTCGATGTCCCAAAGGAGGTCCCTGTTTGGGTTCGGCTCCCCAATCTTCCAATACACTGTTGGAGCTACCAAGCACTGCAAAAGATAGGAAATGGACTGGGAAGATTCATCGACAAAGCTGATAACAAGGGCCAATACACCTGCGCCAGAATATGCGTGGAAGTGGATCTCGAAGCTGGGCTACCGGAAGCTATCAAGTTGACAGTGGGAGATTGGCATCACTACCAGAAGCTAGACTACGAGCAACTCCCATTTAAATGCAGGATCTGCCATGAACATGGCCATTTTCAACGAAACTGCCCTAAAGCACCATCAGGGGATAAAGAGGAAGAAGAAGGATGGAAGGAAATAAAAAAAGGAAAGGTAGTCTCAAAGCCAAACGAGAAGAAGCAGACAGAATCAAAGGGAAATCCCCAGCCCAACGTCAAAACCAAACCAGTTTCAAATGAAGGCCCATCCACAGCTGAAAAGGGGGAGGCCTCAGAGAAACATGAAGAAACTGAAAGTCAGCCGAAGGAAAGGAAAGAATCCGAAGAAGAATCAAATCCCCAACTAACCAAGGCAGATCAAGGGGGAAAAGAAGGCGATGACGAGCACATTAGTCTGGCCTCCGAATCAGGAGAAGAATCAGAAGAAAGAGAATCTGAATCAGACAGTTCTCAAATCTCTCCTATCAAAACATCCAGGGGCCGAAAATCCAAGAAGAAACAAAGAGAGGAGAAAACCTACATGGATGTTCTCCAAGGTTCCCAGAAAACCCTCAAGGGAATGATGAATACCAGATCCGGGCGCAAGAATAACAAGGCTCCAAAAGGAGCCACTCCCCCCCTCTCCAGTAAATAATGAAATACGTCTCCTGGAATTGCAGAGGATTAGGTAGCAGGCTGAAAGAAGAGGCCCTGAAAGACATTGTAAGGTTGCATATGCCTGAAATCCTTCTCATCCAGGAGACAAAGATGGAGGACTCTCTTCTCCTCCAATCCAGCAAAACATTCTGGCGCAAAGGCCCTGGAAGAGCTGTCAGTGCTAGAGGTGCCTCTGGTGGGATCGCCTCCTTCTGGGACAGCTCCAAATACGACTTGATTCAAGAAGAAAGTGGCCAGCACTGGATTTTCACTCAACTCCTTCACAAAGATTCTGGTCAACAAGTAAGTTTATTTAACCTTTATGCTCCAGTCTTGCCATCGGAGAAAAAAATTTGCTGGGACTCGCTCCAGTCCTTTCTTGTTTTGCACAATCCAGGAAATATCATTATTGCAGGGGATCTGAACGTTACTCTAGCTGCTGAAGAGAAAAAAGGTGGTTCACCTGTAAGGGACCCTGCCAGAGAATGGGTAGAAGACATCATGAACGATTGGGATTTGGAGGACATCAAACCTTCAGCCGGGAAATATACTTGGTCTAATAAAAGACTAGGTCCCAGCCATATAGCAGCTCGCTTGGACAGATTCCTTGTCCAAACCTCCTTCCTCACTAGTGGCCTAATGACCTCATCCAAAATTCTGCCCAACTGCACCTCTGACCACAAACCCATAAGTCTGGAGCTCTCCGTGGATAGATTTCTTGGACCCATTCCATTTAGATTTAGCCCATTATGGATTCAGCAAGAGGGGTTCAATGAGGTGGTTGCTGAAGTCTGGAACCGGAAAATTCAGGGTTCCCCTTTCTTCGTGTGGGAAGAAAAATTGCGGGCTCTTAAGAGAAAGCTCAAGGAATGGGCAAAAGCATTGAAAACTCCTGCTGCCAATCGAAAAGAGTCTATAGAAAATCTTGCTGCCCTCCAATCCTCAATGGAGAATTCAGATATTACCCAAAGTCTGCTCCAAAAAGAAGTTGAGTTACAAAAAGCCTTTCATAAAGCCAGTAGGGACGAAGAGGAGTATTGGAGACAGAAATCTAGAAACTTATGGTTACAAGCCGGCGACAAAAATACTAGTTTCTTCCACAAACATGCCGAAGCCCGAAAGCAATACAAAAATGTTTCAGAAATCCGATTCCAAGATACAATGGTTAATGATTTTGAGGGCATAAAGAGAGCAGCATTCTCCTTTTTTAAAGATCTCTATTCAGCTCCTGATTACCAACCTATAGATCCCCAAGCATATCCGTACAATCTGATCCCCTTCTGTGTGCAAGACCCCGTCAATAATATGCTGACTGCCCCGATCAGCATGGATGAGCTCAAGAAAGCTTTGGATTGCATGGACCCGGATAAAGCGCCAGGGCCTGATGGGTTCACTGCCAGGTTCTTTCAGTCTTGCTGGTCAATTATCAACAAAGACCTTCTGAGAATGGTAAGGAAATCCCAATTTTGTACTAAGATAGGAGGCAGCACCAATTCAGCCTTCCTGGCTTTGCTTCCGAAAGAAAAAGGAGCTTCTGAGTTCAGTAGATTCCGCCCCATTTCGTTGTGTAATACTAGCTATAAACTTATTACCAAAATAATATCCATGCGCCTCAAGAATATATTGCCGGACATCATACCGGAGAACCAAGGAGGCTTCATCAAAGGGAGAAAGATACTGGATAATATTGTACTGGTTCAAGAGGCAGTACATTCAAGTGTCCAGAGAAAAGAGAAAGGAATGGTAATAAAACTAGATCTGGCTAATGCCTTTGACAGGGTGAGGCATGAATTCCTGTTTGCAGTTATGACAAAAATGGGCTTTTCAACAAAATTCACAAATTGGGTGAAAGCCTGCATCGCCTCTCCTTGGATTGCTCCGCTGGTAAATGGAAGATCAACTGAATTTTTTACAGCTTCAAGGGGATTAAGGCAAGGCTGTCCGCTGTCCCCGCTTCTCTATGCCATTCAAGCCTCAGTGTTGAGTTTCCAGCTCGACTACTGTCAGCAAATCCAAATTCTGCCAGGTCTCAGAATGGTGCAAAATGTCAAAGAAATAAACCATGCTCAATTTGCCGACGATACTCTGCTACTAGGTGGAGCGAGTATTATTTCGGCCAATTCTTTCAAAGAGGAACTAGACATCTATAAGGAAGCATCCGGCAGCAAGATTAATTACTCAAAAAGTACAATCTATGGCTGGAATTGCTCAGCTAAAAACCTTGCTGATATAGATAGGCTCCTTGAAATGAAAATCTGTCAAGACTGGGATTCTTTCAAATATCTTGGGATCCCAATTTTCAGATCCATCCCCAAAGTTTCCCATTGGATGCCCCTTTTGGACAAACTCAAACTCAGAATTAATGCCTGGGGAGCCTCCTGGCTGAACACTGCTGGGAAAATTATCCTTATAAAATCTGTCTTATCAAGCATGCCTCTGTTTCAGCATTCCATTCTCCTCGCCCCCAAAATCTTTCTCAGTAAAATGGATGGTATGCTGAGAAGATTTCTGTGGGAAGGGGGAAAAAACAACGAAAGAAGGCTTCATTTAGTAAATTGGGACACCATTAAGAAACCTTTCATAGAAGGAGGTCTGCAAATTAGAGACTCGGCTGCCCAAAATCTCGCTCTTGGCTCAAAAATATTGTGGAATATTGTGGCAGGAAAAATAAGCTGGAGCAAGAAAGTGCTGTGGAAGAAATACTTTCAAGGTCAACGATTGAGATGTCTTGATCTTCCTCCAAAAAATTCCAAAGGCTCCCCAATATCCAAACTTTGTATCGCTGCTCTGGACAACTTCAGCCCCAACCTCTATTGGATCCCAGGTAATGGGAAAAAAATAAGAATTTGGAATGATCAGATTCTTGGAGACCAGCCTCTTCATCATATAAAAGGCCTGGCAAATATTAAGCTATGGTTGCATTCCAACAACAAGGAAACTCTATGGGACATAACCAACTGGACGGAGGATGCTGAAAGAAGATGGGACAGCTGGAATCTCGGGGAGGTACCACACCATTTGCAATCTGAAGCTTCTTTTCTGTTAGACAATCTGCAAGGGAAATCACCATTATCAGCAACAGCCAAGGATAAAAGAGGGTGGGGCTCCCATACTGGCTCCTACTCGGTAGCTGAAGGATACAAAAGTTTAATTGTTGTCCCGAATGTCCCTCCAGACCCAACGCAATGGAAATTCATATGGAACTTTCCTTCTCTCCCTAAAATAGACTTTTTCTGCTGGACACTTGCTCATAATAGTATTCTCACAGGAGACAATCTGAGAAAACGGGGAATGGAAGGACCCTCCAGATGTCCATTATGTATATCAGAAGAAGAAACAGCTGATCACCTGTTGCTGCTGTGCCCCTTTGCCAAGGCAGTCTGGAAAGGGGTCCTGAGTTCAAGGGCGGACAAGATTGAGCTACCAAGAAGTATGCCATCCCTGTTCTACGAGTGGGCCAAGCTACCCCCAATCTGCACCAACAATAAAAACCTCCTTAGGACTGCTTGGATGTGGACCCCTAAATACATATGTTGGAAATTATGGCTGGAAAGGAACAACAGAATCTTCAGAGGAGAAATCTGCACTGTAAACAATGTTATATCCAAAATTAAAGCTTTATTGGGAGAGACTTTGGAAGCTAAACCAACCCTAAGGAATGAAGTAAAGCTGGACAATGAGGAGGAGCTGTGGCTAAAAGAAATCGTTCCAAATAATCAACCCATTCCTACTATTCCAACCACTTGCTAGGCTAAGTGGGAAATCCGTATGGAAGAACAGGAATTTCTAAAGTGGAGATCGGCACTAGATGACCATTGTCTTTTCTTCGACGGGGCCTCTAAAGGAAATCCAGGAGCTGCGGGTGGAGGTGGAGTGCTGCTGAAACCCGATGGGTCTACTTTACTCAAGTACCATTGGGGTCTGGGAATCGAATCAAATAATAGAGCTGAGGCTCTAGCTTTGTGGCAGGGGCTGACTCTGGCTCTAAAACGGAACATTCAAACATTGACGGTCTTCGGAGACTCTCGGCTCATCATTCAAGCAATGAATTCTCCTTCGAATCAGTGGCAGATCCATTTAGGCCGAATTCTAAAGAAAATAAGACCCATGCTGGCTAAGTTTCAGAAAATCTCCTTCTTCCACATTATGAGGCAGCTTAATACTCAAACTGATTTTGAAGCCAACCTTGGAGCAGCCAGAAGCCAAAGAACCCTATCAGTCAATTTGGAAGATTCTCTCTGCATCATCCCATAATCGGATTAACCAGTAATTCTGTTTTAACACAAAAAACCCAGAAATTTGCTTGCTGGAAATGGTGTTTCAGCAACACAGTTATTTTATCAGTTGCTGAAATTGGTGTTTCAGCAACGCCGCTGATTTTGAAGCCAACCTTGGAGCTTCCAGAAGCCAAAGAACCCTATCAGTCAATTTGGAAGTTTCTCTCTGCATCATCCCATAATCGGATTAACCAGTAATTCTGTTTTAACACAGAAAACCCAGAAATTTGCTTGCTGGAAATGGTGTTTCAGCAACACAGTTAGTTTATCAGTTGCTGAAACTGGTGTTTCAGCAACGCCGCTCGTGGTGTTTCAGCAACGCAAAATTTTGACGTCAGGCTCTGTACATTCAATCGGACAGCTGCCCATTTCGCACGGCTCTTTCTGCTCCAGGGGAAATTGCTATGACAAAAATCAAGGCGTTGGAAGGTTAGAATGAAGACTAGAGATGGAAAACGATTTTCATACTCCCAAGTGGAAATAGCTCATATCCGATTCGCTCCTCTGGCAACAGAGTTAGAGGAAGGCTCCAGAAAGGCATACTCAGGTTGTCAGAATCAGCTGGTAACATCAAGGTAAAGAACCATCCGGCAGAGATACAGCGTTGCTTCTCCAAAAGACGACCCTGAATCAAAGATTGATCATGGAATCGTGGACTTTATGAACTCAGAGAGAAATGAAATTGAGAAACTCAATCCAATGTAAATGCAAGCGGCAGCTGTTTTGCCGCCTTTTAAATAAAAATCTAACCGTTAAAGTCAAAAAAAAAAAATGACATTGTTGCAATAAAACAAATAAAGCACCCAGAGAAACAAATGATTAGGAAAAATATGACATATAATGAACATCCAGTCCATAGATACAAAAGAATGGGTGGACAAAGGATTGGTATGAAGGGATTTGAGTATCATTTTAGAAGTATTATTTCTCTTCTTTTTTTATTATTCCTTATTAATTGCCACCCTTCGAGATGTAGGGCATATATTAATTAATTCTTCCTTTTTTCAGTTAATTTGGCACATAAAATGATGAGATATCATTGTTTTAAACCAATTTTATTTATTTATTTTATTTTATTTTATTATCTATATATCTATATATATCTATATATATATATATCAAAAATTATAAAATGCATTTCATATTTTACTCTATGATTTAAGTTTGAGGCCTTATTTGGCCTTTTTCCAATGTAGATACCACATTAGTTTACCCATATCTTACCTTAGAACGTATATTTCATTAATATTTTTTCACAAATGTACTAATCATAGATTAAATTTAACATTAGTTCACTAACATTAAATATTTTCATGAGTGGTCCACTAGCCTTCATCTTTCTTTCCACCGCCTTGCAAGCTTCATGACATTTTGGGTTTTCATTGCTTGAAAACTCCTCACAAGCATGTGGCATCTAGGATTTCATAACTTCGTAACTTGAAAAAAAATTACCAAGCACATATGGACTGTAACATCTTCATATAATTTTTGTTTTGTTGAAGGTTGTTTCAAGATTGAGTTGAAGTTCCAGATTCACCATTCACATCAACACTAGATTTTTAATAGTGGAAACCTTTTATATCTAGAAAAATCCCTTCCGATATCATTTTAATAGTGGAAACAAAATTTATAGTTTAAAATATGTCTTCATAGCTAGGACCTATAAATGATGTTGTAAACGTAGATCCTATATTTATATATCCATGTGTTTAATATCTTCTAGATCCTGCACCAATTCCAGACTTTGTTAATTGACAAACAAAGGTATCATAGGTGAAAGCAAGGAATAAGTCTCAGATGGACATAGATTATGATAACTAAGGTATTAATACTGACCCATAAATAACATGAGGTGGAAATAACTGGTTGAAAGGCTACCAAAAGAAAGGCATTAGTTCCAATAGTTGAGTCCCTAATGAACAAGTGTTGAAAAATCTCATTTATGGGTGGGTTTTCTATGCTTACATTGATACTTCTTCAAGCTTTCTTCATGGTTTATTCTTCTTCATTTGTTCCTCTATGCTTTCATGCAATGAACTAGCCACCACCTCCTCCATAACTACTACTATCCTCACTTTATTGTTATTATACTTTCTTTTGTTCATTCCTCCTCTCTAGTATGGGAGATAAAGCTCCTGTTAATTCCTCCTCCTCCTCATCTATAGGGTGCCTTGTAAAAAAGAAAATGATCTATTGGTGTGGTATGTACAAGTCAAATAAAAAGCAAGCAACAATTCAACAAATAGTTTAGAGAGTAGCCATAAAAAACTAGGTAACCCAAATGTTATTTCATTATGTGTTTTAGTTCATGGATTTTTTTACAATATACACTCATATATGTTTGTGTCTCATTTCCTTGTGTTTAGGTCCTCCCATTTAAAAATATCTTTCTAATCCGTATCTATTTACATGCAACTTAGTCTTTAACAGACACAATTTTAAACATTGCCATCACGATATGTTAAAATTTCTACAATGAAATGGTACAATACTTTAAAAAAATTGCAAATGTAACAAAAGAACGCCCACCTTTCCACTAGGAAGGTTTGTACTACAAACTTAGCCAAGGGAACCTTCTCCACTTAGATTTCATGTCCAAAGCTAGTTGTATATTGCTACAAAGTTGCTACCAGAACAAAATAAATGCTTCTTGAGTGCTATATTTTATGAAATTTTTCAAATTAATCTACACCTCCCAAAAGCTTTTCCACAGCGAAAAAATTTCTCGCACTACACTTCTGGAAATGCACATATATAGTAATGGGAAAGAAAATTACAAGTTCATCAAATGCACGTATGCTAATTTATCAATAATTCCACTTAACATATTATTTTGCAAATCCTTGCAAGTAAACCTAAAAGATTTTATAATGTTTCGAGAACGACCCCTATATCAATGTTCAATCAAAGGACAATACCATATTTAGTGTCCATTTAGCAGAGGAGAAAGACCCATATTCCTAATAGGATACCATGGTATTCTCCCTTAGGGTGAAGAAGAAAAGTGTTGTCTAGATCTCATTACCTATTCACTCTAGTGAGCAACATCAACAACCAAGACTACCAAATTTAGGAGGAATAACAAGCTTTCACAACAAAGGTTAGGACTATTGCATTATAGCATAGATCAAGAAATTAGGGTAGGATGCTAAGTCCAATGGGATATGCAAATCCAAGCGGGCTCGGAATAAAAAAAGTTGACAGGAATAGTGAGATAGGAAAAGTAGCTGAGCGATACTAGAAGCGCAAACTTTGACAACATCTTATGTAAGAAGTAAGAGGAAATTTGGGTAACTTTAAGACACTAAATATGTGGCTCGATATAATGAATATGTAGCATAGATTTTCAAGCTAATAGTTGTTCTGTCAATATACACAAGGCATCGAAGAGATGTCTTCAAAGAAGCTCTTGACATATGGTGCAATGATATTAATATTATGTCCTTAATTAGATTGTGGAATATTCAATCAACTAAGGAAACCATATAAATTAAATAGTTGGTAAATGTCGATAGACATCAATCCGCAATACGCATCAAACACTTACTTCATCATACATATAAAGTTGCTAAAATTTAAAAAATCATAAGAATTAACTAAATTATAACTTCATTTAAAATAATAATAATTATTATTAATGATAAAAAGAATTAATATACAAGATAAGCATATATACATTTTAAAAAACACGTAACAAAATTCTTAACCCAAGACATTTATTGTCACTTTATCATGGAGATTCCTAATACATAGGCTTAATTATAATACATTTTAAAAAACAAATAACAAAATTCTTAACCGTGGAGATTTAGTGTCACTTTATCATGGAGATTCCTAATACATAGGCTTAATTATAATACTATGGCTTATCAATACCACATACCTAAAAAAATATAACTCATGGAGATTCCTAATACGTAGGCTTAGTTATAATACTATGCAGTAGTCTATAATGCGACTTTTTGGAAGCTTTTCCAGTGGGTTTTTCTGGTCAAAATCCGGCAACAATTTATTGGAATCACAAGTTTGATAGCTAGTTTCTGCACAATCAAAGCGTCCCAGGGGTTTTTCAGGGTGCTCAATCCAAATATGCAGTTAAAAAACCATTTTAAATAATACAAATCAAGATTTAACCTCAATTTTTTACGCCGGATTCTGTCACCGGAATCTCCAAAAAGTCGCATTATAGACAACTCCTAATATTATGGCTTACCAATACCACATGCCCAAAAAATCATAACTCATTTCATATGACACTTGCTCATATGTCATTTTTTTCAATTAATGAATTTAATTAAAAGGGAAGAAAAATCATAACTACATTGGAAATAAATCTCAACTTTTGATTTGTGTATACTACTAAGAATAGTCTAGAATAATAGCTACCGTCCACCTAATAATTATTGATAATTAAATTAAGATTGTGTAAGCCTTATTCGAAAATAATATGGCTATTAATATAAATATGACACAATATATCTTAGTGAGCTCCACAACTATCTATTTTTTATTTAATTATCAATAATAAAAAACATTTTTTACTTTTATAAAATTTATTAATGATTAATATTGTAAATACATCAATGGAATTAATAGAAAATTAACCACCTATACCCAAAAGACACTCCAAATTGTATGTCCCAACCATAAATTACCCAAAGACACTGCATGAAATCGATTACGGCTATTGAATATCTTAAACCAACCTTGTTTGGAATGATCTAACTGCCATGAGAAGGTCACACGATACCTATGGGCCATGACTAATTAATAATATTCCTATGGGCTTAAAATTATTGACAGAGAAAAATATTGACATGATGTCCTCTGCTCGAGGGTTGGCTTAGGAAATGTAAGGTTAAGTATTTTATGGTATTTCAATGCCTCCCTCACAAATCTAAAGCCTTATAAAAAATTCTTGGCAAAAAGGTACTACTTGATTTCCATTATTTCCGAATTAATTACCATGTTTTACTTTTGTGTCATCCAAAACCAATTTTATCTGGGTTGACATTGCAATAATTAGAGTTTTGCTCTATTATGCTAATGGGGTGTGGGACATCTGGTCCATTTCTAAAGAGAATGTCATTATGCACACATGCAATAATTCCTACCATAGAACGGGGCTTCATTAAGCCTCAAAAAGTGAAGGGGATACATAAACAATGCATGATAGATCATAATAGAGTTAGTGGGTCCACAATGGAGAGGCAATATTTCAGCCTTGGTCAAAAATAGGTTTTTATTTCCACATAAATGTGCCTCCCATGTTCTTCCAATAAGTTGCATCCATTGGCAAATGTGTTGCATGCAACAACACTCAATTTTGTTATTATAATGAATGAACAAAGACTTACTGACCCTGGTTATTATAATGATATTCTATTCTAGTGTTCCTTAAATGGTCTAAGGCATTTTTTCATTTAAGATGGTTCTTTTTATCATTCCTTCATTAAATGGCCTACTTATTTTATCATTCCTGTTGTAGTTTTGAGATTTGATATAATCTTATTTTCTATTTCTATTTCATTTTTCATTTCTATCCTTTCATATATTTATATTCTATTCTACATCCAACGTATATTATTCCTTAAATGGTTTAAGATGTTTTGTTATTTAAGAAGTTCTTTTTGTTATTTCTTTTTTAATGGGTCTAAACTATTTTATTAAATTATTTTATTGTTCTTTGTTATGCTATTGAGATTTGATATAGTTTATTTTTTTAATTTTTAATTTTAATTTTTATATGTTGATAGGCAGGTTTATTTAGAATAGGGGTTTTTATATTTTTAATTTATCTAACATAACCATATAAATTAAATGGCTTGTAAATGTTGATAGACATCAACCTATAACAAGCATCGAAATATTTATTTTATCATACATCACAAGTTGCTAAAATTTGAAAAGGCATAAGAATTAACTAAATTACAACTTTATTTAAAATAATAATAAATATTATTAATGACGAAAATAATTAATATATAATATCAACATATACACATTTAAAAAACATGTAACAACATTCTTAACCATGGAGATTCACCCTATATTTTTTTATTTTTTTATTTTTGCGATGGTGAATTGGTCACTTGTTGGAGTAATTTGGGAAATACCAACCAAGACTCCATGAGGGTGGGGAAGCCTACTCCTTGAGCCCAAGAGGGCCAAAGATGACCCCTCATGGGATTTGAAATGAGGTGGAGGTGATAACATCCCATTGTACTGAGGTGGAGAGGATAATATCCCATTGTGAAAATGACTCGGTCATCCCATGAGGAGATTCACCCCCACTTTTTCATGAGGATTTTTAATTTGTAAATAGGCTTTGCTACAATTCCATCGACCAATAGTACAACTTATCAATACCACATGCCCAATATGATACATGTCAATATGACATTTTCTTTAATTAATTAATTTGATGGAAGCTAATTAAAAGAGCATAACTAACTTGGAGATAAATCTTAACCCTTGATCTATGAATATTAATAGGAATACCCTGGCATATTCCACAGAGGTTAAAACTCTATAATCCACCTCATACTTATTGCCAATAGACATGTCTATTTTGGAATAAGGCTTCTAAAATTTTAATTTAACTATAAGTAAGTGGATGACAGAGATTTAACTTACGTACACTATTCTTAGTAGTATACACAATTCAAAGGTTGAACTTTGTTTTCAAAGTAGTTATGTTTTTTTTCCCTTTTAATTAAGTTCATTAATTAAAAATAATGTCATATGATCAAGTGCTATATGAAATGAGTTATGGTTTTTTGGGCATGTGGTATTGATAAGCCATGGCATTGTAACAAAAACTATTTACAAGTTAAGAATTTCCATGGTATAAGGGTGAATCTCCATGGTCAAGAATATTTATTTCGATAGGCGCGTCTATTTTGGAATAGGGGTTCTAGAATTTTAATTTAATTTTCAATAATTATTAGGTGGATGGTATGGATTTAACCTCCACCAAATATTCTTATTAGTAATCACAGATCAAAGGTTGAGATTTGTCTCAAAAGTAGTTATGCCCTTTCAACCCTTTTAATTCAATTGATTAATTAAAATAATGTCATATGGACACATGTCATATGAAACGAATTATGCTTTTTTGGGCATGTGGAATTGATAAACATGGTTTTGGTCCATGGTATTGTAACAAAGCCTATTTATAAATTAAAAATATTCATGCTAAAGTGGAGGTGAATGTACATAGTGAATAATCTTGTTACATATTTTTTTAAATGTATATATGTTTAACTTATATATTATTATTATTTATAATTAATAATAATATAAATTAAACTTTATTAAAGTTTTTTGTTTTTGTTTTAAATCTTTCATTGATAGGGGTGCAAGGACAAATGTCAGCAGTTATTGGGAGAGGTGCCCACCACCCCACTGCCTCTCACTGCAATTAAGAGGGGGATGGTATGGCCATCCCCTCCGATGCATGAAGCATGCAAGACATTATTTCCCTTGGAGTGATGGTTCATCCTCCACAAGACCCTCTGCTTATTGTGTCACTACATGAAATTTGGTATTTATGCCTAGTTTGGATTTCACCCCTATTTCATGTAGGTTTATATTTCCATATGATTAACACAATGGAGCCTGAAACCAAGGACAACTTGATAGAATTATGGAGTGAGTTTTGATCTTTATAGTTGTGGAGGTCACATGCATATGGTGCAACAACAACAGTGACCCATGCTGGTATCCAAATTCATCTGTTTATGCTATTTGGGCCCTAAATTTGTCTGTTTTGGGGAATGGGAGGCAAAGCAACACCATGTCCTAATGTAGCTTTAGCTTGGAGAACTAGGATACAATGGGGACAATAACATTGTATACCAAAGTTTGTTGGCACCATCGCTCAACTAATAAGGTTAAGGTTTTAGTCGACCTCAACATTCTTGGGTAGTATTTTATAGGTAATGGTTTCCTTCTTGTTATAGAATTATATCTTCATTTTATGTTCATGAGTGGTTCCTTTATGGTTATCCTCCTATATTTTTCTTGACATCTCCCTATCTTTTGGGTATCAAGGTCTTTGGGTTTTTGGTGGTTCATGCGGTGTCTTCTATTTATGGTCTCGTCCCTCTCATGTCAAGGGTTTTATGACTTAATTCTACTTATGTCCTACTCTTTAGCTTGGGTTTTTCCTACGCCCTCCCTGTGGTTTCGTGGTTATTTGGAGTTCATGCAGGGCTGAGGTTTTGTGAGTTAGACACATATTGGTTTGTTTCTTCCTTGGGGTGGTCTAAGGGTCTCTGTTGTTACTGTTTCTTAGTAGGGGGGAGGGCACTGATTGGTTGTTACTGTATTTGGGAGAGTCAACTGTGGCCTTGGTTATATGTCTTGTATTTTATTTGACCTCAACACCTTGTCAAAGGATGCCCAACTACAGAGGGTCTCGCAAGCATGGACAACAAGGCCAATCACGCACTTA
Organism: Pinus tabuliformis; assembly: GCA_031772625.1. NCBI lineage: Eukaryota > Viridiplantae > Streptophyta > Pinopsida > Pinales > Pinaceae > Pinus > Pinus tabuliformis. The sequence goes on from CM062820.1 coordinate 680,519,681, forward strand.
GACTTAGAATCAGGAAGTGGCTGCCATTTATCATTGAATGACTTCTCCTAGAAATTTGGAGGAGATTCATTAGTTGGATACCTATACCATTAATGATCACTAGGCCTATTTGAGTCAAAAATTATGGAGGAGGTCTCCAATTGGCTTCCTGGGATTGGTCATACCAGGGGATGAAGGAACTAATACCTGCATTCCATCACCTTACATTGGTAGCTAAAGACTCTGTTAGGATGATTTTGGAAGGAGAAACATGAATATAGGAACAATATCATTTCCTCCATGAACGAGATCCAGAGGGTTTAACATTATCAATGGTCTTGTCTAAAGAGTTTGGATGCTTGCTTGGCCCACCTGGAGAGTTACCTCCAATGTGAACTCAAATCCTCTGTGCCAGTTGGTTCAAGGGAAAGGGACCTTGCTCTTGTGACATCTCTAGATTCTTGAGTATGTTGTTTTGTAGTTATTTTGTTTTATCTTGTAGTCCTATTTTGATATGGCACCATTATGGATGGTTGCAGTCTCTTATTGTTGAAACTCGATCTCTCTTTTCACTGCGTAACAAATCCAGTTTCTCTTGTGGAAGATTGAGGCCAATTTATTTTTAACAAATGGTCTATCAGTGATGTATCTTGAATTTGGAAGGTAATACAATATTCAACTCGCAAAAAAATAGTTTTTTTTCTTAAAAATCTTGGTAATGTCAAATGTATCATAAAGTAAGTGTTTTGATCCTCTTCATGGATTGATTATCACGTTTACCAACTATTCAATTTACATGGTTGTGCTAATGTTACCTGTATTTTAAAATGTAGATATGTTTAACTCATATATTAATTCTTTTTATAATTAATAATAATAATAATTTAAAATAAAGTTATAATTTAGTTAATTTTTATGATATTTTATAATCCGGGTAATGTGAGATGTATCATGGGGTAAGTGTTTTAATGCTTATCATAGATTGATGACTATTGACGTTTACCAACCATTTAATTTAAATGGTTGTGCTATTATTATTATATTTCTTTTTTCTTGGGTAAAATTAAGTTCTATTCATGAATTAAGATGGAACATTATAACAAGTTTTGGTCTATCCCTTGGGAAACTAGATCAATGACTAGACTAAATTTTTTTTAGCACAACAAACAAGAATATTATAAGAGTCCAACAAAAAAACTTAGAGGTTGTAGCTTGGGAATTTACATCCTAATCTATCTTTTAGCATGTAGATAAAAAACCAAAAATAAAGAGTTGAAGAGATGAACATAGTTATAACTTGGATGAGTCTGATGCATCCACAACAATTGGCTACCCACTGCTGATTGTCGAGCCACTTAGATATGGAGGAAGGCCCAAATGATCTTCAATACAATACATACACCTATCAAAGTTCTTTTTCGATAGTTGTAGCTCATCCTGCATGAGGAGGATTTCCTCCTTTGCCTCATTATGGCCCAACAAGGCACATCCCATTAGAATTTTCATATGTTAATAGATATCAACCATATACATATACCAACTGTATCTACCTCTAATGTGCCTAGTATATAACACCTTGTTAATTACTTTCCTTAGCACTTCAATATCGATTAAACGCCCACACTCAAATGCAATGCCCTATGTTGTTGATAGAATTTCATCTTGTATGTTTTTTGGAGTCTTGTCATGGTATAACCTTGCAAAATTTCCAATATCTAATGGGCCCAAGAGACTTCTTTCTCTTTGAAGTATGTCATGCCTCTTCAACTTCGTGCTCGTTGATGAGGCAACGTGGGAATGCTCCATATATAACTCAATTTTCTGCAAAGAAATAAGTTTACACTGTAGGAGTGGGCAAAGAGAAGGGGTGGCCAAGGAGGGGATATGCTCAAAGGATGAGGGGGAGTCTCAATATGTGACAATCTAAAAATACGACTGTTGGGAAGAAAGACAAGAATAGTATACATAATTGAAAAATGAAGGAACCATCCCACTTAACCTGATTGTAATAGAACAAAAAAGGTGTTGGAAATTGGTGCCACAAGTGAGGGAAGGGGAAAACAATGTAAATTTGAAATGGGAACTGATAAAATTACCCATTTCGTTGAGGTAGCAAAAAAGTCAATCGATTTTGAAAAGTGGTGATGCAGAATACACATGTTTTTTTAGCGTAGTTTTCGACACTTTAATATTTTTTATGTACATTAGTTTTTAGAATGTTAGTGATTTGCATGTTGATTTTAAAAAGTGTTGATTATGAATCAAACGCTTTTTTAAAAGACTTATTTTTTGACTTTAAATTTTCAAATGTATTAAATGTGAATAATTATTTTCTAAATTTAACAATTTTTGAAGTGGCTTTCTTCTTCATATTTTCTTGTTTTTCTTTTATTTTTATTTTTTATAGTGAGGTTTTTTTTTTTTTTGCATAGTTAAAGAAGAAGGTTGATATTTTAAAGTTTCGATATTGTACATATTTATATATCGTTAATTATTTTTTCAATGCCCATCAAAATAATTTTTAACAATTGACATAAAAGTAACCATTTTGAACATAAATATAACTAAAAAATTATACATTTTGATAATTTTTTGTTAGAAATGACATGTCAAAATCATGATTTTTATAGGAAAAATTTAACAAAAAATGGTTAAATAATAGTTTTTTTTAATGAATTTCATGTCAAAAAATAATAATAATCACTGTTTTTTTCAAAAAATAATGATTCACATAAAAATTAAAGTGAAAATCACATAATACAAATATTGAACACATAACAACATTAATTGAGTTCTTTTTCTTCTTATAAAATGTCAAAGTCAAAACATTACAAGTATAACTAATTAATAGTTACAAAAAATGAACTTGATTTCCAAGCATAACTTAAATTTAATCAACAATATCATGTAATCCAAAACTCTTCATCCTCTAGGGTTTCATCATTGCCGTCTTCCACAATATTTTCTGCTTCATTTTGCTCATTTTCCTCTTCTAATGAATCTTTGATGTCTACGAATCTTCCAATGTATGTCTTTCAAATCATTCCATGTAATGGTGGTTGAGGTTCCTTTTCCTTTTTTGCCACACACAATTCACTAAAATCCCCTTTCTTCAACCAATCTCTTGCATTGCATCTGGAAGAAATTGAAGAGCATTAATTATTTGCTGAATAAATTTGCACTGTACTGGATCTTTTTCAATGGCAATGCAATTTGTTCCTTTTTGTAGGCAACATGCTAGTGTTGTACCTAATTATCAAGCACAAAATAAATAATGAAGTAAATTAATATAATGACATATAAATTAAGAAATAAGATATTGAAATTCAATTCTATATAATAAAAATTACCCGAGCCTTAAAATAAATCCAGAACCCAATCTCCTTCATTTGAACACAGGTCTATAAGATAGTTAATAAATGACTGTGGTTTTTTATAAATGTTAACTATCTCTCCTTTTGCTTCTTTATCTTCATATGTTAGTTTTTTCACAACAACATCATAAATTAGTACTTAGCTATGGCTCTTTCCATCTACTCGATTAAAAAACAAAATCATATAGCCATAATCTTTTGCCCAACTATCAATATGGATGAACTCACAATCATTTATAATTGGTTGATCTTCACGGTTAAGAAGATTTAACTTTTCCCTGTAACATGAAATCGTAAAATTTCAATTAACTTGTACATAAATGAATTTTTTAACATTAATCAAACATACATTTTCAACGTCTTACCATGTAAGCTGCATCCTTGAGTTCGTTTTTCCCTTGAAGCTTGACAATAACATTGCCAATTGTATGTTTGAATGAAATGTCACAAACCTCCATAATGGTGATGACGTGACTTCTATAAATCCCGCAACCACTTTACTAAGAGCTTGATAAGTATAAGGGTCACTATCATAGTCAATGTTTGGGATATTGAAACCATGGGGAATATTTGCAATAACTAAGGAATAATCCCTTTTAGGTATGAGTTTAGCAATGTCTTCACAATCACCTTGTATTACTTGATATTGAATAGTTTCAAGCCCATTCCAAATGAAATGAGTAAGAGTTGGATCAAGTTCAACATTCCTAAGACGTTGCTTCTTCAGTCTTTTGATCTTAATTTTTTCAATAAATATTTTGAAACTATTTGGTTCTCTATTTGAATCCTTCCTCATATTTAATAAAATAAACAAATATATGTATAAGTTATAAAATTGTATACAAATGAATAAAATTGAATGTATAAATCAACATACCTTTTTAAATGCAAGATAAAAATCTTTTAGTGTTGATGTAGAACTTGAATCTGGATAGTTGCGTACAACATCATCCAAACTATCTTCATTCAACAATTTAACCATTTGTTCTTGTATTTTCATGTAAACTTTGTGGCTAAATAGATAAAGTAAAAAAAGTTAATATAATGATACTTATAACAAATACTGCCAAGAACAATATGTTATATTTAAAAGAAAATTATAATCTAGAAATAAGTAAAAATAATTCAACAAACTTACTTTTGAAATTCCTCAGACATTTCATCCAATGATAATTCCCTTGACTTCACACGAGATAATATTGTTTTCACAAGTTTTTCATCCTTCACTCCTTGCAATGCTCTCCAAGGTGTGATAGACATATTTTCTAGAAGCTGCTTCATTTCAGAACCTGATTTACTGTTGCTACATATTAATGGTTTAGACCTTTTGACCTTCTGGTTTTTAATGCCAATGTTCTCCCACATGTTAAAAATCTCATTAATCAATTCCCATATCTCTCCAGTTCTAAATTCCAATTGGAAAATGTTATCAATACTTTTGAATATATCAGTATTTACTCTACCGCCTTTTGAACTAATTTTCTCCTCAATTTGATAGCCTATTTCCATACAACATTCCTTTCAGAATTCTATAGTAACATTTATCTTATCCCCACCACATTTTTCTTCAAATTCATTATGAATAAATCTAACCCTTTGGATGAAAGTCATAGACATCCTATATTCATTATCTGAATTATGATCCCATGCCAATAACTTTGTTTATGTATCTGATAAACCAACATAAATGATACATTTCATTGTTTCAAAGCGTCGGTTATTGGGATATTCCTCCATCAATTTCCTTTGAGCTTCTACAGAATGGTTCCCCCAAGCACATAATAATTGTATTCAAAACATTTTGACTTATCAAATGCTTCTTTGTTGGGAACTTGAACTGGATCAACAAGAAGCACATAATTAACCACATGAACATATGGATTGTACCTCATCAATGTCTTCAAGTTGTGAACATGCAGGTGGTGTGGTTTTCTGATTTGATATTTACATTGTCCTTCACTTGGCTTATAGATTTGTCTCACATTAAGCTAAAATGTATGACCACCCTCAATTAAGTTTGTCTTTGTCAAGTTATGTTAAATGAAATTTTGTTTTGTTTTAATAATGCCATCCTCTAAATAAGCTCCTGGTGTAATTATTTCCCCGCTTTCTTTTGATTTTTCACTAAGATCTTCACTGTTGGCAATGACTACTTGAGAATGTTAAACTTTAATTTTCTTCCTCCTAACATTCTCATCATTAACTAGAACATAGACATTCTTGGGCAATGTTATTTTTGGTTTTTTATGGTTCTTCTTGTTGGGCATGGAATCCCCCCACAGCATGTTTTGGGGCTTAAAGCCCAAGTTTTGGTCAAAGGTTTCGTAAGACTCTGCGAATTGTGAGCGCGGAGCGCGAAGTATAGGTTAAGTCATAGGGCTGTCCACCCTAAAATATTGTAATATAATGTAAAGTCATGTCGACCTACCCATGGTCCACAGACCATGGGATTGTATAAATAGAGAGAGGCTCTAAGTTGTAAAGGGAGGGAAGGAGCGAATTAGAGAAAAATAATATGAATGGTTCGAGCATAGAGTAGGATTCTATGTTTATTGGGTCGTAGTAGTAGGAAGAGGCTCTGCAGCTGAGTGCGCAGAGACCTAGTAGAGTCCGCAGCTAAATGTACGGACCCCTGCAGCTGAGTGCGCAGGGCGGTGTCAAGTATGTAATCCAGATTGAAGATAAATAAAGAGAATTTGATTCCTATTTCTATGTATCTGCTGTGCATTGCATTTTTTACGTTTATACTATTTTATTTATCGCACGCACTGATATGATTGCTGAATATGCTGTAATAATCATTAGTCTTACATAAACAAGTTAAGTAATCAGATAATAACAGATTAAATAGCAAGGGACTTGGGTATTATATGGGTTGCGCCCTGAGTAGGGCTGCGCAGAAGCAACATCGTAGGTTGCGAAGGGATAGCAAGTGTGCATAGCGACGAGTCAGACCGCGGACCTCTAGAAGCTCGTCAGACGTCCCCAGGGTGCGGAAACTTGGTTCTAACACCCTACTATACTACTTCGGGTGAGACCTCAGTCCGCGCTCTACGAACTGTTGCCGAAAGGGCTAGTAGTACCGGGATTTGCTTGGCTAAATCACTTCTGAACTTGGGTCAGGCCCATACAAGCCAACAAATGGTTCCGTTGCCGGGACCGGGATCTACATAAAGGATGTCTGATGTCATGTCATTGGAATCCAACAAAGAAAGAAATTGAACAGTGGTTGGACAAGAAGATTCACGAGTTCGCGGCGTAGGAAAACAGAAATCCGCGAGTATCTGAGGAACAGTGGTTGGAGCGTTACTTGTATACGGAAATCCACGAAATTTTCTTTGCATCCTTTCCTTCTAAGTTGTATGAGTGGATCGCGAAGTTAGTAGACAACCAGGGAAGGTGTAGGCTCAACAAACCAATAGTGTGGACTCCGGAATTAGTGCGCAGACTAGAAGTGTCAGGGGATAAGATAGTGCGAGCTGTGGACCATTGGATCGACCAATTAATAGGAGGATTTATCACTGAGTTCACGGTTGACACAACCGTCAACTACAGTGAGGCAGAGTGATGTTTTCTCAAGGGACTGCAAGGTAAGTATATTAAATCTTTGAACACTTGGATTAAGATGCTATTGTGTGAAAAGGGGGTTATGCGAATAAATTAATGTTTGGGACTACGCAAAGCAGGGAGATCTACAGAAGCGGAAGTAGGGAAGAGTTGGAAACTAGTCCCTTAATTTCACCCTCGCGAGAAAGCGAGGAAGAGCTCACAAAATTTGCTCCGAGGAGCGCAGTCACTCTGATAAGGTAGTGTATTCCACATTTACCAGTGTAGTGTATTCTAAGTGTATTGGGTCGTAGTAGTAGGAAGAGGCTTTGCAGCTGAATGCACAAAGGCCTAGTAGAGTTCGTAGCTGAGTGCGCAAACCCCTACGGCTGAGTGCACAGGGCGGTGTCGAGTCTGTAATCTAGATTGAAGATTAATAAAGAGAAGTTGATTCCTATTTCTATGTATCTGTTGTGCATTGCCTTCTTTACGTTTATACTATTTTATTTATCGCGCGCACTGATATGATTGCTGAATATGCTGTAATAATCATTAGTCTTACATAAACAAGTTAAGTAATCAGATAATAACAGATTAAATAGCAAGGGACTTGGGTATTATATGGGTTGCGCCCTGAGTAGGGTTGCGCGGAAGCAGCATTGCAGATTGCAAAGGGATAGCAAATGTGCGTAGCGACGGGTCAGACCGCAGACCTTCAGAAGCTCATCAGACATCACCAGGGTGCGGAAACTTGTTTCTAGCACCCTCCGATACTATTTCAGGTGAGACCTCAGTCCGCGATCCGCAGACTGTTGCTGAAAGGGCCAGTAGTACCAGGATTTGCTTGGATAAATCACCTCTGAACCTGGGTCAGGCCCATACAAGCCAACACTTCTCGTTTCTAACATTAGTTCTAATGTCATCCTCAGTAATGGAAACATATTCTTCAGTGTAAGTTTCAACTTCCTCATCTTCAAAGCAACCTGTCTACCTTTGCTAGATTTACCCACTAAAGGCATTTTTATGGTACCTTGGATGTAGTTTTGTAGCATCATAAATTGCTACTTTTTGCTTGTTTGCCATATCTTCTTCGGATCCTGAATAGAAACTGCTGACAACATTCATAATATCTTGCTCTATGAAATGGATGCCTCCCAAGATAATTGAAAGATTTTCAATAAAATTCTATCAAACAAAATATCACGTGTCAATAAAAACTAAGTTATAAAAATATAATGAGACAGTTACAATAACGCAAAACAAAAATATAAATAATACTTACCATTTCGTCTGCAATGGAATTTATAATTTGTTTACACAAGTTTGTAGATTCCTCTGTCATGCCATACAATGACAATGATAACTGATATTTAATCTTGTCATGTGAGTTGGGCGGTTTAGTAAGTACATAAACAACTTCAATTTCTGGTATCAAACACATGTCTATGACATTTACCAGCACCTCATAAATTTCACTATCGTTAGGGATATCAACATATAGATATATCTACACATCTTCGCCTTCTCTATATTTCACATGCCATACATTTTCCGTAAGCTTCACTTCTTTTGATTTCTTCCAGTATGAAATTGTCTTCTTATCGTTTGAAGCACTTGATAGATTTGTAGTTATTAGCTCAAGTTTGGTTCGTTCAATAGTTCTTTTTGAGGACCCACCTTTAATTTTAGCAGTCTTTGGTCTATAAAGATTAACGTAAATCTTCTTTGATGCCATTTTCTTGCAAAAAAATACACACACACATATATATATATATATATAAATTAGTAAATTACCAAAAAAATAGCTTAAATTAAAAAACAAAATGATAAATGATAAATAATTTTGTAAAACATAACCTTTTAAAAAAAAAAAAGAAATTAAAAAAGCACAGCCCCCTGCCACCCCATCCCCGACGGTCCAATGGGCCGCAGGGGTGGGGCGGGAGAGCTGGGTGCCCAACCCCTCCGCTCCACCCCTGCGGCCCAATGGTTTGCTGGGGTGGAGGCCCGATTCTCAGAATTGGACCTCCACCCCGACGGGCCCGTTGGGCCATGGGGGTGGGTACCGCCGGCGAGCACAATCTAGCCCACCACGCCCACTGCGGACGTAGTGGCCTTCTGCTTGCCATGAGCCTGTTGGGTAAACCTGACTCATCTAAATTTTTAATTTCAAAAAAAATAAAAAATTTCATTAAACCTATTGAATTTTAAAACTTGCACACAGCAAAAGGGAAACTAACCTTTCAAATGCGATAATCTTCCATTGAATATGTTGTTGATAACAATGTAGCTGCTCCACAAATTCGCTCCAAGTCTTTTAACGAACCTCGAAAAGCCTTGATGTGATGTGAGAAATGGTGATAGCGAAATTTATGATATAACATAAATTACAGAATTGTTTTACCGCATGGTTAATGTGGGGTTAATTTGTTTTTATAAAAACTTTAACATGTAAATTTTGTTATGGCGATATAGGGAACTATGATAAAACGAACATCACCGAATTGTTTTACCGCATGGTGAATGTGGTATTAATTTTTTTTATATAAAAACTTAACATATAAATCATGTTATGGCGATATAGCAATTTATTTTAAATGTGTGATAAAAAAATATATATATATAAAATAAAATAAAATAAAATCAATTGTCTAGTAAATGTTATATAGTTTAAGTAAAAAATTAATTTAGGTAAAAGATTTAGTTTATAATTTTAGTTTAAAGATTAATTTCATCAGAAAATTTTAGTTAAATTTTTCAATAAATTGTAGAAGAAAATTATGGAGGAAAATACATGAAACAAAATTTTTGGAGGGAAAAATTTCGGCGAATTTTTTTTGAGGGAGAAATTTTGGCGAAATTCTTTTGGAGGGAAACTTTGGAGGGAAGTTTTCATTCTTTAAGCTATATATTGTCATTAGGAGAGATTGCATTTGTATCATTCAACCTCTTCTGTTTGAAAGGCATGGATTCTTTTGATAGTGAAGTTTCACTTTGTGAAGTATCAACATCTTCGTCGTGTAACAACTCTATTCATATTGATGAATATAATGGAAATTCTTTCACTGTGAATAGAGAGTCAAATCTTCCCCTTATTCCTAATCCTAAGGACTATGAGAGCAACAACGATGAAAGACAGGATGAAGAATTTCAAACAAATAAAGGGTCACGGTTTCCACTTAGCCCTAATCCTATGGACTATGAGATCAACAGTGATGAAGATTTTCAAATACATAAAGAGTTGCGGTTTCCACTTAGTCCTAATACTATGGACTATGAGAACAACAATGATGAAGAGGATGATGAAGAATTTCAAATGAATAGAGTGTCATGATGTCCACTTAGTCCTAATCCTATGGATTATGAGAGCAACATTGATGAAGAGCATGATGAAGAATTTCAAATGAATAAAGTGTCACAGTGTCCACTTAGTCCTAATCCTATGGAATATGAGAGCAGCAGTGATGAAGAGCATGATGAATAATTTCAAATGAATAGAGTGTCACGGTGTCCACTTAGTCCTAATCCTATGAACTATGAGAGCAACAATGATGAAAAGCATGATGAAGAATTTCAAATGAATAGAGTGTCACGGTATCCACTTAGTCCTAATCCTATGGACTATGAGAGTAGCAGTGATGAAGGTTAGGATGAAGAAATTCCAATAAATCAGGAGTCACATTTTCCACCTATTCCTAATCCTAAGGACTATGAGAGTAGTGACAAAGGACATGATGAAGCACTTAGTCCTAATCCTAAGGACTATGAGAGTAGCAGTGATGAAGGGCAGGATGAAGATTTTTCAGTAAGTAAAGAGTCACATTTTCGACGTAGTCCTAATCCTATGGACTATGAGAGTAGCATTGATAATGCACATGATGAAGAATATCCAATAAACAGCAAGTCAAATTTTCCATTTAGTCCTAATTCTAAGGACTATGAGTGTAGCAATGAAGAAGGGAAAGATGAAGAATATTCTCCAAGCCAGTATTTCAAAAGCACAAATAATCATAGTGAGGATAACATTCTTCATGATGATGATGGAAATGCTTATACAAATGATGACCCAATGATGGAGATGTTGCCAGGAAATATTATATCTAGGAGTAGGAGCAGACCTTTTCATATCAATCCAAGATGTTCTAGTTATACAAGGGGTAGAGAAGAATATTTGATGAGAAGAAGTTCTATCAGTGCTCCCATTTCAAGTGAATGTTGTCAAAAAGATTGCTTGAAACATATGGATTTCAAGTTTGCATTAGAGAAAAGGAAGATATATTTGTCAATGAATAAAAACATGCAAAATTCATATTTAGTGGGTGCATGCAATCTACATTGTCAGGTTATGATTATCATATTGGGTCTTTATTTATTTGTAAAAAGACTTTCAAAATGTTTCATTCAATGGATAATTTTCGTCTGTCAAGAATCCAAGAAAATTTGGAAAATGGTCCCACATTTTATTCAGAAGTACGTCATAAACGACAGTTTGGACCATTATCAAATATTTCAATGTCATGGATGAAAGATGTATTTTCAAAGCATGGAGAGTGTATGCCAAATAGAGAGACAATACATATTCTAGATAATTTCTCAAGACGAGAAATCTACAACTTATACAAAGAATATGCAGAAGGTGCAGAGGGACATGGTTGATTTATTACATATCAATATTTTGTGAAGACATGGAAGAAAAAATTCAACAATGTTCGTATTCCTAAGAAGACAAGGATGAGTATTTGCAGTACATGTGCTTCTTTTAAATAAAAAAGGGATAAATGTGAAGGGTCAGAAAGAGGTAACCATTCATAACTTTAACTTTTAAAAATTTATAGTCATCAACTATGAAAACGTATTTCTTAATGAATTTCTTTTATGTTGTGTAGATTCCATTGTCAAAGAATTTCAAGAGCATCACGAACAATAAACAAGTGAAAGAAAAAAGTTGTACAATCATCGAAAGAAGTGTTATGATAATCCAAATAAATATTTGGGTTTGATAATTGATGGTATGGACCAGAAGAAAACACTTCTACCACATTTTGTTTGCACACCCAAAAATTTACAGGAGGAAAATTTTATTCAGTATCACTTGGTTGGTTGTATGGTCTTCAATGGGAAAATGTTGCCAAGGGTATACTTCACAACTCCAAATATTTATAATGATGCAAATCTAACAATAACCATAATTCGTGATGTGTTTTCTCATTGGTTTGGTAATCTTCTTGAAGTTTTGTATCTATAATTGGACAACACTTGTCGTGAAAACAAAAATCAAATTGTTTCTGGATATCTAAACATGCTTGTTGAATTGAGAATTTTTTAGAAGGTAAAGGTTGGTTTCCTTCTTGTTGAGCACACTCATGACCATATTTATCATATGTTTAATCGTTTTTCAGTCACATTGAGGAGGAAGGAAGTTGGGAGCTTGCCATCATTAATTGAATGCATTAAGAAATCATACATACTAGAACCTACTTTTGATGTGTTGGAAGAAACTGTTGACATGCAAAGGTTTATTCTGGGATCACATGGTGAGGAGAAATGCATTGAACAACTTAATGACATTAGCTTCCAACATCAATTTCGTATCAAAAAATTTGATGGGAAAACACTAATATGGGGCAAGAAGTATTCAACTACTACAGAATGGGTGCCATCATCAGGTTTGGCATTTTTGAAGTTCATTCCAGATCATCCAATATTTGCGTCAAATATATTGTTATTACAATTAGTTGTTGAAGTTCATAATGCACGTAGGCAGAATAGAGATATAAATTATTCTGATTGCATAGAAGAAATTAAAAAATGTATTAGATATACATATGAGTACCTTGATATTGCTGATTCAGTTTGGTGGGATTTTATTTCTCAATAATCAAAGTGATATCATTTCAAGAACAAAAAATGAAGATATACCTTTGAAAAATCCATTTATTTGACCACAAAATGTGTCAAATGAACATGAGGAAAGAAACATTGTTGAACAACAAAAATCTCAAGGTATTATTAATTCTTCACAGGTAGAGGAAAGGGAAATTCATATTGGTTCCAGAAGATCTCGTGCACAACATGAAGCCATGGAAGACCTTTACAGGGGTTGAGTACATGATATTAAGGAGGGTTGCATGATCGCAGTGCTAACAGATGGAGATCCTAATGGTTATCTATTATGGGTTGCTAAGGTTATAAAGGTCATTACAGAAAATGAAGATGTTGCAGGTGTTGAAGTACATTGGTATGCCACAAATACACACCCATTCAATGGTGTGTATAAACCAGAGATGGTAGTTGATAAAAAAAATTGGCGGAAAGAGAAAAAGAAAGGGTACAAATATAAATCATCACTGCACAGACCTCTTAAAATTGGAGGATGTTGACATACTTGTTTATGACTTCAATTTAACAAAGAGAGGAAATCTTCGCTTCAAGACGATAGAGATTTTGAAGTTGTTACCAGAAGGAACAATGTTGAGATGGGAGTCTACTGAAACCAGTCATAGATCCAGAAGAATTTTGAAACCTGAAATGGTGGGCATGCATGTGGACTCATATGGGGCACTAGTTGATGAAAGAGAAGAATATGGAACATCTTCATCTGCATCCAGTCATTCATCTGAAGATGTGAATTCTGATGGTGTGCAAGAAAATATGAGTGATTTTGAATAATTGTCTAAGATAGTTTATATAACTGATGTTTGCATCGTATCTTGAAATAAAATTTTTGATTTCCATATGGTGTTAAATGAGGTTATGAGTCATTTTTATTTTTGTTGGATTATATGTTTTAATTATGATGATTCTTATTGTTTAGAATATCTACAATGCAACAATAACTTAGAGATATAATTAATGATTCATGCAATCTACAAGTAATGACATTTTGATTAATTTAGTCATGTAATTTATTCATAATGTCATGGTTTTTTAATTTTATGGTTGAAAAATTTCCAATTTTTTTTGTATCTTTAATGTTATGGTTGAAAACAATTAGAATTTTAGTGATCTTTAGTGTCATGTTATTATATGTTTAACAACATGGATGAAAACTGATAGAATTTTAATGTGTTTTAGATCCCATTATTTTATCTTTATCGTCATTACTAAAAAATGTTGAAATTATACCTAGGAAAGAAAAATATTATTCTACCAAAAACATTAGTGTGTTTTTTTCCTCAAAAACAACTGTTTTTTGCACATAAAAAATTCAGTTTTATTGCCATTTTTTTTTAAATGTTGAAAATTGACCCTAAAAAAAAACATCGTTCCAGTATACACACTTTTCGTTTTTAGCACTGTTTTTCATGTTTTTTTGGGGTTTTTTGGCTAGAGTTCCCGTTTTGAGTTTATAGTTCCCGTTTCAAAGTTTACATTGTTGGAAACAAAGTTACTTGCTTTATGGGACATTTTGGGGAGGACTATAAATAAAAATGAAACAATAGAGGAGAACGAGTTTCCCATGGAGAATATTTAAAGGTGGATCTTTGGAAGCCACCCATTGCAATGATTTCAAAGTTAAGGAATCTAATCCCATGCATGTTGATAATTCACTACTCTGTGAGTATTGATACCTTGAATGCACATTTAGTTCGTGCAAATTCCATTCACCACCCAGGCTGAAAGGCATTACCTGTGTGTGATGAGTGATTCAGATGGGAGGATATGCTATTAATAGACTCAACTATGATTTTTGAAGACTAGACCCCTGTTTAGTCAATTTAGTGTTCCTAAATTGATGTCATTAATTGTCAACCCGGGGCTCGTAAGCTGATGAAGTGAAGGTGTACTATATGTACTTAAGCAACTTTCTTAGAGCTTTTGTCGTTTGGGGGTGTTGTTTATGGTTAACTTATCTTCCTAAGATGGAGTGATGATTATAGACAGATGAGTGCAAGTGTGTGAAAAGTGAGTTCTATATGAGTGAAAGTGTGTGTGATTGGTGATTCTAATTACTTGCTGAATTTGTAAAGGAAAAGAACTTGAAAGAAATGAATAAATTGAAATGACTTGAAAGTAAATGACCACGTTCTAATGGCATTAGTCTCTATCCATATTGCTGCAAATAAAAGAAACAAGAAAATCACTTCAAGGATGGATGATAATGATTATCTCCTCCTAACTCCCTGCTTCTACCACATAGTACTGCGTAAAACACGATTAGGAGGTAGCTGAAGACAAATCCAAGAATTGATAAAAACTCTAAGTGACAAATTATAACACTACTAAGCCTTTTCCATCATACTGCTTCCTACATGTGTGATTATGTGTAACAAGTGGAAAAAGTATTAGTGCCACAAGCCAAGACTACTTAAAAACAAGCTGCAATTAATTAGTGTTCTGTTCTCTGAAAGATAAACCATTCATGATAAAGAGAACATAAATTAGTTAGCATCCAACTTGTAAAACTAAGCTAAAAACTAGTCTAGAAAACAGAGTAAAAAGGGAAGCATTATGAACAAGACAACTGCAACTACCATTAGGTATTAAAGCAAACACAACACACTCAATCCCGGGTGAAAACCTGCAAAGAAGTAAATCTGATCAGTGAAAATAAAGGCTGCAGCAATGAAAAGAAGTCAAGCTGTACATAACTCAAGAAAAGGAAATGTTGTAGATGAAATAAAGAAATTGCAGAAATATACACATGAAGTACTTTACAAGGTTAATACGAACAGGGGCCCTCCATTCATATTATCCACAGAAAACTCAGATGCTCTTAAGACTTCAAAACAACGTTTCCATTACTTTATATGCAGAGATACATAGTCAAAAAGTGCTGGAACAACTCTTATAAAAACAGAGTTTGAAAACGTGCCAAAATTCTCACAAGTACATACACTACAACATCTAAAAGTTAACATAAGCGTACGCAGATGCAAATATATATAGGCATCTGCAAGATGGCCTAATACGTAAACATAAAAACAGAAAATAAACTGACTGTCATGCGTATTAAAGGTGCAGTTAACACGTCATAGGCTTCGTGGTCAAGCTGGAGGTCCTGGTCGATATGGGCAATGAATCCAGCATTAGATCATGTCCCCCACGGCTTTCAAAACACGGACAAGTCACCTTTTCCACCGACGTGATCAAACAGCTTACGTATCAACGTTAAGCTGCCTTTATTTGACCGTAACTTGACCCCCTTTGACCAGAGGTACAAATGACGTGGCCGGCTGAACTGATGGCACAGGAACCTCGAGCACGTATATTCCAACATGCCCACGTGGCTCGTTCTGCAAAATAGCACGTGGAACCTTGAGATCAACAAAATGGCTGCGGGATCATCAGATGGCTGCGGAATCAGTAGATGGCTGCGGAATCATCAGAAAGCTGCGGAATACCTGTAAGTATGTCAAAAACTAAACAAAACAATTACGCATTAGCAAAGCTCACTTGATCATGTTTAATGACAACTAATGTAATGATCTGGGTGGAAAATGAGGCAAAAGAGAGAGGAAAGTGATGAAAACAGTAGGTAATGATGGATGATAAGGTGTAAAATAGGGACTCTACATACCCCCACTACGAGGGCATTGCATGTCCTCATGCAAAAACATTGATCAATCAACCTGCTGTGATGCCTCCGCCAAGACATCCAATCTCCTCTTCTTTCTCTGTGTAGACACATTTACCCTTGGCTTCTTTACTAAGCATCTGAACTTTAGGTTGATCAAGGCTCTGTTTAGCTTTTTGCATCTCTTCCTTAACTTTTTGTTATTTCTTTGCCACAGGCCCAAATGTAACATGGTGTTATCATGAATCATCTTATCCAATTTGGCTTGCTCTTTCAACTTCTCATTTTCTTGCATGATATGTCGATTTAGAACCTCAATCTCAAAAATTTCCTGTTTCAAGGAGTGGACTTGTTGTTCTAAAGGCTGAACATTACTTGGGCCAGCGGCTGCTTGCTCCAATGTTTCCAGATAATTATACACTTTTTGCTGCTCCGAGTCCACTTCAGGTGACTTTTTGGGACTTGGTTCATAATCAAATTCAGATCCATGTTCATGCTCAAGTTCATGTTCAAACGGACTTTCCTCACGTGGAGGACTAGTCTCAATGTGCTCAGCCTGTGAAGGACTTTCCTCCAAGTCAGGACTTGTAGCACCTTTTTGAGGTGAGCTTAAGTCAATGAAGAATGACTGTTTACCCTTTGTGGCCCCTACTTTTCTATTTTGTAATCTGCTGCTCCTTCTTACAGAGGTGGTACTCTGTTTTTCTTTTGGTATTTTCTGCTGTTTTTCCACCTTTTTAGAGAGGGCAGTTTTATGAAGTTTGGCCATTCTTTGAGCTAAGGGTTGAGTGTCTTCCTCACTAGTATTCTCAGGAGTGAGGGGAGTTTCTTGGACTACAGATTTACCTTTATCTTGCTTACGTTTCTTCTTCCCTTCTTTCCTTTTCTGAGCAATTTCTTGAGCAAGTTCTGAAAGAGTTTCAGTGATAATTCCTTGGGCTGCTTGGTTATCATCTTCAGTAATTCCAGGATCAATATCCTGTTCAGGATGCTGTATATCAGTTTCCTCATCAAACTGTTCTTGAACAGTTTCCTCTTGGGCAGTGGTATCAGGAACAATGGTTTCTGTTTGGGCAGTAGTTTCTTGGTTAACCCCCTCTCCTCTTTTTCTTCTACTTCTTTTTGGCACTTGAGGGGACCCTCCAGAAGTTTCTCCTAATTCTTGAAAATGGTTTCTTATGAGAAACCTCTCCCATGTGTCTCTTTTTGATTTTAATTGTTCCTCAACCAGCAATTTCACAAGACCGTGATGACATAAATGTGCTTCAATATTTCTAGGGTTCTTTTGGACCATTGCACACATTTTCTTAAGACTTGAAAATAGAAAGTAAGGGAGGTTAATATCATCTCCTAGAAAATGCATCATAACCTTTGCATGATAAACATATAAGACCCCAAATCTTCCTTCACAAGTGAAAAATTTCTGTACTAACAAGAGTAAAGTGGTCCACTCCTCCTTAACATAAGAAACAGGAATTCCTTTGGTAAAGATACTTGTGTCCATACCTGGGTTTTTCAAAATTTGTTTCCACTGCTGATCTTGAACTGCCCGGTTCTTAAACCACCTTTCTCCGGTCTGTGGAAGTGAGGTAGCTTGTGCTATGCTGCTTTCATTGACTGTGAATTGTAAGTCCCTTATCTCCACGTGACCATCTTTTTCTCTGAAGGACCTTGCAAAGGCCTTTGTCACCTCCTTATGGTAGCCTTTGAACTTCTGTACGCATTGTAACCAGTTTGCCTTTTGTAATGCCTCTTTGACCTGAGGATAACCCTCCAAAAACTTTGAACCTTCCGGTTCTGCTCTTAGGAGTTTCCCCATTAGCTCTTATGGCTCTGTTCTAAAACACGGCTTTAAGGATGGCTTTACACAGTAAACTCACGGCTCTGTTTTGGAACACGGCTTCAAAACGGCTTTGACTCAGTGGATTTACGGCCTCAACATAGTGGATTATGGTTTTAGCTTTGGATACGGCCGTAACAGACCTTCACTGGTGATAGAATTAGCGTAGAGGAAAAACAGAGTATAGTAGCAGCGTATTGCACAGCGTAAATGGAATGAAACAGTGAGTGGAAATGAAACAACGGAAGTGAAATGATATGAGCGTAAGAGGGTAGAAGGGTTATGGAATAATGAATGGAAACGGCTATGTCCTTAGATTTCGGTTCGAAGTTACACTTGGCTGCGTGAGTTAATGTCATAGAGACGTAGTACATTAGGTTACGTCACCTAAGTACGAGATCTTAATGAGAGAAGCAGCCGCAAGTGAAATTCAAAATCGTGGTAATCAAGGACTGATAGACGTGGGAGATACGTGGGTATATGGTTGCATGACTGGTAATCATTACACTTAGTGGCAAGAAACATAACCTAGAAAACTTTGCATAATGAAATAACTGCAAGTTTAGGTTTTTAAACCATACCTCAGATTCCCGCTTAGATTTGCCTTTGATGATTTGCCACTAACCCTTCGCTGATTTATGGTTGTTGCATGACCATTTTTTATTTATTATTGATGACTACTGAGCTGCAAGGAAATTTCAAACAGACTGTGTTTTTTTTATGCAGGTACAGAGAGCTGCGGAATCATTAGATGGCTGCAGAATCCTCAGATGGCTGCGGAATCTGCAGTAGTAGCCTCCGACTGCACAAAAGCAACTTTAGTTGTAAAAAAAAATGACTTTATTGATGGAATGGAGTGTAGTGAGTGGATGGATGAATGAAAAAAATGAGGTGGAGTGGAAAATGAATGAAATGGTGGGTGAAATGGTGGTGATGATGAAATGAGATGAAATAAGGGGAGAAAGAGATTTTTTCTTTTTTCTTTTTGGAAAACATGAGGTGTCAGGTGACCCTGATTTTCACCTCAGGTTTTCTGTATGAGACTGCCAATCAGAGATTGGTTTTCAGGCTCATACATTTATTTATTTATTTATTTATTTATTTATTTTTTCTTTTTTTGTTTTCAAAAACCAAAGATTAGGCTGATGGAGGAGAAGAATCCTTCTCCACCAACCTGATTGCAGAATCTTCTTTGAACAATTTGACAAACTCTTCTTTTGAGAATGGCTTCTGGTAGATTTTCAAGCGGTGGCCATTCACAATAAGAGGAGTATGAAATTCATCAATAGTTTTTACTCGAACTGCTCCATTGCTAAAGACTTCATCAATCTCATATGGCCCAAGCCAATGAGTTTGAAACTTTCCTTTGAAGTCTTTGAATTTTGAATCAAACAATAGAGCCCAATCTCCTTTCTGAAACTTTCTTTCTTTGATATGACGATCATGCCATTTAGATCTTTGGTGCTGAACTAGATCGGTCCTTAGAATTGCATCTTGTCTCATTTCATCTAGCTCATTTAGCTGGTCCATTCTGTGTCTTTGAGCTTCTGAGAGGCTCATTCCCAATTGGACTGCCATCTTGAAGGTCTTGATTTGGAACTCAATAGGAAGCAGGACTTCCTTCCCATAAACAAGTTCATAGGGAGAATGTCCTGTTGTGTTCTTCCATGTGGTCCTATAGGCCCATAAGACTTCAGAGAGCCTTTCCGCCCAATCTCTTCTATGAAGATGAACAGTCTTGGTGATAATACCTTCAAGAACTTTATTGGTAGATTCCACTTGACCATTGGATTGCGGATGGTAGGGAGTAGATGTTCTGTGCTTGATCTTATATTCCTCCATCAGCTTCTCCATCAAATTAGATGTAAACTGGCTGCCTTGATCTGTCACAATTTCCCTTGGGACACCAAAACGAGTGAAGATATCCTCAAAAAGAAATTGAACAACTAAATTTTCAGTGGCAGAAGGCAATGCTTTTGCTTCTACCCACTTAGTAACATAATCAGTACAAACCAGTATATATTTCTTTTGCTTTGATGGTGGATTAATTGGTCCAACGAAATCTAGAGCCCATTTCTCAAAGGGTTCGATGCATACTTGAGGCTGTAGAGGCATTTCATTTGAAGGAGTTGGTTTCCCAACTCTTTGGCAGCTGTCACACCTTTTAACATACTGCTTTGCATCTTTAAAGAGAGAAGGCCAATAATATCCTAGAGAAAGGATTTTATAGGCTGTCCTCCTGTCCGCAAAGTGCCCGCCACATGGTTCATCATGACATGCCTTAAGGATGTCAGGCATTTCATCTTCCCGAACACACCTTCTGATTATACAATCTGGCCCTGTTTTGAACAATTCATTAGAAATCCAAGAATAATGTGAACTCTCCCGAATGATTTTTCTTTTCTCATTAGGAAATAAGTGTAGAGGAAGTTTCCCTGTAACAAGATAATTAGCCATATCTGCATACAAAGGAGTCTTGGTAGTCACTGCAAACAAGTATTCATCTGGAAACTTATCTTCTACTGGAGAATCCTCATTAGTGTTTTGGATTCTAGACAAGAAATCAGCTACTGTGTTTTGCTTTCCAGGTCTGTCTAACACAGTAATGTTGAATTCTTGCAAAAGTAAAAGCCATCTTGTAACTCTACCATTAGTGACAGGTTTGTTCATTAAGTATCTTATGGCAGAGTGATTAGTATGGACAAAGGTTTCATAGCTGGTTATGTAGTGTCTGAACTTGTTGATTGCATGTACCACAGCTAAGAACTCTTTTTCTGTAACAGTATAATTTAACTCAGTAGGAGTCAAATTCTTACTTGTGTAATAAATGGCATAAGGGATCAAATCCTTTTGTCCCAAAACAGCTCCTAGAGCTGTATCTGAAGCATCAGTAGAAATGTGGAAAGGGAGTTTCCAATTTGGCCCCCTTAAGATGGGTGCTTCAGATATTCTAGACTTTAAAGCTTCAAAGGCAGATTGACACTCAGGATCCCATTTAAACTCACAGTCCTTGGTAAGCAATTTGAAAAGAGGAGATGCTATCCTAGTGAAGTTTTCAATAAATCTTCTGTAATACCCAGTAAACCCAAAAAAACTTCTAACATCCTTTTGGCAATTTGGAACAGGTAACTTAGAGATGACTTCAACTTTGGATTTATCAACCTTGATCCCATCCCCTGAAATATGATGTCCTAAAACAATCCCTTCAGTAAACATCATAAAACACTTTTCATGACTTAAAGAAAGATTTGTTTCCTTACATCTTACCAGTACTTTTTCCAAATTTTCCAAAGTTTCTTCAAATGTATTACCATAAACTGTGAAATCGTCCATGTATACCTCTACACAATCATGAATCAGATTTGAAAAAATTCCTAATACAGCCCTTTGAAATGTAGCAGGTGCATTGCACAATCCAAAAGGGAGTACTCGGTAGGCAAAAGTTCCCCAAGGACAAGTAAATGTGGTTTTGTCTTGATCTTCAGGTGCTACCTGAATTTGATTGTACCCACTAAAACCATCCAAGAATGAGAAATATTTTTTACCTGCTAAAGTATCTAGTACCTGATCAATAAAAGGTAAAGGAAAATGATCCTTTAAGGTTGCCTTGTTCAATTCTCGATAATCAATGCAAACTTTCCATTTACCATTCTTTTTGGGCACTATAACCAAGGGAGAAACCCATTGGCTGTCTGAGATGGGGTAAATGAAGTTTACCTTGAGCAATTTCTGCAGTTCTTCTTTCACAATTTCCCTAAGGTTTGGATTCATCCTTCTTTGTGGTTGTCGAATAGGTCTGCTATTCTCTTCAATGTAGATGTGATGAATACAAGTCTTAGGATCGATTCCTTTCATGTCAGTGTATTCCCATGCAAAGGCAGTGGAATGTTTTTGCAACAGTTTAGTTAATTCTTCTTGTTGTGGTCTTCCCAAGTTTTTGTTAATGTTCAATGTTTTTCCTGGGAGGATTTCAACTGTAGAACTACCAAACTCTTCCATTGAGAAGAGAGACATTTGTCTAGAGGAGAGATATTCAATGTCTGCATCTATCTGAAAATGTTCAGAGTCATATTCTAAAGATACTTCAAAATTTTCTAATGTATTTAGAATTTGACTATCCTCACTGATCTCAGAGATGGTTAGAACTGGTTGTATAGTATCTTCATCCTCTACCCATTCATCTTCTCCTAATTCTGTTATAGCTTTTGCTGGGGGATACAAGTTGAACTTCTTGGTGGAATTACCATCTGATATATACATGTCTCCAGACCTACAGCTTATGAAAGCATCAGCTGTGGCCAGCCAAGGTCTTCCTAAAATAAGAGGATGTCCTCCTAGATTGTTCTTGGGAGTTAAAATCATAAAATCAACTGGATATTCCCAAGAATCTAGAGAGACTGGAATGTCTTCCAATACACCATCAGGTTTAATGATTGATCTATCTGCAAGCTGCAGCAGAGTGGGTGTAAAGAGAAGGTTAGGAAGCTTTAACTGATCCATGGTCTGTCTACTCATGATGTTGATCGCGGCCCCTAAGTCAATCAGAGTATTTGGGATTTCAACCCCATTAATATGAGTTTTGACAATAGGACTACCGGGATCTACATACTTTTGCATGGTAATCTTACCCATCATTATGTCTGCAATTTTTCCAACCAAATGTATCCTTTTAGTATCTCTGGTTCTTTTTACTGTTTTCTTCAAACTCAACTCCTTTATTGTCTTCGCTAGAATGGGAATTTCCTTAATGGCTTGTAACAAGGGTATCTTGATACATACATTCTTCAATTCATCTAGGAAGTTATAGTCAGGCACCCATATCTACTTTTCCACCCCTCTATCAATTTGCAATCTTTCAGGAAAGGGAGGTGTAGCTGTAGGTGTAGGTTGCTCAACTAGGGGAGTTGTAGAGATTGATTCTTTTTCTTTTTCTTTTTGGATATTTTGGGTTTGAAGTGATACTTCAGAACCTTTATTGACTTTGAGAGATTCCTCCTCAGAAATGCTTGGTTGTTGAACACTTGTGGAAGGTTGATCTAGGATTCTACCTGATCTAAGTTGTACTTCATTAAGAGGAACAACCATATAGGTAGGGAATGGTTGACCTTCCATCATGTAAGCATTTTGAGGGTTCCTATTATTTGGATTTGGTAATGGCTGAGAGGGAAGTTGATTAGATTTCTGCTGGGATTGAAGTGCTAATTGAGAATTTTGATTTTGTGGAGGAGGTTGTTGTTGTTGAGGGTATGGTAATGATAGTTGTTGACCTTGGTTTGGAAGTTGTGGAGCTTGCTGATTCTGAAATGATGGAGGATATTGATAGAATTGTGCAAATCTCCCATAAGGATTTTGCATGCTTTGCATCCATGCTTGGAAAGCATTTTGTGGTTGAGGCCAAGGTTGTTGCCAAGGATTCCAACTTGGTTGGGATTGAGAATTCATAGAGTTGTTAAACCCTTGATTCTGTTGTCCTTGCCAAGGTCTCCTTGCAATAAAACAGAGAGATTCGAGTGTATCTGGATCCTCTTGAAAGACTGCTTTGAGGCCAGGGATTGAAGGACAATCCTTGGTCTCATGAGTTTCTGAGCAAATTACACATGTTTCTACAACGTGTGCATCTAAGGGACATTCCCTTAAAGCATTTTTCTTTCTACATTTCGGGCAAAAGATAGCCAAAACCTCAGCTTCTGCTTTTTGTTTATTGTGAATCTTAAGGGTATCAAGTTGTTCACTAAGACTCCCTAAGATGTCAGTTTTAAATTCATCAAGCATACTGCCGATTTCAACCCTACTCACTAATCCTGTTGCAGATTTATTCGCCCTAAGGAGAGAAGGATCTCTAGGCCCTTTTTGAGTTTTTGATTTGCCCCTTGAGAGATGGATACAAAGTTCTGCTATGTCATTGAGAGAAAGTTGAGAAATATCCCCTTTCCCCATCATGTTTAAGATGTCTATCCATTCATCCCTGATGGCCTTTAATAAGAGGGCTTTTAAGGTCTCTTCATCCAAGGTGTTCATTTTTGCTCTTTTCAAGTTATATTGAAATCTTTCAAGTAAATCTTCTAGACTCTCATCTTCTTTTTGTACCATTTTAAAAACCTCGTCCTTGTGATTAGTAGGCATGCAATAGTCTAAATACCTATCCAAAAATGTCTGTTTCATCTCATCCCAAGTCCTAATGGATTGAGTGAGTAACCCCATGAACCATTTCAAGGCTTGATCCTTCAGTGTTGAAGGGAACAACTTGAGTTTCTGAGAGTCATCCAGGTAGTCATAAGTTCGACACACCACTTCAAACTCAAATAAGAATGTTTCAGGGTCCTCAGTCCTTAACCCATGGAAGTTAGGGAGGACAGATGGTGATATGTTTTTCATAGTGGCTCGGGAATCCTCATTAACAATGGGAAACCCAAATGAATTATCCCCATTTCTATTTCCTCCTCCTATGGAACCTCTACCTCTACCTCCTCCTTCTTCCTCCGCCATGATGATTCTCCTAGGGATTTCAAAATCTTCTGGTTCCTCTACAAAAGGTGAACGAGAGGAGATTTCTCCTTCTTCTTCAGATGATTCCAATTCCTCAATTACAATTGGTCTTCCTGTAGGAGAAAGAGAAGAGTCTCTTCCTGGTTCAAACTCAATAGAAGGTGTAGGAGAGTCAACTCTTGGCTCTTGAATTCCAGGAGTTTCGGTTGGAGATAAGGGGGGTGTCTCTTGTCTATCCCTAGAAGCAGATGGACTTGTAAAAATTGAACTTCGAGCTCTAGCTAAAAACCGTCCTCTAGAATCTCTAGCTCTATGCATGTCATTTTTTATTTATTTTTTCTTCAAGTCAAGTTAATAGTTCTTTTTCTGATCTTCCAGTTCACTCTAGGTGCAAGAAGAGAGCATACTCAAGAGACTACTAAATCAATAACTTTCTCCTTTCTGATCCTCCAGATCACTTTAAAGTGCAAGAGGAGAGCATACTTGGATAGGTTATTAACTTCTTTCCTCGAAATTTTTATATTTTTTTTTCTCTAAGTATGGCTACTTAATTTCACTTCCCCGGCAACGGCGCCAAAATGTTTAGTCAATTTAGTGTTCCTAAATTGATGTCATTAATTGTCAACCCGGGGCTCGTAAGCTGATGAAGTGAAGGTGTACTATATGTACTTAAGCAACTTTCTTAGAGCTTTTGTCGTTTGGGGGTGTTGTTTATGGTTAACTTATCTTCCTAAGATGGAGTGATGATTATAGACAGATGAGTGCAAGTGTGTGAAAAGTGAGTTCTATATGAGTGAAAGTGTGTGTGATTGGTGATTCTAATTACTTGCTGAATTTGTAAAGGAAAAGAACTTGAAAGAAATGAATAAATTGAAATGACTTGAAAGTAAATGACCACGTTCTAATGGCATTAGTCTCTATCCATATTGCTGCAAATAAAAGAAACAAGAAAATCACTTCAAGGATGGATGATAATGATTATCTCCTCCTAACTCCCTGCTTCTACCACATAGTACTGCGTAAAACACGATTAGGAGGTAGCTGAAGACAAATCCAAGAATTGATAAAAAATCTAAGTGACAAATTATAGCACTACTAAGCCTTTTCCATCATACTGCTTCCTACATGTGTGATTATGTGTAACAAGTGGAAAAAGTATTAGTGCCACAAGCCAAGACTACTTAAAAACAAGCTGCAATTAATTAGTGTTCTGTTCTCTGAAAGATAAACCATTCATGATAAAGAGAACATAAATTAGTTAGCATCCAACTTGTAAAACTAAGCTAAAAACTAGTCTAGAAAACAGAGTAAAAAGGGCAGCATTATGAACAAGACAACTGCAACTACCATTAGGTATTAAAGCAAACACAACACACTCAATCCCGGGTGAAAACCTGCAAAGAAGTAAATCTGATCAGTGAAAATAAAGGCTGCAGCAATGAAAAGAAGTCAAGCTGTACATAACTCAAGAAAAGGAAATGCTGTAGATGAAATAAAGAAATTGCAGAAATATACACATGAAATACTTTACAAGGTTAATACGAACAGGGGCCCTCCATTCATATTATCCACAGAAAACTCAGATGCTCTTAAGACTTCAAAACAACGTTTCCATTACTTTATATGCAGAGATACATAGTCAAAAAGTGCTGGAACAGCTCTTATAAAAACAGAGTTTGAAAACGTGCCAAAATTCTCACAAGTACATACACTACAGCATCTAAAAGTTAACATAAGCGTACGCAGACGCAAATATATATAGGCATCTGCAAGATGGCCTAATACGTAAACATAAAAACAGAAAATAAACTGACTGTCATGCGTATTAAAGGTGCAGTTAACACGTCATAGGCTTCGTGGTCAAGCTGGAGGTCCTGGTCGATATGGGCAATGAATCCAGCATTAGATCATGTCCCCCACGGCTTTCAAAACATGGACAAGTCACCTTTTCCACTGACGTGATCAAACAGCTTACGTATCAACGTTAAGCTGCCTTTATTTGACCGTAACTTGACCCCCTTTGACCGGAGGTACAAATGACGTGGCCGGCTGAACTGATGGCACAGGAACCTCGAGCACGTATATTCCAACATGCCCACGTGGCTCGTTCTGCAAAATAGCACGTGGAACCTTGAGATCAACAAAATGGCTGCGTGATCATCAGATGGCTGCGGAATCAGCAGATGGCTGCGGAATCAACAGAAAGCTGCGGAATACCTGTAAGTATGTCAAAAACTAAACAAAACAATTACCCATTAGCAAAGCTCACTTGATCATGTTTAATGACAACTAATGTAATGATCTGGGTGGAAAATGAGGCACAAGAGAGAGGAAAGTGATGAAAACAGTAGGTAATGATGGATGATAAGGTGTAAAGTAGGGACTCTACAACCCCCACATCATAACTATAGTAGCCCTCTGAACGATCTCCTCTAGTAAGACAACATCAAATCTAGAGGTTTCCATCATCAAATTTGTATAAGGTTTCATGATACACCACACAAATTGCATTATGGTGTTTTAGTGTCATTGGGAGGGCGAATGGTCACACCCCCATCTGGTAATGCTTGGTATGGAATGGTGCCATACACCTTCTCACTTTTTTCTTCTTAATTAACCTATTGAAAGATTATTATTTTTCTTCTTATTATAATTATATATTTTATTTATTATCTTTTATTTTATTTTTCATTTTATGTTTTTAATTTATTTAATTTGTATATTTATATTAAAAAAAAAACATTTTCTTAGTTTTGATCTTTTCTTATTCTATTTATTAGTCCTTTCCCTATGACAATAATGAGTATTAATCTAGTTGTTCAATGTTTGTGTGAGTGGCAATAAAATTATGTAGAATTTACAATGTTTTCAAATATTTTATTACTAAAATGATTTTTCAAACAATATAATTTAACAACTTTTTAATTGGATAGAAGGAAGTGGATCTTATATGTGTTTTTTTTATAATCAAGCCATACAAAATATTATTTTTTTATGATTTTTTTCATGTATAATTTTTGTGTTGCTATTTTTATTGTTCCTGCTACAGACAGGTAATATTATATTTAGTTTTTTTTTGTTAAATCTATATTAGTTTAGGTTTGACAAAAAAAACACAAATTTGCTATAGTCTAACATTAGAGATTGAAATTTATTATTTTAAATAATATTTTAAGTTACTTATCTTGAAGTTGATTGGGTAGAATTTTATTATGTAATCATTATCAATTTGTACATTTTTCCAAAGGAAAAAAACGAAACTTTTTATTAAGTATATAAAAAGTTTACATTGCATATGCCATGACATCACTGCTCAAAACTGAGCTCTGGCAAAACTGAATATCAAAAATTTCTGCCTTTGTGCCTGTAGGCTGCTCCTTTCAGGTGCTGTCCAGTGGCTTTTAAAAGCCAAAAAACACATAGCTGTAGCTATGTATTGATCATCATGTCAAAAAAGCAAAAAACAAAAATCGGGTCTCCTCATGGGTGAGGAAAACAACCCATCGCTGTACATGAATAGATAATATGGCCGCATTGTTTTTGCTGAAATGTTTTAAGCAGTACAAAAATATTGTAAATATACACAATAACCAGAGATTCCAGCCGAAAATATCAGTGAGGGTGGAGGTAAGGAGGCTGGTCTGATCTTCTGATGTGGCCTTGTTCTTCTTCTTCTATTTTCCAGCTGCCCAAATCCTGTTGAAGACCATCTTTAGATAGCTGATCTGCCATGACATTTCTTTCCCTGTAAATGTGACAGATAGAAAAACTATTAAACATTGATTTCAATCTTTGGACTTCCCCCAAAATTTGTTTTAGAGCCTGATTTCTGCAAGTACTGAGACCATTAACCCATCTGATCACGTTTTGAGAATCCCCAAAGATTTGAATAGTGAGGGTGTGCCGATGGATGAGCCAGCAAAGGAGGAGTTTTAGGGCGTTCAATTCTGCATAATTATTTGAGCCTGTTCCTAGCCCCACAGAAGCTTTCAGGGAGTGAGATGGGGATAAGTGAATGATTAGTCCTGCTCCTGCTAAGTTGTTTTGTGAAGCACCATCGAAGAAAGCCCAAGGGATTCCTTCTAAGATCTGTAATTCAGGGGCAATTCTTTGGGAGGGGGAATCCTTTGGTTCAGGAAGGCTTGAATAGATGGCTGCTCCCTGAGTGGCAGTGAGAGCTACAGGAGTATCTTTATCTTGAAAGATGCTCCTGTTCCTAGCTATCCATATCCCCCAGCTAATGATGAGAGGCAGGTTTCGAAGGTTCCCGGTCGCATGCTCATTCCACCACTTCTGCCACGCTTCTTGAATGTTGATGCCTTCCCAAACTAACTTTTTGTTCAGGATGTTTCCAATCTCACACCATACCTTAAGAGATTCTGGGCATTTGAGGAAAAGGTGGTTAACAGATTCTGCTTCTGCTTTGCATAAGGTACATCTTCCGGGCCCGTGCATAAATCTGGACTGCAGATTATCCCAAGTTGGGATTTTTCCCCTTAAGATGCACCAAAAGAGGATTTTTGATTTTGGAGGGCACTTGAGTTTCCACAGCTGCTTCGCCCACCACTCCGGATCTCCCCAGCCTTTCCTTGTCATAAGAAGATTATACCCTTGCTTTGGGGCATATTCCCCTGTTTCTGCATGGGCCCATAGGAGCTCATCTTGCCTGTCGCTCAACCTGATATTTGACCTGTGGAGTTCCTGAGTGAAACCATTCCATTCATTCCACCATCTTTGCTCCAGATCCAACTCTTCTCCATTCTTCCATGCTTGTCCCCATATGGAAGAGAAACCCGGTTTTTCTACTTGGCTGAGGAAACGAAGATCCTTCCCTTCCAAGTGCTGAATCAGTTCGGGAGAGAGGGCATAGTTGCCATTGCATCCGACCCAGGGGTCCTTCCCAATCTTTACCTTTTCACCGTTCCCGATCTTCCAGGCTAAACCTTGTTCAATCACCTTGAAAGACTCTAAGGTGGCTTTCCAGATTACAGATACATTCTTTTGGGTCTTTGAAGGATCCCTGATCCAGTCTTCCAGGGGGGTTGGATCGATGTATTTTCGTTTAACCGTCCTCGTCCAAAGATTTTCCATCTTAATGAGCCGCCAACCTGATTTAGCAGCTAATGAAAATCTGAAATCTGGTAGACTTTTGATCCCCCAGCCACCCCACTCCTTTGGCCTAGCCACTTTCTCCCATGCGACCCAAGGGAGTACCGAGGATTCCTTAGTCCCTGCCCATAGAAATCTGCTGCATATTCTCCTAATTTTCTCCAGTACTCCTTTTGGTACCCATGTTAGGGCTGCCCAGTACACTGGGATGGCTAGAAGCACGGATTTTATTAAGGTCAACCTCCCTGCTCTGGATAGCCATTTGAAACTCCAGTGACTAATTCTAGCTTCAATCTTAGCGATTAGCCAGGACCAATCCTCCTTCCTGTAATCGTTTGGCTTCAACCAGAACCCCAAGTATTTAAATGGAGCGCCCATGGAGCTTACATCATATGGAAAGAAAGATCTGAACTGCTCCCTTTCAGCTCTGCTTAGACCTTCTTCAATGATTTGAGATTTCCTGGGATTGATCTGCATACCGGTAGCTTTCATAAAGAGGTCAAAAATGGATTTTAGCTCCTTCAGTTCATTGAGGGATCCATTTGAGAAAATCAGGATGTCATCTACAAAGAGAAGGTGAGATATAAACAAGTTTATTGCTGCCTCTATACCAATTAACTTACCTTCCCTTTTGCTTTTATGGATCAACTGGCTCAGGCCCTCTGCCACTAGAAGGAAAAGCAGGGGAGAAAGAGGGCAGCCTTGCCTCAGCCCTCTCTGTCCTTTGAAAAACGGGGTGGCCGCACCGTTGATGAGAATAGCATAGCTAACATCTGTTATGCACCCCATGATCCATCTGATGAAATCCACTTTGAAACCAAGGTGTGTAAGGAGCATACGAATGTATGTCCAGTTTATCCTGTCATAGGCCTTTGAGAGGTCAATTTTAATCACTGCTCCCTTCTTATTTTTCAACTTAACACTGTGAAGGACCTCCTGAGCCACCCCGATTGCCTCATGGATTTGTCTTCCATCCAAGAACCCGAATTGTTCAGGAGAGATATGCCTTGATAGAATTGGTTTGATCCTGAGGGCTATAATTTTTGCGATTATCTTGTAAATGCTATTGCATAAAGATATAGGTCTGAAGTCTTCAAAGGATTCTGGAGCTTCCTTTTTGGGGATGAGAGCGATGAAAGTTGTATTGAAAGGGCTGTATATTTCTCCCTTCAATCTAGACTCCTCTACAACTTCGGTGATTTCTTCCCCTATCTGCTCAAAAAAATGTAGGAAAAGTTCTACTGACCAACCATCCGGGCCAGGACTTTTCTCTTTTGCCATAGACTTTATAACACTTTCCACCTCCTCCTTAGTGACAGGATCCATTAGCTGGTCCGCTTCTTCCTCCTCCACATACTTGTGGAAACACTGCGCTATTTGGATGACTTCTGCAATGGTGATCTCACCAGAGTCTTTGAAGAGGGATTGAAAATGATTTACACCGAGGGCTGAGAGGGCTTCAAAAGTCTTGGCTTCCCTTCCATCTTCTGATTTTAGACTCCAGATGGTATTTGCGCTCTTCCTCCCTTTTGCATAGTTATGAAAGAATCTTGTATTTTCATCCCCTGCTTTGAGCCAGATTGCTCTGCTTTTAAGTCGCCATTCTTCCTCCTTAGCCAGCAGAATTTGGTTCTTGACTTTCTCCAGGCCTACAATTTTCTCCTTAGCTTCTAGGGTCGCATAGCTATCCACCTCTATACTTTCAAGCCTTTGGAGTTCCTCGGTAATCCTGGATAAAGCCTCATCCTGATTTTGTTTCCTGACCTTTGCCCAAGAGATTGTAGCCTTTTTCAGTCTTTTGAGGTTTTCCATAAATAAGAAACCTTTCTGTTCTTGTGATCCTCTGACCGGGTGAATCCAAGTTTCATTGAATAACTTGTTGAAGGATTCATCTTGAAGCCAGGATGCATTGAATTTGAAGGGAGCAGGAGGCTTTGAGGGACCTTTGGCGAGCTCAATGAAAATCGGAAAGTGATCCGAGGGACCTCCTTCCTCTACCCATTGCCTGAAAAGGGGGATAGTTGCAGCCAAATCCTCATTAATTAAAAAGCGGTCTAAGCGCTTAGCCACCCTAGCTTCCCCTACTCTTTTATTCCGCCAGGTAGGTTTCAGTTTGATGAGGTTTGCTTCTATAAAATTGTTGGATGCTAAGAGGTTCGAAAAGAACTCCGACTGCGGGTCCTCTCTAGCATTTGGCCCCCAGGACTCAGCTCTTCCTAAAGAGAAATTTAGATCTCCTCCCATCACAACAAAATTATTTTTCACGAGCGAGCTTCCCATCAATCTATTCCAGAAGGGAATCCTTTCCTGACAAGGCCCGTAAATGTTAATAATAGTAAATGGGAAATCAAACTCCGTAGATTGACATTCAATCCCCATCACCTGCTGCATTCCCCATTGATTCCGAACCCTGATTCTGTCTTCTCTGTACCCTACCGCCAAACCACCGGAATGGCCCTCAGCATCCAGAGCTGAGAAAACCCAGCCTGGAAGCAGGCCTTTGAGCATTGATACAACATCCTCCCCTTTCCCCAGGGTCTCCTGAAGGAGTATCACTTCAGCTTTTGAATTCAAGACTAACTCCCTCAGAGCCAGTTTTTTGGGTTTACTGGCTAAACCCCTGCAGTTCCAAGAGGATATTATCATTTTGGAACAGGCCCGGGGCTTTGCACTGCTCTAAGTGCCCCTGTGATAGATTGCTGCTTCCCATCTGCCACATCAAAAATGGCCTGGACCTTGGCTGCAGAGAGTTTTGACTTCCTTCCCCTTTTTTTCCCGGGCTGGCACAGGGAAGGGGAAGGATCGATGCCCCCCATAGAAGACATCGGGCCTGGTTTTGATCCCATCGAACGAAGGTTATAAGGGCATTGAGGGAGCTGGCTCTGGGATGCGGGTTCAAGGCAACACCCA
This sequence comes from Pinus tabuliformis, assembly GCA_031772625.1. NCBI lineage: Eukaryota > Viridiplantae > Streptophyta > Pinopsida > Pinales > Pinaceae > Pinus > Pinus tabuliformis. The sequence goes on from CM062820.1 coordinate 680,552,442, forward strand.
TCACGATTCAAATCCAGGGAAGGAATGGCAGCCGATAGAGTTTCAATGCAATTTTCAATACATGTTTCCAGGGGACCCTCAAATGTGTTTGAGTTTTTAACAGTAGATTCAGAGGGTGCAGAATTGATGAGCGGATCAAACACAGAACGATCAATCAGGACAGCATCACTATTTGCATTTAGAGAGGAGAGGGATGAATTCAAATTCGTACCCTTTTGGTCCGCGACAGGGCTTGAGGCTGGGCTAGGGAGCTCCTCGTCCGCAAGCTTCGAAACTTCCGCTGGCTGCTCTCCGGCTTCCATCATCTCCTTCGGCCTTTCCTGAGAGACATCTTCCTGAACATGGCGTCCCTGAAGAGGATCCATATCCATTAATTCCTCCTCCTGTATGACAGATGGATCTTTGGGGCTTTGGTGCTGAGAGCGCCGATAGCTCAGATCCGTTCGGTGGAACCTCCTCCTCCGTCTACCCAAGGGGCATTCTTTGGCTAGATGCCCATATTCGTGGCATCGGTGGCAACGGAACGGTAAGTACTCATAGTCCAGAATCTGTTCAAACACATATTCCCTGTATTGAAGAATGATTTTTTCTGCCAGACCTCCACTGGGGTTAAGGTTAACAAGGATTCGCGCCATGGCTCTGTTGTTTGTTTCCAAGTAAGACTTATCAGTCTCCAGATAGGTGCCCAATCTATTTCCAATCGATTTAAACACTGAGTCAGCCCAAAGAAACGATGGCAATCCCGGCGCCCTAACCCATACCGGAAAGGCCTCAACCCTTTCATGATCTGCATCAAACAAGGGGCTCCAATTTTTGAATAGCACCGGAATGTGCCCAATAGACCAGTTTCTCTGCTTGACCCAATCCGCAGCCTCTTTAGAATCAAACCGGACCGAGAACCAGCCTTTTGCCAGAGTTAAAACCCTAAAATCACTGATAAGGTCCGATTGCCAGTTCTGCTTCCCCCAGGACTTGATGAATTCCGAAGAGAAAAACCTCCCTCTTGCTCTACCGACCAGTGTACATTCCGCAACCTCCAAAGCTTCTTCAACAGTGACATCCATCCCCAGCACCAGGTTTCTTTCGATTCCTTGATATTTTATCACCCTCTGTTTTTTCCTTTGCCCTTCAGGGGGATTAGGACCACTGGGTAAGGTGCCTAGGGCTTCATTTCCCTGAAGCCCTCTGTGGGCGCTAGGGTCGGGCGAAGGAGGGATGCAATGCTCCTGAGACGAGGTAGGAATATGAAAGTGGGAATCAAGGTGAGAATGATTTGTTACCTGAGACCCCTGAATTTGCCGCCATTCGTCCCCCCTTGGGTTCTGTGACTCCTCACGACGCTGATCCGGCCCTCCTGCCTCTTTTGCACTGATCCTGCTTGCTGCAAGAGAAACCCTAGTAATGGGAGCTGAGCTTCGCGTCTTCCCGTCCGGGCTTTGCCCTAACTTCGACCCTAGGATAACTATGTCTTCCAATCCACCCGAAAGCACCGGGCCTGTAGACCCAAGGGCCCCGATACCGTCGAAGGGAGGTATTGACTGCGAGATCTTCTGGCTCGAGCTATGGGGCGAGAAAGGGAGTTTTTCTTCCTGATTCACATTTGCCGTTTCACAGCGGCCCTTAAGCGAAGAGGAGGGTATTTTGTTCTGTCTCTCAGGCTCCGAACAGAACGGACGGGTGGCAATACCTTTCACCGAACCGAAATAGTGTTCCACATTCTGGGGAGTTGGGTCTTTTCCCCAAACGGAGAGGATATCCTCCATGGAAGGGTTGAGATCGATTCCCTCGTCCGCAATGACCATGGTTACTTCCGGGCTAGCGATCGCTGTCGGGCTGTCGGGAGCTGCAAAGTCACGGACCGTAAACCGTTTTCCCCTTGCAGTAAAAAACTGTCTTCACGTTTCAGCGGTGATACCCTCCAGGTGTCTGTTCGCTCCTATGATAACCTCCACCTGCCGATATCCTTCAGACTATCAACCGGACGAGGTCGACCGCGGAGCCTGCACTTCGTCCATCGGATCTGGGCCCTAGACTCGGCCCTACGGGCCTAGGGCTAGATCTGCGCCAGCTGCAGAGTCCTCCATCCGCCATCCTTTGGGAGATGTTGTGTGTAACCCTATGAAAACATCTCTTAATTCTCAATTTGTACATGTCTGTCTCATGTTCTGAAATACGTACCATGACTTGATGTAGTATGTATTGACGAAATAGGGGTTACAATATACATATTATTATTTAAAAAACAAAAATTCATCCCACAACATATCACCTTAAAGTACAATCATTATCGTGAAAGAAAATGGAAATCGAGAATTTAATGACTATAATATAAAACAATAAAGCAATTTATAAATATGTATAATTCTTTAGAGTGCCATGTCTGTGCTTTGTCATGGAAAATGGTTATCTATGCGCATTCACTCTTTGAATCACCATTCAATCCATTATTTTATTATATTATGAATGAAGCTATTATCCTTACCGTAAGGCATGTATAACACATTCTTTTTATGCTTTGACCCTCTATTAATTAAACTTTGACCAAAACTTAAAGAACAATTTATAAAGTTAACATTGTAAATATATATATATATATATTTTGAATTTTGATTGGTGGAGTGAGTTTCACTCTTATCATGTAATGATGGGTTTACGTCAAACGTTGTCGGAACTGTGCACATGTAGTACCCTGCCAGATCTCTTTTGTGCAAAAAATCCCACGGCTCCGAACATGTGGCCCTTCTCGGTTTGCGAAAAGTTTTATTTCTCCAACCTTGCAATGACACGCACTGCCTTCATGTATGCTGAGGAAGATTCAGAGGTTGGATTCAATAATGATAGCTGGAATTTTTTTTTTTTCCAAAGAAAAAATCGAACTTTCTATCAAGGCAATAAAAAGTTACATAGTATATGCAGTTAAGCATTTAGAGAACTGTATGTTTATCATCTAAACATAGAGTTTGATCTGAGCTGGTAAGAAAAACATATTACTTTCCCATCTCAATATGCAAATATGGTCGTTGAACATATAGCTAGAAGTTATTAATGACAAGGACGAATGGAATATTACACATTGAGAAACTACAAACATTACGCCATATTTGGTAATAACCAAATGTGAGATAAGTCAAGGGCTCGTGCATGAAAGGAAGTGTCTTTTGTGAAAAAAATATATTAAATAATATTGTTTTTACATAATATATATATATATATATATATATATATATATATATATATATTTTGTATACAGTGGAATCGGCAACAGGGGCAGCCTCGCGACTCGCGTTACATGGGGTCGATTCTGACCGCTACCTCTATAACCACTGGGAGTTGCGCCCACCCCTCTCCACAACACCGGGTTAGTCCAGGGGAATTGAACTCGTGACCTTCAGTACGGAGCCCGCCTTTCTAACGAACTTCACCGCAGTGTGATTACTAACTCACCTACCCCCTTGGGGCTTAAAAATAAATATTGTTTTTAAATAGAATTAAAAATAAATATTTGATATTTGATTAATGGATATAGTAGCTAATGGTAAAGATCCTCCGTAATGAATCCTAATTCACAATTAGAGAATCCCAATACCTATTGTGTCAAGTGATGCACAGTTCGCAGATCCCAATTCTACCATTATAAATTTATGTTGTTATGTTCCTTTATATAGTTTTTATTATATATAACATTTATTAAATATTTTACAACGTTTTAAAAGTGGTGATTCATTTATTTAATTAATTCTTAAAACTCAAACATAATGTTTTACATTTTATAAACCTACAAGATTCTCAAATATAGCACAAAGAATTTGAAATAAAACTCAAATTTTGAGATTGCTATGTTATCATTTTTGTAGTCCCAATTTATATTTCAAATAAAAATTATATTGATCATCAAATAAGAAATAAACTTATAGGTTATATTTGATCTTAAAAACATATATTCAATGTTAAACAACAATACTAGAGTTGTGTATGAAAATAAAGTTGTATTGATACCTTACATTTTTGGAAATGCAATAGAATTGAGCTAATCATGATTTTAATTTAAGAGTTCCAAGTGTACCAAACACAAATACAGACACCTAGAGGCTAGTGTGATAGGAAACTTAGAAGTTCAAAGCAAGGTGTTTTTTAGATTTAAGAAAATTAACTTCAATAATAAACACGCAGACAGATAAAACTATGCTCTTGATAAACTATTAATGAAATCTTTATTTCATTATCACTTCTACTCTAATTTAGCTATATTTAAACTAAGGGGCAGTTCCCCAAAGAGGGTGATAAACCAAGCTAATGAAGTAACACATGGGCATTCATGACTACCACCCGGCCGACGGTGCCAGGACCAACCTCCCTGTCCTCTCAAGGCCCCTTGTGTATGGGAGGTGTTATTGTTGTTTGTGAAAAATCTCCATCAACCTCGAAGCACGCGGGAGGTGGGCTGTCGAAGATTTATGGAGGCGGTGAGGTTTTATACTAAGCAGTCTGGGCTTATTATCGTTTTGGCAAGTTCATCTTGAGATTTGGGCACGAGAGTGGACAGTTCAGTTGGCACCCTATTTGGGAAAGGTGGTTATTTCATCGCCGATGTCCCCTCCTACGCTTATGAGTGTGTATTTTGGTTAATTGCTTATTTGGTGTATGGTCTCCGGTTCTCTTGGGTGGGAAAGGATTTAGAACTCTGGTTCTGAAACCCATTTGTTGGTCTTGCTTTGGATGGGTTGGTGTTCCTTCGCGTTAGAGTGGAATTTGGCTCATTTTCCTTTGTAGTTGTTTCTTGGGGTTCTGCAAGGTTTGGCAATTTCTGTGGAGAGGGTATGTTGGACTTAGGGTGGTTTGGTTAGTGGTCTTCTTACAAAGGGTGGGGGATGGTGAATTGTGGGTCCAGTTCCTTGCTACCAGTTTGGAATTGTGGTTCCCTGCATTTATCCTGGGTTGGCTGTCTGTGGTCCTGTCAGCGTGGGTGGGGCAATTCTCTGCGGTTGAAATTGTAGTTTGTGTAGAAAACTGGTGGTTAGATCTGACCCTTCTCAGTGACGCTGATTTTTCCATAATGCATTTGGTACCTCATATTTCTCATTCTTCTTCACAGTTGAAGCTCAATCAGATGGTCTGGGGGGCCAGGAGTCTCCCTTCCAGATGGTAGTGGCGACAACTAGCTCCGGTCAGGGTGGTAGCAATGCTGTTCGTTCGAGTCGGGTGGTCTCTAGGGCTTGCGGTGGTCGTGGTCATGGTGGCTCGGTGGCAGGACATGAGAGTCATACCTTGCAGAGTCAACAACGGGGTGGAGCGATACGCCGCGACGGCTCGGGGCGACGGGGGAAGGCACGCACTTCAGGATGCAGACAGAGACACGATTGCTGTTTGGAAAATTGTCGGGATTTGATTTAGTCAGTACTGGAATGCTTGGACACTTCAGAGTGAATGCGGTAGGAAGAGCATGCAGAGCTTATTACCACATTGAATAAAATAAACTACTTCCAGTTCCATTTCCAAGAGTGCGTCGTGGTGGTCTGGCGAGGCCAAATCTGTTATCTGAGAAGGTGGAGAAGTTGGAGGCATGGATGACCCATTTCAAACAGCACATCCAGTGCTCATTCTGCCCTCCTTTAGGAACAAATCCAGATAACCCATCCTCCATTACTCCAAATGACTAGTATGGTTACATGTGTTTTACTTGTTTTATGTGTTTAGTGGTGCTTTTGGCCTCCTATGTTGTGTACAATGTCTTTAGTTGTTTTTCTGTTTCTTTGCCATATGTTGATTGCGGTAGTCAATAAATCTGATCGGGATGAGACTACCTGCATTTTTCCCTTGATGTACCTCTTTTTTGAAGAATGAATAGAATCTTGACTTACAAAAAAAAACTAAGGGGTAGTTCAAATGTGGCAATTGGTTCATACATTTCAAAATTCAATAATTAAACTAAGCGGCAGGGAGCGCTAGCTATGCGACCTTGTCTCATTAAAGATTATATGCAACATCTTTTGATGTGAAGGGATGTGTGCCACCTTTGTTTTTCATTTAAGAGTTAACAACATGATAATGTAACCAATTTCCACCCAATCTTATTAAGTTTCCACTAAGTAGCCACTTAACATAAGTGCATAAATATATTTGGTAGTTAATTAACATTTTAGAAAATTTGAGTAGTCATTAAGTAGTTTTTATATTATGTTTTAATATACAATTATATGTAATTTATGTAGTTTTCAAACTTGGAACACTGATTTTACCTGCAAAATTTTCTACAATTAATTAACTATGTTATGATTATATGTGTGACTTTATATGTGTGATGCATTGTTCTTTTTCCGAAGAACAAACAAACTTTTTATTAAGGAAATAAAAAGTCACATCTATAGATGCATAAGTATTCATGTTTCTGTGTGTTCACCAGAAGACACAAGAAAACATACTGCGTAGTCTAAGAAAAAACCATAAGGTGATGCAAGATCCAAAAAAAACCCAAATTGTAGCCTGGGCCTCTCCAAGTAGAGAGAAAACAACCCACATATAGGTCAGATGTCATTATATGTCTTATATCCACTGATAAAAAAAACTGTAAAAATGTTTCAGAAATCAAATAGATATGATTATAACAAAATTTCATAATCATTGTACTATTTTAGAGCTGTATCAAGACAAAAATATGAGATGTAGCGCTACCTGTGAAAACCATAAAGACCTATCAAAAGTTGTAGGGAGGAAGTTTTGTAACTAGAGTTAGTCCATCTATGGATTCTTGGATTTTCCATCTGCCCATATCCTGTTGAAGACCTTCTTTAGTTAAAATCCCCGCCTCTATGTTACATTCCTTGTATATGTGGCAAACATATATGAAGTCAAAATCTTTTTTTTAAGTAAAATTTTCTTCTATGAGAGGGATCAAAGCATGGTTTTGACATCTCTGTACTATGTTAAACAAATTTATAACATTTAAAGAATCACTAAAAAACTTAAACTGAGGCTAAACCAATTTCCCGAACCCAACAAAGAAGAAGTTTCAGTGAGAAGAAATTTGCATAGTTATTTGTTCCTTGTACAACGCCCACTGAATATTTTAAGATTATGATGTTGTTTATATGAATAACCAGACCAACCCCAAATCTATTATAAGCATCAGATGCTCCATCAAAGTAAGCCCACGGGATCTATGGGTTAATCAATTCCTCTATGATAATTCTAGGTGCCGAACTCGTCAGGGGAACAGGGAGAAGGGAGAAATTGCAACAAATTCAATAGCTATAATGGAAGGGGTTGTTGAAATGTCCGAAAAATTCCCTTGTTCTTGGCCAACCATATGCCCCAGGCTATAATTGGTGGAATATTCCTAAAATGTTCATCATGTACAACATTCCACCAATTTTTCCAAAATTCTTCGATGGTTAAACCTCTCTTGTTTTCTCTAATTCCCAGAAGCCTCAACCCGGATTCCCAAATTTTCAAAGTGAAAGGAAAACTTATAAAAATGTGATTTACCTACTCTTCCACATTTTTGCATAGAACACACCAGCCAGGTCCATGTTTATTTCTTTTTTGAAGGTTGTCCCAAGTCAACACTTTATTTCTGAGGAGGCACCAAAAGAATAATCTTGTCTTTGCAGGGATTTTCAGTTTCCATAATGATTTCCACCACCATGCCTGGGCTCCCTGCACCCTTCTGTCCATTTGATGAATGTATCCGAATTTTGGAGAATAAAGACCAGTTGGTGCATGGACTGATATCAGTTCATCAATGTGATCCCTTATCCTGACATGACATCTTTGTAATTCCCTGATATATTCCTTCTAGGCCTCCTCCCACTCTGGAACTAACTACAAATATGCCCCTGCTTTCCATCCTTGATGCCAGATCGAAGAGCCCTCGACATCTTCCACCTGACTTAAAAAAAACATGCGTTGTTCATTTAGGTCCATATTTAAATCCCTTGGAAGAGTAAAACCTTCTCTACATCCAACCCAGGGATCGATCCCAATTCTGACTTTTCCCCATTCCCTATATGCCATGCAAGACCTTCTTTAATAATATTGAAAGATTCCACTGTGGCTTTCCAAATCACAGATGCATTTGGAATTTTTTTGTCATGTTTTCTAACCCATTCCTCAATGGGGAGGGGATTAATATATTTCCTTTTGACAACAACCGTTCAATATTATCAGTGGAAAGGTTACACCATCCATATTTTTCTACCAAGATGATGCAAACATTGGTATGTTTTTTATTCCCCAACCTTCCCATGCCTTTGGAATAATTATCCTTTACCATGCCACCCAAGGGAGAACTCCTTCCTCCTTTTCTCCAGCCCATAGAAAATGTCCACATAACTTTCTTATCTGGGAAAGAATCCCTTTGGGAATCCAAGTGAGTGGAATCCAATATATCAGAATTGCAACTAAAACTGATTTTATCGGTACCAGTCTTCCGGCCCTCGATAGCCATTTGAAGTTCTAGTGTTTTATATGCTTTTCAATCTTGGCTAGTAATCACATCCAATCTTGTTTTCTATAGGAATCCAATTTGAGGTGGAAGCCCAGGTATTATGAATATCCTTCATTGGTTTTGCTTCAAACGGAAGGAAAGTTTGATCTCTGATGATTTCTGTTGGGGAAAAACCTTCATGCACTAAAGAGGACTTGTGCTCATTAATACACATACCTGTAGCTTTTAGAAACAGGTTGAGAGATTCTTTTAACTATTGGAGATCCCCCTGGATCCGTCGCTGAAAAGAAGAATATCATCGACAAATAATAGATGGGTAACAAAGAAGTTTGTGGAAACCTCAATCCATTTAACATCTCCTTTAGGTTTTGCTGTAAGGATCAGTTGACTCAGCCCTTCAACAACCAATAAAAAGAGAAGTGGAGACAACGGGCACCCTTGCCTGAGTCCTATATAAGTGTGGAAAAAGGGATATGTTGCTCCATTTATTAAGATTGCAAAGCTAACATTTGTGATGCATCCCATGATCCAGTTGATGAAAGCAATGTCAAAGCCCAGATGTGTGAGTAACAACCTCAGATAGATCCAGCTAATTCTGTCATAGGCCTTAGAAAGGTCAATTTTTGCAATCATCGCTTTTTTTTGCTCCTCTTAATGTTGTCCATAGTTTTTTGAGCTACACCTATGGCTTCATGAATCTGACGACCATCTAGGAAGCCAAATTGGTCCATGGAGACACTTCTAGTTAAAAGGGGTTTTAATCGGATAACTAGGATCTTAGTTATAATCTTATAAAGGAAATTGTAGAGAGATATCGGTCTAAATTCTTCAAAGGACTTGGGATCATCATTTTTGGGAATTAAGGCTAGGAAAGTAGAATTGAAGGGCTCATAAATTTGGCCTTTGATCCTTGAGTCCTCCACCACCCGAGTAATATCATCTCCTAATAACTCAAAAAAATGATGGAAGAATTCAACTGTCCATCCATCGGGGTCTGGGCTCTTATCTTTCTGCATTGATTTGATAACTCCTTATACTTCTTCTTTCATGACCAATGCTAAGAGATGTTCATTTTCTTCCTCCTCCGCATACCTAGGAAATAGTCGAGCGACCTATATAACTTCATCAATGGTTGCTTGTTCAGGGGCTCTGAATAGGGATTTGAAGTGATCTCTCCCAATTGATGCTAGTTCAACAAAAATTTTAGCAATACTTCCATCTTCTTTCTGCATTTCCCAAATAGTGTTTATGTTCTTTATGCCCCTAGCATAATTATGGAAAAAATTTGAATTTTCATCCCTTGAAGCAAGCTAAATGGATCTGCTTTTTTGCCTCCATTGCTCTTCTTGGTCTTGTAGAGTCTTTCTTTTTGTACTTTCCAGCTATTTTATCCTTTCCTTGTCTTATTTTGTCTCATAACCATCTCCCTTCGGGTTTCCAATCTTTCTAGGGTTTCTTCAATAATTTTGAGTTCTGCCTCTTCCCTTATCCTTTTTTTCTTTTGCCTAGCTGATTGCGGTCTGTTTCATTGTTTTGAGGTTTTCCATGAAATGGTGAGCTATGGGAGTGTCTTGGTCAGAGGAGTATGGAATCTAGTTTGCTTTCACCAGTTCGTTATAACTTTCCTCGTAGAGCTAACCAAGGTTGAATTTAAAAGCGCTATCTGGTTTGCCACTACTCCCTGTCAGCTCTAGGAGAATGGGGAAATGGTCTGAATCACCTCCCATCCCCACACATTTCTGGAAGAGGGAAAATCTTCTTATTAGATCTTTGTTAATTAAAAACTGATCCAGGCGCTTTGCCACCCTAGCCTGACCTATGTGTCTGTTCCTCCAAGTTGGTTTGATTTTTAAGGGGTTTATATCTATTAACTTGCTGGTCATCAACTTGTGTACAAAAAAATCTTCCAAGGGATCAAACTTTTTCCTGAGGGCCCCAAGACTCTGACATGCCCAAAGAGAAATTTTAAATCCCCTCCCATCGCCACATTAGAAGCTTTCATGAATGATTTAGCTAGGAGTTAATTCCAAAAAGTAACCCTATTTAGACAAGGACCATATATGTTGATGAAGGATAAATCCATACAAAGTTTTAAGGAGTACAACTCAGCCTCCAAAACCAGGTCAGAACCCCAAGAATTTAAGAGTCTAAGTCTGCTATCTTTGAATCCCATAGTCAAACCTATGGATCTCCCCTTCACATCAGAAGTCATGAAAGACCAACTCGACAACAAATTAATTCAAGAGGCTGAGATAGATTCGCCAATGCCTAAATTTTCTTGAAGCATAAGGACATATGGGTAGGTGATTTTGAGTATATTTTCCAGTGCTAGCTTATTTCGGGTGCTAGCCAACCCTCTACAATTGAAATATAGACAAATAATTTTTAACCCACCTCAGGGGATTGCAGTGCTCTAAGCACCCCTACCGAAGAGAGTTTTTTTCCATCCACTATATCTAATTTAGATTTAATTTGAGCTTTAGAGATGTTTGTTTTACTACCTGTAGTCTTCCCGAATTTAGGAGGCTCTTGTACATCCCCTAAGCCGCCAAAGAAACACAATTTATATCTTTCTTATCCCACGACCAAGGATTGTAGTGAGGTGCCAGAGAGGATGAATGGGAGGAAGAAAGTGTTTCAGAGGCTCGTTGGAGAGTTATAGTAGATTTGAGAGAAGGAATGGAGGTGATATTGCTATCCAAACCATTTGACATACTGACAAATGGCAAGAACTCTAACTACTTTGGCCTGAAGGGACTGGGCCTGGAATTTTCATTAAATAGAGATTTTAAAATATATGATAAAGAAGGGGGAGTGGGTAAACTAATACCCATAGATAGAGGTTGAGACTAAATGGATACAAAATTTTCTTGAACTTCTTGTCACATACCACTCCCTTGGATTTCTTGGCGCCCATTCTGCTGCTGAATACCGCTACTACCTCCACCGGGTCGTGGCCGAGTTCCCTCTACTCCCCTATTTCCTTAGCTTGAATTATCCCTTCATTTTATAGATCATCATGCTCTTCTATCCTTGGAGTGCCACGTTGTCTTCTTCTTCTACGAAACCCCAAGGGGCAGTCCCTTTCCAGGTGCCCATGCTTGTGGCAGCGGTGGCATCGAAAGGGAAACTCCTCATAATTGATTATCTGTGAATGTGTGTATCCTTGAAGATGAAGATCAATTTTTTCTGCTAGACCCTCCCTTGGATCAAGCTTTACCAGGATACATGCCACTATTTTGATTTTGGACTCCTTGAAAGACATGTCTACTTCAAGAAAGAGTCCTAATTTGTTTCCTACTGCCTTTAACACATCTTCCGTCTAGAGCTGAGGTGTTAGAGCTGGGAGGCATACCTAGACTAGAATCTCCAAATTTTCTCTCTTTGCATCAAATAACGACGTCCATTTCTTGAACAGGATCAAAGAAGGTCAAAATCCCCAGTTGCGATCTAGGACCCATTCAAGTGCTTCTTTTTTGTTGAACCTGACCATGAACCATCCTCGAGCTAATATAATCACCTTTGATTCATTTTTTGGTGCCCCCTCCAAGACTTCGAAATCTATTTTGCAATGTAGTTAGCTGAATAAAACCATCACTTTGCTCTCCCCACGATAATGAGCTCAAAGGCTTCCATGGCACGATCAATTTGTATATCAACCCCAAGGACTAGATTCAGGTTTTCGAATTTTATTTTATTTATTTATTATTATTATTATTATTATTTTTCCTTTCTTCCTCTTCGATCTTGAAGCCTTCACATTTTCATTTTCTAGCCCTTCTAGAAATGTTTGTTCTCCATGCACGAGAGCAAAATCTTCTGTGGATTCTCCTAGCCTCTGTCTATCTGTTAGAGAATTTGATATTATTTCTACCCTAGACTCCTCAATTTTCTTGATATTTTTTGGGTGAAAATTTGAATCCCTCGTCGCAAACCCTGGGCGACCATCCTCCAATACTCCATTCTTCTTGCTTGGACTTGTATGGGAAGGGTTTCCTTCTTGTGTTCCCTATGCTATAAAGGGAGAACCTTGTTCCGCACCGACCTTCTATACTGTGAACCCAGATAGGCTTTTAATCACAGAAAACTATATTTGACTAATTGTCTGCTGAAGAGCCCTTGTCACTGCTTCAAGTTGTGTCTTCAGGCTAACAATTTCCTCCTTGTACTCATGCTCTTTCTCATCACATATTTGTACCAGTTTCTTCAAATATTTGTTTTCATTCTTCAATATTTCTATACTAGCCAATGATAAGTCAAGCCTAGCTTGATTTTCATTTGTTTTTTCTTCATGAGAGTCAGGCATATTCACACAGGTAGATGTTTCATTTATCTGAACACTTTCCTATTGACAGGGACTTTTCTTCTTCCTCTTTCTCTTTTCACTTTCTGCATTATTGTTGCTAATCTCTCCTTCATGCATGAGGTCCAATCTTTCCCAAATTTATTTTGTAGAATTTAGGTCTATTATTGTATCAAGATCCTTATTATGAAGATTGTTATATATAACACATTTTTCCTTAACATTCCATTGTTTTTCTTGCACAGAGGGAGAGTCTTTGCAGTAGCCATCACATACTAGTTTCCAAACACCAGGCCCGTAAGATATCAATTCAGTTTTAACATTATCTCTCCACTCATCAAAGTTTGCTGCACTCAATGTAGGTACACTTTGATAGTCCATGACTCAACCAGATCTACCTTCAAGCTGTTAAGCTTATACAAAAGGAACTGCCTTTGATACAAACTATTGAAAACTTGACTAAACTGGGGGGGGGGGGGGAGGGGGTGAATCAGTTTAGTATATACACATACATTAAATTTCCTTTCATTAATATCGTTAACTGATACATAACATGAACAACTTAACATGAACAACTTAACAAATAATAACCAACATATGAATATGTGATCAACAAGTAATAAGAAAACCAAACCAGATACATGAACACATAATAACAACACACATTGACACTAGATATATGTGGAAACCCATAAAGGGAGAAAACCACAGTTTTATTATTGTTGTGATGCAAAGGCAAGCTCCTACTCCTTAGTACATCTGATTTTTTGTAGGCCCCAACCTACAAGAGGCTGCTACCTCCATTTTCTGCAAGCTACAACATGCAAGGAAGCTCCAACTCCCATATGTTTTCTGTAGGCTACAACCCACAGGAGGCTCCTACCTCAACCAACTCCAACTGGATATTTATCAAGCTTCAACTTGAAAGGAAGCTACCATACCTTGATGCAAACAAGAAATAACAATGTGCTAGTTTACCTGGTCATAGATTTTGCATGTCTCCACCTTCATCTCTGCCTGTTCTTCCCTTCAAATCGACATCACATTAGCTCCATATGTGCCAGATAACTAGTGGATAATAGTTCTATCATCTCTCTCACATTCTCCCATTCTCTAACCTCTCATATGCCTTCCAAAATCACATATTTTATAGAAATAATTTTCTGGCTGTTTGTATCCCACATAGGAATATGAAGTGAATAGGCTTGAGTCTTTGCCTTCCACTCGTTTGTTTCCAACTCTTCATATCTTGAATATTAGAATAAAAAATAATTCATCCAATATTCATTTCAGCCACATGTAATCATTAAGTGAATCAACCTAATGCCAACATCAAATACCAATATCTTTCTCATTGCATCACACAAATCTTTGCCTCTGCCTTGGAGTCTTGCCTTTGCATCACAACAATTAGTCTTAGTGAACAGTTTTACATCACAACAGATTATGTAATACAGTAACCTCTGCAACATTATCAAACCATTAAATGTGTCATAACTCTTCCTCCTTCTTTTGTTGCTTTTCCTTCTTTTATTGCTTGCTGTTCCTTGTGCTGATGTTCTTTGTGTCGCTGCTCATGCATCCCTTGCTACTCCTTGTGTTGCTCCTTTGTTTGCTGCACATTTGCCATCAATGACAATATTGCTAACATATATACGATAATTGAGAAAAATAATGAAAGCTAATCAAAAGGAATCTTTAAATTGCTAAAAGATTTTAAGTGCAACAACATTTTTCAAGATTTTTTTTGATATTAATATTGATTAAATAGTTTCCCACAAGGCGTATAGTAGACAACTATAGGGTATTTTGTTAAAGCAATTTGTGGTTAAAAGTTCATTAGTTCGAAACTTTGTGAGCAAAAATCCAACCATACTAAGGGATGGTGTGACCCAGGTTGGGCGCGATCACTAAGTGAATTTGATAACTTAGATGCCTCTAAGTCGTGGCTACTAAAGCCACAAATTAGGTGTGCTAATCATTTAAAGTCTCAGAAAACAATAAAAATATTGATTAAATAACTATGAAATATGATAAACCTATTGAATAGTAAATGATAAAATTCAATATTAAAGTACTTCACACTTGATGTGTAGATGTAAATTCGGTCATAATTTAAGTGAATTTATATACATTCCATTTAATTTGTTGTAGTCTTAATGTTATGTTCCGTGCATCGTTGACATTCATTTAATTTGGTGTGGTCTTGATGTTATTATTCAAATGGAAAACTTCAATATTGAAGTGCATCAAAATCTTATGCGTAGACGTGGATTTGGTCATAATTTAAGTAAGTTTAATTTATTGTGTTCTTAATGTTATGTCCCATGCATTCTTGATGTTCATTGAATTTTTTGTGGTTTCGATGTTATTCTTGTTCCCGGCATTTTTGACATACAATTAATTTGTTGAGTCCCCAACATCCCTGGCATACCACTGCATCGTATTGTTGCAAATTATTGTGATGGGTATGAAGACGAGAATGATGGGTTGTTGGAGAGTGCTAACAAAATTAACTCCAACTCGTTGAAATGATAAATTTTCTTTCACAATTTTCTCTTTTCCTTCTTTTTGAACATATGATTTCTTAAACATATGTTTCGAAAGAGAAATATTTATATCATTAAATTATTTTGTTTTGTTCGTTTTTTAATTATTATCATATAGAATGTGACAAATTAAGGTTTTTATTTTATAAATTATTGAGTTGATAAATGCATTCTATAACTAAGTACATAGGTAATATGTAAGTTTGTATGTTCTCAACGTAGAGTTGATAAATGTCCAATAAAATAAATAATAAATAAAAAAATTATTTACTTGATGTCAACCCAAAAAAAATGAAAATAGCTATATGAACTAGCCTAGATCACTTATAGCCAAGTACTTGGGTGATGTGTAAGTATGTTTGTGCCTCAATGTAGAGTTGACCGATGTCTAATAAAATAAATAATAAATAATTTACTTGATGTCAACCCAAAGAAAATGAAAATAACTATATAAACTAGCCTAGATCTATCTAACTTCAGATTTACTAGGGCACAACCACCCCATTGAGGTTTGATCATGGGTTGCCTTGCTAACTAGGTCCACCATCAACTGGTTGTGCTAGTGTGACATGAAAATTTTACGTTAAACTTTATATAGAGATATAAAGTAATTAAAAAAAATTACTTTTTAGTATGAGAAATATGCCAAATTCCTTCCATACTTAATATGGAGTTGACAACTAGCATGCAAAAACAAGTGTTGCAATGCAGCTTAGTTCCTGCCAGATTTACATTTTTACTCATACTCATTAAAGTGCTAAAAAACACATAAATAATGGTGTGCAATAATTCTTTATAAGTATATTTATTTACATCTTATTCCTATCCATTTTTTATGCAAATACTTTCTTAAATTATGTTAGGATGATGATAAATATGTTATTTACGTGAGTATGAGCTATTTTCAAAAATTTTAATTTTGGTTAGTTTCCATATTAAGCTTAACAATGAAAAATCACTTCACAAATATATCACGGCATAAATATTACAAGTGCATCAAAAAATTATGGTAGATATCCACATGGGGCAATGGCTACAATAAAGCCTTCAAATTATGGTCCAATCAAATGTTTGAAAAATATTTTTTTGCTATAATATGAAAAATAAATATTAGTTTTTCAAAGTTAAACATTATAAGTTGCATTGGTCAATCCTAAACGAATAAATATCAACAAGCAAACCGATTCCTAAAATCTTGTGCGGACTAATAATATTAATGATACTACATGATATATGATTTAGTTGACATGTAACATTTAAAATGAAACAAAAATGTAATTAAAAAAATTAGTGTCAACTAAATAACATAATTTTTTATTGAGAAAAATAAAGTAAGTTAAATTAAAATGTTCTTATATTTTCATTTTCCATTAGGAGATGTATAATTTAGTTATATATAATATTTAAAGATGCTAATTAAAAAAAAATGTTAATGTGAGTTATAAATAAAATATTTCAATATGCATGTTGACTAAAAGATTTTAATATTTCATGACCTCGGCTCCCACTCTGCAACCTATGAGATCCGCTTTTCACGTGTTCTGAATTTGTGAGTGCGCCTGCTCTCTGTGCGTCCCAATCCCTGCAGACGTGTCCGCCGGGGGCTTTGCTTCAAACTGCGGCTGGGTTGGCTGGACCTGCTGCTCTTCATGGAGGAGCTGACTCCCCCTCAGGGGTCTTCCTCCCCTCCTCCGCCTTCCGCCGCTGAGGCCTTCAGAACCTTGCTGGCCTCTCTGCCAAAGAAGAAATGCGTGGAAGCTGCTAAGTTTGTGAAAAAAATTGAAGATATCCCCGGATCGCCCCTCCGCTTGAAGGTCCGATTCAGGTAGCCTTGTCTCTGGAAAATCGTGCTCTGGTCGGTCAGTTTACAAGACTATGGCCTTCCCTGAAATCAACTGAGAACTGGGTCACTAGGAACTGGGCTCCTCTGATATGTATTTAAATAAATGGACGCCAGACTTCGACCCGACAGTGGATGTGCCTACAGCGGTCCCGGTATGGGTAAGACTCCCTAATCTTCCCGTCCACTGCTAAAACTGGGACTCACTGAAACATATAGGAAAATCTCTTGGGAAATTCATAAACAAGGCCAACAACAAAGATCAGTACGATTGTGCCAGAATTTGTGTGGAGGTAGATCTGGAGGTCGGACTACCAGAAGCCATCAAAATAGTTGTAGGTCCATGGACTCATGTACAGAAATTGGACTATGAACAACTGCCGTTCAAATGCTGGAAGTGCCATGTCTACGGACACTTTGCCAGAGACTGCCCGTCCAAAGGGGTGGAAGAAAAAGGGAAGGAAGAAGGGTGGAATCAGGCAAAGCGTCCCAAAACTTCACACAAGAAGAATGCAAATACAAATGCGAAAGCTCCCCAAGCGGGCCCTGTTCAGAAACCATCCATGGAAAGTCAAGGAAACAAATTTGAGATCCTTGGATCTGAAATTGTGAACACGCAGGAGACAGAAATCCCTAAGGAGATCCCTCCACCCAAAGCCTCCCCCTCCAAAAGCGTACCAGAGAGATCCAAAGGGAGGATATCAGAAGAAGAAGAGGAAACCCAAGAGTCCGAGGAATCGGAGGAAGAAGGGGAAATAGGTGAATCCCAGTCTACCCCTAGAAGATCTACAAGAGGACGCATGTCAGCGAAGGAAAAAAGAGACCATGAAACTTATAAGGACAAACTTCAGGGCAGCCAGCCAACGCTAGAGAAACTCCTAGAAAAAACCCCAAAGATGAAGAAGATCCAAACCCAGAGCTCCAAAGGAGCTCATCACAGCAAAAGTAAATGATGAAAATAGTCTCCTGGAACTGTAGGGGAATGGGCACCAAAGCCAAGGAAGAAGCAATGAACAACTTAATAAGACTGGAAGCCCCAGACATCCTTCTCATCCAAGAGACTCAATTGGAGGATTCAACCTTCCTCCACGCAAGCAAAAATTTTTGGAAGAAAGACAGAGTGCAAGCAATCTCTGCCCGTGGAGCATCGGGAGGACTTGGGTTGCTCTGGAATCCTAATAAGTTCTCATTAATCTCTGAACACCTAAACACTCATTGGATGTTTTTAAAAATGTAGCACTTAGAATCTAAAGAAATTATTTGCCTGTTCAATGTATATGCTCCTAACAATGCAGGTGAGAAAAAATTATGTTGGGACTCCATCAAAGACTTGGCAGATCTAGAGATGCTGGAGAATACAATCATAGCCGGAGACCTCAACCTCACCCTCCTCTCGTCAGAAAAAAGAGGAGGCAGCATCGTCAGGGATCCGACAAGAGAATTAGCGGAAGACCTCATGCAAGATTGGGATCTGATAGACATTAAGCCGACTACTGGTAACTTCACTTGGTCAAATAAGAGAGTTGGCCCGGGTTACATAGCGGCAAGACTTGACATATTTTTGGTCCAAATCTCCTTCCTACTTCTTGGATTAGAAGCTAGAATGCGCATTCTTCACAACAATGTTTCAGATCACAAGCCCATCAGCCTAGAGCTGCTGACCCCCAAGGACCTGGGGCCCATACCTTTCAGATTCAGCTCTCTCTGGATCAAAGAGACAGACTTTATGGAAAAGGTCAGAGACTGCTGGAAAGATCCAGTTAAGGGATCCACCTTTTTCGTTTGGGAGGAAAAAATCAGAAGGGTTAAGGGCATGCTGAAAAATTGGGCTAAGACCCTGCCCAATCTTGTTGCGGAAAGGAAAAAAATACAAAATGATCTAGAAAGTCAGCATCTCCATCTTGAAACAACGGATATCACTAAAGATGAGTTGGAAAAGGAGGCCAAGCTCCAGCAAAATTTCCACAAGGCCTGTTTGGCAGAAGAAGAATATTGGATGCTCAAGTCTAGGAGCCTTTGGCTCAAATCTGGAGACAAAAACTCCTCCTTTTTCCAAAAGCAAGCCCAAGCCAGGAAAGGCCATAACTCCATCACTAAAATAAAAGAAGACAACTGCGTGTTGAAGGACTTTGCCAGCATAAAAAAAGGCAGCCTCAGAGCACTTTGAGCAGCTGTATAGAGAAGATTTACGAGCTAATCTAAACGTTACTCTGCTGGACGCTATCCCTAGCCTTATCTCCTCCAAAATGAACCAGGCACTTGAAGGAAAAATCACGCAGAAGGAAGTCAAGGAGGCACTTTTCGCAATGGATCCTGATAAAGCTCCGGGACCGGACGGTTTTATGCCTAGATTTCTCCAGACCTGTTGGCAGATTGTTGAGAAGGAGTTCTTCAAAATGATTCAGAAGTCCTAGGACTATCAGAAGATTGGAGGCTGCACAAATTCAACCTTTCTTGCCCTCATTCCCAAAGAGAAAGGAGCAAACTCTTTCAGCAGATTTCACCCAATCTCCTTATGCAATATTGGGTACAAAGTGATAACCAAAGTGATAGCTAACAGGTTGAAAAGAATCCTTCCCAAAATCATCCCGGACAACCAAGGTGGATTTATTCATGGCAGGCAGCTGGTGGACAATTTCGTTCTGGTTCAAGAGGTGATTCATTCCAGCCTACACCGAAAGGAAAAAGGTATGGTTATTAAATTAGATCTAGCAAATGCTTTTGATCGTGTTAGACATAGTTTTTTGTTTGAGGTGTTGCAAAAACTGGGATTCGGGCAAAATTTCATCAAGTGGATTAGAGCCTGCATTTCAGAGCCTTGGATTGCCCCCCTGGTGAACGGTAGGGCTGCTGAGTTTTTCAAAGCCACTAGAGGGCTGAGGCAGGGGTGCCCCCTTTCACCCCTCCTATTCGTCCTACAGGCTTCTGTTCTCAGCTTTTATCTCCAAAAAAAGCAGCAAGATCATGACATTGCTGGCCTGTGCATTGCAAGAGGGGTAAAAAGCATCAATCACGCCCTCTTCGCGGATGATACATTACTGCTAGGGGCTGCATCTCCTCATTCAGCAGTCAAATTCAAAGAAGTTCTGGAAGATTATTGTAAGGTCTCGGGCAGTGTATTAAACAATGGCAAATGCCATATCTACTGTTGGAATATTCCTGCTTCAACTGCAAGCACCATTGCTAGATGCCTCGGATTTGCAGCCTCAACTTCTTGGTCCTCATTTAAATATCTGGGACTGCCCATCTTCCACAAGAGGGCCTTGAGTAAAGATTGGTATCCCCAGTTAGACAAATTCAAAGCAAAAATGCAGGCCTGGGGATCCTCTTGGCTCAACATAGCTGGAAAATCAGTGCTCATTAAAGCTGTGCTCAGCAGCCTTCCGTTATTCAAATTCTTGGTTTTATTGGCGCCTGTGGGAATCATCAAAAAGATGGAGGAACTAATCAAAAAGTTTTTCTAGAAAGGAGGCAAACAAAACGAGAAGAGAATTTCTCTAGTCAATTGGGAAATAGTCACCAGCCCAACTCAGGAGGGAGGTCTAATCTTTGAAGATCTCAACGTTCAAAACTTAGCCATGGGAGCCAAATTGATTTGGAAAATCATAGCTCCAAATCCAGGTTGGGTGCAAGTTTCTTTGTGGAGGAAGTACTTCAGAGGACCGAGACTTAGATGCCTGGATCAGCCCAAGAATCATTTCAAAACTCCTTTCAGCAGGTTCATCAGCAGAACTGGCTCGTTGATAAGGAATCATTCCTTCTGGATTCCAGGCAATGGAAGACACATCCATCTCTGGAACGACAGTATCCTGAATAGATCCCCACTGGCATAATTGAGAGGCATGACAGAGTTGTAGCGATGGACGTCAGAGGCTAACATCAACACATTGTGGGACCTCTCAATCTGGAAGGGCGATGTTTGGATGGGTTGGAAATAACTCCCAGTTCCGCCTGCCTTACGATCAAATCTGGCAATGTTCACCACGCAATTGCATGGGCTGGCTCCAATTCATGCACGCAGGCAGGACGTGAGAGGCTGGGGCTCAAATCGGACAGGTTACACGGTAGCCCAGGGCTATGCTAAATGTCTAGAGATCCCTCACGTGCTACCTTCAATTCCTAAAGTCGACCACTTCTGCTGGCTTCTCTGCCATTAGAAAATTCTAACTGAAGACAGGCTTCAGAAAAGGGGCATCTTTGGGCCGTCTAGATGCACTCTTTGCAAGGAAAACTCAGAATCCGCCTTCCACCTCATGATCGAGTGCAATTTCGCAGCTTCCATATGGCAGGAGCTTCTTGTTTCCTGGAAGCATAAATTCACCTTCCCCTCCTCAGTTTCGGAACTGTTTGCGGGCTGGATGGCCAGATATCCAGGCTCATTTCCAAAAAATAAAACAATCAGGACAACGTGGAGTGCTCTGCCAAAATTCATCAGCTGGCAAGTCTGGCTGGAAAGGAACAGAAGGATATTCCAAAATAAGGAACAAGACTTCAGAATAGTTGTCAACTCAGTTAAAAGTCAGCTTGTTGAGTGGCTGGAAGACAAAGGAGATGATTCAAATCTAAGCCAGCAAGACATAGATCTGGGAACTGCCCTCAATTTCAAATTTCCAAAATCGATCAGCCCTCCTCCATCTCGCAAAGAATGGCAAGTCAGGAAAAATGAAGTAGATTTCCAAAACTGGCTGTCCAAACAAACTCTTCCCTCTCTCTTCTTTGATGGGGCAGCCAAAGGGAATCCAGGTATTGCTGGAGCTGGAGGACTCATCATAAACCCAGATGAAACAACTTTGCACAGATTTGCTTGGGGATTAGGCCATTCCTCAAGCATTCAAGCTGAAGCGATGGCCCTTTTCCAAGGAATCAAACTCCTCAAAGAGCTGGGCTACAAGGAGGCAAATATCTTTGGGGATTCCCAGGTTATCATCCAAGCAGTGGCGACTAACTCTAATCTAGTGGACCTGCAGCTAGCAAGGATAATTTCAAGGATCAAAGGCATGGAAAAGTCCCTGAAACTGAAATACTTTCATGTTTTGAGAACAAATAACAAAGAAGCAGATATCGAGGCAAACAAGGCAGTCCATTTAGTTGCCGGTTCTATTCTCAGAGATAAGGAAATCCTTTGGGATCCAATCCCCTAAAGAGTCATGTTTTATTGCATCCTTTTGCAACAGTTTGTTTGTATTTTTCAGCTCGGGAAATCAACAACAGAAGTACACTATATTAAATGTAAAAAGAAGAGCCTAATGAGAGTAGGCATTATATTCCTCTTGCTGAAAAGGCATGCAAAAATCTGCCTTTCCTTATGTAACCGAATTTGTGGCTCTCAGCCAATCAGTTAATGAAATCCCATAACCGTTCCTGTAAAAAAAAAGAAAAAGATTTTAATATTTCTCTCTACTTGGAGTTAATGCTTCCATCCTTTATCTATGATGTTGGTTTACGAGTTGTTAGTGATAGTTGAGAAATTCTTTCAAACTCTCCTAAATTAAAAACAAGTTAGATCTCACAAACTCTATGTCACACGGAATCTGTCAAGGGTGCGGACACGACTGACCTTCCTAGAAGTCTAAGACATTCTAATGACAAACAAGACAAAATGGAGTAATCTTTCTCTAAATACACCTTTTACAACATGAAAACTACAAGTGTTTAGGCTTACCTTATTCCAAAACGCTGTTGTTGAAGTTCGTTCTTGACGATCCGGATGAGCTCCTCCTTCAAGTCAATTCCTGCAACCACAAACAATCAAACAATTACCAAGCACTTGCATTTCATATAATAAAACATATATTCAACATGCAGACCAAGGAACACATGAAATAACTCATTAACACAAGCTATTGAGAAAAATAAACCAGTTTGTATTAATAACGAAACAAAGAAACTCTTACAACCTGGCCTTGGTGTTGTGCAAGTTCCTCCCAGGGTCCATCAAGGGTTTTCCTCTACTTTGACAAAGCTCACCCTCTCCCAAGTAGAATCAAGTGAAGACAATCTCTCCTCACAAAGGCTCTAATGGAAGACCTAAATCCTGCAGCATTTACCCAAAGAAAATGTATAGCTCCAACCTCCTCTCCTTCTGGCTCAATGCCTTTATTTATAGTGCTGTAAAGAGGTTATTCAGGTCCACTATCAATGGGATCATCCCCCTCTTTGGGTGGGATAGCTCCCTTATTGATGGGATAAGTTCCCCCTTAATAGAGATACATGAACCAACTGGAGGCGCATCCATTTCATCAAACCGACCTCTAGAATGTTCTAGAAGTAACCACAAGTAACTTTTTCAAGATAAAACTCGCGCATTTTGCCTTTTACAGAGGGACGCACCTGTCCCTTAACATACAGAGCGTCCATGGACGCAGATTTTGTGAACAAGGTCCGCGTCCCCGCAGGTAAGGCTAGAGAGAACCTGCGACCCCAGAGATAAACATGATTTTTACAAGACTTTCTCTCTTCTTTGAGTTTGAGATGGATAACAGAGGCATGAGACTTGCCTAAGAGGGTAGCATGACTGTTGATTTGAGCCATACTAACTGTAAGTAGTCAAGGTGACATTTTTTAGTGTAACAGATTGCCCCCTAAAGTGCGAAGCCTGGAATAGAATAGGGTTTTGTAATTCTAGGAAGGGTGAAGCGCTTTATCATTTCAAGGATTGCCTTGTGGATGGCCTGGTTGGAACCTGCAATTTTCAACACAAAATACATGGATAAGATTATATCATCACTGAGGTAGGCATTCCCATACTCAGATTCAAAACTTTAACTAATGGACTAACTATTCTGATACAGGAATGATCTTGCAGTACATTATTTTTATAGACTTTTGTAGACACAGTATGGACGCAGCCATCTGTTTATGATAAGTCTACATAGACAATGAATACAAAACTCCTCGCAGCCTGGATGGTAGAAACTAGATCCAGGGTCTTCACTTCTACTTCCCGAATTGGTACGATTCTAGCCATGTGATTAAATGATTCGATGTCGAACATGGTAGAAACCACTTGATTACCAGTCAATGATGTAAACTGTTAACAAGCGTGAGAGAAACCACCAGTAATGTCAATGGTCCTCAAAGTACCAAGCACAACCCGTGAAATGTGAATAGATGTTTTGATGTCGAACACTTCACGGAATCCTCTGATCGAAAGTCAATGATGTAAACTGACGTCAAAGGCGAGAAACCTGCCATTGATGCATGCAGACTTCAAGGTACTGTCGATTCCTAAGTCATCTTTCTAGATAATGTGTCGATGTCGATAGAAAGCGACCCGTTGCAGGCAAGCCCGCAACACGAAATCATTGTTCAAGTTGAAGAAATGTTGCTGTAAGGACTGACTCAGGGATGGTCAAATGGATGACAAGTATTTTGCAGATGAAAGTTTTGCTTGCAGACCTCTTGAACACATAACGACACAACAGATGGTTTGGTGACGAATAACTCAAAGTTGATCCCTGAACCCGGTTAAAGATTTTCAAAGTGATTTAGTCAACTGTGAGGTAAAAGATTTCCCAACCCAGGTGAAATGAAAAAGTGTCGTGCTCAAGAGTGGTAATAAAGTTTCTTCTGAGGCAAAAGGTGACAAATAGGTTCATTCTTCTCTTTTTTCCCCCACCATTTCTGGCAAGTACCTCTTTATTTTTAACAAGCTTGAGGAGGATAACATATGCTTGATTATAAGCTCATCCTTCGGACGAGTCCAACCTAGTTTAAATTCGAACCCTAGGAAGGAGTGGTTCGTTCCTGTTTGTAATTGAACAGGTCCTTTACTGTAAAAGTTTAACGAGCCCAGTATAGGAGAAACTCGGCGTTTTTCATTTTTAGAGAGTCTGAAAAACTTAAGGAAACTCCACGTTGAACTTTTTCGTATATTTGTGTCCCTCAAGCCCGAAAAAGTATAAAATAATACCTGGGGGAACCGCTTGATCTTGCGACCAAGGAGTACTTTCATAATAGTGTCGTTGACCTGAAAAGTAAAAAGCGATCAAAGACACGTCGTTTTATTTCCTTATCGAGTTTGAAACGACAAAAACCCGGCAATCTTTTCCTGATTTTGCGGTCAGAAAAGAGCTAAAAGGGGACCGTCTTTTAATTCCGTTTTAACGAGTGAAAAAGAAACACTCGGCGATCTTTTCATGTTTTAGGAGTCAGAAAAGGGCTTAAAAGATGACTCTGAAATTTTGTTTGTGAAAAATTACAATTTCCCTCGAAATCCCTTCGTCCTGCACAAAAGCGACACATTACTCATACCTGTTTAAAATAGGCAAAAATACATTTGAAAACATCTTTTCATGGTAAAAAATGAACTAATTCATCCAAAAAACCTATAAAAAGACCTTTTACCATGTCATTTTTACCGTTTCACTGTTGAGGTTGAAAAAGGAGCTTTTGACAAGAAACTTCCCGTGGTTGCTGCGGAAAATCTGACCGTCGGAATCGAACGCCGCTTCACCGAGGTATTTTACACATCCCACTCTTCATTTTTATCCGTTTAGTTTTTTGTTTTCGGTCTCTGTTTCATTTTTTGGGGGGGTTTTGGGTTCAAAATGCGCCCCTCGGCGGACGCAGGTGCCCTTCGGGTGACCCGCGTCCCCCGACTTTTTCTCACACGGGAAAAAGGTCGGGGGACGCAGTCCACCTTCAGGCGAGCTGCGTCCGGACGCCCTGTGCTACAAAGCCGGGGTGCGTCTCCCCGCAAAGGGCGCATTTCAAAACCCTAACTCTCTCAAAAAACCACCAAATTTCTCAAATTAATTTCTAATTGACTCTTTTGATGTGCAGGACCTAAAACATGTTAGACTGGAGAGAGAGAGAGCACGTAGAGGACGATGAAGCTGCGATTAACCACCAACCCTCTCTGGATGCCTTAAGAACATGTGGATTGTACAAATATTGGACCATACCGGGCATGAGGGGCCAGGTAAGATTTTTGGAATGGCTGGTTGAGCGATGGAACGTTCAAGATCAATGTTTTTACATTGGAGGGCACCAGCTCGAGATAGAGCCCTCGGATGTATACTTTCTCACTGGCTTGCCAAACAGAGGTGAGCAACTCAACCTTGCGGGGACCAGGCCGGGTGGCCAATCCCTTGATGATCTCCGCGAGGAGTGGTGCAGACCAGGGACTCGCCATAAAAAAGGCGTGGAGATAAAGCACATCGCTCTGGCGGAACTTAGAGTTATTGCATTTACGGTCACTAGGATTTGTGGCGCGGCCGCCTTGCACATTGCTTCCGGATCCCAAATGCGGATGGCAGTTGACTGTTACCAAGGCACCATCTTCAACTGGTGCGAAGCTGTGTCGGCTCATATGAAGAGCCAACTAACCAAGGCAAAGAACGGACGACTAAAGACTTTTGGATATGGGCCTCTAGTCGTGAGCTTTGCCTTGGAGAGAGTTCCTATGCTGATCCCTCAGCAACTCACTGTTGATGACTTGGGTCCTCGGGAGCCAAAGCTTGTTCGATGGGTTGCGGTGATGGCCCGGCATCCTGACGAGGGTGCTGCAGTGGTTCGATTCTCAGACAGTTACTTCGACTGGCTAGAGGGCCAGCTTTTTGTGATACAAGACTTTCCATATGCCGGAATGGATTTCAGAGGTGATCCGGACATGGTTCTTCCACAGGGAGAACAATGGGATGACAGAGGTACTTTCATTTTCACAAGTTTTCTAATTATGTATTTTTTATTTTTCATATATATCGTCTCAAAGTAACAGTAAAATTTTAAAAATGCAGATGTTGGACCACAGCGTCCAGCCAATCTCCGGCCTTACGACAGACGACATCCAGCTGCACCGGCACCGGCCCTACAGGATGCGACAGCAGAAGTACTAGCCGATTTGGAGCATGATCTAGAGCGTCTCACGGCAGATATACCTGAGACTACTATGGATGATATTCCAATGAGGCTTCAGCGCTTCGTGTCGCGGTCCCTGGACCGTTTAGGAGATTTCTGCGCAAGATAGCCCGCGCAGTGGTGTCGTACAGAGAGCACCACCAGTGATTGACTAGTCACTTTTGTAGTCACATGTGACATTTTTGACTTTTTGCACTATCATTTTGCCGATCATAAGGTGTGTTAAACCTATGATCGAAGACGATGTATATATTTTTGGACACACTTCTATCTATATCTATATATCACTATTACCGGCTTATCTTGTTTAACATGTATGATGAAATGTCTTTAAATTTACTTGCATGATTATTATAAATGTCTGTCCAACACTCGAGAAGCAATTGCATCTGCTAATGTATTCAAAGACCTTGGAATATGTTGATATTCAATGTAATCAAATTCACGTTCCAAGAGACGCACTCTCAAAAACAACCTTAATAACACAGGATTTCTAATGGCATAAACTCTATTAAGCTGTAATACAACAAGTTCAGAATCTAACCTCACTATCAAACGTCGAATTCCAAATGAAATAGATTCGGATAATAATTCAACCACTGCACTGTATTCTGCAATGTTATTCGTTGTTTGACCGAGGCTTACCCCATGCATAGAAACTAACTCGTCAGAGGGCGAATAGATAACCCAAGCTGCGGAAGAGATATTCCGTGTACTACGACAAGCACCATCAGCAAATCCAATGTATGTTTGGAGAGGCGTCGACATCTACAATATCAAGAGTAAAACCAAGATGAGCCAAAATAATGACGAAAAACCACACTTGCTAAGCTAAGCACACTGACTAAACTAACACACTTGCTAGCTAGAAAGGAAATCTAACCTATCTAAAAATTTCTCCATCCATCATTTTAAGCATAATACCTCTTTAGGTAAAGTCCATTTCTGGGTTTGCCCAAAGAGTCCCCATCAAAATCAACTAACTCATAAGCCCCTTTTGCTAGCTTTCGCTTTACAATGTAGGGCCCATGCCACATGGGAACGAATTTTCCGGCACCTAGCTTATCGTTAGCTTGATCATATAATAGTACTAGGTCTCCTTCCGAAAAACTTCGAGGGGTTACATTTTTATCGTACTGAGCTTTCATTCGTTTCGCGTGAGTCTCGATAGCTAAAGTAGCGTCACGTCGAGTCTCATCTAATTTAGCTAAGTATAACAACCGTTTCTCCTCTTCGGAAGTAGCTGGAAGTAATTCGACAGCCATTTGAAGTGATGGGATTTCGCACTCAATAGGTAACACAGCTTCTAAGCCATAAACTAGCTGAAAAGGGGTGAAACCTGTTGAATTTTTCACTGAAGTTCGATATGCCCATAGCGCCGAAAATAACATGTTATGCCAATTCGTTCGATGGATACCAATGATCCGTCGAATCATGACGACTAGAACTTTGTTGATTGACTCAACCAAACCGTTGGCTTGCGGATAATAAGGTGTAGAGCTATCGTGGCGCAAACCAAGCTGGCTTGTAAGTTCAGTCATCATGACATTTCGAAAATGGCTTCCATGGTCCGTAATGATTGCTTGTGGGACACCAAACCTAGTTATGATATGATTGAATACGAAAAGTGCAGCTGTCTTGCCGCTTGCGTCGAATGTAGGCATCGCCTCGGCCCACTTAGTAAAATAATCAACCGCAAGGATGATATACGCATGCCCCCCGGCCGAGTGAGGGTTACAAGTAATAAAGTCAATGCCCCATTTGGCGAATGGACCAGCGGCAATTATAGGGTGGAGAGGAGCAGGTGGAGCGCGCATCTTGCGATCAAACACTTGACAGTTGTGGCATTTTCTGACGGCAAGGATACAATCTTTAAACATAGACGGCCAGAAATAGCCAGCGCGCAACACCTTCTGAGCTGTGGCATACCCAGACATATGACCGCCACATGCTCCAGAGTGACAATCATTCAAAACTCTCTCAGCCTCATCGTGAGTTAAACAACGTCGAAAAACTAAGTCTGCCCCCAGGCGATAAAGTGTATCTCCAATAATTCTGTATTGCTGGGATTGAAACCGAATTTTTCGACGGTTTTCCTTGGAAGCTTCAGGCCGAAAGGTTTGGGTTTGGAGATAGATGATTATATCCCCATACCACGGATCTACAGTGCTAATAAGAAACAAAGATTCGTCCGCAATGGACTCCTCTGCCACAGTCTCTGTGTCAGCACTCGGGAAATCACACATCAATTCCGCGAAGACTAAAGATTTCTTAGACTTGGACTTCTCAAACTCCAAGTCGAACTCTTGCAGGATGACGATCCATTTAGAGTACTTGCCCCCTAGCAGTTGTTTTGTCAAGATATAAATCATAGGGTTGCAATCCGAAATAACAGTAGTTTTGCGGAGAAGAATGTAGTGACGAAAACGCTGGACAGCTTGAACGGCTGCCAGGGCCAATTTCTCCACATGCGAATATTTTAACTCAGTTGGATTTAAGGTTCTGCTAAGGTAATATATCACATGCTCTGCCTTGAATTCATCTTCTTGAACTAACACCATTCCAATGGTGGAATGCGAAGCTGCGAGGTATAAGAAGTAGTCCTGGTTGTAGTTGGGAGGATGCAATAACGGTGCATGGGTCAACGCGTGTTTCAGTGCATCAAAAGATTGTTGAGCAATCTCGTCCCAAAAGAATTGTACGTTCTGTTTCAACAACCGTGTAAAACCTTTAGTGACCTCGGCGTAGTTAGGGATGAATCGGCGTAAAAAGTTCGCTTTCCCTTGCAAACTTTGGAGTTGGCGCAAACTCGAAGGAGGAGGCAATTGGATGATAGCCTCGACTTTCGAGGGATCGACGCGAATGCCGGTTTTGGAAACAACAAATCCCAGCAATCGACCTGTTTCTATACAGAAAACACACTTGTGGGGATTCAACCGAATTCGATAATGCCTACACCTCATAAAGATTGCTCGTAAATGGACAAGGTGATCAGCTCGGTGTAAAGAATGAGCAGGCAAATCATCGAGATAGGGTTGCACAATGTGCTTGATGTCATGAAATGCATAAGACATGGCCCGTTGAAAAGTAGCACCGGCATTCTTAAGGCCAAAAGGTAATTTGCAATAAGCAAATGTCCCCCATGGACAAATGAATGCCGTTTTTGGTTGATCGGCAGGTAGAATATTGATTTGATTATAACCTGAGAAACCATCCATGAAGGAAAACATCTCACTTCCGGCACAATCATCAATAATTTGATCGATATAAGGCGTAGGATAGTTGTCTTTTGGACAAGCTCGATTGATATCCCTATAATCGATACAGATTCTTATTGTTCCTTGTTTTTTATTGACGGGAACAATATTCGATACCCAATCCGTTAACGGGATCGGATAAATGAAACCTGCTTTCAACAGCTTTTCGACTTCGGCTTTGATTGCAGCTGCTTTTCGAGGGTGAATCTGACGCAACCGTTGCCGAATGGGTTTAGCATCCGGGTAGGTTTTGATTTCATGAACAACAATGGCAGGATCGATTCCTGGCATTTCTTCGTAGGACCAGGCAAACACGTCGCGGAATTCTTGGAATAGGGCCTTGTAAGTTTGGATTTCTTCTTCAGTACATGCGGCACCTATATGAATGTTCTCCTTGATTCCGGGCTTCACTGAAATATCAATGGGAATAGTACGAGAAATATTCCCTAAATTCAGCTCTGAATCAGAATGTTTCGTTGGATCCTGAGCGTCTTTGACATATTCAGCGGTAAAGATAGATGAAAAATCATTTTCAAATGCATCATCCTTAGGTAAAAACGAAGATCTGTGATGGAGATCTTCCCATGGTAGATCATCTACACTTAGGATTTCGCGAAGTTGTTCGTCAGATGACACTTCTTCGGGAAACGTTATCCGTTCTAAGGGTGAGGTGAAAAGTGACTCTTCACTGACCACATTCATTTGGTCGGTTGAATGAAAGTCGGTAAAAGACATAAGAGCTTCATAAGCAATCTCATACGGACTCAACGGCATAACATCACCGAGTGAGTCTAGCTCAGAGTCAGAGGGAACATACCAAGGATCATCATAAATAATGTTTTCTGACGTGATCATATGAATTGTTGCGAACGAAGGGTCTGCATTGAGTGGAGGGAGAGGAAAAGTTCCCAGTAAACCGGAATCCTTAACTAAACCTACACCAATGTCCCTATAAGGGATTGTCGTTTTACCAACATGCTGGATAGTTTCTAAAGAGGTTGGGTCGGATGAAAAGTATGTCAGCTGATCAATAGTCACGATCTTACCGTTATGTGGAAACTTAATGACTCTGAAGACCGATGAAACGACCGCTGTCATAGCATATGACCAACTTCGACCCAAAAGAAGGTTGTAGTCTAGAGGGGCATCAACCACTTCCACATCCAGACTAACGGTTTTACCTTCGACCCCTATAGGCAATTCTTGTAGAATACCAAACGGACGGAACCCACGGCCATCAAAGGCCTTAAGGATGGTGGGGGATTGGTTCAACGAAGGAGAACCAAGCGATCTCCAACATTGAATCGACATAATACACGTAGAAGCTCCCTCATCAATCACAGTCCGATGAATAGGCCTGTTTTTGACTATCACTGGAATTTGGAAAGCCATTTGATGGGGGAGACGCGGTGTACTACTTTCTAGATCAAAGATCATTAGGTTCGGGTCCTGAACATCGACAGCTCCAATAGCCGACAAAAGCAATTTTCGTTGCGCTGGACATGATTGCAGCACTTCGAGTGCCGACATTGCTGAAGGTGAAACAGCTAAGTCTTCAACAATGTTGTAATTCTGGGCTGCTCTCGCATGTGGATTGAAAGCAGACCTTCGAAGTACACCCTTGGCGGGCGGCTTAATCACTAAGTCTGGGTTAGGTTTTTCGATCTGTAGTGGATCGGAACCAGGAGCTGAGGTTGATGGGTTAGAGTGAGAAGATTCTGCTTCTTTACCATCAACAGGAGCCTTACTACCATAATCTTGCGATCGAGTCGCAATCCTGACATGAGACATCATCAAAATGGGTTCTTCACTGGCATTCGAAGAAGAACCTATCATCTTATTTTCCTGCTCGGGAATGGATTCTTTAACACAGCAGGAGTGGGAGAACCTTTAACTATTTTCACTACCTCGGCCCGATGAGGGCAGTCTCTCGTAAAATGATCTTCTTCACAAATGAGACAAGGATAACGAGGTTTGCGCTTTTCGTCATTGGTTTCCGACTTTTCCGTTTTCTCCTTTGGAGCCTTGTCTGCTTTAGCCTTCTTCTTTCCTTTCTTCTTTCCACCGTTTTTGGATTTGGCCGTAGATGACTCTACAGCGTGAATGTCGGCGGTAAGTTCAGGAGGAGAAGACTCTCCTGTCGGAGAATCAGGCAAAGTGATAATTGGAGTATTGGAGGTCTTGGAAGACTTCTTCTTACTCTTCGTAGTCACGATACCGATCATACCATCAGCGGCATGAGATCCCGAAGGAGCAGCAGCGATTTGGTTTGACTTTGGAAGATCCGGAATTTTCTCGTGTAACGTACCCGACTGAGTGTAAACTAAGTCAAGGTATTGTGCCTGAGCAATGACTTGCTCCTCAGTAACTACGCCGGCCTTAGCTACATCTTCAGTAATTCTTGGTAATAATGATTTTACAAACCATTCAGCTAAAATTTGGTCCGGGATAAAAACTTTCACTAATCTTCTTCGACGTCTCCACTCATGGATGTGATCAGAAATGTACGTGGATGTCGATTGTTTTAGCGAAGTTAATAATTCTGTACCATTATCGTATCTGACTGGTAACTGAAAATGAGTTAAGAATGAAGTAGCTAACTGGCTAAAGTTGTAAAAAGAAGCCCGTGGCAACTCAATGTACCACTTGGCTGCGAGACCAATGAGTGTACGCTGGAAAAGACGTAAGCGGATAGAATCATCTGAGATGGAATTTGATGCACACCAGAGGTGGTAAGTCATCACGTGATTAGACGGATCCTCTCCAGACTTACCTTCGAACTTGGGTATATCGCTGGGCAACTTATTTGGCATTGGCGGCCAGAACGAAGATATTGAATTGGATCGTTCGTTAGGCGCGTCAAGTCGGGTAAATCTAAAGTCGCAATAAATGGTAACTGCCGGTTAGGATCTCTAAAACTCTGAGTCACAATACCAGCCCCAGGAGGAGGATATCCAGGATAACTAGGAACAGGAGTCGCATTTGGGATATTATATCCTCCTGGAAAACCAGGATTAACCGGACCGTACTGGGGTTGCTGAGGTGGTTGATAAGTGTACCCAGGATACGGTTGATACTGGTAAACCGGTTGTTGGGCAGCTTGCCCAGGTTGATACTGTCCCTGGTACGGAGGTTGAACAAATTGAGGTTGAGTAGTAACAACCGTACTTGTACCAGGTTGACCTGCAGGCATCTGGACTGTGGTTTGAACCGTGGGTCCAGACAACGGTACAGATGTCTGAGGAGCGGTTACAGGGACAGTAGAAACCGGAGCTGCCGATACTCCAGAAGTAAGCATGGTAGATGAAGCGGTAGTTGCTGCAGCCGTGTGAGGTGGAGTACTAGGTGCAATTGGCGGCTGAGTAACTACAGAAGTTACAGGGGTCTGAACACTTGACTGGACAGGTTGCGGTTGCTGGGGTGGACCAGGAACTGCAGGTTGTCCTGCTTGAGGTACCGACTGTATACTTGGTTGCGACATCTGTTGACCCTGTGACGGATCCCATGTTAACATTCCAGGGTATTGACTCGTAACAGGTTGAGGATACTGAGATCCATAGCCGTATTGAGGATAGGGTTGATAACTGTAAGGTGTAGTCCCATATGATTGCCCTTGAGGTGGTTGATAACCTTGACCAGGGTATTGACCCGTAGGTTGATAACCTTGAGGTAAATACGAATACTGGGGTTGACCTTGACCTTGAGGTTGGTATCCTTGAGGTTGATACCCTTGGGGTTGATACCCTTGGGGTTGCCATCCTTGAGGTTGCCATCCTTGAGGTTGATACTGATACTGAGGTTGACTTTGGGGTACATATTGAGGCTGGGGTTGATACCCTTGGGGTTGATACCCTTGAGGTTGCCCCCCAGTCACAAATGAAGTACCTTGAGGTTGCCCCCCAGGCATTAACGAAGGTTGCCCCCCAGGCGGTAATTGGCCACCTTGAGGTTGGTTAATGGGAGTTGAACCTGACATCATATAAACTTCACCTATACTCAATGGTACATTACCACTGTTTCCAACTAATAACCCATGATCAACAGGTTGAGGAGATGCTCCCGCAAAGGTACCAGAAAGTGATTGATACCCAGTAGGAACAGAAGGACCGCCATGTAAAAATGATTCAGGACTTTGTGAAAACACAGATGACTGACCAGACATATTTACAGGAGAATGAATTCCTCTAGGTGGAACCGGAGTACGAGGTGTAGAAAAACCTACTGAGTTGTCTAAAAAATTGGTTAATGCAAGGTACCAAGATTCACTTCTAGGAGGACTGTAAAAGATGGATTCACGCTCCCTTAGATCAAGGGTAATTAGATCTTCAGAATCAGAAACGCCTATTTCTTCCTCTGGAACAAGTTCTTCTATAGCAATTAATCCAACAGGAAGATTTTCGGTGATAATTCTTTCTATTCTTGGTGAATCAGGAACACTAGGAGTTGGAGTAACAGGTTCTGAAATTTCAGGTTCT
Organism: Pinus tabuliformis; assembly: GCA_031772625.1. Classification (NCBI taxonomy): domain Eukaryota; kingdom Viridiplantae; phylum Streptophyta; class Pinopsida; order Pinales; family Pinaceae; genus Pinus; species Pinus tabuliformis. The sequence goes on from CM062820.1 coordinate 680,587,170, forward strand.
TCGCCTGTTTCACTGGCAGATGAAAAACTACCAGCAAGCTCGGAAACTGTAACAGCTTCGGGATTGTAACCTGTTTCTAATCTTTGGTAATCTGGATGGACTACCAAGGAAGATTCTCCTTCTTCAGGTGAACCTACTCTACTGCCACTAGGAGGAGTTACAAGGACCTTTAAACCCTCTAAATAACTGGGGTCGTCTCGAGGAGGTGAACCCCTAAGTTCACGGGATCTTCTCAACAATTCGGCCACAGAAACAACTTCAGGAGACTGGCCCGCAATGCGACGGGACCTTCTCGGTAATTCCGCCACAATTAAAGATTTTAACTACAACACACGAAATCAAAGTAAAAAATTTCAAATCAAACCACCTAAAGTCTTCTAAAGAACCAATCAAATTTGAAGCACACGCCTAAATAATCTAGAGCGTCAAACCACACACAAACAGTAGTCTTCCGGACCAAAAGCGCTAGTTGGTGATTAGGCCCAACCTCGCAGGATTCAGTACAGAAATAGTGGGTGGAACAGTTACCCCGGCAACCTGCTTAATGAATAGACTGGACCAAGTTCCTCCACTTTAACCGTCTCGAAGTGAAGCGAACCCCCCAGAAAATCCAAGTGAGTATAACCGACGTCTGCTCCAGGTACAGTGGGACCTTCCCTCCACCGTCACCTTGGGTAGAATCCTAGATATTATGGCCACTAAGGTTACCAATCACAACAATTACACCTGGGGGAACAGTCTAAACTCCGACAGCACGCAAGGGCAGAGTAGCAAGCTCCAATCCCCTTACCGGCTCCTTGACAACAATCCAAGGTTTACCGATAAGTGACCCCTGGCTCCTCGACAATGGTTAATCCGAGGTTTACCGTTTGTAATACGTACTGCCTGGCGTCGTTCCCAACGAGGGAGGAATGATCCCCTCACTGGTTCGGACACGAGCTCGTGTTTCTCCTTTAAGAGGAGCTTTCCCAGAATGTAACTGAAACAATTGGATTTGTTCTACTCAAGATAGACTATCTGTTTGGTTTTGTAGTCTTGGAGAGTTAAGTACTCACCTACTCCAAGACCCTAGCCTAAGCTATGTTGGTGCTTCAGAGCCCTAGAAAAATAAAGATTACTAGATTGATTTTAATTTAAGCGTTACTTTTAAGGTTGTTTCTTAAGTCAAAAGGTGATGGAAGTGAAACTAGTGGTGTGTTGACTCGACTCGAAACCACTACAAAATGCACCTAAAATGATTTATCCACTACTTTACTTTTTCGATGAATTGCTTAACTAAAAAGTTGAGAGAATGCAATCTTTATAAAAGCAACTTCTTAATTGAAGACAATCAAAGAAACAATTCGTTTTTCTTTTCCAAGCATAAAAACATAACTTCTCTTTACATGCACGAAAAAACTCTTTTCTTCTTTTGAAAACAAAAAGCTACTTGAAACAAGACTTTTTAAGAAGATGTTTTTGTATTTTTCTTTTAATAAAACAAATAAATCTAATATAACCAAAAATCAATCTTAACAACTCTTAAAATCTATGAAAATGCACTCATAAGCAAACTAAAGGCAAATTTACTCTAAGCAATCTTAACGAGGCCAAAACTAACAATGATTATTTCTAAGGTGTTTTACTTGATCACAATCAAATCAAGGACTAGCTTGTTGCAGAATCAAAAACTAGCCAAAACAAAACTCTAATCTTTTTGTTCTTTTTGTAAAATGGAAATCAATACTTTTGACCCAAAACAACTCAAATGACAAGTTGCTCAAACAAGGAGACTTTACGACAGGCTCAACTTCTAAGAAGGTTGACTAACCAGAGATATCTAAGGCTGGACAACTTTCTACTATCAAAGTCACTACAAAGCCTTTCCAAAAATCAAACCCTAGGTCTAAACTTCGTTGAAAACCACTAAAACACTCAAAGCTCACAAAACTAGTTCAGGTGAGAATTCTTGACAGGGTACTAAAGGATCTGGGCAGAAAACACTAAGAAAAAACAAAATCTAAAAGTAATTTAAGGCAAAAATGGAATTTTCTTAACTTTTACAGGAAGACGCAGGCCACCCGTTGTCACAGGTGCGGCCCCGCACTGTGCAGTCGACAACAGCGCGTCCAAGGACGCACTGTGCAGCACACAGAGACTGCGTCCTTCTGGAAAAAGGAAGAAAAACTAAAGCCAACTAAATCTAAAGCTAAGCCACCCAAATACTAATTCTCACAGTCAAAAACCAGAAAATAAAAATGATTTTCTCAAAGCAAAGTTCATATAAAGGAAAAGACTCTCTCATTAATGGATTCCCCAGCGGAGTCGCCAATTTGTCACACGGAATCTGTCAAGGGTGCGGACACGACTGACCTTCCTAGAAGTCTAAGACATTCTAATGACAAACAAGACAAAATGGAGTGATCTTTCTCTAAATACACCTTTTACAACATGAAAACTACAAGTGTTTAGGCTTACCTTATTCCAAAACGCTGTTGTTGAAGTCCGTTCTTGACGATCCGGATGAGCTCCTCCTTCAAGTCAATTCCTGCAACCACAAACAATCAAACAATTACCAAGCACTTGCATTTCATATAATAAAACATATATTCAACATGCAGACCAAGGAACACATGAAATAACTCATTAACACAAGCTATTGAGAAAAATAAACCAGTTTGTATTAATAACGAAACAAAGAAACTCTTACAACCTGGCCTTGGTGTTGTGCAAGTTCCTCCCAGGGTCCATCAAGGGTTTTCCTCTACTTTGACAAAGCTCACCCTCTCCCAAGTAGAATCAAGTGAAGACAATCTCTCCTCACAAAGGCTCTAATGGAAGACCTAAATCCTGCAGCATTTACCCAAAGAAAATGTATAGCTCCAACCTCCTCTCCTTCTGGCTCAATGCCTTTATTTATAGTGCTGTAAAGAGGTTATTCAGGTCCACTATCAATGGGATCATCCCCCTCTTTGGGTGGGATAGCTCCCTTATTGATGGGATAAGTTCCCCCTTAATAGAGATACATGAACCAACTGGAGGCGCATCCATTTCATCAAACCGACCTCTAGAATGTTCTAGAAGTAACCACAAGTAACTTTTTCAAGATAAAACTCGCGCATTTTGCCTTTTACAGAGGGACGCACCTGTCCCTTAACATACAGAGCGTCCATGGACGCAGATTTTGTGAACAAGGTCCGCGTCCCCGCAGGTAAGACTAGAGAGAACCTGCGACCCCAGAGATAAACATGATTTTTACAAGACTTTCTCTCTTCTTTGAGTTTGAGATGGATAACAGAGGCATGAGACTTGCCTAAGAGGGTAGCATGACTGTTGATTTGAGCCATACTAACTGTAAGTAGTCAAGGTGACATTTTTTAGTGTAACACTCTATATTATAAAGTAATGGCTATATGTAAAGTGTGTATGTGTTGGCGCATACACCTTTGTGTGAAATAAATGAGTGGTCTCCATCATTCTTTACTTCTCTCACACACATATAAAGATCTTAAACCATTAATAAGTTATTTCTCATTCAAATTATGATAAATATTTGTAATTCCTTCAAAATTTAATATAGAATTTACATGTAACCTTTTAAAAAATATTAATAACAAAAATAATTCTATATATTATACAAAGAAATTGAAAATTAAAATTTCTTATAGTTAAAACATTTTATTAGTGTGTTATTCAAAAACAACATGGATCAATCTTAACTCCACATCACCAAAAGCTACGAAGAATAAAATCTATTAAGGTGCAAAATTTTCCTTAAGTTTTATAGTCAAAAAACAATTTGCATTTTCAAAGATTTGATCTTTCTAAGGACTTGGTAGATCCGAAGTTAAGATAGATCTATATTAATTATTTTCATTTTATTTTTATTTCACTGAGTTAAAATATTTAGATAACATAACATTTCATATAAAAATATTACAACATCTCTTCTATACTAAACACTTCTCAATGCTTTTAATTCCATCCCATAATCTTTTTCCCAATAAAATTTCTACTTAAATTAACAATTTTTATATGAAAAATCTCCATACATAATGTACATCTAACCCACCACACAGATCTACCCACCACAGACCAATCTCACCGTGAGAAAGTTAATGACGAGAGGGCTCAAATTAGGTACATTAAACCAATAAGAAATTAGGATACTGTTCCTCTCCACAAATGCATACATCAAAGAAAGTCTTCTAAGGAAGAAGACATTAAAACCATAAGCATCTTCCGCTGAGGCATAAACAAATTAATTAACAATCCGTGTGCAATCTACAACGCGCTTCACTTTTAAATAATGGAAAAATCTATCCAAGTTAAGTTGTAAAATGTGTAATTTATATAATACTTATACTTTCTGTATTCAAGTTTCTATGATCCATAATGAATTAAACAAAGTTTTTTTTTGTAGAAATTATATAAGAGAATTTTTTGGCCAACGCGTTTCGAACCAACAAGTATGGTTTGAAACCCGTAAGCCAAAAAAATTTTCTCATGTAATTTTTACCAAAAAACTTTGTTTAATTGATTATGGATCGAGAAGCTTAAATACAGAAAATACCTATACTATTTAACTTAATTATAATTTAATATGATATTAATATAACATGTATATACTCACATTTAATTATAAACATTTAAAAAAACATGATATTGTAGTTGTGTTATTTGTAAGTCATTTATATAACTTAAATAATTAATTATTAATAATTTTGTTATAAAGTTTATAGCAGTTTATTATTTTTTTTTTACAATACATTTCTTTTAAATAGTGGAAAAATCTATCATATTTCATTTTTAAATATTGGAAAATTTATCATAATTAAATGGTTAATAATATGTAAATTTTATACAACAACTAATGTAATGTTTAACATTTTGATTAAATTAAATTACATAAAATAAAAAATAAAATAAAACGGTTAATGTAATAAATAAAATAAAAAGATTAATGTAATGTAAAAAAATTAACTCAATCAAAATAAAATAATAAAATAATAATAAAAATAATCCCATTAAAATAAAATAATAATAAAAATAAAAATGGCTCATGGTATTGAGAACCCATGGTTTTCATGTGGAATATAGTCTATTTAAAGGGGGAAATTAAACCAGCGTAAATCCATCTTAACTTCGGATCTACCAAGCGCCATAAAAGATTAAATCTCTTGAAATGCAAACCTTTTTTAGCCTTTTTTAAAATGGAAAAAGATTTGATCCATCTCAACACTTGATAAATCCAAAATTAAAATAAATCTAAACTAATGTATAACTTAATTATAATTTAATATAATATTAATATAAAAATATTTAAAAAAAAAAAAACATTATAATTCTACTACCAATAAATTATTTATATAAACCAAATAGCTAATTACTAATATAACTTTTATAATATTAATATAACATATATGATGATGATGATCGTTAACGTCCGCTGAGACCAAATAATGATCTATCGGACCTAAAAAGACAAATTATTTATTTTGATTTAAGATTTTATTCCTATGCTCAAAAAGCTTGGAGAGAAGCCTCCCGAGCTCACTATAATTTTGGCATTGTAAAAGGCTAGGAAGGTTAGTATTGTAACAAAGGTTGTGAAATTGAGATCTAATGTGGTTGTATGCAGGGCACTCTAAGAGGAAGTGGTTTTCATCCTCGATGCTCCTATTCTCACAAATATGGCAGATCCTTTCCATCCATGGCGTTTTAGGAACTACCCAGCGACCAGTTTCACTATGGAGCTCATGAGAATTCGTTCTAATCTTTGCTATATTAATTTTCTTTTTTGAGCTAGTTAGAATAGAGAGATACTTTTGATCTTCAAGGGTGGGGTTGATGACCTTCTTATAATAACTTAATTTTCTTTTAGACGCTAAATCTTTCTCACACCACAATTTTTCTTTGAACTTAGAAGTAACAATATCTTTAATGTTATTTATGTTTTGCAAAGCATCATTCTCATTGATCTCCCAATAGTTTAACCAGGCCCTTTACTCACACTTAATTAAAAACATTTAAAAAAACGTCTTATTATAATCGCGTGTACAAGTAGGTCATCCATGTAAGTCAAATAGCTAAGTACTGATAAGTTTGCTATAAAATTTGTAGCACCTTATTATTTTCTAGGTCCATTCATTTCCTTAGCCGGGATGCCGGATATAAGCGCTTAAGCCCTAATTGTTGTTTAATGGGCGCTAAAACCTGTTTATTAGTATTTATCCCTTTAAATTTAATCCCGAGTTCATTTAATCATTTGGTTATTCAGGGTGCCCGAAGGTTAACTCTTTTAGTGATGCGCGGGATACCAGATTCATTAATTATTCTAATTAAAACTAAAATTTTATTAATTATAGTTAATTTTATCATAATATAATAAGAGAATTAAGTTACACAACTTCTTAAAGAAGAGGAGAACTTCCTCCAAATACCTTCATATATCTAAATTCCCCATCCTCAATACCTTCATATATCTAAATTCCCCATCCTCAATAATGACTATATGATCTTTATATATACAAAGTCACATATTGCACATATGTTCTATTTATTATTAGGCTAACCATGTTACATATACATTTACGCATTACATGTATATATAACCCCATATATGCACTTCCCTCGTTTTGCTTTTATTTTTCTTTTTTTTTCCTAGTTTGTTTTTGTTTTTTTTTAAATTTTGGGCATTGGGGACCACCCAAAGAAAGAAATCAATTTCCCTCTTAGTTTGAAGGTAAGAAAGAGATTGTTTGTACCAAACCGACCCACATTATATACTCACTCAAAAGTTCTAAATAGATTACTCTATTCCAATGCTTTAACATGTCAACCTTACAAGATTTAAACATAAATCGAAAGAATTACAACAATTCCACTTAACTACCTAGACCAAACTCAATTGACACCTACATAATACATATCATATAATTCCACCTACAATAACAATTTATTTGTAATTTTTCATGCATAACCTGCATAATAAATCTATAACTACCAGGATGATTGCATCAACAAAGAATTCTATAATAATAACTATTTTAAAAGGTGTGTAGGGACAAAAATAACTTTAACACAGTGGGTGATGGAAATAATCTGCTGGGTACCACACTATTACCTTCTGAGTCACACTATTACTTTATTGTTCCAGCTGAGCCTTACCTTTAATTGCTGCTACATCATTAAACATTTTTTATTGAACTGACTCTTATTTATATACATAATTTGGGGCATTTCATATTATGGGCTTTACAACTAACCACTTCCTTCATGAAACGCTTAGGAGGTACCACTATAGACATACGGACGGGATAACATGGCATGATATCACCTTCTTACCCTTCGACCTTACTTATGCGGGCGATTTTTCGGCAGTGTTTCCTAACTAACTGTCCACCTTAAGAACTAGCACCTGTATCACTTTATTAATTAAGTGCTTAGTTAGTCGAGACTGCTACTTACCTTCGATTAGAAGCACCAGATGGATAGTCTAGTAGCCGAGAGGGTGGGTGTTTTGACCTTTCTCAGATATCGTGGAACTCCCGGATGGCTTTCATTATGTGGTGGTCAGAGAACCTCGTTGGATGGACAGACAGGCTTCAGACTGATAGGATATGTGCCCAGAAGACAACCAGGATATGGTTAACACTCTATGGCTGGCTATGGATGGGCACTCACTCTGTTCCAAAAGCTTAAGTAAGATAGACACACTCTCTATTAATACTCTTTTTCACTAGTGGCGGAGGGATCTATTCCATTCATCTCAAGCTATTATTGCACTCTCTCTTCTTCCCCACCTACCTGACGGAAGGAAGGAAGGAACTAGCTTTCTTCTCAAGTCAGGGGGTAAATACATTTGTTAAAGCGTTTGGGAGATATGGAACAAAGCGAAGGGGAGCTAGGACTAGTTAAGCTATTGGATCAACTGCTTCTTGAATTGGATCAGCTAAAACTGAAACTGCTGGATCAACTAAGTGAACTGGAGAAACTGCTGCTGGTCTTGGAGGATATGAACCAACTGGATATAGTGAAACTGCTTAATAAAAAGGATCAACGTATTCTTTAACATGTACTTCAATGTGTGCTTCATCAATGGCTTATGCTTCTGAGTCACCTACATGGATCTCTTCCTTCCGCTTTTGGTCACAATACCGAACATGGGAACACACTGAAATGCCAGGGTATAGGCTTGCCCCGAAGAAGAAATGAGCTCTTAAACTGGTTAAACCATTGGCTAAGGTAGTTATTCAATAGTATGCATGATAGCTAGTTCTTCTTATCCTGAATTCCCGCACCCATCTAGTTGTGATTATCCACTATAGAAGCCAGGGAGTTCTACTTTCCTGTATTCATTTTCATGCAGAGATAATGTCAGTTGGTCCTATCAGTGGCAACACAGCAAGAAAGGTAAGAAAGGCTATGAAGACCAACAACACTTAGTTTAGACCATACAACTGGTAGCTGAGAATAACGGCTTGGCAACCATACCACTGGTAGTTGGGTTAGAAAGCCAAGAGCACTTGGTAACCGCCAAAGATATAGTCACAGAGTCAAACCCCAAGATTAGGGTTCAAGATATAGGCTATGGGACAGAGAATAGAGCGCTTGGTCACTGCCAAACATTGGGCAGAGAATAACGGCTATGGGTAAGACATATAAGAGCACTGGGTAGGGGATAACCCTAAAGCATTAAGTTAAACGCAAAAATGGGTGATGAAAGATAGAACTGGTAGTGTAAGAGATAGGCTTAGGGAGATTGGCTAGTAGTTAGACCATAAAGTTAGGCTTAGAGAAAGACAAGAGTACTGGGTTTCACCATAATACTGGGATGACCAACCCAAGAGCTAGCTAGCGAGGTAGGTTGATTAGCCACTTTGACCATTTTCCGTGGGCACAACATCTACCACTCGCTCTATGTTTGTAGTTGACTAAGCAATGGAAACTGTTGCTACTAGGTCAATTGAGTCAATCCAATCCATTCAGTCAGCAATGTGCTTTCAGACCAGACTACCTAGCAAGCTCTAGTCTTTCAAGCTATAGATAGTCAGTGGTGTCAGAAGCTCTTGTCTGTCCTTCTCAGTCAGTGCTACAAAGTCATTGCTAGAAAGAAGCTATAGTCATAAATAGGTGAGGTGGTTCAACAAACGGATGTAGCAGGGTGAGTTGCACCCATTGAGAAAAAAGGTATATCTGTCGGGTTCTTGTTTCTTGTCGGTATCATTCGCTAGAGGTTCTGTTGTATGCAAAGGTGGGATCCAAGATCAGTAAACATAGTTGTATGCAAAGTGATCGAGAGAGGAGTGACGGACATGTTCCATTTAAGATTCTACAAGTGGGTGATTCATGAGGTGCATCGATTCATTTCGCCTAGGACATGTTTATGATAGAGGATCCGTGTTACCAATTGATGACGAGAGATAATGAAATGACCCCAAAATGACCAGTTTACACGCATTCAGGTCAAAATTCATGCATTTTTTCTTCCTTGTTTCCGGTGCATGGTTGACCCTACTGTTTGACCCCATTAGGTTGCTTGGTTGGAGCAATACCGCTCGATGGATTATATGCATTGCATTCCCTTTCATACCTGGATTGGAAAAGGTATCGAGTTCACTTGGAACAAATTCTGAAAAATCTCCCCCTAAGAGAGAGCGAGATGAATGAATTGGGGCCCTTTCTAATAGGATGATGTTGTGTAATGTAAGTAAGTGAGAAAGTATTCACTCATCATTTGTCAGTGGTTGAATCAGAATATAAATCTGCCTGAAGTGAAAGGTGTTACTAAATAATGAATGGGACAATGTGTGCCCTAGGTAGGGAATGAATTTCCAAAATCTGGAGAAAGGAAAAAAGAGAATATCCACGTTTCATTTCAGTTTGGTTATTTCTATAGTACTTACGACTCCTATTATGTGAGGTTATTCCATGTCGTTTGTTGCCGCCATTGTTGGTAAAGGAATGAAGTTCTACTTTGGGAATATATCATGGGAGTGTTTTCCATCCTACTTGTTGCTCCAGGTTGTTTGTCAGAAGATGAATTGGAGCTATATCCTGTGTGTTGATGGTCTTCCATTTAGAAAGGTATTCAGAGACTTATTTGTCTTTCTTTATTCAGGGTTTCTCATTCCCCTTTTGGTATATAAGTGCTTTTTACTTTTATATTGGTCTCTTCCACCTACGCTATTTCCAATTCTCCTTGTTCCTAACCATCTCGTTCGCTAGCTCTCCTTTTTGCGTGAAAACCCGAGTGGAAAAATGCTGGTATAGGTATCATGGTTGTGCCTATTCAGCTGACTAGCATGGTGATCAAAAGAGTCAATTCCACTGAACCGACATTAAGGCTTTTAGAATCCTTGCATGGGGTTGAGGTGGAATTGGTGATGGGGCATTTCATTATGGCCTAACGGAAGCAATCCTAATGAGAGAAGACCTCAATTAGGTCACATTGTCAATGCCCAGGAGGTGGCGGGAGAACCCATCTAGATATGGACTTGGTTTTGGCGAGTCGCAGCTATTCAATAAATACATTAGCGATTCTGTCTAGCTGGTTTTGTGTCGATTGTGTCATTTCTATTTCCCTGCCTTGTTTATTTCATGCAATATTCTTTATTAGGCATCGGACTGGAGTGACATCTATCTAACGATGTGTTAGTTATTATCTTCAATTGGTACCTTTTTCGATGGGGATATAATTACTCTTCTAGTATACTTATAAGAGGTTTGTTTTTAGGTGTACTAACATGGTTGACGTTCTTAGTTGTGGCCTTCCTACCTAACTTTTTTGTGCAGTGTTTGACTTGCTTTCCAGGTAACTGGTAGGATTTGAATGACTAGATATCTGACTATGTAGTAGCTCTTTGTGCTATGTAGTAGCTTTTGGGTAATACCAGGCTATGTGTTAGTTGGAGAGGTCCATGTGCCTGGCACAACATTGGACAATCTCAAAAGAAGTTGCCCATGCTTTTGAGAGGTGAGGAGCGAAAAGCCACTCACCCAACCATAAAGAGGGTAAGGAGAAAAGGCTCACCCGACCTAAGAAGGGTGAGGAGGCCATCCCGTCTCGACCAACTGGGAGAGGAGAGCAAGGAAGGCAAGAAATGCATACTCAAATGTTGAAGCAAACCCACCTCTATGAATCAAGTAAAGAAAGTCAAGTCAAGGTGTTTGTATAGGGATCAACTAACTAGATCCGAGCAAATAATAGTGACTCATCTTGGGGTGCAAGAATAATCATAATTGGAATAGGAAGAAATATTGAAGCAAATATGTACTAACAATAGAGGTAGGAAGTTTAGTAACTCATAGTTGTTTAATAATATGACTCACCATACGTATCACTAATAGGATGAGGCTCAGATTGGTTAACCAGGAACGGTATATATTACATGAGATGAATCTGTGTTGGGTTGTGTTATATTCTTTCCATGACTAGCCCACATAGTTAATTGAGGGGCTAGAGGGGGGGCGGAGCCCCCCCCTTCATTGCGCTGATTGTGTAGTGGGGGGGTCACACGGGGTTTAAGGGGTGCAGGAAACCCCCCTCTCTGGGGTCCGGGGTAGCGCCTCAGAAAATTTTGTTTTTTGGACCCTATATTAGGTTGGGCAGACCTACCTATGGTTTTGTGCATGTTTTTCGCACATGGTTTTGGATGCGATGGTTTTCGGTCCATGGTATTGAATGCTTCAACATGTATAAATATGTATTGTAACATTGAAAGGAACATAATGAAAAATCAAGCTGGTAGTCCCGGTTTTGGGATCCAGGGGAAAATCTCTGTATATATGTGTTTTATGTGTTATGCTATCGCATTGTTTATTTTCTGTGTTTTTAGAATTCGTATGTAGGTAATTTTTGTACGGGGTTAAGACCTACATTTGGTATCAGAGTTGTTTTGGCTTCAAGGGGATGCCTTTGTTGCTGAGGGGTTTCGCTCGGGCCTATGGTAGACCCTGTTCATTGGGAGATCTACGAGATCGATTCTGGTGGTGAAAGAAGATGGCGAGTAGTGGAAAGATAGAGATAGAGAAATTTAATGGTCAAAGTTTTGAGTTGTGGAAACTCAAGATGGAGGATCTGTTGGTGGATAAAGATCAGTGGATCACGGTAGATCTGGGTACTAAACCAATGGGAATGTCTGATGAAGAACGGAAGAAGTTGGATCAGAAGGCAAAGAGCACAATACGATTGTGTGTCTCAGATTTAGTATTGCTGAATATATCAAGGGAAGCTACGGCGAAGGCTTTGTGGGACAAGTTAGGGACTTTGTACCAATCTAAGTCTCTAGTGAATAAACTGTTCCTAAGGAAAAAGCTGTATAACCTGAGGATGAAAGATGGAGTCTCGGTGACAGAGCATCTGAACGCATTTAATACTGTGGTAAGTCAGTTATTATCTGTTGATATTAAAATTTCAGATGAAGATAAGTGCAATAGTTTGTTGTGTTCTCCACCAGATTCATGGGATAGTCTCGTTATTGCAATAGGTAGCAATGCAACTACCTTGCAGTTTGATGAAATAGTCTCATCCTTGCTGACGGAGGAGATGAGATGAAAAAATATGGAGAGCCAGAATGGTGATGCCTTGTATATACGAGGATGGTCCCTGTACAGAAACAAAAATAAGTCATCGAGTGGGAGATATAAATCTAGAGGGAGATCTAAATCTCCAGGAAAACCTGTAAAGGTGGTGTGCTGAAAATGTGGAAAGGAAGGGCACTACAAAAGGGACTGTAAATCTAAAGCTCCTGATAAAGGAAAGGGATCTGATGATTCTGCTTCTACAGAGGCGAAAACCACCTTAGATGAAGGTGGGGATGTGTACTTGGATTCTTCAAGTACACATGTAGATCATGAGGCATGGTTGATTAACTCAAGTGCATCCTTTCACTTCACTCCCCATAGAGAGTGGTTCTGCTAGTATGAGAAATATGATGGTGGTGATGTCTTCTTAGGGGATGATAGGAAGGCTAGAATTGTTGGTCGTGGAAAAGTAAAGTTGAAGTTGCAAGGTGGAAGAGTTAGAACACTTCCGGGTGTTCTGCATATTCCTGCATTGGCCAGAAATCTGATTTTTGTAAGAAAGTTGGATGATGCAGGTGTAAAAACAGTGTCCGAGAAGGATACCTGCAAGATGGTTCTGGGAGCACTGGTATTGATGCGGGGAATTCGGATTGGAACTCTGTACAAGCTACAAGGTAGCACTGTTGTTGATGGGTGCAACAACTCTATGGTTCCTGAAAGTGGAGCAGAAAATCTAGTGGTCTCTGGAGAGAAGACCATGCTGTGGCATCAAAGGCTTGGACATATTGGAGAGAAGGGTCTTCAAATACTTCATGTAAAGGTATAATAGAAGGTATGAGTAATAGCTCTCTGGATTTTGATTTCTTTGAAAATTGTGCTTATGGGAAGCAGAATCGGGTGAGTTCCCCCTGTGGTAGTAAGAGGGCGAAACATATATTAGAACTTGTGCACAGTGATGTGTTTGGACCTGTGAAGGTTCCATCACTAGGTAAGTCTATGTACTATATATCATTTATAGATGAATTCTCAAGGAATACATGGATATATTTCCTTAAGAAGAAATTTAAGGTCTTTGATAAGTTTAAAGAATTTAAGGCTCTTGTGGAAAACCACAGAGAGAAGAAGATAAATATGTTGAGGATAGATAACAATGGAGAGTTTTGCAGTAAGGAATTTGAAGAATTCTATAAGAAGTGTGGTATAGCATGGAAAAATACTACTCCATACACACCTGAGCAAAATGGATTTGCAGAAAGAATGAACAAGACATTGATGGAAAGGGCAAGAAGCATGCTTAGTGGTGTCGGGTTAGGACAGGAATTCTAGGCAGAGCCGGTGGAGACAACATGTTACCTAGTCAACAAATCACCTTCATCAGCGTTGGAGGATAAGACTCCACAAGAGGTATGGACTGGTAAGAAACCCTCTCTTTCACATTTGAGGGTATTTGGATGTGATGCATATGTACATGTTCCAAAGGAGAAACGAACCAAGTTGGATAGTAAATTTGAAAAGTGCATCTTTATTGGGTATAAGGATGGTTTAAAGGGTTATAAGCTTTGGAACCCAGTAACAAGGAAGTTTGTGTATAGCCAAGATGTGGTGTTCAAAGAGGTAAAAGATGTTATTAAACATGAAGTCCAACCAAAGGAACATGAGAAGATAGAGTTTGAGCTTAAGGAGGAAGAATCAGACTCTACAACAGAGGAGGAATCAGAAGATGAAGAGCCACAAACTCCGGGTGCGAGAAGATCAGTTCGAGAAATAAGGCAGCCAGAAATGTATAGTCCATCTGCTTTCTGTTCAAATTTTTCTTTATCTATTACTGACGATGATCCTAGAACTGTGAAGGAAGCAGTAGATTCAGAGGATGGCAAACCCTAGAAAGAGGTCATGGTTGATGAAATTGCATATTTGCACAAAAATGAGGCTTGGGATCTAGTGGAGTTGCCAGCCAGAAGGAAATCCATTGGCAGCAAATGGGTGTTCAAGAAGAAGACAAATGCAAAAGGAAAGGTGGAGAAATACAAAGCTCAGTTGGTAGCAAAAGGTTATTCCCAAGTGCCGGTTATTGAGTTAGGTGATATTTTTTCTCCTATTGCCAAGGTAACTTCTATTAGATTACTTTTATCTGTTGTTGCTGCTCTTGATTTTGAGGTAGAACAGATGGATGTGAAGACAACATTTCTTCATGCGGATCTGGAAGAGAAAATCTACATGAAGCAACCTGAAGGCTTTGCGGTGAAGGGTAAGAAAGAACTGATATGAAAGTTAAAGAAGTCTCTGTATGGGTTAAAGCAGTCACCAAGGATGTGGTATTAGAAATTTGATACATTTATACGGGGACTTGGCTTCACGAGAAACAAAGCAGATCACTGTGTGTATTTTAAATTAATTGGTGACCGTGTTATTTATCTAGTCTTATATGTGGATGATATGTTGCTAGTTGGAAATGACAAAGAAATTATCCAGGATTTGAAGATCCAATTGTCCTCCAAATTTGACATGAAAGATCTTGGTGTTGCAAACTATATTTTGGGCATGGAAATTAAAAGAGATCGGGAAAAGAGGAAGCTCTGGTTAAACCAAAGGAAGTATGTCGAGACAATACTGCAGAGGTTTAATATGCAGGATAGTAAACCGGTGAAGGTTCCTATTCCTGTAGGTGTGAAGTTATCTGCTGAACAGTGTCCCAAGACACAAGAAGAGGAAGAGGACATGTCCTGTGTTCTATAAGCAAGTGCAGTCGGTAGCTTGATGTATGCAATGGTCTGTACTAGACCAGACATTTCACATGCACTGGGAGTATTGAGCAGGTTTATGTCAAAACCAGGGAAGGAGCACTAGACAACAGTGAAGAGAGTTTTCAGGTATTTGCGTGGCACTAGTGATTATGGTTTGTGCTACTAAGGAAGACTAGGATTGGACAGAGTGTTGGATATTCGTGGCTTTGTTGATGTAGACTAGGCTGGATATCTGGATTAGAGAAGATCTACAAGTGGGTATGTGTTTAACCTATTTAGAGGTGCAGTTAGTTGGATGAGTAACAAACAATATGTAGTGGCACTATCAACTACAGAGGTAGAACACATGGCAACCACTCATGCAAGCAAGGAAGCAGTTTGGTTACAAAGATTGTGTTCAAGTATGGGGTTAGTACAGGGAGCTATAAGGATAGACTGTGACAGCCAAAGTGCAATTTTCTTGGCAAAGAACCCTGCATATCATTCAAAGACAAAGCACATTGTTGTTTAGTATCACTTTGTGAGGGATATGATAGAAGACAAAAAGGTGTTGTTGGTAAAGGTGGAAAATTTGAAGAATACTGTAGATGCATTGATAAAATCTATGAGCTCCAAGAAGTTCTCTTGGTGTAGAGAAACAATGGGCGTTGTAGGGTTGGATAAATGACTAAGCTCTCTGTGGCCCCCTGTGGAAAGGAAACAACAAGTGGGAGAATGTTGGGTTGTGTTATATTCTTTCCACGACTAGGCCACATAGTTAACTGGGGGGTTAGAAGGGGGGGCGGAGCCCCCCTCTTTGTTGCATCGATTGCGTAGCGGGGGGGTCACAGGGGGTTTGAGGGGTGCTGGTAACCCCCCTTTATGGGGTCTGGGGCAGCACCCCAGAAAATTTTGTTTTTTGGACCCTATATTAGGTTGGGCAGACCTACCTATGGTTTTGTGCATGTTTTTTACACATGGTTTTGGATGCTCTCGCATTGTTTATTTTCTGTACTTTTAGAATTCGTATGCAGGTAATTTTTGTACGAGGTTAAAACCTACAGTCTGCGGGTCAAAAACATTCATTTATCAGAGTTATGCTATGGTCATCTCATTTCATGTGCCTTCAACTCTAGTTCTTGCATATATATGATAGAAAAACATATGCTTCCGACACTTAATATGATGAAACTAGGTGCCCACCAATTTATCTATCTGCATATGTAATTGAAACTTACTAAGCTTTGTGCCCTAATATATCTGTAGTGACTAATCTATCTGATCTTAGAATGCTTGGACCATTGAAGAATGAATAGGAGGATTCAACTATTACATACCATCTATAGTTACTGCATTCTCAACCTTGGCCCAGATTTCGTTATCGTTATTACACCTACACCCATTCTTAGATATGTAGTTCCCATTGATGATGGGGAAGAAGGCTTAGTAACTACGTGCATTTCTCTTCTATTAGAGTGAAAAGTTCTATCAAAACTCTCTGATCCCGAAGTTGGAGCTTCAATTCAATAGTTTGGTCCTTACTCACTAGGCTATGGGGATTCTATTGTGTTTGCATACTCGAATGGCTCTGATAAATGAGATCTAGTAGAGGTGATTGTTTGTCTCTCTAAGATCTTGCTAAAAACATGAAATTATTTGTCTAGCTCAAGACTTGGATATGCAGAGGGAAGAGAGGAGCAGGTGGGTTCAGGTTTTGAAGTAATAAACCTCAGGAAATGAATTATTGCTGAGATCCTCCCATTATTCCCGATGTCTACAGAAATGACTTATTCCCCAATAAGTAGTTTCTTCACCAAAAGGAAAGGTCCGTTAAGATATGAGGCACTGCTTTTTATATTGGCCAGCGTTGCGACTTTCGATTGATTATATAGTAGACGGGATGCATGTTCTTTGGATCAACTCATCTTTCTTTGATGGTGCTTTATGAGATTTTGACATCGATGATCAGAGCTTAAACCTAGTGGCTGGATGGTAACACATTACGGGTAGTGAGGGCAAATTCCATTGTGTGAGTTGTATGGATGACAAGATGTGATGGGCGTGAGAGGTTGCAATGGGCATGTTTATGGTACTTTATGCTCCCATTGATGATGCTACTTAAACTAGTTAAACTGCAGGTTCTTCAACTGGATATGCAACTTCAATTGCTTCTACCCAAGCTACTGGCTCTCCAACAATGGGCTATGATGTATATAATGGAATCTACGTCTTTTGGCTAGTGCTAGAGTTTCAATTGGTTAGGCACAATCGACTAAGAAACCACCTCTGCTGCGGGGTTTGGTTCCTCCTTAGAACTTGAAGTCTCGGGTATATCCACCTCACTTTTTTAGGCATAATTACTTTAGAGGATAACAAATTCCATATTTGGGGTCCACCTCCTTAGCTTTACTTGCACCTTTTTACAAATAACTTTTAGAAAGAAAATGAAGAACAAAAGGGATATAGTGCATGAAGTTACAACTCTCCCCAAAGATCTGTAAATATCCTATCTTAATGTTGTTCCTAGTTTTTTCTAGTTGTTTCTAGCTAAACCAATAGGTTATCAGTAAGGTTGGGTGTCATAGGCGGGTGCCCAGTAGGTAACATTAAAGTAAAGGGTTTTAGTCTGACAGCAGCAGTAAGACTTAATTGTATCCTGAAGGCTAGGCCAGACCAATAGTTCATATATGGTATCCAGATTCATAAGGCAAGGCAGTAAGTAAAGGATAGATAGAACCAGGTGGATGCTCATAAGTAAGGGGTTATGCCCCGTACATCCTAAGATTCATAAAACAAGTGAGCATTATAAAAGCATCTCCCTCCTGGCAATGTTTGAAGCCCGTCCCATCCACCAAGGCTATATACTCTCATTGACCATCATCTAGCCAACCATGTCTCTTCCGTTCTGGCTATTGAGAATATACCGAGAAGTTGGATCATTTCAAACCACTTCTTTCCTTCTCTAGATCCCGACCAGCAGGAACATTTCCAGGTTTTGGATATCCACACTGCTCTCACTCTTAAGTGGGAAAAAGGTGCTCCACCTTATGAATAAATAAAGATGATCTTCGGGTATGTATCTTACCCTCAGGCACCTTTGAAGGTTCGAGGTCTATCCTATTGAGATTAATGTAGAAATGTCTCAATGGAGTAACAGTTCAAACCGAACCTTAGATTAGGATTCTGTTCCTGTTTTCTACGGTGTTGTTTCAACTTCCCTAAATGTGTGTAAACTATATATATCTCTCATGTAAATCATGTAAGGTAGAGTGTGTTCTGTAGAGGCAGTCTTACAAGTGGTGTTCCACACCTGTGAGCTACTCAGATTTGATTTAATAAAGTTTGATTCTTATTTTGACATGGTATCAAAGCTACAAGGCTGAGGATATCCTGTACCCTGAGTGGAGAGAGAGACTGACGTGTTTGAAGGGAGATCAGCCCGGAATTTGGCACGATAGTTGCATCGATTCACTTATGCACTTACATGATTTTTTATCTCAAGAACGGCACGAATGAGCCATTGATTAAGTGTGCTGACCGTGGATTTCGCTTATTTCGTTGTAGGACTGCAGAGGAGGAGGATGCATTTTTATTTCACTGCATGGTATGCGAAGAAGCCAACGATGGAGTCTGTGGTGAAGGATGCCATTGATATTGTTTAAACACTGGAGATCTGTTCCTTCTGGATTGATAGAGGCCGTAGGAAATCGAATCGTTGCTGCTTGGTATCAGAGGATGGACAACTCCATGGTTGAGAATGGTGGACAACTCCGTGATTAAGGATGGTGGTATTTGCTGCTCAGCTTGATGGCCAAGGACATTGCTATGGGTTCGGGGCAATTGAAGGAGGCAAAGATCGCTACTCCAGGAGACCACGGATTTTGTGGTGGAGGATTTGAATCTGCGTGGAGGAGAAAACTGGCACGAGACTGTCGTGGAGGCCGTAGGTGGCATGCAGACATCGGTGGCCGTGCAAGAGGTCGGAGAATGATTGAGGATGAATGTTTGTTCGTTGGAAGTATCTGCACCATGAACCAAGCTGGAAATTTCTTGGAGATCCCCAGACAAGCGAAATAAGGCCGTTGCTTACTCAGTTCCTTGATCGTCCAACCGGAAGACGACGGTGGAGGTCACGTGGCCATTGCCCTAGGCACCTTATTTCTTCAAATTCGCGTAAGCGGAAAGATTGAATCCCTTGCAAATTAGTTGGTTCCCCAACATTCGATCAATTGCTGTTCGAAATCACCCAAGATCGAGTTGGCATAGAGGCACTGGTGATGGAAGTCATCTGGAGGTCACGATGATAAATAATTAACAAGACCCAAGATCGAGTTGGCACGGAGGCACTGGTGATGGAAGTCATCTGGAGGTCATGATGATAAATAAATAAATATATATATATATATATATATATATATATATATATATATATATATATATATATATATATATATATATATATATATATATATATATATATATATAATTAATTTTTAATTTTATTTAATTTTATTTTTAATTTTTAATTTTATTATTATTATTATTATTATTTATTTATTTTTTATGTTGGATAAGTCACGGTGAAAGGAGTGATTTTGATTCTGATTTCGGTGAAAGGAGATTGGAATTTTTTTTTTAATTGAGTTTTTTAATTAAAGTTTTTAAATTAAAAAGTTTTTGATTTAATTCTTTACTTGAAGACAAAGGGCTTATTATTTGATAAAGGGGGCAGATTTTCATTTTGTTTTAAGAAGGAATTGAAGTGATTTCTTAAAAAAAGGGGGATCTGGGCTCAGTTTTCATTGGATCTGGCATCTGTACTAGCACTGAATATCTGGGGTTGATTTTTAAATTTTTGGGGTTGAAGTTTATTTATTCATTCAAGATGAATAATCAGTTAGCAGAAGCTTACCTCAATGAAAACAACAAGCTGGATGGATCCAATTACTTTGGTTGGAAATTCAAGTTGCAGACCCTGCTTGAGGGACACAATGCATGGACAATTGTGAATAATGATGAGGTGAAGCCGAACCTGGCTGCAGGAGGAACAACAACAACATTCCAATACTGGGACAAGCGGGAGACTAAGGCGAGAATGCTCTTGAAACTGTCAGTCAAAGATTGTGTTATTCACCATATCCGTGATTTCAAGACTGCACCAGAGATCTGGAAGATGCTCAAGGACCCCTATGATGTCAGGAAAACCAATCATTGCTGTTCTTGAAGAGAAAGATTCTCTCCATCAAGATGGAGGAGAATGGGATAGCTGTAGCGTTTATTTCATGGATCAAGGAGCTCAAGAACAAGCTAGGTGACATAGGTGAAGGTGTGTCAGATATAGATTTGGTCACGATTACCATGAATGGTATGACTGAAAAGTATCAGATGTTCATCACTGAATTGAATGCAAGAGAAAAAGCCCCCGTGTTTGAAGAATTGACAGGGATCCTCATGTAAGAGGAGGAAAGGCGGCTGACTCATAAACCTCAGAGTTCAGATCTGGCCTTAATGGCAAAGAAGAAGCCCTTTAGAGGAAAGCCAAATGCAGCACAAAAGAGTAGTGCAACCCCATAGATAAAGATACCCCCACCTCAAGGTACGTCTTTCAATAGAAATGAATTTGCGACCAAATGTTTTTATTATGGTAGAACCGACCATATAGCCAGATATTGTATGAAGAAGAAGTTTGATGAAGGCCGGAAGAGACATAAGAAACATGTAGGTCATTTTGTTGATGAGGAAGAGAGTTAGAACCTTAGACTATTCATATCTGACTTTACGCTTTCAGCTAAGGATGATGAAGCAGATACCTAGTTTGTGGACTTAGGTGCATCCATCAACATGACAGGGAATAGGCAGTGGTTTCAAGACTTCAAAGAGACCAGCAGTGGAGCAAACATCTATCTTAGCAATGATAGAGGGTACCAAATCAAAGGTTATGGTAATATTCCTGTTGTTTTTCCTGATGGAAATATTAGACATATCCATAATGTAATGTATGTACCCAGGATCAAAAAGAATTTGATCTCTGTTTCTACTATAACTGATCAGAATCTCAAGGTAGAGTTTTATAAATCATATTGTGTCATTAAAGACCTGTTGGATTGTATGAAGCCTATTGCATCAGGTATTCATGTGGGAGGATTGTACAAGTTAAATGTCAAAAGCGCACCACATCAGGCATTGACATCATTTGCCATGACTACAGTGGACTTATGGCATTAGAGGTTTGGCCATATTAACTTCAATGATTTGCTGCTATTACAGAAAAGAGGTATGGTCGAAGGTCTTCCTGTTTTAAAACTTGTTCATATTGATTGTGATGCATGTGCACTGGGAAAGTTGCACATAGATGAATTTCCTATGAACGATGATAGAAGGAGGAGAGATATACTCAAGCTGGTACACACAGATTTATGTGGGCCTATACAGATAAGATCGTTAGGTGGTGCATACTATTTTGTACTATTTATTGATGTCTGTACTAGATTTACTTGGGTGTATTTGCTCAGGAAGAAGAACCACACTTTTGAATACTTCAAAGAGTTCAGAAGTATGGTTAAAAAGCAGACAGGTACAAGCATCGAGATTCTCCGCTCGGATCAAGGGGGAGAGTACAAGAAAGCTTGTGTCCTCAAATACTGCAAAGATAATGGGATACATCAACAGTTTACAATACCCCACACTCCTCAATAGAACAAGGTTGCAGAGAGTAAGAATAGAACCCTTGTGGAGTGTGCTCGCAGTATGTTAAAGGGTAAGAATCTTTCTAATGGTTTTTGGGCTGAAGTGATTAATACTGCAGTATATCTAAAGAATAGGAGTCCAACAAGAAGTTTAGATTTCAAACTCCTTTTGAAGGTTTATTTGGTTATAAGCCTGCAGTTAAGCATTTGAGAGTTTTTGGCAGTAAAGCCTTTGCCCATGTCCCAAAGGAAAATAGAAAGAAACTAGATTCGAAGGCCATCAAATGTATTTTTGTTGGGTATTTTACAAAATTTAAGGCTTACAAACTATTTAATCCCTCTACTCATAAAGTTTTTGGGAGAAGAGATGTAGTGTTGCATGAGCAAGTTAATGATGGAAGCCATGATAGTGCTAATGAAGACTGCCACGTGCCCTTGTTGGTAGAAGAAGGGGGTGATGAATTAGGTGACTGTTGTGCTCTACAACAACCCCCCATTTCATATCATTTTTATTCTCAAAACTGTAATATGAAATGGGTCCCTTTTTATTTTAATTGGTATCAACTTAGTATTATTCAAAAAGGTCCGAAAACAAAATGAAAACATTACAAAACCTTTTTGATAAACCAATTATTTGGTCTTATAATATATAAATGAGTAATCTTTTATCATTGCGATAAAGCGATCACAAGATCGCATGTCGCAATGACAAAGGAGGCATAATTTAAAGACCCATTGGTTTTCCCTGACACGACAACATGCAAAAGGCTATCGGATATCGGCAATAACGAGTTATCATAACAAACGTCCCTTTCGCTCCGATGCGATGCGATAAAGTCCCTTTCGCTCCGATGCGATGCGATATCGCTATCGGCGATCGGGGATGTACCATGCATGCTTTTCAAAGTGCTCAGTTAATACTCCCGATGCGATGCGATATCGCTATCGGCAATCGGGGATTCCAAAAGGAACCAATATAACGATTTAAGTTTTCCCCGACGGCCGATTGCGATAAAGCCAAAAGCGCGAATTTCAAAGAATTGTTAAAGCAGGGATATTACGATTAATTCGTATTAAAGGCCTTATCTTCCCAACAACGATTCACCTACGCTCAACCGCCAAAACATCCAAGGCACGCTTAAACAAATCATTCGGCCAATAAACGATATGATGGGCATTTAAAGGATTGGCAGGTTTTAACGGCCATTTAATGAAATAGTAAGTCTAAAAATCTTTTCACAGATTGTATGCGCGGCCACTTTAAGTTAATCCTTCATCGTGTATTGATCAATATATCTCGCTCATATTTGGTTTGCGCTACCAATTCTCTTCATTACGTTCATTTTCACTCCTGTGCAGAACTCTTCCGAAGCAGTAGATTCAAGCAAAATGGGGAAGAAGTCTAAGAAAACTGCAATAGCCTCCTCTTCGCCAGCCACAGGACAACTCATCGCTGATCCAGGAACTAAGAGAAAAGGATTGATATCCGACACTACATGTCTAGGACTCGGAAAAACTACTTGGCAAAGTACCTATAATTTGATTGAGGCCGAAGAACCCGAGGTGACAGCAGTACAAGCCACAGTAGATACCACTCGAAAATCTGATGCTACTCTAAAGGACTTAGCCGACTCTTTCCTTCATCGGATAGCAGCTCGGGAACAAATTCTCCCATATACGGATGTAGTGAGGTGGGAAATTGAGGAAATCCCAATCACAGACAGAACCTTTTGCACCAGAGATGGGAGAATCTTCGGTTCATTTCAATCTAATGATTTGAGGCAAATGTATCATTTGCCTGTACCAGAGAAGAAGTACAACAAGGCATTTCTGGAGAAATTCCGAGATGAGAACGAAATTGAATCCGAACCCATTCGGGATTGGAGGCAAAATCCGGCAAAACACAAGCATGAATCTTCGGGTAAGTACTCTGTTGATTCTCTATGTTCTCCTTATTGTTATGCTGGGATAATGATGTGTAGATTGTGGGGGTTGCACGATTCCGCTAATTTCACTATAGAAATGGTTCCCTTGATGGAAGTGACATGTAATAGTGAAATAATGGATTGGGCAACTATACTGTCAGATAAGCTAGCAATAACAGTTCTTGATTTTAGAAGCAAAACCCGCGTCACTGAAAGGCTTATTCCCCCATTCTACTACAGTGCTTATATCCTGGATACCCTGTGTTTTAATTCTGAATTTCCCGTGCTTGGATGGAGGTGGACTTCACAAGACCCCATGCCCATTCATATATACCATCAGAAGTTGTGAAAAACTTACTATAAACACCATTTATACCAAGTCTGCAATGGCTTTATGTTACCCATTCATTACTCTATTTTTGATAAACCTGCTCCTAAGATTTCCTACCAAGCAGGGGTCGATTTGACATCCATAGGAAGATGGTTCGGAGAGGAAAAATTTACTTATATAAGAATTTTCGGCAGCCAAGCTAAACCTCATGTCCTCCCTTTGTACATACCTGATAAACTGTTGGCTAGGGAGATAGCCTATCAGATTATGTCCGAAGGAGTTACACAAACTCTAAAGAAAAATAAGAAGCAGGTTTGGCCCTCTTTTCCTCTGAGATGCGGTGTCTACACTTTGCATGATTTTAAACATGCAGAGAAAGAAGCTGAAAAGATGAAGGCATTAACTCTAGCAACTCTCCCTAATAGGCGATTTGATCCAAACAAAGTCGCCTATAATGCACTTGAACAGGCCAAATTGACAAAGTTTGATCATAAAGAAGATAAGTTCGATGACCTGTTCTCCTCAGCCGAGTCAATGTCCCAAGTTAAATCGCTGGCCATAATGGAATACAAAGATGACGGGTTAGTTGAATTCAACAGACTTAGAGAACAAAGGTTGCAAACTCTGCCTCTAGATCTGTTAGCAACAACCCCAACAACAGAATCAAGTGAGCCTGAACATCGACTTACTAAGGAACCTCTTGTTACATCAAAAGAACAAGAGGAAGTGCATATGAAAAGACAAGAGGAAACCCAGACGAAAGAGCAGGAACAGAGCAACATAGAGGTGAATGTAGATACTCAGATTGACCCGAAATTGCTCCAGGAATGTCAGCAATTCGACTCAATCATCAGCAATCTTGAGTGCTCTAAGGAAGCCGAGACATAAAAAACAGCTGATACACAGGAGACAACTTCAAAACAGGTTCCAAGTGGAACCAGCGGCCTACCCAGTTCTAAAGAAGTAGAGATAATCCCAAAAGATCCCTCCGATCAAATTATTTTGCAAGTAGAAGAAATTCCTCCCTTAGATGTATTCTATAGCCCAAGACACAAGGCTGTGGTAAAACGACAGAGGAAGAGGAGAAGGACTGATCAACCTTCCCTATTCCCAGAACAAAAAGTGACGGGCAACGTGGTTTGGAAAGAGGAATTTGACCTCTCCGATGACCTCACAAAACTATCCCAATATGCTGGAGCCTATTCGGCAGCGACAATAGACAAGGCATCAGAGGTGAGTAATTTATTAAAAGCAAAAGACCAGGAGATCTTTTCACTACAAGCACAACTATCAGAGGCACAACAGAAGGCGGAGCAAGCAGAACGGAAATTGTTTACACAACAACAAATAAATAATCAATTGACTAAACAATTGCAGGAAGAGAAACAGAGGATTGATTACAGTGCAGTCCAAAAGTAGAAAGAGCTGTCCGAGGCATTGGCACAACTAAAAGCAGCAAATGAACAAATGCTGAAGTTAAAAGATGAGAAAATTGCTCAACTATCAGCCCAGCTAGAGAAAACAAATAATCTTCCACAACTAGCTGAATTCAGAGTAGAGGCATTACAGATAAACAAGGCATTAATAACATAGATAAAAATTTTATGTCAACAAATCGCCCAGGCGGAACCGTTATGCGATTTGACGACATCAATAAGTGAAAAATCGGAAAAAGCTAGAACAGACTTGGATCAAGCCAATGAAACATTAACTAATTTTCTTGAGTGGCAAGATACCGATCAGGGACAGGCGGCTAATTTACCAAAGATTTTAGAATCACATAAGGAGATATTATTTACAGAATGGCAGTCCCAATTAATGAAAGCAGAGAGAGCAATTTCAAGATGCAAATCAACCACAAGTAATTTGGTTGAATTGGTTAATAATACTCTCTACTTGTCTAACATGATTTCTCAATGTACTCTAGGTAAATTGACAGCGGCTAAAACGTTGGAGCAGTCATGTTATCCGGAACTAGAGAAAAATGGGAGATTAATTGCAGGAATTAACAATTTGACACGGGACACATATTGGTTCTTCTTATTCAAACCATACAGCGAGAGAGCCGCCCTCAAATGCCTTACAGATGCAATCGGGTATATCATTCCCGATATATAGGATGCCACCTATGCTGCCCAACTCAATTCTCGCCTCAACAGACCACCCGAAGTGGAGCCAATGCTTGCGATATGCCAGCTCAGGTTTAAAGGCAAACAACCTAAATGATGATTCATGCCGCCGACTGCCAGATTGCTGTGAAAGAGATATTCAGAATCAATTGATACCAATTAAGTAGGATTTCAGTTTCATAGGTAGTTAGCTTAATTAAGTATTTATAGACCCTTTCATGTATTTGGAAAGGGTCGTAAGTTTTGTATATGACTTAAAACCTGAAGTTGCACTACTGTACTTCAGGCATATTCTTTTATAAAACTGGACCAATTATTCTGATTTTGACAAAGAAGCTTTTATGCGAATGTGCACTACTGTCTTTGTTTGAAAGTATTTCTGAGTCGGAAGAAGAATCTCAAATAGCGATTGATATTGGGAGTGATTAGCAGCTCATATGGTACTATTATCTATGTCTGAATTCATTATTTTTATATGAATTGTCATTTGATCGCTTTTGCTATTATCGGATATGTATATGTGTTTTAAACATCATTCTTTATTCCTTCCACTATTGGATGTTTACAGTATGCTTTTCTGTTGATCATATATGTATCGATAATATAAATTATAAGTGTAGCAATATTGTGTTAATCACTTTGTTTAACTATTTAAACAAAGTAATCCTTGAATGAATAAATGTCTATGTTTATTAGATAGAGTCATCTAATGCCTGTCAATAGACAAAGATCATCAAGCGCTACATTTCAAAGAACAATAGTTCCCGAGATTAGTAGTAGTTCCTTTATTTTGCTGATAGATTAAATTATTCGCCTATCATTAGATTAGATAATCAATCATCCATCCACCCCTTTTATTCATTACTGGGAAACTGGTCCCATTATCCTCAGTCGGAGCCACCATTCCAAATGGAAAAGGAGCTGTATTAAGGTCCAGACCGGGTGGTTATCCCCCAATGTTGATACAACGATTTTCGGGGCATCAACAGTGACAACAATGAGAAGCAACAACAGTAGTAGGAAGGGAAAGAAGATGATGTAGCTGTCAAGCCAAGTCCAGAAAATGATGATCAGACAAGGTTTGAAGCTACCCCACCACTCAGGAGATTAGGTAGGAAGGTTCAGTTGCCAGCAAGATATATGGAAAATGCTTTTATAACTAGTATGATGAATGTTGTTGAACCCTCTAGTTATAAAGAAGCCAGTCAATATAGTGAATGGAGGGCTACTATGGAAGAGGAATATGAATCAATCCTCCAAAACAAAACTTGGGATTTAGTTAAACTACCTAAAGGCAAACAACCCATAGGATGAAAATGGCTGTATAAGCCTAAATTTAAAGCAGATGGGAGCATAGATAAGTATAAAGCTAGGCTGGTTGCAAAGGGGTATTTGCAACAAGAAGGCATAGATTATGATGAAACATTTGCTCCTGTAGCTAAACTAAAGACAATTAGAATGATAATTGCTTTAGCTACCAAACACCATTGGATGATTCACCAGCTAGATGTTAAATCTTCATTTTTAAATGGGGACTTAAAAGAAGAAGTCTACTTAGTGCAACCTGAGGGGTTTGTCAAACAGGGTGAAGAACATTTAGTTTGCAGGTTGAAGAAAGCACTGTATGGACTAAAACAGGCACCCAGGTCATGGTATGACAAAATTGATTCATTTTTCTTGCAGCATGGTTATAAAAGGAGCAAAAATGACCCTAATCTTTATACTGTGTTTGATAAAGAGGAAAGGGTTGTTTTCATTTATTTATATGTAGATGATCTAATCATTAAGGAATGCTGATAATATCATTAAAGAAATCAAGGAGCAGATGTCACAAGTATTTGAGATGAAAGACCTTGGAGAGCTACATTACTGTTTGGGTTTGGAAGTCTGGAGGGATTCTGGACAAACTTTTATGTCACAGAGTAAGTATGTAAGGAGCTTATTGGAAAAGTTTAGAATGGATCAGTGCAAAGCTGCAATAGTACCTTTACAACAGAATTTAAAACTTCAGAACGATGATGGATCTAAGGAGGTAGATGCGACGTTGTATAGACAGTTGGTTGGGAGTCTAATCTACTTGACTACAACTAGGCTTGATTTGGTTTATGCAGTCAGTGCATTGAGCCAATTTATGTCAAAACCCCTTGAGAGCCATTGGGTTGCAACAAAAGGTGTTTTGAGGTATCTTCAGGGAACCTTAGATTTTGGTATTGTTTATACTGATTCGTGTGATGTTAGATTGACAGGTTTTTCAGACTCCAATTGGGATGGAAATGTAGATGACAGACGATCCATAACAGGCTATGCATTTAGAATTGGATCTAGGGTCATTAAATGGAGCAACAAAAATTAGAACACAATGTCCTTGTCTTCTGCGGAAGCTGAATATCAAGCTATGTGTGTAGCAACATGTGAAGCAGTTTGGTTGAGGAGACTTCTTCTTGATGCTGGACAAGAACAAAAGGTTGCAACAATGATCAAATGCGACAACCAAAGCTCCATCAAACTTCAAATAATCCAGTATTTCATAAGAACACAAAGCATATTGATACACAATTTCATTTTGTCAGGGAGAAAGTTCAGTCAAAATAAATCCATACTGAGTATTGTAATAGTTGTGATAATGATGCTGATATTTTTACCAAACCTCTTGGTAGAATCAAATTTGATTTGTTTAGGGAAGTGGTAGGCATATCTGTGAATCTATTTCTCCATTAAGGGGGAGTGTTGAGATTAATGTAGAAATGTCTTAATGGAGTAACAATTCAAACCGAACCTTAGATTAGGATTTTGTTCCTGTTTTCTAGGGTGTTGTTTCAACTTCCCTAAATGTGTGTAAACTATATATATCTCTCATGTAAAGCATGTAAGGTAGAGCATGTTCTGTAGAGGCAGTCTTACAGGTGGTGTTCCACACCTGTGAGCTGCTTAGATTTGATTTAATAATGTTTGATTCTTATTTTGACATATCCCAATGAAAGGTGCAGGTTCGATCAAACTACGAACTTATGAGTCTATTATATACGTATTAACAACTAGCTATAGGCGTAGAAGGAAGGAGGCTTCTGGCTAGTAGCTCTGGATCCTGTGTAACCTCCTCCTAATAAAGTCAATTTCATTTCTTGAGTCCGTACCAACCTTGAAAAAGCAAGAAAAGGGTTCAAAGCTCTTTCTTGTTCTGGGTGGGTTCAATAGTCAACATCAGAGTAATTGGTAATGGAGAAGTGAACCAAGTTGCTTGCACGAGTTAAGTCATTTTGGAAAATGTTAGCAACGGAGAGACGGGGAAATAATAAGTGGCCTAATAGTCTAACCTAGTTGAATTTGGAAGTAGTTCAAACCTAGTCTGCATAAGGCTGCTTTATAGTTTCTAATTTAATTAGGCCTCATCGAATGAATAACCAAAATCTTTATTAGCTCCCAATCTGTTTGGTCCATGCTAGCTCTAATTAGTACATTAAGCTCTAGTCAGTGTTAAGTAGTCATTTCCGATGATAGATAGACGTTAGTTGATCTAGGTGGCGATGCAATCAATTATGTGACTTAATGTTGGTACTTTATGCCAGGAGTCAATGAACAAAAGTCATAGGTAAGCGGCTGACTTAATGGTTGCGTATACTATAGCGAGCTTGGGCTATGTTGATCCCTTGCACTATAACGATAGTTAGATATTGAAGGTCTTCATTCTATTTATATAGAAAGGGGCGTACTTTCAAAAATAAAATATGTAGACGAATACCTGTAATTACAATCTAACACCTTGGCTACTTGGTGAGACAACGCCAATAAGTGCGAATCCTAAGTGTTGTTCTGGAAAAAGCAGTACCCCTATAATCGATTGATAGCCTACTTGTGTATATCACATAGTTACACTCTTAGTAAAAAAAGACAAATAGAAAAGTTGCCAACATCCCTTATTAGATAGATCATTCCCTTGATGGCATAGGGTGCTATACTTCCGTAGTATAGCAAAAAACATGCCATAAATAAGCCGGATAATGGCCAATGAGCATTCTAATACCTCGTGATGGATTGTGCGTCCTAATTTTCTATTATCTTTTTCTATAATTAGGTAAGGGTTGATAAAACTAATTCTATGGAAGGATTTCTTACTGGCTTTGTATGGATTTGTGTCCGGTTGGCTGGTGACTTGCTACTGGCTTTCCATATGTGTCTGTGCCTGGAGGGTGTGGGTTTTTTTCTCGATTCGTAAGGAATGATGATGCATTACTTACAATGCACCTGAGGATGGATCATCAACAGACACATGGTTGAATTCACACTAAAATCAAACCTTACCTTACCTTTACTTAGTCTCTTTTGCAAGTAGGCAGGGAGCAACCACCTTCTAGTTGCGTAAGAGAGGCAACCACCACCTTTATTAGTAGTTCTTGTATTGGACTTTAGCTCTTTCTTTTTGTATTGGAGAGTATGAGTATATATAAGATATAGAGCCGTAGCAAGCAATTTATCCAGACAGAAAGCCACTACTACCACATGTCTATACTCTCCCGTTTATTTCTTTTACTTACCGCCTCCATCAAGTAGCATACCTCCTGTTCGGTCTCTTTCTCCCGCCCTCTCAATGAGGATTTCTGGGTCTTAGATGATATTATAGAAAAAAAGGAAGGCGGCTCACTACGCTCAACGACATCTCGCCCTAGACTAACCTAGATAAGGATGGAATAAAGCCCAAACCCATCGATCGGTTTGGTGACTTGGTTACTTTGTTAGTGACTGGGTTACTAGGAGATAGAACCAAGGAGTAGACAGGCAATGGTTATGTCAATAATCAATCTCCTTCCATCCCAACCCTTTCTACCTTATCCTATTCCTTCCATAAATAAGAGATATAAAGGTTTAGGTTTCATCATTTCCCTTCCTTCCGTGGTTGGATGATTGGGAATGAATTGGTGCAGTGGGACCCATGCAGGCTAGAAGGCTTTCCTAGGTGATGGAAATTTTAACATTTTGAAATTAGATAAGAGAATTTCCTGGTAATTGAATAAGGTTTCTTTTGATTGCGATGTGCAATCTTCC
The DNA here is from genome assembly GCA_031772625.1 of Pinus tabuliformis. Classification (NCBI taxonomy): domain Eukaryota; kingdom Viridiplantae; phylum Streptophyta; class Pinopsida; order Pinales; family Pinaceae; genus Pinus; species Pinus tabuliformis. Next base: position 680,618,511 of record CM062820.1, read on the forward strand.
CTATTTTATCTCTACACTAGAAATAATTATTTGGCAACCAAGACTATATATTCCTTATTATTCAAAAAGATTAATTGAGCTTTATAGGTTATTTAGATTCCTCAAAACTATTTTAAAATGTAGATCATATATTAAGATGGGCCTACTTATTAGTCCCTGCCTTCAGCAGTGCAGGGAATATAATGTTCGATTTAACCAATGTATTAGATGCTTTAACCAATGTTTGAGCAGAAATATTACATTAAACAATTTTTTATCCAAAGTTTTAGTTTCCACCTCTTATTGCCCAGGAAACTATATGATTTTATTAAACATAAGATAATTTGTTTCACTTTCAATTCGATGTTGGTTTAATGCTAAGTTGTAGTTAGCATTACTTGGAAAACATTTAATGCTTTGCGCTCTCCACTGCAAAGTTATCCAAATATGTATAGAAAGCAACCACTCAAACCCACCGCATTATACTTTGTGGCATGTTGCATGCTTTCTACGTTTTCATTTGATTATTGTGATGTTCACCGCCATCGTGTCAGGCGCCAGGAGCCTCTCGTAACTGGTGGGAACGTTGATTTCTAGCAACGACCAAAGCTGAGAGCCGAATAGCTAGAACATCAACTCGCAAGGCCCTCACTCACAGCCATGAATATCAAAGGACAACACTGCTCGCATGCTAGTTGATCCTATTATCCATCACGGGACTCTGGGGCTCCAATTTCACAAGATTTTGTTCATGGAAAACAACGTGACTCTTGGGCTCCAATTTCACAGGATTGTGTTCATGGAAAACAACAAATCCTGCTCGACCATGAAAATATGTACTTTTCAAGAATTTTCCCACAGAAATTGCCACAAAAGTCTAGCTGATAGACAAATTCCAATTCTTCTAATTGCATCCAATTTCATAAAAGAGGGAAAAAATTGACTGGTAAGTTTGTGCTTTATTATTCAATACTAATTATACATTTTCTCAATACTAATTATACATTTTCTCTGTAAATTTCTGAATGTTTCTGTGAGATTGAATATTTCTATGCATTTTCTCCCTCAAGTTCTGAAATTTTTGATTTTTCTTACATTGGGGTGGAGAGACCCTAAATATTCTCTGAATTTTCAGAATAGTCTCACTGAAATAACTGAAATTTTAATGGGGTTTCTGCTAAATTAAGAGAAATTATCAATTGTTTAGAGACTTACCAACATAATCAACTATAAGTTATCGCTTTCTTCGATCCACACCTGCAGTGGCCCCTCCATCTTAAATGGAAAAAGCACTTCCTCAGCCACCGAACTAGAGTCTCCTTTTCCACTGAATAATGAAATGTGCATACCATTCCTTTGAATAATGAAATGTGCATACCATTCCTCTGAATAATGAAATGTGCATACCACTCTAGCGAGGTGAAACAACTCAATCTAGCCTTTCGGGGCATGAGAGTCAGTGTCTTGACATCCTGTTTCTTTTTGCGCTGGCCACACCCTCACACAATATTTCAGTTAACTTTTAGGCGAGATGTTGCTTCTAATCTATCAATGTCTAGTTCTGGTTCACGGGCTACTAAGTCTTAACTGAATTTTTAGTCTTAACTAAATTTTTGTAACTCGATTTGTTGCTCTTGTTATAGGTGGTGCTAGCTCTATTATCACATCTATTTTCTCTATTTCAAAGTAGATCAGTAACCATCTCACAGGCAAAGTAGATTGGTGACCATCTCACAGGCTAGGGGCTAGGTACGAGGATATGTAAATCCACTGCAAAAGCAAGGGTATGCCACGACCAAACCAGAGTTGTTGTAGTTCCATATGAAGCTGATGACACTGCTAAAAAACCATTGGCTAATTATGCTGCAAAAGAAACTATAGAGGGGCTAATTCTGTTGCAAAAACGCATTTGTAAAAGGGGCACGTGGGCTTCATGCAAGCCCTGGGCATGCTTACCCAACACGTTTTTGTTATTTGGGATTCCATTTGTCTATTTTTTTCATTTCTTTGATTTACCATAGCTATGTTGTCTTATACCCATGTTTGAAGTTGATTGATGCCACATGTTTATGTAATGTTATTTTAATATTATTTAATTTAAATTCAAACCATTATCTAAATTTTAAAAACTATACCCAAACCAAATCTCTACTCCACCATGTTGGTTCCTACAATCTCTCTAAATATTTTTAGGAATTTCATTGTCAGCCCCAAGCATCCTTGGCTTTTCATCCTCCTCTGGTAATAGTAGATTCAACAGAAGCAACGGTGGTTATTGTAGCTTCAGTAGCAGATCCATATGCAGTGGTTGATCCACCTGCATTATCTAAGCACTTTTCCCAACGTACCTTCCATTTAGATAGCCATCAGTTGCTATGGTTTTCTCGCTTGACGGATTCCTAGTGGTCTTGATTTCATTCTTTCAGAAATTGAGGTTCGTGATAGCAAAGGAGTTCTCCCGGTTCACCCTATCTATTTGGTTTAAGCTTGTTCTTCAGCACAAACAAATGAATATATGCTTGTTGGTGTTTCTTTTAGCAGAGAGCGATAGCAAAGGAGTTCACCCGATTCACGGGGGATTCACTTAGTGAACCTCTGACATATCACGTGCGTTCGTGGCATATTAAACAATACCCTTAATTTGACTACATATTGGAAGATCCATCTTAAAATCACATTATTTAACTCCCTACCAATATGAACCCAATATAGCTTCCCAATTTAAAAAACCCCTATTTCACTAGATATTGTAGGTATCCATTTTTCCATTAACATTTTTTATACCCCTCATTAACTTTAAGCTCCATTTTTTATATTTGCCAATATAAAAACCCTTTACCCGCTATATATCTGCCAATATATTATGTCATTCTTTCCTTAATATATATCCCCCAATATGAACCCACATGGTATGATATTGCTCCCCCAGTGAAGCCCCTGTGACCTAATTCACCCTATCTATTTGGTTTAAGCTTGTTATTCAGCATAGAGAGCCTTGAACCGAATTAGTGGAACAAAACTAAAATCCCCATTTGCCATTACTGAGTACCGCAAAAATCTTTTATTGCTCAGACTGCCATTCCGCTCTTATTTCTTTTAGCAAAAACCTTTGAACCCAGTTAGTTTCTTATTTTCAGTGTAACACATCAAAGATCCCCAACAACCTCCCGCTCTAAACCATTTAATTTTCATTACATCACGGTCATCTTTTCATTGTCTTTGACTTATTCTAGATTTAAATTTATAGTGGTTGGAATTTCTAAATTTACACAAATTAAATATAATATAAAACAAATTAAATTAAAAAAATATACTAAATAAAAAATAAAATTAAAAATTAAAAACAAAATATATATAATTTACACAAATTACGTTACAGTTACAGTTGCTAGTTATAGTTACAGTTGCTTGAATGTTTGAATTTACACAAAATACTTATAAAAAGAATGTCATGACAAATTGTCTAATTTTTAAAATTTAATATCAACAAATTAAATTAAAAAATATATTAAATAAAAAATATACATTATATTGAAAATTTAAAATTTCAAAAATATATATTTTTCTCCCAATCTAGGAAAATAACTATCAAGTAACATCTTCATTTTTTTTTATTAAGTGCAACATGTTCATTTTTTTTAACTCACTCTAGCTTTGTACAGGGCTCAAGACAAATAAGAGTAATGCAAACCAATCGTGGTAATTTCACTACTTACCTTTATGCGCTGATAGGTCAATTTAATACTAGAATTGTGTTGGAATGATAAAGCAAGCTTACACCACTAATTATTTAAGTTTCATAAGCATGACGTGAATCTAATATACTAAGTAATTCCTTGTTTCTCTCTGGAATAAGCATGTAATACGAGTTGATATTCAGAGAATATTAAACCTACGTGGTGTTCCATTCCTTTATAACTCTCTGTCTCTATTCATTAGTCAGGTATTTGGGGCCTTCAATGTATGAAATAATGCACCGTTAATGTAATTAATGCAAGTGTTTTTATGAAATTCACTGGTCTGGTATTGAGCATTAGCTTATGTCATTCTCCTTGGGTGATGCCCAATTTCTCCTTTGAGTTGGCTGGCAAGGTTTCTCCTTTGACATGGCCAACACTAGTTATGTTTAGAATTTATAGTGGGAAGGTATGTACGGCAAGGTTCCACTTGATTAATATTAAAAACCAAAAGAATTTGAATACATTCTATGAGTGTGTATGAAATAAAGATAAATTAATTATAATTAACTTTAAATTATTCACTAGTGTACCCATGAATTAAGAGGAAAAGAGAGATAAATAATTTTAAGTCAATGTGAAAATACATTAAAGTAAGTTAATAATAATTAGTAAAATGATTATGTATCTACCCACTCAAATAAGATACTTATGAATTGAGAGGAAGAAAGAGAAATAAATAATTCTAAATCACTTTGAAAATACATTAAAGTAAATTAATAATAATTAGAAAAATGACTATGTAATACATTAAAGTAAATTAATAATAATTAGAAAAATGACTATGTATGGACCCACTCAAATAAGATACTCATGAATTAAGAGGAAGAAAGAGAAATAAATAATTCTAAGTCGTTGTGAAAATACATTAAAGTAAGTTAATAATAATTAGAAAAATCACTATGCATGCACCCACTCAAATAAGATACCCATGAATTAAGAGGAAGAAAGAGAAATAAATAATTCTAAGTCACTTTGAAAATACATTAAAGTAAATTAATTAATTAGAAAAATAACTATGTATGCACCCACTCAAATAAGATACCCATGAATTAAGAGGAAGAAAGAGAAATAAATAATTCTAAGTCACTGTGAAAATACATTAAAGTAAGTTAATAATAATTAGAAAAATGACTATGTATGCACCCACTCAAATAAGATATGAAGAGGAGATCAATGACATACCTAAAGTAAAAATAAAAAATGTGGTTGAGGTGTGAAGATAAATCACTTTTTTATTTTTAAATGAGGAATTTCTTATGCACTTGTAATATTTAAGTGACACATAAGTGGGTGAATAATAGGTAATTGATAAATAATAAAATTATATTCATGTATGAGATGGACATGGCTATAAAACCTTTAAAATGAATGTTCGTGTTACCATTTTTTTTTCTACCCTAATGCTAGATGGTTATCATAATAACTAACTTCATATTTGTGATTGTTGAAGAGTTTGGTTAATTGAAAAGTGTTTTGAAGTGAGGATTTTTTCAAACTTACTGGCTTTATTATTCTCCCTAATGCTAGATGGTTATCATAATAGCTAACTTCCTATTTGTGATTGTTGAAGAGTTTGGTTAATTCAAAAGTGTTTTGAAGTGAGGATTTTTTCAAACTTACTGGCTTTATTATTCTCTCATTTGCTAGATTGACACCATTGATATGTTGGATTTGCACACTCACTTCATTGAGAATTGATCACGTGGACTAACCGTCACTCTGGAGTCCTCCTTGAGGCCATTCAAAAGGAAATGATAATGGTTTGGAAGTTTACTAATGCATATGGGTTTTGTGTAATGGAAAACCTCAACATGATATCGAGCCTTAGACTAGGTTTGATTCCCCGATTTATGTTTGAGGGGGGTGTTGGAATTTCACACCTATTTTATTGAGAATCGATCACATGGACTAACTTCCACTCTGGGATCCACCCTCATATCACTCAAAAGGTAATGATAATAGTTTGGAAGTTTACTAATGCCCACAAATTTTGGTGTAATGGAAAACCTCACCATCATATAACACCATTGTAGTTTGAAGTCTTTGGAAAAAAAATACCCACTAGAAATGGTATAAAGATCAACCATTAAACTATCCAACAAGTAAAATATAAATTGGCCTCATCATTAAAGTATGATGAAACAAAATAAAAAACTACCTTAGTAAATCTCTCAATGCGAAATTCATTTTTGAATAACAATGTAATTAAAATCTAAAGTTATTTATTGTTTATTAATCTGTTTTGGTGAATACTAAACCTCAAAATGTATTGTTATTTTTTTGAGGTAGTGTGATTAGTAGTGTGAAATCCCGAAGTCGTTCATATCCATATTTTTATTCAATATGGATACTTTCTATAACTTAGCATAGGAAAATGTAATAATTGTTTATTATTAGTGTGAAAGTTTTATTAATGCAATTTTGGTAAAGGTGCATAATTTTTGTGTGATAGATTCTACAATGGATTCTATTTTTTATATTTATTAAATTATAAATCACTCTAGATTCATTTTAAATCTAGATCTACCAAGTGTTGATGGGGATTAAGTCTAAAGTTAAGATGTATCTAAGCTACTACTCTTGCATTCCATAATGGATTTTCTCAAGCCTTTAAATAAGATACATCATGAGGGATGGCAGGAGAGGGAGGAATTTTAATCAATTCTGAAGGAATAATTGAAGTTAGGTTTACTTGAGGCTTAGGAAGAAGATCAAACAACCAAGCCGAAATGTATGGGCTCCTTGAAGGTTTACTCATCACGAAAGATAAATGTGTAGTTGATATAGTTATCTTAGGCGACTCCTTACTCCTGATCTAGTATCCCAATAATGGAAGGAATCCAAAAGACTACACTTTGGATAGGTTAATTCAGAGAATCAGAAGTATTTTAACAACATTTCATTCAAGAATTTTTTTTTACAATCTTAGAAAGAAAAAAAATATGGAGGATGATGCAAAGGCAAACCAAGTTTTCTCTCTAGGTAAATTAGAGCTCGAAATAAATGGGAAAAAATCCAAGTGCTTAATTCCCTAATGGATCAAATGATATTTAATAAGTGGAATGCCTTAAGGCATTGACTTCATTGGATAATGACAATAGACCTTATCAATTGTATTTATTCCCCTACCCCTATGGTCCTCCTTTTCCAAACATCCCCAACCCTTAGTAATGATGATCTTGACCTAAGGCAGATTCTTACGTGACCTATTGTTGGCATGTCCTCCAGGAGAAACATGTCAATTCACTTTAACTATCGTCATGCAAGGTCCTTATACCTAGCTTCACATGCTCAAACTATCAAATCTCATCTTCCTGAGCATTGGAATTACACTTCACACAAAATAATGATGGATATCTCAGGTTGATGTGTAGATAAATTTAATGTTTGGGAGGTTGAACTCATGTGGATTGACAATAATTCGAGAATTACATTGACGTGATGCATCCTTTCATACCCATTCCATTATGTGTTCCTTTCCTCAAAGGAGTTCTCTTCCCAATTGGATTTGATTTCGGCTCTGGTTTGGTTCTCAGTCTCAACCATGGCATTAAGATAGATCCCTCTCTAGCAGCTCCGTGAAGAGCTCCAATTTAGGCTTCTTCTATTCTCTAGTTTGGTGACAGGGTGGGTTAAGCATCCTTGTTCGTGGATCACCTAACATTTCGAGCTTGTTGGCTCAAAGGCAAATACACAAATCCTTGGGTGCTTTCACTCTAAGCTCGTCAATTTGACAAATTTGAGAGGTACTGCTAATTTCCCATTATCTTGCACTATTAATCTGTGTTTGATTTGAAATTCCCAAAAGATAGGCCCTCTCTTAAGTTTCAGAACAAAGAATGGAAAGGTAATTAAGTGGTGTTCTATTAATTGGGTGACTTATGCAAATATATTTGGAAATTGGTTCAATTTTATGGTGCATGCTAGTCTGAATCAAAAAATCAAGTTCTTGTAGCCATGTGTCATCTCTTGGGATAACACTAGAAGTTTTCTAAGGTCGATTTACTCTGTTCCCTGTCTCAACCTAACTCTTGTTCAGAAAATCACAATGAATTATGATTCAGATTTTGAATCCTCAACGACAGACAACACTTACTCCCATTTTTTATCCACTCAAGAAGCTCTTCACAAGGCCGACTATAATCTGTAGGTTAAATTTTTCCAAATGTATAACTCTTAGATCGAGCTCTCTGACAAGCTCTTGTCTCTCAAATTCCAGTTCTCTCGTCTCGCAAATGAAGTAGATGCCCTTAGAGACATTGTGATGGATTTTAAATTGAGCAAAGATGCACCAGTGGAACCAGGAAAGCACGAGGATAATATGGGATGTCACGAAATTGATCTTAATAAGCCAACCCCAACCATTAATTAACTCCTCCATCAAGATCTTTTGGGAATTTTTGTGTTTTGTCTTTTGTAAGTTGAAGAACTAAATTGCTTCAGATTGTAGAATGATTCGATCATATGAATATTGTGATAGTGTTGATAGGATAGTAGGTAGTCTTCTGTAGTTGTTTGGATTTCTATATGTAATGATGTAACTACAAACATAGTCTGATCTCGATTTGTCTTGATGGGTTGGTCTATCCTTATGGGTCTTTATGAATAGATGTTAAGTAATTCTTAAGGCATATAATCATATTTGAATTCAGAAGATGTAACCTCTGAGTATTTTTTCTGTGACCGAGCTTAGATTTTACTTAATACTTCTAATTTTTGTTTTAAAAAAATAGGATTCATCATGAAAAATGTAATACCCTCATCCTACATTTAACCAAGTTAACCGACTCGCTGGGGTAAACATGTGACGAGAGGCTACTATGATGTGATTCAACTCCCCATGTACAATTAAGGAAGTGGAACCGTCAAAACAAAACAAATATGACTTTTCACACATGCTACAAAACCTTTAGGATCCAAGCAACCCTTCCAGGTGACCAATCCTTGAGGAAACTTGACAGTTCACTGATTTGGACCCCAACCACTCCCATGAAAAGCCATGCATGTACATGTGGCCTTCCAGTTGCTCCCACAACAAGGGCATGCCAACGACTATGGATTTTTTCAACTAGTTCTGAGCCAACGACCCCAGATTTTGTGCCACTTTTTCAGGGCCACGACTTAGACCACTGCCTAGAATTTCATGAAACTTTTGGAAATGCTAAATAACAATGGAACAAATGTAGTAATGAAAATAATTGATCAAATTCTTAAATGGAATCCTACCAGCCATGACAAGAATTTCGTCAAACATGTCATGAATATGCAATCTACATGTCATAATAACATATTTAAGCATAGGGGTCTCATACTTACTTGAGATTTGTAAAGAAGCATTGTTGTCATGTCACAATAGATGAATTATCATCTATTAAGCCATTTATTCGTTATACATTCATTTACTAATCAAAACATGATGAGAGACATACATCAAGTTTGTCATAAAACATACTCATAACCAACATATAACCAACAAAAATAACAAGGATATAAAAACCATAAGAATCACATATAAACCAATACATTTACACATGAAATACCAAGGAGAAAGAACTATTATTAATGAATGCAAAAGCCAACTAGGTTTGGGACTTCCACGAACCACCCGACCATAGATTGGCTGAACCAAATCTTTCTTTCAGTCAATCACCCTTGTGCCATATTCCAAGCATGAATGTGGGACTCAAAACCAAACCAAACCAGGTTTCCTCAGGATTTACCGCAATCCCCACCAGATCACTAGGCCCTAAACAAGCATGGATGCCACTAGATTTCTCCACCTACACCGTGAGGAATTTTCCTGTCTCCTAGTCTCTAGGATTTACCATATATCCCGCCATACAACGGTCAAGGATTCCTAGGCCTAATCAAGACTCCACCCTCCAGGATTTATTGTATATCTCGCCATTCACCAGTCAAGGATTCCTAGGCCTGATCAAGGGCACACACCTATAGTCTTTGTCTTATATCTTTTCATTCACTGGTCGAGTGTTCTTAGGCCCACCGAGGCATAAAAAATCTGGCTTTACCGCAATCTTAGTCTGGTTCATGGATTCCTAGGCCTTATGTTCTTTATTTCAGAGACCACCTCACTTAGTTTCGAAACCATCCAACAATCTAGCTTAACCAAACAAAAGAGAACCCATCACAACATGGTTATCTGGAAATGGAAAGGCAAGGTTGAAGAACACTATCACACCTTGAAAAACCCATGCCAATGACAACAAGAGAACCTAATACACACATGCATGTATGCCAAATCTAGCAAGGAAATCACACATCCAAATTGATACCTCCAAATAATCCTGATGTAGTTGGTAGACAATGCTCTTTCTTACTTGATCTTTGCCTTCTTGGTCCTTCCTTTGCTTTCTTGATCCAATGCTAGAGTGCTCCAAGAATGCTCTAAGTGTCTAAGAGTGTGAGAGAGAATAGAGAGAGAGAGCCCAAAATTGAATTGACAAAAAGTACCAACTGATCCTCAGAAGCTTTCTTATTAATGAGGCCTCTATTTTCTTCAATTTTCCTCCTCACATGCAACCTGTGACCTTTCACCTACATTTTCTCCTAATTTCCATCATTTTCATAAATAAAATGTCAATTAATGCCTCATGCCTTTCCAAAGCCTTTGCCAATTTCCTTTATCCATAATAAACCAGATGAACACCCAAAGTAGGATATTTTTCCTAACATTCAGCTTGGAACAAGTGCCCCATGAACTTGGTTATTATTTTTCCTTTATTAGCTTTATTTACATGGAATTTTGACTAGGGATTTTACAGAACCCTCCCCCTTGGGGGAACACCATCATCGGTGTTCAATGACACCTACAACCAACAAGACTATTGAAAGAAAAGCATATGGCCCATGGAGCTTTATAACTTAGCTTGTTGCAGTATTTACAATGATCAACCTACTGAGAAGCAAATCAACATGACAACATAACAACGTGAAAACCATAATGACATGACACCCATACCACTTATTGGAGATTTATAACACAACTCATGGCGATATTTACAACCATATACATATGTACATATACCAAAACATATACCAATTTCTGGAAGGTGTTATTGATGTCTTAGCCCAATTTCCAAGGTCTATTATAAAAATGGGGTTACAAAAAATTCTCAATTTTAAAAGTCCATGGAATTCCAAATTGACATCGCCATCAACTTGTCTTCATGAATATTCATCGATGAGCTCACCAACGCTCCAATCCTCATGCAAAATACAAATGTGAATAATAATGACACCTATATATGTAATTGTCATAGTAAATAAATTGTTGACACCTAATCATCAGGATTGTGTGAATAAGTGTAACTGATATAAATAAATAATAAGAAATATGAATAGTCACCGGGAGATGAAGTGAACAGTTTCTCCCTCATGTATATAATAAAGACCAACCTGAATGAATAAATGTGAATTGATTTGGAGGAGTTACTGCCTGGCTTGACATGGTATCAGAGCCAGCTCCCGAAATTAGTTTTTGTGTAACTCCTAGTGTTAGTTTCCTGCCTATATTCTGCCTAGTTGCCTGAAGCCTGCTCCAGGCAGTGTCATATACGTTTTTGATATTGTATGCGTTTTTCAAATCTACGCCCTCTGTCAAATCTACGCCCTCTGTCAAGTTTGCACCCTCGGGAATCTGTGTTGAGAGTGGGATATGAACCCACGCTGTTTCGGACTAGAATGCTGCTGCTCCATGGTTACGTTGTTGCTCCAACATATGCTGTGTTGAGAGCGGGATATGAACCCATGCTGGTGTGTGATCACTGAGACTTGGTGTAAACGCTGGTGTAAATACACTGACTCTCTTGTCAAAAAATTTGCTGAAAGAGAGAAAGCTTTTGGAAAGAAGACAACCCCTGAATCTTCTGAAGACTCTGTGTGCCTTGCTCATAAAGAAAAGAATCTTGCTCAAGATTCTTCCAGAGGAAGAGGTGGTCAAAGAGGAAGAGGAAGATATTTCAGAGGAAGGGGGCAGACACTCTCAAGGAGAAAAATCAGATTTGCACTGCATACGCTGCAAAAGAAATGGATCACATGATGCCTCCACATGCAAGTTACAATGGGACAAAATTGAGCAGCAAAGAAAACAACAGAAAGGTAAAACTAATGACATAGAAAAAGGTAAAGCACTTGAATCTTCTCATTATGTTGTGGCACAATGTAATATTGGAGTAAATGAAGAACTATTTAATGCTTCACTTGCTTCTTGGAAAAATGATTGGTTTCTTGATTCAGGAGAAACTTGCCACATGACTCATAGAAAAGATTTTTTTGAAGAATTTACTGACAATGTTGATGGAGCAGTATACTTTGTAGACCAATAAAAAATCAAGCCATCAGGGCTTGGCACAATCAGGCTCAAACCGACTGGTCTTCCAAACTTCCTTCTGCATCATGTTCTATATCTCCAACAGCCGAAGAGAAACTTGCTGTCCTTGGTCCACATCCACTAGCAAGGTCACTCCATTCATATGTTTGATGGCAAGCTTGAGGTGAGAAAATCATCTGACCACTCACTTGTTATGAGGGGAATAGAAGAAGAAAGGCTTCTCAAACTGCAAGGTACCTCTGCTCGTGCACAACATTTCTCATACAATTCTCATTATGAAGAAGGTACACTTCCATCAAGTTTATTATGGCATGCTAGATTTGGACATTTGAACTATGACATCCTCCGCTTGTTGAAGAAAAATGGTGTTTTTGGTTTGCCTACAATTCCTAGGAAACTTAAGCAATGTGATGCTTGCATTCTAGGAAAGCATAGCAAACAGTCTTTTCATGATTCACATTCAAGAGCACATAGAAAACTTAAACTCATTCATTCATATTTATGTGGTCCAATGCCTGTTCCTTCTGCAATGGAAATAAATATATGATGACATTTATTGATGACTACACCAGAATGTGTTGGGTTTATTTATTGAAGAACAAATCTGATGCCTTTCAAACATTCAAGAACTTTCATACATGGATTGAAAATAATGCACAATCTCATATTGGATCTATTCGCACTAATAATGGAAAAGAATATACTTCAAATGAATTTTAAAACTATATTCGCCAACATGGGATCAAACATCAAACAACTGTGCCTTATAATCCCCAACATAATGGTGTAGCTGAAATAATGAATAGGACAATCTTAAATATGGTACGCTCCATGATGTTTTTCAAAAATGTAAAGTTGATGTTTTGCGTTGATGCAGTTCTATGTGCCTTATATATAAAGAATATATGTCCATCTAATGCTATTAGAAACAAGACTCCATATGAAATGTGGTATGGGCACGTTCCTTTGGTAAAGCATCTCAGGGTCTTTGGTTCCACCTGTTATGCCTTGATACCAAAGGTACATAGAAACAAACTTGGTGCAAGAAGTCGTAAGTGTATCTTCCTGGGGTAATCAAACACTTCCAAAGCATACTGTCTCTATGATGAAGTCAACAAAAAGTTTGTTGTATATTGAATCATCCAAAATTGACAATGTTGTTGAGCGGCAACTTGATCGCTTGGATAGATTCGCAAATGAAAAATCATTTCAAGAATTTGATAATCAGATTCCACATCTTGAAGGGGGGATTCCTATACTAGATCAACATGTGGAATCTTATTCTGAAGAACTCTCTCCCCTGCATGAAACTCCAACAACGAATGATGCTTTAAGTGATGTGATTGATAGAATTGGGAGACTCAATCTTGATTTAGTTCCAACTCAATCAACGGAGCAGCCTGGACCATATGAGAAAGGTCCTCCAAAGTGGCTAACAAAGACACTTGAAAGTGTTCATCCTGATGAGGTTGGAAAGACAGGAACTAGAAATTCAAACCGACAAAATGGAGGTGATGTAGATGAATCTGATTCACCTATTGATATGGATGTTTCTTATGATTGTGAATTGAATTTGTCTACAGATTTCGAACCAACTTCCTTCAAAGAAGTTGCTTCTCATGATGAATGGAAAGAAGCGATGCAAAAGGAGTATGATGCCCTGATAAAGAATGGCACTTGGAAGCTAGTTGATCCTCCATTAGGAACCAAACCAATTGGCTACAAGTGGGTCTACAAGAACAAGTATAAAGCTGATGGCTCACTTGACAAGCACAAAGCTAGGCTTGTGGCAAAAGGTTTTTCATAGAAGGAAGGGGTTGATTATGAGGAGACTTTTGCCCCCACAACAAAATGGGCTATCATCTGGACACTCTTTTCCCTAGCAGCTCAGAATGGTTGGAAAGTCCATCAAATGGATGTAAAAACTGCTTTCTTGAATGGAGATATAAAAGAGAATGTTTTTGTGTCCCAGCTTGAAGGATTTGCTGTGAAAGGACATGAACATAAAGTATGCAAACTTGTGAAATCCTTGTATGGCCTCAAACAAGCACCGCGAGCTTGGTATGAAAAACTAATTGAGCATCTTCTGAAACTCAATTTCAAACATTATTATCTTTATGATGCAACTTTATTTGTCAAGAAAGTTGGCAAAACAGTTGTATATCTTGTGGTATATGTAGATGATCTTTTGATGACAATGAACAATGAAAGCTACATTGAATCCATAAAGAAGGAATTGTGGAAAGGTTTTGAAATGACTGATTTGGGCTATGCTCATTACTATCTTGGTATTGAAGTAACTCAACATCCAAAGTCCATATTCCTTTCTCAAAAGAAGTACATTGGAGATCTGTTGAATAGGTTTGGCATGATAGAATGCAATCCTCTTACTACTCCAATGGAACAAAACTTAAAGCTCACATCCATTGAAGGAAAAGAATTTGAGGATGCAACAAAGTATAGACAGCTTGTAGGAAGTCTCAACTACCTAACTACTACCAGACCAGACATTTTGTTTGCTGTTGGAATCCTCTCTAGGTTTATGAAAAAGCCTTGTGAGGGACATTGGTCTGCTGTAAAAAGAGTTCTAAGTTACTTGAAGGGAACTCAGGACTTTGGAATCAAGTATACACAGGTGGACAACTTCAGCTTGATTGGATACTCTGATTCAGACTTCGATGGAGACAAAGAAACTGGGGTATCTACTTCAGGTTATGTTATGAGTCTTGGATCAGGAGCTGTCTCCTAGAGATCACACAAATAATCAGTTCCAACAGATTCCACAATAGAAGCAAAATATGTGGCAGCAGCTGAAGCAACAAAAGAAATTGTGTGGCTCAGGAAAATTCTTGAAGATTTGCAGGGAAAACAAGAACAATCGACTCCACGCATGATTGACAATACCTCGGCAATAAAGTTGGCCAAGAACCCAAAGTTCAATGATCGAATGAAGCACATCAATACTAAATATCATCTGATTCGACATCATGTTGAGGCCAAAACAATCCATCTCCACCATTGTTCCACTAATGAGAAAATTGTAGACATATTGACCAAAGTGCTTGGAAGAGAAAAGCTTGAACAATTCAGAATGATTCTTGGAATCACCAACATCCCTTCAGATTAAGGGGGGGGGGAATGTTGAGACCTAATCATCAAGATTGGTGAATAAGTGTAACTAATGTAAATAAATAATAAGAAATATGAATAGTCACCGGGATATGAAGTGAACTATCTCTCCTCATGTATATAATAAAGACCAACCTGAATGAATAAATGTGAATTGATTTGGAGGAGTTACTGCTTGGCCTGACATAAATTACGGGAACATTTGTAGCAAGATGCATACACTTTAATATTAACATGTTTTGCACTGAGCCTTGTACAGTTATACTATACCATGTTTAATTCTTTGCCTTGGGTGCTCTAGAATATAGACACATATACATAAGAGTGACTCTTACATAGATCCTCATTTTCAATATTGATGTAATTATTATTTGTTCATAACTAACGAAGTAAAGGCTATTATATTTTCTCAGAGTTTCTTGAATTTCTTCAATCAACCACCATCTAATTAGAAATTGTGTATACCCAATCATATAACATCCTCACATATCACGTTTAACATGATCCTACCAACCAACTTCCAAAATTTATTAATAATTCCATTTGAATATTACACTGCGATGTTTTGCATCAATCCTAACAAAAATGAGGGTAACAGTTGCAACCAAACTATCACTACAAATGGTTTATATAAGCCCACTTTAATAAGGCCTTAAATTAAAACTAATGATCAATGTATAAAACAAAAACAACTCAAAGAGTACAAAATACAATGTACAGTTCATGTGCCTTTGTTGCCCAATTTATTGTTTTCTCAAATTACCATCGAAAGCACTATCAAGAATACCACATGGACTTCTCTTTGTCTCTAAAATATATTCCATCGCCACCAAATTCAACCACTCACCAAATCACCCTCACTAAGGCACACAATAGATAGGGCCATGCTCAACTCATCCTAATGGGAGCAGCCCATACACATAGCCACATGGTAGCTACGAGTCCATATCAAAACAAGCCATCTTCTACTTCTTAACCCAATTTTACATTGAGATCTCCCAATAGTTGTAAGCCTGATGGGACTTATCCTGATCCTCATATATTAGGTTGAGGTCCACCGATCACTATTCAAACAAAGACGTAAACTTTCAACCTAAGGTATGAAGGTCAAGAGATGGTGCGACCTACCATATAAAGTTGGGAAGAATGTTTTGGGAAGAATGTTTTGTTGCTCGTGCTTGGTTCCTCGTGGTTCGAGCCCTCTAGGATTTGACGACCTCCCACTTCACATTTTACCGGAATGGTAAAATAATTGGGCCACTAACAACAATATATATAAAGGGACATTCACACATTGTCGAGCCCAATCAATTGAACAAGAAAGTTTATTCATCGACAATATGAGACCAATTTGAATTTTTTGTCCAATAATTGAATGTTGATGTGTGACACAACAATGTTTATGTGACCTATGAGGTGTAGACCAATTGATTTGTGTGGGGTTTATTCCCCACCAGGTCTTTGGTTCAAATCTCATGGGGAAGGGTTGAGGATGGGAGCCACCTTTGAGAGAATTGAATTATCCCAAGAAGTGTCAAAGCTTGATTGAGCTTCACACAATCCTGGTGATAACATCCCATTGATAGTATTCCACAGGTGGGAATATCATTATTCCATCCAACATTAGGATTGTCCCTAGCCTAGGTTCATCCTAGATCAGAAAAGAAGAAGACAAAGAAAAGAGTTTATATGGTTGTCAATAAAGTGTGGCCCTTTCGAAGGGTTAACAAGGGTTGAAGTCCATTTAACACTACATCTATGAATAACAATGTGAGGCATTTATGAATTATGGCGAAAGGACAACCTCATTCAGATTAGGAAAAATGAGTGATAATTCATTAATACATGAACAGGTAAATGAGATATTCACCCCAAATCGATTCACACATTATGTGTGCATGTGCATGCACACGCGTGCGTGCATGCACACGTGCGTGCATGCCAATAATTCATAAAACATTACACTTGGGAGCGTATTATTATGTGGGTAATAAAAATCACCCATGACATTATTGAGGCATAAATGTTTACAACACCAATTTATTTCCACAATATATAAATACCTACATTTTTCTCATCTTTTGTTTATGCCAAACTCGACATGGCGACATAAATGGGTGAATGTAATCACTTAAACAATAAGGTTCAAACCATAAGAGGGGCATTACCTGACTAATTCTCACAAAATATATCGTATGTGAATATAAGATGATAATAATTGCTGAGAGAGCGCAACCCCAACTAATTCTCTCAGAAATTATTATCATCTTATATTCACATACTATATATTTTGTGAGAATTAGTCAAGTCATGCCCCTCTTCTGGCTTGAACCTTATTGTTTCAATGATTACATTCACCCACCCACACACACACACACACATATATTCTTAGTTGCTCAACGACATGGTCGAGGAAATATATATTCTTAGCTGCTCAATGACATGGCCGAGGAAGCTAGATTTATAATATGACAATCAAGTAATGTGAGAAAGCTTTTGTATTAACATACAAAGGTCGGCTCTCTCTATTATATTATTAATCATAAAACATGGGTTATTTCAATAATTTCATAAAAAAGTATATAGATCGAGTGACGTCCAATCCAGTTTATAAATAAATTACGGGTTCTTTAACTCAACCATGTAGAATACGTGGTCATAGCACCAATTCAACATATATTTCTAATTGCTACATTCATGAACATGGAAGGCATAATGTATACATTGTAAAATAACCATAGACACATATATTTAAAATAGCCATAAACATATGCAGTCAAACACTGTAACACCTCAACTAGTTATCCATACAACCACAATTATAAATTTGTAATCAATCATTTCCAGAAGTTACAATATTCTTAGGCAACAAATGTAAGGTTAGATATTTCTATGCAAATTTTGTATCTTCGGCACATAAGAAGTGTAGCTCAGCATTGGAAGTCACCCAATATTTCATATAAGTTGTACATCCCAAATTCCTGAGAAGAATTAACGATACCATATGATTAAAAATTATCAATTACTCGAACATATTATGACTTATATAGCCACTAAACATTTAATCATACAAACACATATGCTAGTTATCACGATAAGCATCACTTAATTTTCATAAATCATAAAGTATAAACTGGTTTACTAATATGAGAGTATTTAATGGGCAACTGAAGGAGGGACTTCCACTCTCCTCCCAACCATAGGGCACCACACTGTTATCTCTCTTGCAGCTGACCACCCTTAAACTAGATCCAAAGTTTGAGGAGTATGCAAGGTAGTTTGATGGTAGATAGAAAACACCCATTAATCAATGCTCAGGCAAGCACTTTAAATTCAATCTCCACATTCCCAACAAGATAGATTGATAGTGCTTTGGTTAGTGAGATAATATCATGAGTTTGTGCTTGGAAGCTAACATGGAGGAGCTAGAGTCCTGAAAGAGTTCTTATAATTAGATCGAATGAAGAAGATACGACAATTGTAGAGGATTGTTATAATAAGTGTCCTAGAAATTGGTTAAATATGGATCGATGAAGAAACAATATGAATGCCTTTGTGAGTTAGTACCTGTGTGAATGACAATGAGAGCGCTAGTGCCAAAGGATTTTGCAAGATGGGCTGTAATCAATATCCCCTTTGATGTGAGGGCATGTGAATTTATACATCTCAGTGCCACTGCCTCTCAGGGACTAGTGCATGCCAAGAGGGCACAAGCCTAAGTTCCTTGGTGCCTTTTCCTTTATGCCTTGTCTCTTTAGACCATAAAGAGGGAAAAATCAGGGTTGGCACTACTCAATCAACTTGTCCCTTCATAATTCCAAAAATCAATTGATTATGTTAACTCTAAAAATTGGTCCAGCCACATTTCATTAAAAATTCTAACAAGAGAAGTGGATTTTCTTAGCTGCAAGTGGTTTGGAATTAAATGCGACAAGATAAGGTTACATATTTTTAGAGCATGCATGTGAAACCATAAATATTTCCTCAAACCAAGGATCTATAAGGAAGTATGACCTTTAGTTGTGTTGATTATTTAATTTTTAATTAATAATATCATATATTAATTAGGGTTTTGGCCAATTGTGGATTATCTCCATGTTGATGTGGCTGTCACAATAGTAGCGCTATAATAGGGGGATGTTACAAACCCCACCCCACTAAAGGAACCTTGTCCTCGACATTTTGCAAGAGGGAACATAATTAATTGAGCCATATAGCCACTACTTCTTGCATCAATGACATTTCCATGTACTAAATTTTTCAAGTCCAACCATGTCATTCTTGATCTTCAATGTCTTCATAGGAACAAAGTTAGCTCATTGCTTCCTAGGACACACCCAATGCATTTACGATCCCACTGAGTATGCCCATGACTCCTTGAAAACCAAATTACCTTAGTTTTCTCTTTCTTACAGTCACACACCTTCCAAGTTCAAACATCCCCCTTCTTTGCCTCCCTAGTCCCTTGGGACATCCATTCCTTAGAAAGTCTTCCTCATGCAGGAAGAGTATTCACAACCAAGGCATTGTTGAGAATGCAACAAGATGATGGAGCTTAGTGGAAAGGAGTCGCCTTCACTAAGTGGGCCTACAGGCTATTTTTGGCGCAAAGTCTATTTTTAGACATATGGATCATGGTCTATGAGTTGCAGGATGATGTTTATGGATGATTGGTTATGTTGGGAAAAATAGATGGACTTCTATTTTTGGTTCACAGCGGAGTGATCCGAGTCTATTTTTAGACTGCCAAGCTAAAAATAGAAATAGTCAAATATTATTATCCCTTAGTAATATTTGGACTCTAAACATTATCTTATTCTCTTGGAGCACTTCAGTTTGAGCTACAGATGTGGCACATGTAGCTGAAAAAAGGAATCACGTGGTTTCTTATGTGTTAGTTGAGCTATTGCATGGAGGACTTTAGTTAGAACTCATGCATGTGAGTTCTGTGGAGTTGGATGTGGAGTTAATGGAGTTGTGTTCAGTTTGACTTAGTTGAACTAGTTGTATTTAGTCTAACTAAAGAATACACTAGTGATGAGTTGTGTGAATTGATTATTAATTAATTCACTAATTATTAACTCATAAAGAAACTAAAGAATACATCAGTTAACTCAGTGCATGGACAGTTCAACAGAGACAGGTGTTAGAGGTAAGTGAAAGGGTGAGTTGTGACTATCAGTTGTGCATGAGATTTTGCACATGCATGGATTGAGTAATGCCAATGAGGACTGTGCAGTGTGGGCCAATATCAAGGTAATTGTAGCTTGTGCTCACGTGATTCTCTTGCAGGATTGTGCAGTGGAGGCAGGCAGAGCAGCGGAGAAGATTTGAACCTGTGACTTGTTCGGATCTGAGCTAGTTTTGTGTGTAACAAGTGGAGATAGTACTGAGTACTTGTGAGGAGTATTGTACTATGTATTGTTACATGTTCTCAATCATTATAATATACAAATAGTGTGGGGTGTTCAGCTGTATGCTTTCCTCGGGTTACATACTGTGTTAATGTGCACATGCGATTGATGTTTCATTATTTTTGATGCTGCTAAATTGATGATCAACGTAGAGGAGGTTATGTATTATGCATGTATTCCACAATAGTGTATAATTAGGATAATATCTATGAATAAGTGTTTTATTATTCAAAATTTCTACATGGTATAAGAGCTGGTTGATTTGTAGAAAAAGTTCTACAGGATATCAAAGCGAGATTGATCATCAGATCTATTATTCAAAAAGTGTTTACATTTTATTTCTTCAGGCAGAGTCTGTAATCAGGCCAGGTAGCTTCTGGATTCATCCTTCTTTTGGAAGGTGAGATATCTGGTGAATGCCCATACAGGCGATCTCTGTACAAGAAATACTTTGTTCTCACGAATTTTAGATCAGAAACGGTTGAGTTTTGAGCTGGTGGAATGGCGCTCAAGGATAAACTCAGAAACATCTAAGTGTCAGAATGGAGACAGTATGCCCCAGTATCTCACGAAGTTCACCCAATGCCGGGATGAGTTGGGAAGTGTGGGGGTTACTGTTGATGATGAGGACTTGGTGAGCTTGGCTCTCCTTGGTATTCCGAAGAGTTGGCATTCCTATTAGGACTCTGTCAATGGTCGGGAGAAATTGCCAGGATGGGAGAGACTTTGGTCGGATCTTGTGCAAGAGGAGATCAGACGGAGCACCAGAGATAGTTCTTCATGCATGCATGATGAGGAGAACTGTGCCTTAGCGATTAAGGTGAAGAAGGGGAAGGTGAAGGGTTCTCTTTCCGAATCCAGTTCTTCCAATGATGGGAATAAGGTTGACAAGTCGAAGGTGAGATGCTTTCGTTGTCATGAGTTGGGCCATTATGTTACTAATTGCCCAAAGAAGAAATCCAAGAAGGGATCCGGGGAAGGATCTGAAGGTGAGGCACTTGCTTCACAGTTTGAGTTGGATTTCACATCCATGGTGGGAAGTGGTTGGTTTCTTGACAGTGGAGCTTCTTTCCACATGACCGGTGACAAGAGTTTGTTCAGTACTTTGGAGGAGAAAGATCTCTAGATACTCATAGCGATGGGTAATGATGAGAAGTATAGTGTCTCAGGTATTGGCACGGTTATTTTTCAGAGGGAGCATGGAGCTCGCCTTACCTTGACCGATGTCAAGTATGTACCAGGACTGAAGAGAAACTTGGTGTCGATCACGATGCTAGAAGACAGAGGTTGTGATGTAGTCTTCAGTAAGGGAAAGGTTTTCCTTAGACACATCATCACTAGACAGGTGAAGCAGATTGGTTCACGGGTCAAGAACCTGTATGCCCTTGAGGTTCAAGATGCATGCAAAGCCTTGAGTAGCGAGGCAACTGATGGAGACTTGGTGGTTGAGAGGGAGCGTATATTACCTCTCAACATGCAGATCTAGAAGAAGTCCCAGACGATTGTGGAGGAGCCACGATTGGTGCAGCAGCTTCAGGAGGTTGTGGAGTAGACACAACAAGGGAAGCTGAGAGGAGATCAAGTAGAGACATCTACTCATGCAGAGACCTTCAGTAGGGGAAACTTCGAGCCAGGTGGGCAGAGGGATCACATGCAGCCATACCTCCAGGTAGGAGGTGGGGTGATGTGGATTGATCGTCCCAAGGAGGAGGGGCAAGATCCTTGAGGTACCCAACCTCTTGGATGAGAACTTGCTACGGGAGCCCCGATGTGGAGTAGTAGGAACTGACTGATTGGGTAGAGACATATGTGGATGGAGTGGCAGAGAGAGTGACAGTGTAGGGAATCCCAGGACAGCGCATAGCTAGCAGGCTGCAGTAATGCGAGAGGCACAAGTGTTTTGCACAGTGCTAGGTGGCATAGAGAGGTGTGCAATGGTGCGAGATGCATGGAGATGTTGCAGTAGCATAGATGTCAGAGAGGGAGCACTTGTCAGCAGCAGGTAGAGCTTCAACGTTAGAGTATGTTCCTAGCCCAATAATGTGGTCAGTTGGGAGTGTTTTTTTGTTCCGAGTGTTGTTGGAGCAAGTGGACCGGGCAAATGTGTTGCATGCAGAACATTACAGTTGCAGGATAGGGGTTGCAGATAATCCATATCTTGTTGAGAGGGAGTGTTGAGAATGCAACAAGATGATGGAGCTTAGTGGAAAGGAGTCGCCTTCACTAAGTGGGCGCGTAGGCTATTTTTGGCGCAAAGTCTTTTTTAGATTATGTCTATTTTTAGACATATGGATCATAGTCTATGAGTTGCAGAATGCTGTTTATGGATGATTGGTCATGTTGGGAAAAATAGATGGACTTCTTTTTTTGGTTCACAGCGGAGTGATCCGAGTCTATTTTTAGACCGCCAGGCTAAAAATAGAAACAGTTAAATATTATTAGCCCTTAGTAATATTTGGACTCTAAACATTATATTATTCTCTTGGAGCACTTCAGTTTGAGCTACGGATGTGGCACATGCAGCTGACAAAAGGAATCACGTTGTTTCTTATGTGTTAGTTGAGCTATTTCATGGAGGACTTCAGTTAGAACTCATGCATGTGAGTTCTGTGGAGTTGGATGTGGAGTTGATGGAGTTGTGTTCAGTTTGACTTAGTTGAACTAGTTGTATTTAGTCTAACTAAAGAATACACTAGTGATGAGTTGTGTGAATTGATTTTTAATTAATTCACTAGTTATTAACTCATAAAGAAACTAAAGAATACATCAGTTAACTTAGTGCATGGACAGTTCAACAGAGACAGGTGTTAGAGGTAAGTGAAAGGGTGAGTTGTGACTATCAGTTGTGCATGAGATTTTGCACATGCATGGATTGAGTAATGCCAATGAGGACTGCGCAATGTGGGCCAATATAAAGGCAATTGTAGCTTGTGCTCACGTGATTCTCTTGCAGGATTGTGCAATGGAGGCAAGCAAAGCAGCGGAGAAGATTTGAACCTGTGACTTGTTCGGATCTGAGCTAGTTTTGTGTGTAACAGGTGGAGATAGTACTGAGTACTTGTGAGGATTATTGTACTATGTATTGTTACATGTTTTCAATCATTATAATATACATATAGTGTGGGGTTTTCAGCTGTATGCTTTCCCCGGGTTACATATTGTGTTCATGTGCGCATGCGATTGATGTTTCATTATTTTTGATGCTACTAAATTGATGATCAACGTAGAGGAGGTTATGTATTATGCATGTATTCCGCAATAGTGTATAATCGGGATAATCTCTGTGAATAAGTGTTTTATTATTCGAACTTTCTACAGGCATCCCTCTGGCTTGCTCTAATTACATAACACATTAGTCATGACATATCCCATGGTGACCAATGCATATCATAGGGTTCCAGTGTCATCACAATGGCCTAGTTCCAAAGGTCTACAACTTCATTATGCTTTTGCTTCCCACTTTGATATTACTATGTTGATGCTGCTTTACTTTGTAGCCATCCTCATATATCTATGCCAGATAGTTCAATAGCTCACCTACATCATAAGCACACGATTCTAATGATATTAATCATAAAATTTTTGAATCAATTTAAACCATAATTTCAACATAGAAATCCTTTAAACATATAATTGATACTAAAATCTATGGTTACTCTTAGCTTCCTCTGCCTTCAGAAGAAATTAGCGGTTTAACATACTAAGAAATCACTTAGTGGTGTGATTTAATTTTCCAATAGACACTAGGTGTTTTCAAAAGAAAAGTAAACACTTAGTGTGTGTATGCTTAATGGATCCACACAATCTTAAGTCAACTTAGTCTTTTAGTTCAACTCACTAAGTGGTTTCACAATTGAAGCAAGCACTCAGTGGAAAATATACCACTCCATTCAGTCTTTTCGTATAACTCTAAATAAGTGTGGTTCATTGAGTGGTTTCACAGTCGAAGCAAGCACTTAGTGGTGTATATATTGATCCACGAAGTCTTTTTGTACAACTCCAAATAAGTGCCGCTCATAGAGTGGTTTTATAGCTGATGTAAGCACTCAATGGCATATATACTGATCCACTTGATCTTTTCATACAACTCTAAATAAGTGGGGTAATACACCAGTTGAGCTGAGAGATTGACATCACTTGCATATGGTTTATCAATAGTTTAGAAAACATTAGGGATTCACATCTGCAACAATCACCAATGGTTTCGCAACCAATTGCAAGCACGAATGATTCACTGTATGGGTGGTTCATAGCAAGAGACAAGCATTGGTGGTTTCATATATGTAGCAAGCACTAGTGGTTTCACAGTCTCATCAAGCACCTAATGCCTTTAGTTCAATCTTCTTTGTGTCGAACTAGTAACACCGTTTAAAAACACAAAATGGTTTGATGGTCCAACGCAGGTCATAGCATCCTATGTGAGTATCCACACTGTTCCGCAGGTTCTACACCAAATTTTCCAAGTAAAATTTCTCCTCTCACTCACCTTTCAATGAGTGTGGGTGTATCATCTACTATTAAGGTAGTAATGTGTCTACATGAATATCATTTTCCACCTCAACTTCCTCCATAAATATCACTCCAGTATATTGTAACTCCCATATCATTTTCCAGTAATGCATATATCATCACAATTCCAATATCATATGAAACCAAGGAAAATATCATCACAACTCCAATATCATCTGCCATGAAGGAAAATATCATCACAATCCAATATCATCTGCCACCAAGGCAGATATCATCATTTGATAGACACTAAGTGGTTTTACAGATAAAGATAGCACTTGGTGGTTTAACAACCAAATTGCAAGCACTAAATGGTTTCACAGATCAAACAAGCACTCAGTGGTTTGCATACTTCATCATTGACTTGGTCATCATGGCAATTCGTAGTTGGAGTCTTTAAAGAAATCCAACTAGCTGTTAGCATACTCATGGTTGAATTATTCAACAATTCCTTTTCATAAGCATAAGCATAAACATAAGCACAACAATGTCATAAGAATAAGAATGAATAGAAAGTTAGTTAATGACAATAGGTCATTCTAGCACACTTTCTCAATGGATCCCTCACATGACAGGGAGTTTTATTGGGTAAGCTCATCATGTCACCCTAAGTATACCATTCACATAGTCATCAAATGATCCTCATACTATGATGGTTCTCAACAGAAAACTTTTCAAATGAAATGGCATCATTATACATTCACCTCATCATTAACATATTTGTGAAATGTAGGACCTATATATGCCAAGCAGTGTTTAGGTTAGGAAAATTTCCTTCTTATGTTATTTTCATAGTTGTCATGTCATTGTTTATTTTGTTCAAGTAGATCCAGCGAGGCCCTTTTGGCTGATTTATTGTCTTCTTCTGCCTTCTATTTCAATTTATCTCATGCATAAGTTTTAGTTAGAGTTTTGAAATTTTGATTGGATTTTGTTCAACTCTTCTTCATGAACCGCTTTACTTTTATTTTCTCACTTCCAAAAATCCAAATCAAGAGAAAACAAAAAAGGCCAGAAAAAAGAAAAAACAGAAAAAAGATCGCAACAACAACACAAAGCATCTAAAACAACCAAACAACAACTCAAAGAGTTAACAATACGATGTAGCGTTCATGTGTCTTTGTTGCCTGAATTTTTTTTTTGAAGTTTCTAAAACTACCGCCAAAAGAACTGTCAAGCATACCACATGGATAGTTTGTACGGCTCTAAAATCTATCATATCTCCACCAAATTGAGCCACTTCCCTAATCATCGTCACCATGGCACGTGGTATACAGGACCATGTTTAACTCATCCACACGGGATTAGTGGATACTCATGGCCACATGGGAGTTGCAAGTCCATATCGGACCAGTAAACTAACGTTATTGTGTCACTAACAGCAATGTATATAAAGGGTTGACACGATCGTTTGACACGATAACGTTTATATGGATGTCGGTAACGTGTCGTCCTTTCGATGGATTAACGAGCGTTAAAGGCCACATTTAACATTATGACTATGAATAACAACGACCTTTACAAATTATGGCCAAAGAACAACCTCGTTAAGATTATGCAAAGGAGCGATAATTAAATAATACACAAATAGTTGAATGAGATATTCACCTCTAAATCTATTCACACATTTCATTAAGCTGAGAGGTTTATTATACAATCCAGTATGAAAGGATGTGTAAGTTTATTTGTCCATCTGTACCTTTTTAAAATTAAAATAAAAAAATTATTCTAAATAAAAAAATAATATTGATTATAATTAAAAAGAAATCAATATGTTGTAAAGTAATTAGACTTAAAAAATGTATGAATGAGATGTTTAAATCTTATATTTTTCAAAAATATTTCAATAGGAGATTTAAATAAATTATTTGAAAATCTATGTTAACTAATTTATGTGGATATCAACTTCATATATATCTATATATTTAAAAAAAATAAGTTTTTTTTATGGTTAAAATTTTTATTTGGTCCTATATATACTTTATTTAGCTTTAAAAATACAATTTAAATAATGAAAAATAACACATTGTGTTTTGCACTCCAAAAACAATTGCACTCGAAGAAATTTGATCCCTCTGACTCTCATGTTAGATCTGTACTTAAGATGAATCTAAATTAATATATAAATAAACCAGTTATTCATAAACATTAAACTTTAGCATATAATTATGTGAGTAATACAAATCTCTTAAAAAGAATTATCAAAACCTAAAAGAACACGACCCTAATTTACTCTCACAATATATATATATATATATATATATATATATATATATATGCGAAACTCGACTATGCAACATAAATGGTGAATGTAATCGGTCAAGCCAAAAGAGGAGCATGACCTGACTAATTCTCAAAAAATATATAGCATGTGAATATAATATGATAATAATTGATATCTATATATATCAACTACTCAGCAACATGGTTGAGGAAGCCATGTTTATAATAGGACAATAAGTAATGCGAGAAAGTTAGTGTATTAACATACACGTCACTTTGTATATTATATTATTAATCATGAAACATGGGTTATTTAAACCATTTCACACAATATACAGATTCAGGGACGTCCAATCCAGTTTATAAATGAAGTACATGTTTTTTAAACTAGCCACACATAATGCGTAGTTTTGGCACCAATTCAAAATATAATTTTAACTGTTGCAATCATGAACATTTAAGACATAGTTTATATGCTTCCAAATAACCATAGACATATATATTTCAAATAACTATAAACATACTTAGTCAAGTAGTATAACACTTTACCTAGTTATCCATAAAACCACAATTATAAATCCATAATTGATAATTTCTAGAAGTTATGCTGATTTTATCTTGTTCTATATTGTTACAATCACTTTAGTGTAATTCTTATATTTAATTAGCAATTTTTCAAAACAATTTAATCTTCCAATGATTAATAGCAATTCAGGAGATAAAACAGTAAATGCAATGAACAATAAGATACAAACAAGAGACACCAAGTTTGGTCAAAGACCAGGGAAAAACCCCACAAGGGGGAAAACCCTTTCAAAATCTTCTTCTTATTAGATTGTCATAAAATCTTTAGTAAAGAGAGAGTACAATATTCCAATTCATAAATCACAAGATTCTCTAGTAAAACCAACCAAACAATATCTGAGAGATGAGCCCAATAGACAGATCTGCTTTATATCAGAGTTTTCTAACCTATGGTCAACACTCAAAAAATGTGGTCAATCATTATCAAAACCCTAGGTCATAGTTGCACAAAGCTAATGACCATGTGTGCGGCTGCAACTCTCTAGCTAAACAGAGGACCCTGTATGCATGCGGTTGCAACCAAGATTTCTCTGTTCCAACCATGTAGCACCAAATCAAAACTCGAATCCACACATGCAAGCTTAGACCTTGCAATTTTGGACATGTATGAATCAATTCCATGAACAAACCTTAGAACTGTGTGAACAAAATTGTTGGGTGTGTGGTATATTATTTCCATGCATCATGGGGTCCATGGCAACACCCCGAAAAATAAAAACAAAAATATAATAATAATAATAATAATAATAATAATAATAATAATAAATATATATATATATATATATATATATATATATATATATATATATATATATATATATATATATATATATATATATATATATATATTATGCAGACCTAATAATAGTTAGGTGAATGCAAGTATGGGGGGTAGACCCAAAGATGGTGGACAGACCTACCCATGTTTTTGCACATGGTTTTTGTGCACAATGGTTTTTTTCCCATGGCATTTCTAAATCAGGTCAATGAAACTATGGTTATGTTCTCATCCAGAGCTAGTGGATTGGGGTTTAGGCATGCTTTGACATGTATATATATGTATTGTAACATTGAAAGGAAAATAATGAAAAATCAATCTAGTATTCTCGGTTTTGGGGTCCAGGGGAAAATATCTGTGTATATTTGTTTTATGTTATTTTTATTGTATATTTTTCTATTTTAAGAATTCATTTATAAGTAGTTTTTGTACATTGTTAAAACCTACATCTGGTAATTTTTTTAATTTTCTGATGAGGGTTTCTTGGAGCTCTGCAACCCTAATGGTCATGCGGCTAGGAGGTAGGCGGCGTGGAAAACCTCGAAAATAAGCAGACATGAGGCACTGAAAACAAACGAACAAGAGGCACAAAAATGACAGAGGAAGTCAGGAGGGGAGAGATCCCCTCCTACAGAGATGCAGCGGTAGGAGAGGGAACAAGAAACAACAAACCAAAGGTAGAAACAAAGACACCAGGACCAGTACTCGAAGCAAGATGGTAGGCAGGAAGTAAAGGAAAATGCTTACCGTGTGCAACAGAAAAACCGAGATTTGTTATTCCTATGAACAAACTCGAGCGCTATAGAAGTTACATGAAGGACCATGCATTAATATGCAAGTTCATTGGTGTCTGGCCGTCAGAGAAAGACCTAACAAGATGGATACAACAGAAATGGCAACCCCGAGGCCACATAGAGTTGAAGCTAGGCGCACGTGGCTTCTTTACGGTAATCTTCTCAAACCTGCAAGATAAAGAAAAAGTGTTTGAAAATGGTCCATATTTTCATAATAATGCAGGTTTATTTATGAGGTACTGGGAGGAATGTTATAACCCTGATAAAGAAAAATTCCTAGCAGCGCCAGTGTGGGTAAGACTGTTTGGATTACCCATGGATTTTTGGGATCCAGAGATCCTGGAAGGAATAGGGAATACCATAGGCAGCTTTGTCAAAATAGCTGAATCAACCAAGAAAGGAAGATATACATCCTATGCAAGAATCTGTGTATATATGAACATAGCGAACCCTATCCCAGGGGCAATAGAACTAGAATATCACGAAGAGGTGTGGCAGCAGGCACTGGACTACGAACACATCCCTTTTAGATGCAGAAAATGCCATGAATATGGGCACCTCTACAAGGAATGTCCCCTTAATGCCAAAGAGGAAGAATGGAATACCAAACAACAAAGGAAAAACCTGGAAGATAATGAAGGGTTCCAAGAGATAAAAAACAGGAAAACACCTGCAAAGGAAACCCCTAAGGATGGAAGAAAAGAACAACCAATAAAAACAAAAAAGGTGAACCGGTTTGAAATCCTACAGGTAGAAGAAGAAGATTCAGAGATCCGAGTCATGGATTATCAGGAGGAAAAAGAACAGGAAAACAGACCAAGTCAAGACACAAACAACACTAAACAAAAAACCCAAAAAGAAACAGGGGAAAAGGCAGGAAAAGAAAAGGAGGATAAACAGGAAAATGAAGTAATGGAAATAGATACCAGCAAAGGGGGAGATCCATCAATAGAAGAATAAATTCTGAAGAAACTTCTGGACAAATGGAGACATCTGGATGAAAGGTTTATCCCAGAAGAGGATAAAAAATTATACAAGGAAATATTCCAAAAATATAAAGAAAAACAAGAACAAGGAAACATAGGAATGAATGAGCAACTAGGTCTACAACCTGAAAATAATCAAGAACAACAAAGTAAAGGGAAAGGAGGGAAAAAAAGAGGAAGAAAGAATCTTCAGGAGTCAATACAAGTCATGGGAGAAATGCTAGTTAATACAGGAAAAGTAGTACCGCTTTCAGCGGTCTTCCACCAAACAATCCCACCTACTCAATGACAATCACATCTTGGAACATTAGGGGTCTTAATAGCAAAGGTAAGCAGAGATACCTAGCAGAAAGGATTAAAAGAGAAAAACCCCAAATTATGTTACTACAAGAAACAAAAATAACAGGGGGGGAAATGGAGGAAATTCTCAAAAAAATAAAGCCTACTTATGAATGTATGACAATTGACGCAAAACCTAGCGCAGGGGGAATTGCAATCTTGTGGAACCTTGCAGAAGTGCTTGTAGACTACTGGATAGGAATGAAGAGGATCCTCTCAGGGAGATTTAGACTGATAGGCCACAAAGATTGGTTCTTAGTCTCGGCGGTTTACGGACCCCATATAACAGTGGAAAGAGAGAACTTCCTCACACATCTGTAACGGTTGGGAAACATGCACACAAAAAAATTGTGGTTGATAGCGGGCGATTTTAATATGATCACCTCAAAAGAGGAAAAGAAGGGGGGACTGCAACGGGAGGATGCAAACATGGAAAGATTCAGGGAAACACAGTTAGCGCTAAAAATGATTGATATAAACACCATTAATGGAAAATACACTTGGAATAACAGAAGAGGAGGTAGCAGGCAGATAGCTTCCAGGTTGGATAGGTTCCTAGCAACAGAACACTTTCTTGGGAAAGACATATTTTATGAAGCGACAATCCTCCCATGCCAAGGATCAGACCACTGGCCCATAAAACTAGAAATTGCCATGAACAATCAAAACCAAAACAGACCTTTCAGGTTTGAAGCCTTTTGGCTGCGAGAACCAACCTTCATAGAAAAAATGGAGAACTGGTGGCAGAGCAGTGAGGCAGAAATAAAAGGAAGGAATAAGATGCACACACTCCAATTAAGATTAAAGGAGCTAAAAGGCAAAATTAAGAAATGGAATAGAGAAGAATTTGGCAATATTCAAAAAGACCAAGAAAAGCTTCAGACAGATATGAAAAGGATACAACAAAAAATAATAGAAGAAGGGAGAACAAAGGAACTAGTGCAGGAAGAAGGAGGGGTCTTAAACAGACTGGAGGAAAGAAGAAAACAGGAGGAAATTCTACGGAGACAAAAATCAAGAGTACAATGGTTGAAAGAGGAGGAAAGAAACAGAAAATTCTTCCACAGAGCCTTGCAGTAGCACAGGCAGCAGAATATATTTTTTTTCCTAAGAGATAACCAGGGCAACAGGTTAACTCAGAAAGAGGAAATGGAAAGACTACTGATACATAATTTCAAAGGCATATTGATGGAAACACAAAGCAATAGAGAAGAAGAAATAACAAAAATAAGTCAATACATTCCTAAAAGGGTGAATCGAGAGCAAAACATGGCACTCCTAAGGGTAATCACTGAAAAATAGGTAGAAGAGACAGTGAAGACAATGGCAAAGAACAAAGCCCCAGGACCGGATGGATACACAACATAATTATTCCAAGCAACCTAGAGTTTTATGAAGCAAGACATTGCAAATGTAGTGGAAGAATCAAGATGCACGAAAAGAATGCACCCAGCATGGAACACAACCTTCCTAGCATTGATCCTGAAGCTAGAAAAAGTTGATGAACCTCAAGGTTTTAGACCAATAGCATTATGTAATGTAATATACAAAATCCTAGCCACCATAATGGTGAAAAGATTAAAATCTATACTTCCAGAATTGATTGTAGAAGAACAAACAGGGTTCATGAAAGGGAGATAGATAGTGGATGGAATCATAGTGGCACAAGAAGCGATTCAGTCATTGAAGAATTCATGACACAAAGGAATGATGATTAAACTCGACTTAGCAAGAGCTTATGATAAGCT
Organism: Pinus tabuliformis; assembly: GCA_031772625.1. NCBI lineage: Eukaryota > Viridiplantae > Streptophyta > Pinopsida > Pinales > Pinaceae > Pinus > Pinus tabuliformis. Next base: position 680,651,085 of record CM062820.1, read on the forward strand.
AAGCTGGGAATACCTCCAGAGAATCCTAAAAGCTTATGGGCTCGATGATAGATGGATAGAATGGATAATGTCTATGATCTCCACTCCAAGCATGTCAATACTATTAAATGGAACACCTGCAGAAACCTTCAAGCCATCCCGTGGGCTTAGACAGGGGGACCCACGGTCACCATTCCTGTTCATAATAGCAGCTAATGGTTTGGGTAGATTAATAAAACAAAGAGTAAACAGTGGGAAACTAAAATGCCTTAAATTATGGGGAGAAGAACTAACCATTACACATCAACAATTTGTAGATGATGTAATGATGTATAGTCAAGCCAATCTTAAAGAAGCGAAGAAACTACTAGAAATCCTTGAAGAGTTTACAAAAGCATCAGGAATAGAGATAAATAAGGATAAAACAGAAATCTTCTTTTTCAATACCCCAATGATTTCACAAGCATTCCTAGCTAGAACAATGGGGTTTCTAATTGGGAGGTTCCCCACCAAATTTTTGGGAGTGTAGCTGAGTGACAAGAAAAATAGAATAGCGAACTGGGGAGGCCTGATAGGGAGAATTCAAAAAATAATGGACAACTGGACATTCAGAGCGCTGAACATACCGAGTCACCTCATCCTCCTTAAGTCGGTCCTCCAAGCCATGCCAATATACCAGATGGCCAGTCAAGCTATTCCAAAAACTATATGCCAAAAAATGGTGGAAATTTTCAAAAAAATTCTATGGCAAGGAACAAGCAAAACTAAAAAGTGGGCGCTGCTCTCATGGAAATGGCTGAGAAAATTCTTAACAGAAGGAGGATTGGGGTTGCAGGATCCGTATATATTAAACCAAGTATTGGGTGCAAAAATATGGTGGAGGTGGATTCAAGGAGGAGAAGATCTATGGAAAACATTATGGGAAAAGAAATATGAGATGGCAAGGTCACCTGAAGGAAAACTGCAAAGCCAAACAGAAAAGAAAGGCTCAGCAATTTGGAACTTAGCAAGGTCAAATAGGGACCTGATAAGAGAGCATAGTTTTTGGGAAATTAGGGAGGGAGACAAAGCAAACTTCTGGAAGGAGGCGTGACAATAGAGAGAAACCCTCTATCAACAACCTCAACTCCAAGATATTCAATAGTTCACCACCTAATGGAGGAAGATGCAGCCTGAAACTACTGGCTGCAAGAAACAAACGATTACTGGAGAAAATGGAAAATGAAAAACGACTGGCAAGAAGCACTAGAAACAGAACAATGGGTAAATTACACAAAAGAAATGGAGACAAGGAAAATTGCAGTCAAAGACATTTCAGACATAATAAGGTGGGGAAAATGCATCAAAGGAATGTTTACGATAACAGAAGGATATCATATAAAGGCAGGAAGAACCAGCAACCCAGACATAAAAAAATGGGATAGAATCTGGCAAATAAAAACTTGGCCAAAGGTGGCGTTATTTACCTAGATACTGCTCCACGGGTGCGCCTTAACCTGGGACTAGTTGAGAAGGAAGGGGACGCACGGACCATCGTGCTGTGCCCTATGCCAGGAACAAGAAGAAACAATGGAGCACTTGACAAACTCCTGTAGCGTCAGCAATACCCTGTGGCAAAATCACCATCAACTCTTTGAGATTAGTGATAGAGAAACAGGCAGCATAACTACAACAATAGAGAAATGGAGGAGCAAACCATACCGTAATATAATCGTGAACCGAGCCTAGAATCTCTCCATAGGGCTCCTCCTGTGGAGGCAAGAAACTGGTTGATATTCAGGGAAGACGAAAAAGCCAAGAAGGAAACATGGAGTAAAACTATACAGAACATAAGAGAAACCATAATCCTTGAGAAATGGAACGACGAAGACTGGAAGACCGACCCAACAGAGACCCGCATTCTGAACCGCTTGCAAATCAAAGTAAGCACCACATGCACGACAGGAAAAGAACATAAGGCAGGAAAAGCAAGAGCTGAAGACCGCTATAGGAACCCGCCACAGGGATTCACAAAGCTAAACTTCGATGGCGCAGCAAAAGGCAATCTAGGGGAGGCGGGCATAGGAGGGATTTTCAGAGATGATGGAGGGAGAATCCGTAGGGTCTATGCGATGGATTGTGGAAATGCCTCAAACAACGAGGCAGAATTCCATGCGCTGAACAGGGGGGTAGAAATAGCTATCAGGGAAGGGTATCAAAACCTTCAGATAGAAGGAGACTCGATGCTTGTGATAGAAACAATCAAACAACTACAGCAGGGAGTACCAACAGAGAAGCTGAGCCAAAGTTGGCGGACGACATGGATAGTAACAGAAATAAGCTACCAATTGAGGAAGATAGCCTATACCATACCTTCTCATGTGAGACGCAAAGGAAATTCTCCTGCAGATTACCTTGCAAATTGGGGTTGTCAGAAGGGAGAGAAACATTTGGACGTGAGCGCGGAAGAGCTCCACCAGAAAGAAGATATGGAACAACTGCTCCAAATGATAGCACAAGACAAGCTCCAGAGTGAGCATCTAGAGAATTTGCCCGGACATGATGGGAGTGGAGAAGGACAAGGGCAGACGCAAGAGGAACAACACAGGACAGAAGTGGAACAGTATAGGACAGATGCAAGATCAGAGCTCGGTAGGATGACAGAGGGGGGCAGAGGAAGGACAACCCTAGAGAGCATGGGGGCAGAGTTGGAAAGGAATGGAAGAGGAGAGGGCAGGACAACAAATCTGAGGACGGGTAGCAAATTAATGCCAAGTGGCAGGGCGGAGTTAGCGACCCGATGGCAAGAGTAGCCGGGAGAGGAAAGACGTAAATGAAGGACGGTGGACAGGACAGGAGGGCAGCATCCCAAGGCAGGAGGGAAGGGAGGCGTGCCAAGGCGAAAACAGGACAGCTGGCGGTAAAATTATGAGGAGGCAAGGAAAAAGGGATAAAGTCTGAGGAAAAGGGGAAAGAGGCATTTTGCATGCAGACGAGAAAGGAGAAAGGTGGCGAGAACAAAAGAGCAGGCAGCAAGCGGGAGCAGTAGGAGGAAGCAGGGCACAACAAGGTAAAAGGGTATGTGACATCTCTCGTTCCAATCTATGAAAGAGTAATTGGTCTGAAACATAGGTTAGGAATGTTGAATGGTATGCAGATCTGGTTTGATAATCTCAATTGTCATAGAAATTTTAGAGGTCTGAAAGGAAATTATCGTGAAGAGTTCCTGGGTGCCAGGGATGGAGAGAAAGCTAAGAGAAAGGGTGAGGAGTATGAGAGAAATGGCTGGCAGGACCCAATTTTACCCGACCCCCACCTTAGAATAGAGGCCCTGGTAAATCATAGTCCAGGGGAAGGAAGAACGCCTGCTGCGTTGAACGACGACAGAGGGGATAGGAAATTCCAGAATCCCAGGGGGATGGAATTGCACCTTAAGGTGAGGGGAGAAACCTTAGCTAACCAAAACCCGCTGGCCACACTGAAAAACCCAAGCCAAGGGGAGGTTTCCGCAACCCAATTCACACAAGGAGCGAACCCCCGAGAGAGCAAAGGCAAATGAACCAGAAGTGGGTTTTTTGCATGAACTAGGCAAAGCAATGCAAACATGGGTATCCCAAGACCAGAAGAACTATTACAGTCTCAACCATTCAAAATAGGGAAGGAAGCCAGAGGTCAGAAACTCAGAGGGTGGGAAACCGAAGGATTGGAAATAAGAGGGGGGGGGGGAGAAAATCCATGGATAATAATGCAAACTTAAATGACATGACTGACTTTTGTGCTCACTCTGTGATAGGTCTTGCTTCAGCACAGGGCAAGACTGTGAATTAGAACAAAAAGCAACAGGAAAAGAGAACTAAAGGCCAAGAGGAAAGAAGAATGGCCCCCAAGAGAAGTAAGAGGATGATAAAGAAAGAAGAAGGCACCAGCAGTAAGGGAAAGAAAAAGGGCAGGAAGCCCGATGGAGAGCAAATGAAGAAGATTATAGACTCCTACATGGAAGGCAACTCGAAGGAGGTCAGAGACCAAATTTGGAGCTGGGAGTGAGATTTAAGGAACAACCTCAGGTGCAAAGACTTACCCATGGAAGAATGGGAAGGAATGCTGCAAGACCTGGGGACAACAAATGGTAGGCAGTCGCTATTCAGAAAGACCTTGTAGCATTACTGGATAATGAAACATGTCGTAGCCCGGGCTATGACTCTTCACCATGAACACATGGAAGGAGAAGTCCTAGACAAATAGGAAAGCAGCAAGGAGAAAGACCTAGTACAGGCGGAAATTCTCAAAGACATCGCGACTATACAGATCCAGACCTACAAGAACAATCTTGCACTGGGCAGGATCGAGCAGACCCTGACAAAGATCAAATGGAAACTGACACAGGGACGTGAGCTTCCAGGCCCTGGGGTAAAGGCATCAGGCCCTGGTGCAAAGGCCTCAGTTCAGATAGCATCCTCTGATGAGGACTAGTTTAGAGTCTGATATTTTGTCTTTGAACTTCGTTTTAGATGCAGGAAATAAGTAATTATATTCTGATCTTTAGAGACAATAGTAGAGACAAGCAATCCAGAAGTGGATCTATTCTCATGAACTTATTCAAATTTTGGAATGGTTATAATGTTGACCGGTGGTCACCTGGTTTCCTTTGGGAAGGTGACTAATCGAAGGATATGGATGTAAAAAGTTTTTTTTTGAAATAGTAAATACAAAGAGCTCTACACTGTTTACAAAAAAAAAACCTACATCTGGTATCAGAGCCATTTCGACTTCAAGGGGACTTCTTTGTTGTTGAGGGGTTTTTCTTGAGCCCGTGGTAGACACTATTATAGTGGGAGATATGTGGGATCGATTCTTGCGATGAAAGAAGATGGCGAACAGTGGAAAGATAGAGATAGAGAAATTCAATGGACAAATTTTTTAGCTATGGAAGCTCAAGATGGGGGATATGTTGGTGGATAGAGATCAGTGGATCATTGTAGATCTAGGTATGACACCAACATGAATGTCAGTAGAAGACTGGGTGAATTTAAATTGAAAGGCGAAGAGCACAATATAATTATGTCTCTCAGATTCAATATTGTTGAATATATCAATGGAAGCTACAATGAAGGCTTTATGGGACAAGTTAGGGATTTTTTTATCAATCTAAGTCTCTCGTGATTTTTTTTTTCCTGCGGAAAAATCTATATAAACTGAGGATGAAGGATGGAGATTCGGTGATAGAGCATTTAAACTCCTTCAATATTGTGGTAAGTTAGTTGTTATTTGTTGATATTAAAATTTCAAATGAAGACAAGTGCATAAGTGTGTTGTGTTCTCTACCAGACTCGTGGGATAGTATTGTTGTTGCAATAAGTAGCAATACAAATACATTGAAGTTTGATGAAATAGTCTCATCCTTGTTGTCGGAGGAGATGAGATGGAAAAATATGGAGAGCTATCATGGAGATGCCTTGTTTGTGAGAGAACAGTCCTAGAAGAGAAGCAAAAATATGTCCTCAAGTGGTAGATCTAAATCTAGAGGGATATCTAAATCTCCAGGAAAATTTGTAAAGGTATACTGTGTTATCACTTAGGTTGTTCCCAAAAGTTGTAAGAAAGGGAATACAGCCGAGGTAACCATAGACCAATCTTTTAGATACAGATTCTAGCCAATCTGCATCCAGAGAGGGCTCTCTCTTTATAATTTAGCTTTGTTTTGAGGTATATTAGGCTAGTTATGAAGTGAAAGGGTTTTGTTTTGAGTTTGGTTGGAGGAATGGAGATTCAATAGCACATTGAGGTAAAACTGAAAATTTTCATTCCATTGGGCATGATGGAGTCAAAGAAGGATAGCTTCCTGGATTAGGTTTCTTATTAGAGGAGGTATCATAGAGCAAGGTACTCAAATGTGGAACAATTTATAATCTGGAATCAGATGAAATGGAGTCAATTGGGTGAAGGGCAATTAAGAATCCTTCATCATATTTGATAGAGGGAAAATGGATGATTACTGTTAAGGAGCAAATAAGAATTCCTTAGCAAATATTCAAAATGAAAGAATTAGGGGAAATAGGAGCAATTAAGAATTCACTGTTTATTCTAATTCTGAAGAAAACATAGACAACAATAAAGATTGAAGACAGAGTGCAGTCAAGCAAATTCTGAATTATTCTTTTTCTTTATTATTGAGATCATGAAACATAGGTGATATAATAAACATAGAAACTGTAAAATACAAGTTATAAAGAACTTATTGATCCATAATATGACTCAAGAATTTTGTAACATGGTCCTTAGCATCAATTCCTGATTCAGTAAGCCAGACAAAAATGGTTCCAATAGCCTTTTATTCCAGAAAACTTTAGTATTACAGTCAGAAACTATGAACGCCCACCAACCAACCCCAAATACTTCGTCTGGGGGGGATTTATACAAAACTGTCAAAATATCTGATGACAATTAATGCTTCTTTTGAAAGAGATAGAGACGAACAGTCTTGAAAACAGGGGAACAATAAATTGATGTAATAAATTTGATGCTGTGCTGGTTGTTCCGTCTTTATGAGATGTACAGGAGGTAGTTGCTGCGAGTTGGTTTGCGGCCGTCTTCTATTGATACTCTGTGCTGGTTGCTGCGTCCTGCGTCGGATGTTCTTCAACTTTGATGTGATGTGCTTTGACCCGCATGACTTTGATTCATTTCTGTTCTCCGCATTATAGTAGATGGTCCAAAATTTTCAATTGACCAAGGATACCAAAGATAAGTTTATAGAATTTCTAACATACTTTTCCACCACTCTGGTCCTGGTAATTTATGTCTCTGAAGCTTCCTCAAAGTTTTGTCAGTCTCTGTGTACCTGAAGAAATTAGGTGGGATGGTGAATAGATGCTTCACCTCGTGCTCTATGTAGAACAAATTTTCCAGGCTGTCATTAAGGGCTTGGCCAGATGGAAGTGCCTTCTCTCCTGAAGTACTTGATGATGTATTAATTTGGTGAACAACATATGTATTCAATTTAAATGCATAGTCTTTGTGTTTCATCGGACGATCATTACTTCCCAAAGGACTTGGCAAACCTTTTTGATGCAAGACTATAAACTTTTTTGTGAAAGAATTAACCTCTACTTGCATGTCCTGGCATCTTCTTTCCAAAATTTTCATTAGAGTTCTCATGGTTAGAACTCTCTTGATGTCTAGAATGGTGCCTGTTCTATCTCTGATTTCTAGTGCTTCCAGTTCTTCGCTGGTCTTGGTGTTCAAAAAATGTATCAGTCGGTTAGCTTGTTCAAGCATCTGTCCCAATAAAGCTCTTGCTTTTTGAATCTCCACTTGGGCCACTCTTATTAAGTCAATCTGCTCATAAATGATTTGGATAGACCTCCACACATCACTAATGGATTGATTGATGTTGGTCCACAAAATTCTTTCGATTTCTATTAGTGGTTTATCCAGAGAGATATCTTTTTCCAATTCTCTTACTTTGTTCTCTAATGTTTTGACCTCCCTTGCTTTCTCTGCCACATTCATCTTGGATTTATCATAATTCTTTTCCAACTTTTCCAATTGCTCTTTGACCAGTTTCAATTCTGATACTTGCAGCTTTAATTCTTCCATGGCTTTTATCAGCTGTTCTGTACTCATAGTAGTACTGCTTCCTGGTGCTGTTGTTGTGGTACCTGTGATGATCTCTGCTGTTGATGCCAGGACAGTGGGAGGCAATGCTGTTATAAGTGTGGAGGGGGCAGTAGTGACTGTTGGGAATACTTCAGGTGGCTGGGAGGTCGACTCTCCCTGCTTTTCTTGTAGAGCTTTCTCCAACGCTTGCTCCGTCTCACTCAATCTCTCATTCAGTCTCATGAGCAAGTCCATCATGTCCTCTTCAGATTTCTGTTGCACAACTTCTGCAGTCTGTGGATGCATGGAAGGAGGCATTTTGAGTTGTTTTCTCAATGCAGTGATGTCCTCTTCTTTCTTCCTCATTAGTGCCTTTATGCCTTTGGCATCTTTGGGGTCATGTCCCAGTTCAATGATGATCTCCTCCAAAGACTTTATCCTGTTGTCCTTAGCAAGAGAAGAGGCTTTCTCCAAATCTAACTGAGCAGAGGTCTTATTCAAGGAGTTTTGTAATTTATGAACTAACATTACTTTATCAGCTAGTGTGGAGTATACCATCTCTCCAGTCTGTTTATGAAGCTCAATCTGGTCTATTGGATGAATATCCTTGGCCAAAACCTCCAGATTTGTCCTGATATAATCAGCTGCTAATTGTGGTTGCTGCACCTTGGGCTTAAAATAACTCATGATCATTTTTCCTTCTTTTATGTCATAAGCTGACATTAATCTTTGCTGCTTTGTGGGGGCCATTTTAAGATACTGGTTGTAAATTTGAAGCCGTAGTGGGTCGTTTCTAGCCTTTATCTCTGTGAACGTCCTTTTGATGTCAGAGGTCTGCTTGCTTGATGGCTTAGTGGATGAAACTTCCACACTATGCTACCTTTCTAGCCCCTGCCTATGTGAGCTAGTTGATGTGTCCACCACTGGGGAAGTGTTAGGATATTCCGACACATAGGAAATAGTTAAGTACAACTTGGTCTAGTATAGAGTTAGGTAAAGTGTGTTTCTTTACCATGTACATTTTGTAACTTACAATCCAACGGTCACGATATGTAGTGATCCGACGGTTCATTCTCTCCTCTGTATTACCGACACTTGATCCGTGGCTTAACACCCGATTGGTCCATGATCTCTATTTAAAGAGCATGGAGGGTCATTTGTAGGGTAATCCGTATTTGAGAGAAGCATACGTAAATTTTCATTCTTTTATTGATAAATTGCCTGAAGTGGCCGCGTTGGCTCAGGCCGTGGACTGTTTCCCTCTTTGAGGGTTTTAACCACGTCAAAATACTGGTATATTGATCTATGATATTTTTGTGAGTGGTGTCCTTTGGTGTTCTGTCTGAGGAACTTACCCTGTAAATTCCTACATGGTATCAGAGCTATTTGAGGGCCGCGTCTTTTGGTGATCCAAATCTGAAGCCGGTAGAACTGCATCCGACTGACGTTTCCTAGATCTACTGTTTCTGACTGCTTTCAGGCTGAGAGGACTGCTCTGTTGTGTTGGGAGCATCTGCTCCAGTGAGGAACCCATTTCATTTCATGCGAGAAGGTTTCCGGTAGCCCTAGCTGCGTCATTTTTAAGATCTGGAGGTATACAATGTTTATTTGCAGTTTACAGTTATTTTCTCTCTATTTATTTCGGTTTCGGTTTATTTAGTTTTTTTATTACCGGATCTATACCTTTCATTTTTGCATATGCTCTTTACCTTGTGACTCTGTGCAATCTGGGCAAATCAGAAACAGAGAGGAAGGATTTTTCTCATGCGTGTGCTCTTTTCTGCTGCGCCTTAGTGTGATCTCGGAAAACAGAAACATTGAGGAAAATATTTAGTTTCCAGCTAAAGCTAACTTCGACCCACAAGGTTCGTTTTTGAAAATATTTAGTTTCCAGCTAAAGTTAACTTCGATCCACAAGGTTCGTTTTTTTTTGTATGTCCGTGTTGGGTTTTGTGTTTTTTGTTTTGTAGGGAAAAAGAGCTTTCTCAAAGCAAGCACGCAACCCAAAGCATCAACCCCTCCCCCCCTCTCTCTCTCTCAAAATTTTTGTATAACTCACTTGGTGCAAAGCTAATTTATGAGAGTAGAGGTCTTGGGTTCAAGTCTCCATTTTATGGGGGTGGATTTTTTCATTTCCGCACATTCCCGCACTTCGTCGGCGACTTCGTCAATTTTTTTTTCAAAAAGCCATAACTTCTTCATCCGGAAGCCATTTTTAGAACCGTTTTTTTTAAACGGCCTAATTTTTCGAGATCTTTCCATTGGTACACTTAGTTTCAGCATCTACAGCTTCAGTTTCTGTTAAAAATGGAAAGTCCATGCCAAGTCATTCTTGATAACACTAACTACTTCCAATGGTGGTCCTACATTGTGGATTTACTTAGAAGTAAAGTTCTTTACAGAATAGCCACAGGCCAAGAGACCAAACCGAAAGATGAAGATAAGGCAGCTAAATGGGAAAATAGGCAAGACCAAGCACGTGGGTTGATAGGGATGTCTATTTCTCCAGATCTTAGATTCCATATTGCAGAACTTGATACTCCTGATGAAGCACTGCAACAAATTACTAAAGTCTTTGGAATTAAAAATGAACTTAAAGCCCATCAACTTGAAAATGAATTGCTTACATTGGACCCCAATAATTTTTCTTACATTGAAGATTTTTTGTCCAAGTTCAAGACCCTTAGACTTCTCTTGGAAGGTGTTAAGGTTAAGAAAGAAGATAGTAGCCTTATCTACTCCATTCTTACTAAGTTGGGACCAGCCTATTCTGTGTTTGTTTCCACCTTCCATTCTACAAGAGAAGCCTTCATTTCTCAAGGACAAACCTACAAGTCCCCTTCCTTTGATTCGTTTTGTGATTCTTTAATAAGAGAACAAGAAAAACTCTTACACCTTGGTCTGCTTCATCTTGGAAACTCTTCTAAGAAAGCGTTAACCGCCCAGCAGCAACCAAATACAAAGAATCCTAAGAAGTTGTATCCTAAAAAGAATGGTCCTAAACCAAACAAGGGTCCTAAGCAATTTCAACCTCAAAATGAAAAATCATTTCAACAAAATGATAAGACAAATAAAAACAAAGGGAAGAAGACTGATAGAAATTGCAACTTTTGTAATCGAGATGGCCACTTAGAATCCAAATGCTTTAAGAAGATGGAAGCCTTGGAAGCAGCAATGAAGAAGCATAACATCCATTTGGAGCAATCTTCAACTTCAACTTCGTCTTCAGGAATGGCACTTTCTGCATGTGGTTGTCAAGCATCTCGGTCTGGCTATGCACTAAATGTATCTTCTTCTTCTCATTCTCATGAGTGGCTCATTGATTCTGGAGCATCTTATCACATGGCCAAAGACAAAGCCATGTTTTCTTCTTTAAATGATTGTAACACCAAAAATATATATGTTGGCGATGATAGATCTCTTAGTGTTGTAGGGACTGGAACTGTTCATCTAGACAATGGTCAGTTTAATGATGTATTATGTGTTCCAACCTTGCCCTGCAACCTTCTATCTGTATATCAAATAACCCATTCAGGTGAAGGTAAAATCGTTGAATTTTCACCTCACGATGTTGTAATTAAGGACCTAAGAGATCCTAGACAGATTTTAGCTACTGGCATTGCTGATGATTCTACAAGGTTGTATAAGATTCACAACTTTGGGTCATCAAATCTTCCCTCAGTATTTGTTGCTCATAATGATGAAGTGAGCAAACTTTGGCATGAGCGATTTGGTCACTTAAACTATCACTCTCTTCAGAATCTATGTAAATAAAATATGGTGACAGGTCTTCTAATGGTATCTTGCAGAGATGGTGTTTGTTCCGGATGTGTACTCGGAAAACATCATCGGGACAGTTTTGAAAAACGTGCCTCTTGGCACGCCTCAGCCCCTTTACAGCTCGTGCATAGTGATTTGTGTGGTCCACTTCTAGTTGCTTCATTCTCTGGCTACAAGTATTTCTTAACTTTCATTGATGATTTCTCAAGACGCACTTGGGTATACTTCTTAAAAGTCAAGAGTGAAGTATTTAACATGTTCTTGGCCTTTAAGGCCTTTGTTGAAAAACAATCTGGACATCAAATTCTTAAGCTAAGATCTGATAATGGCGGAGTATATGTTAAAAACACATTCATCAACTTTTGCACTGAGAATGGAATTCAAATGCAACATACTGTTCCATATACTCCACAACAAAATGGTGTAGTTGAAAGGAAGAATCGCACCTTAAAGGAAATGGCTAATTGTATGCTTCAATCTAAAGGACTTAGTCTTAATTATTGGGCAGAAGCAATTAACTGTGCAAATTACATAATAAATCGCACTCCTACTAAGGTTTTAAAGAATATCACTCCAGAAGAAGCATGGAGCTCAATCAAACCAGATGTAAGTCACTTTCGTGTTTTTGGAAGTGAAGCATGGGCCCATATTCCCGATGAGAAACATAAAGCTTTAGAACCTAAGAGTGAAAAATGTATTTTTGTTGGATATTCTGAAGATGTCAAAGGATATAGACTTATTGCACTTAAGTCCAAAAATGTTATCATTAGAAGAGATGTAAAGTTTGCTGAAAATATACCAGCCTGCGAGCCTAGTTCGGCGGATGTGCCACCTCTCTCTATCTCTTCTACTTTTGAAAATATTTCTTCTTCAGATGATGAAAGCGAGGATGAAAATACTCCCCCACCTTCTTAGGATCCTCCTTCAACTCCTCAGCTTCCAAAATGGGTCCGTGCTACTCGGGATGCAGCAGGTGATCTTGCCGGTGATCCTACAGATCAGCGACGTACACGTTCTCAGTTCGAGAGAGCCTCTTCTTTACTGGTTCAAGCTTCAGTGAATTATGATCCTGACATCTTTACAGAAGCTTCAGGCCATCCAGATTGGGAAGCAGCTATGAATGAATAATATCATTCATTATTGGCAAATGATACATGGGATCTTGTTCCTCTACCAAAGGGACGAAAACTTATTAGATGCAAATGGGTTTACAGAACCAAGTATGGACCAGATGGGAAAGTTGATAAACATAAAGCTCGTCTTGTTGCTAAGGGTTTTTCACAAGTTGAAGGCATTGGCTACACTAAAAACTTCTCCCCTGTTGCCAAAATGAACTCTATCCGCCTTGCTCTTTCACTTGCTGCTTCTTTCAAATGGGAAGTCCATCAGATGGATGTTAAATCCGCCTTCTTGCATGGGGACTTGCATGAAGAAATCTATATGGAACAACCTATTGGCTTTATACAAACAGACTCCAGCCTTGTATGTCGGCTTAAGAAATCCCTTTTTGGTATCAAGCAAGCTCCTCGAGCTTGGTATGCCAAAATGGATAACTTTCTTTTAGAATCTGGCTTCTCTAGGTGTCATTCTGACAATACTGTCTACACCAAGAAAGTGGGAAAGTCTCTTATCATTCTTGTTCTTTATGTTGATGATCTTATCCTAACTGGTAGTGATCCCAACCTTATAAACCATGTGAAGTCTAGCCTTAAAAGGAAGTTTGAAATGACAGACTTAGGACACTTACATTATTTTCTTGGTCTTCAAGTCTTGCAATCCAAGGAAGGTATTTCCCTTTCTCAGTCCAAGTATGCCTGTGATATTCTACTCCATTTTCACATGGAAGATTGTAAGCCAGCCCCTTCTCCCTTTCAGTCTGGAGTCAAACTTTTAGTCACTTGTACTTCTCCTGAAGTTGATGCTACCTTATACTGTCAACTTGTAGGAAAACTTTTGTATATAACCCATACTCGTCCTGACCTTTCCTTTGTCGTTGGCCTTGTTTATCGGTTTATGCAAAACCCACATGAAAGTCATTGAAAAGCAGCTAAAAGAATACTTCGTTATGTTCGAGGTACAGTTCAGTTTGGGATTCATTACAGTGCCGAAGTAGCTCCTCTATTGGTTGGTTTCACTGATTCCGATTGGGCTGGTGACGCTGATGATCGGAAGTCTACTGCAGGTTATGTGTTCACTCTTGGTTCAGGACCTATTACATGGGCTTGCAAGAAACAAGGTGCCATTTCTCTTTCTTCAGCAGAAGCAGAGTATCGTGGTGCCGTAGAAGCTAGTAAGGAAGCCTTGTGGCTTCGTCAGATCCTGTCAGAGTTTGGCTTTCAGCAGCAGCATCCGACTACACTTTGGTGTGATAATCAAAGTGTCATTCAGCTATGCAAAGATCTAGTCCAACATCAGCGCAGCAAACACATTGAACTGCACATGCACTGCATCAGAAAGCTCATTCACGACCATGTTCTTGAAGTGCAATACTGTTCAACAGATGATCAAGTTGCAGACATCTTTACAAAGGCTCTCACAGAGGCGAAGTTCACTAAACTTCGATTTATGGTTGGAGTTCAGGAAGTTGACACTAGGGGGGATAGGCTCTAGTGCCTCCTTCCTTCTCCTATTGTGTCATATTTGTAAATCCTTCAATCCTATCCCAAGTTGTTCTTAAGGGGGGATGTTAGGATATTCCAACACATAGGAAATAGTTAAGTACAACTTGGTCTAGTATAGAGTTAGGTAAAGTGTGTTTCTTTACCATGTACATTTTGTAACTTACAATCCGATGGTCATGATATGTAGTGATCCGACGGTTCATTGTCTCCTCGGTATTACCGACACTTGATCCGTGGCTTAACACCCGATTGGTCCATGATCTCTATTTAAAGAGCATGGAGGGTCATTTGTAGGGTAATCCGTCTATGAGAGAAGCATATGTAAATTTTCATTCTTTTATTAATAAATTGCCTGAAGTGGCCGCGTTGGCTCAGGCCGTGGACTTTTTCCCTCTTTGAGGGTTTTAACCACGTCAAAATACTGGTGTATTGATCTGTGATCTGTTTGTAAGCAGTGTCCTTTGGTGTTCTGTCTAAGGAACTTACCCTGTAAATTCCTACAGGAAGTCTACTGGGTAACCACCTTTTCGCCTCTTAGGCTGTCTGTTGTTTCCTCAATGATTTCCTCTTCTAACAGAGGATCCAATCTTTGCATCTTTGTACTTGGCTGCTCAGCAGGTCCACTGATGGGTGTGGCCTCTTCTCTGCCTCTTTTCTTGCCTTTTTCCTCATTTAGAGGAGTTTTCAATGCTGGGATTTCTGGTGCTTTAGATTGGGCAGGAGGAATTCGTACTTGCTCTTGTTCTTTGGACATTGTTGGCTGGTTTGCTATTATAGGATGCTCTGCATCTACCACTTCTTTGCCCTTAGAAGACCCTGTAACTAGTGCGCTGGCTTCTTGTACAGGCTGAGTGAAGTTCCAGTAGAGGATGTACCCACTCCGGTTTGCTGAGTCAGCTTGAAAGATACCTGTCTAAAAGAGTCCAGGTCAAGGGTTTTTTCTAAATCTTTCATAGCTTTTTCCATCTTTTCTTGTTCAGTAATTTCTTCTATTAATGTACTCTCTACCCACTCATCCTAATTAGCAAATTGTTCAATTTCAGGGATCCTATGATGTATATAAGCCGATAGCCCGTTTCTTACTTTTCTATCACTTATGAAGCTATTTGGGTCATATGGCACCCACCAGAAACTTTTCTTTAATTTAAGGTCTTCCCCTAATATCTTATTAGCATCTTCCCATGCCTCCCTCTTATGGATGATAAAAGGGCCTAGCTGGGTTTTTATTCTCAGCTGAGCCTTCTTCTTTACATTGCAAAAGTGAATTAAATCTGCATTGATAAGCTGCCCAAAATACTCTAGTGAAAATAGCCTCATAGGCACATATCTAGGCAACTTGTAAGGGCACAGTTCACAACCATATATTCTGATTTCAGTGTGATTCTGGTAGAGGTACCAGTCACCTATCCTGTATTGTTTGGACAACTGTAAAATTTTCCTCATATCACCAGAAATTCTAGGAGGAGGAGCTCCTATCAATAGGGTGGAGGTTGGATGTACAGACAAGTCAATGAATTCACAGTAGGTATAAGGGGATTCATAAACATTGTGGAAGACCGAGGTCCAAAATATCATAGACCTCTTTTCTCCTTTGGAATCCAATTTCCTGATGGGAAATGAAACGCTGTCTGGTTGATAATATAGCAGAAGGTGATATATGAATGAGGTGTACTTGAAGACTCCTTCTCTGTCCAGATTTATGAATTGCTCATTGATTTTATT
The DNA here is from genome assembly GCA_031772625.1 of Pinus tabuliformis. Lineage (NCBI taxonomy): Eukaryota > Viridiplantae > Streptophyta > Pinopsida > Pinales > Pinaceae > Pinus > Pinus tabuliformis. Next base: position 680,666,762 of record CM062820.1, read on the forward strand.
GGAAATGAAAGAAGCATAATCATACTTGACAGCAGGGGGTTGTCCTGGAGTAAACATTGACAACATAACTAAGATGGTCTCATCAACAAATTCACTGGTTTTGAATCCCAAGATAAAGGATATCATGTCAAGAATAAGCTTGCCTGTTTCAGTGAACCAGGAATGCACATAGGGAGGTGACCCTTGAGGTTGGAAATCTGGTTTCATGAATAATTGAGCAATCCGGGTTGTTTCTGAACTAGGAAATTGAGAGCCTTGCTCAAGCAAAAATCCCATGGAAAGAGGAGCAAGGGGCTGAGTGGGATGGAAGTGTAACATCTCATTGATAGATTCAACAGTTATGTAAAAGAGAACAGTTTGGGATGGGGTCATAACTGCTTTACTGATAGGGTCATAGTTGACACAGCATTGGTGAATGATATCTGGGAACACATTGACTGAGGGTAGGTAATACCTGGGGAGATTAGATTCCCATATTCCATAGATATCAGAGTTGCTCAGATGACTATTCCTAATTCGGTAAAATGCCTGGAGATGGTTCATATCACTAGATAACTCTTTTATTTGAAAATCTCTGTCAGCTAAGGGTAACCAATCTAGGTCTTTATGAGGTGCATTGAGGGGCGCAATGTTTAGGGCCACGGGAGCTTCCATGTGTGGTTATTGTATTTTCAAACTGGAAGTTGGGCTTCTGGGGAGACAATGGTCTAAACAACAGTTTTGGGTGTATTTATATGAGAGCAACAAACTGATTTTGCTTGAATTTGGCTTTCTTGGGTAAAATTCACAGAGGAAGAAATGAAATTATAGGTTTGGGAAGTCAATTGGGGTAAATACCTGTGTTTAGGTGAAAAACAGTGCATTTCGTAGGTTGACCGACGAGTTGCAGAGCATGACACTGTAATTTCTTGGCCGGGTGGCGGACTGGGTGCTCGAGCAATCAACGAACGTAATGTGCATGGAAACAGTTCACAAGAAAAATGAATGAAAATGACATTTTATCGTGGTTTTTAACAAAATATGGCTTTGGCGGTGCTTTTTGGCATTTATTGCATGGATTACGTCATCGTGATGGGACTTCTTATCATGTAGCGGGGGTACGAAAGGGTGACGTGGCGATGACGTGGTAGTGATGTCAGCATGAGGGCCAGCGGGGGGCGGTAAGCAGTTTTTGCCCTCACCGCTTATGGGCCAGAGTGGTTACGGGCGGGGAGGCAGCAAGCACAGCGGGAATGCGCCACGCGTCCTGGGTACGGGGACAATACCGTCAACTCCCCGGGACTTAACGTGTGGTCGATGAGGGGTTCGCGATATGATCATGGGCCGTTGGATGAGCGGGCCCAGATCTAACGGCTGGCGGTCAATGGAGCTGGCAGAGGGTTATGGCGCTGGGGGCCCATGTATTAAACATCAAAACTAATCGCATCGGGCGTGATTTTCATTGGTCAGGGTTATGGTTTAATATTTTTAATTAAGCATATGTTAACTAACTCTTGGGTTTGAGCGGCGGGTTAGGTTATTTAAAGGTTTCAAAAAAACCTTTAAATCCTGAATCACATAATGATATGGTTTATATTTAAACCGGGGCGGGATATTAGAATATAGGGGTTTTTAGTATATTAATAATATATGGGAGAGGGGACTTTATACAAGGGATTTATATAATGAAGTTAGCAGTTAATATGAATATGGTTTATGAACTGGGAAGCGCTGAGTCTAATGTTTGAGAAACTTAGGCTAAGGGAATGAAAAGGGTTTTACACAAGAAATGTGGCTTCTTTACCTAAGGAAAGAATGTTTTTTTACTTAGGCCTTTTTCATAAAATGAGATGGAGTGATTTAGTGATATTAAGCAGATCTTAATATCCTTGGGGGGAGGTTAGTAAGTGATTTTGGTAGAAGTGTGAAGGGAAGTTAGTCATGCCTCACTTGATTTGTAACCAAACAGTTGCCATGGTACTTATGATAACAATAAGATGAACATCTTGAGAGACAAAAATAATCATAAGCATGCTTTTGCAACACCAAAACTGCCTACCCAACCTATTATACCTAACATTTTTTGTTCTTCTTCCATGGGTGCACTTGGACTGGCAAACCCTCAACAATCTTCTTTTCTCTGCATGATAAGCCTATCTAAATCAACACTTGTAACTTCCAAGGGCTCAGATTTAACTGTTGAGCTCCTTTGCTTCTCTACCTAACTATTTATCTGCCAAGATTAAACATTTTGGACAGATTTTATTCTCTATCACTAAAACAAGAAATTGAAACATGAACTAGCCAAGATTAAGTTGTTTGGCCATTCATCAACTGCAGCATAAAATTCAACAAACTGCACATGATACTTTATTTACAAGAAGTGAATTAGTAGTGGCATTTGGACTTGCACACTTTCTTGGTCCTTTTTCTTTGGGGTTCATTTCTTTTCCTTTTTCTGACCATCTTATTCTTTTTACCCTTTGATCTTTATTTAGGGTATACCCTCTTTTCATTTTTTTATCTTTTTGATTTTTTCAAAATATTCAAAACCTTTGCAGCAATTAAAGGATGAACATATTAGGGATTTTAACGAGTCAATCATGAAATATGACACCTATTGGTATAGGAGCATAACACTAGCTCCACTTGGGGATGACTTTTCTTGGTGAAAAGTTAAAAGCAGTAGGTCAGATGGCCTTATAACTCTGAAATCTTCCTTTGCTATAAGTAAACAAAACTGTACAAAGGACCATGTAACATATATACATTTCTCTTGAGCTGAAAACAAAAAATAGTAAAATTCCTTCACTGTTTCTCAAAACTTTCTGCCCATTCCTTCCTATTCTCATTGCTGAAAAAGCTGCATAAACTGAACTTTGCTATGTACAAGTTAGAGTCAGGATATATCAACAAACTGGATCAAAATAATGTTTCAGTATGCGACCATTAACTGGTCCTTATTATGCTTTTGTACCGTCCAATTTTTTCAAAAAATAGGTATTGTTTCCATGTGAGGCCTGAATAATAAAAGGTCCCTTCCATGGGAAGTCAAACTTCCTATGTTTTCCTTTATCTTCTCTTCTGGAGTCCCACTTTAACACTTTGTTTCCTATGTAAAAATCTTCTGCCTTAGTCCTTCTATCAAATATCTTCTTGAGTTTTTCTTGTAGCACTTGAGATCTTTGATATACCTCTTCTCTAGTCTACTGTAAATGGATAGTGTGATTAATCCTTCTTTGAATGTCATTGGGTTCCAATTGAGCGTCTTGCAATAATTTCATTATAGGTAACCCTAGAGATGAAGGAAATACAACCTCCACATCATAGACAAGCTCATAGGGACTGGTTCCAATGGATCTCTTGGTAGTTAATCTGTCTGCCCATAGTGCATTGATGAGCTTTTTATGCCAATTTTTCTTGTTTTCTTCCAACACTTTCTTAATAATATTGATCAGACTTTTATTGTAGGACTCAACTAGACCATTACCTTGCGGGTAATAAACTGTGGAGTGGCCTAAGGTGATGTGGTACTTATGACAGAAGCTTATCATTTTCTTGGATTTGAAAGCAGCAGCATTATCAGTTATGATTTTTCAGGACAGCCAAATCTAGACAAGATGTTGGTTTCTAAGAATTGTATGATCACTGAATCATTTGCTTGTCTACAAGGGATGGCTTCTATCCATTTAGTGAAATAATCTGTGGCGGTCAGGATCCATTTATGTTGGCCAGAAGAGGGAGGCTGAATTTCCCCAATGAAGTCTAAACCCCATTGTTGGAATGGTCTTTCAGTGGAAATTGGTCTAAGGGGTAGAGGCAAAAGTTTCCTCTTGCCTTCAAAAATTTGACATTTATGGCAAACGGTGACAAAATTTTTGACATCAGTAAACAAAGTGGGCCAGTAGAATCTAGCCCTTAGAATTTTATCAGCAGTTGATTTCCAGTAAAGATGTCCACCATAGTCCCCTGCATGAAATTCTTTGAGTAGCTTGTCAGCTTCATCTTTTATTAGACAATTTAGTAGAACACCTTGATGATTTTTCCAAAAAAGAGCACCATCTAAAATATAAAACTTTGAAGCTTTCATTTTCAAAAACCTTTTCTTTGTTCTGGATAACTTTGGAGGAGCCCGCAGGTTTAATAATACATAACATATATCAGCATACCAAGGTGATTGTAAGAAGGCCTGGCTGATTTGTGGAGTCACCATCTCCTATTCATTATCCAGTTCATTGATATCCAGGGCTTGGCAATTGGTTTCAGTTATGAGTTTAGCCAATCCCTGTCCTTCTATAAGTTTTGTAGGTTTTATTTCAACATCATACTCTAATATAGTAGCAATCCACTTACCTCTTTTGCCTTCAATCCCCTCTTGGGTCAGGATATCTTTGACAACAGTGCTTGGCACATAAGCTATTATATGAGAGTATAATATGTAGACTCTGAAATCTTTGATGGCTTTCACAAGTGCATAAGCCTGTTTTTCCATGATTGGGTATTTTAGTGGTGCATCCCTCAGTGCTTTACTGAAAAAGGCTATAGGTTTTTCACATCCTTGATCATCTTTCTGTAGTAAAACAACAGCAATAGTGTGTTCTGATGCAAATGAGAAGATTATGAAGTCTCTATCAAATTTTGGGCTTGTAAGGACTGATGTTTTCGTCAAGGCCATTTGATTTCCTCAAATGCTTGTTTGGCTTCTATTGTCCATTTAACCTTGGAATCCCTTTTCAACATATTGTTCAACAATTTGATTAATTCAGCCAAGTTATGTATGAATCTTCTTAAAAAGTTAATTTTCCCTAGGAAAGCTTGCAGTTCTTTGACATTTCTGGGATGGGGTATTTGTAAAATGGCTTGTATTCTATCAAGATCAATTTTGATGCCATCTTTGGAGATTATATGACCTAACAGTTTGCCCTCCTCTAGACTGAACAAGGATTTTTTAGGATTCAAGGAAATACCGTACTTTCTGCATGTTAAAAACACTTGTCTCAGATGATCTAGATGTTGCTGATCTGATTTGGAAAACACAGTAAGGTCATCTAGGTATATGACTAGAAAATTGTGGATTTCTTTTGCAAAAGCTATGTCCATTGCTCGTTGGAAGGTTGCCCCTGCATTCTTGAGTCCAAATGGCATTTTCACATATTTGAAAGTTCCCCATGGGGTTGTAAAAGCAGTCTTTTCCTGATCATCAAGATGAACTAGAATCTGGTTGAAGCCTGAAAACCCATCCAACAGTGAAATTCTAGAGGCACCTACTACCCTTTGTAAAATGTGGTCCATCTTAGGTAAGGGGTAGTGGTCTTTCAAAGAAACCTTATTTACATTCCTTAAATCTACACATAGTCTGATTTCTCCTGTTTTCTTCCTAGTGGGCACTAAATTGGACACCCACTCTGAAAATCTGATAGGGGCAATTATCCCAGCTTCATACATTCTTTTGACTTCTTTTTCAATTAAAGGGAGTAGTACAGGGTTGACCCTTCTGAGTTTTTGTTTGAATGGTTTTTGATTTTCTTTAAGGGGTATTGTATGTTGGATAACAGAAGTATCATAAGATTTGAGATCTTCATAGCTCCAGGCAAAAACATCCTGGAATTCCTTGAACAGTTCAACATATTTAAGCTTTTGGTCAGGAGGCAGAGTTTTGGATAGTTTTATCATTTTAGGATTTTCTTCAGTTCCTATGTTACAGTCCTCAATGTCTGCATTTAGAGGCTGCATTTTGGGTTTCCTTGGGATATCATTAGAATCAAATAAATCTTGCAAAGGATTTAATCCTGTAGGCAAATAATTGTCTTTTAAATCAATAACTTCAGATTCTCCTCCAATAACCTCATCAATGTCTATTTTTTTAATCTCTTGCAACTTTTTCTTGGTAAATTTCGTTCGGTGAAGTGTTCGTGTTGCAGTTTCTGCTGAAATGTGTGTTTCAATTTTTTCTACTTGATCAACCTCTCCAACAGTGTCCATGTCCACATTAGTGTAGGAAAATTCTTCTTTTAGGGTCAGGAAATTATTAATATGAGTTTCATTGTCAAACACTTGCCAGTTTTTAACATTGTCAGGTACAATTGGCCTGTGTTCAATCTCAACTGTAAACTGATTATTGGGTTCAAAAGGCAGTTTACAGGTGCTGGCAAATGTCGCCAAATTGTGAGCATGCAAATTATGTTTCCTCGGAATTTTAACTAGCTGTGTTTCTAGAAAGGTATTGAGTATTTCAATTGCTGCCCCTCTGTAAGATCTCAATCTGGGATCATTTGTAAGGAAGTTCCCTTTCATTTGTTGAATGACTAAATCAGAATCTCCCAATACTGATACCCTGGTGGCTCCTAAATTTTTGATCAACTTAAGTCCTAACAAGAGGGCTTCATATTCAGCCATATTATTGGTGCATCTAAAATTCAACCTGTAAGCATGCCCTTCAGCATGATCATTTTCTAGATTGTGTACCCAAATCCCTGCTCCTGCCCCTAATTTATTAACTGATCCATCAAATTCCAAGTACCAAAGGATCTCATGTTCATAGTTAGTATCAGGAGTCTTGGAAATTTGTTTACTAGGGAGATCTGGATTTTTAGTTTCATCTGGTTTCTCTTGAGTGTCTGTTATATCAATTATTTCAGAAATTTCTTGAGTTTGAACACTAGATTTTTTATTTATGATTTTTTCTTGTTCTAATGCTAAAGCCTTGACATCAATTGCAGGATTAACCTCAGCATTGTATAGAATGAAGGAGTCCATGTCAGAATGCATGGAGTAGATGGGGAAATTCTGGGGTTTCTCCTGACTACTGACAACATATTTCATTAGTCTCTCGATACAGTCTCTTTGACTGACCAAATACTGAAATGGTAGCATAGGACATGTCCAATTGTAAAGATCCTTGGAGCTTTGCACCCCAAGATCTAAACAGCAACATGCCATATTTTGGTGGAATATCAGCTACTACCACGTCCATTAAAATTGTTTTGGCATGGTATTGAATTAATGATACACATAAATCTTTGATCAATCCTAGACATCTGACCTGGCTTGAATCAAAAGAGAACAAGTCTTTGTATGGCCTGGTGATATCTAGGTCCAACTTCTCCATTACAGATTTGGGCATTAAGTTATGAGAAGCTCCAGAATCAAACATTGCATTATGGAGTATCTTATCATGAACGTTCAGGCTTACATAGAAAGGAGGGACCCCTCCGTCTACTGATTTACCATTTACCTCAGGGCCAAAAATTAATTTTGGTTGGTCATCAAGGACATTTACTGCATCTTTTTTTTCTGAAATCTGAAGTGATCTGCTAATTTGATCTCTGTAGACATCATGCTTGGCCAATTCTGACAATGGAATTGCTATCTTTAATTTGCCTATTTCGGTCTCAAGGTTGAAAGGTTTTTCTGTTTGCATTTTTGTATTTCGGGCAGTGAGATTTTCCTTTTCTGCTGTATTTTCTGTGCTTTTTTCTTTTTTAGGAGTGCTGTTATGGGCTGAAGTTGCTTCTATGTCAATTTCTGGAGGTTCTTCCACCTTTCCTTTGGGAGGAGTAGAAGTGGAAGGTTGTTGATTGTCTGATACATCTTCAACTGTTGGATTATTTGGGTTGGGACCTGTTCTAGGAAGGGTTTGTACAGGGGGGTTCTTGACCTTAGGTTTGTTAGGTTGCCTGGTTTCTTTTTGTTTATTGGTTTCAGGGACATCTATCCTTCTACTCCTCAGATTGTATTGCTTGTGAACTTCATAGATGGCTGTGTCATATCCCTCCCTAAAATCAAATGATTCACCTGATTGGATTTGGAATTGATTAAGAGTGTGAGCCTCTTGGTCTTCTTGGGTCAAGAAAATTTGTTGTTCACTATTGAGACCCATTAAGTTAATTTGAGTATCTTCTGTTGGCTCGCTGGAAGTTGAAGCCTCAGCATAGTTTTCCTGGAATGGAGCCTAATGTTTTGGTCTGGACTAGCCTTTCCAATATTAGGGTTCTGGTTTTTTCTGAAGTTTGGATTTCTCCCAGTGTTGCTTGGTTGACCATCCCAAGGGGATTTCCTCTCAATTGTTTCTACTCTATCACCAAGTCTATCCATTCCTTTAATGATAGCATCTAATTTTTGTTCAAAGGTAGAAGGTTCTTCTTTGATGGGTATCCTCCTTTCAGCTCTAGCTCGAGCCCGTTTAGAAATCAGGTTGGCCTCAACACTGACAGCTATGCTCTGCATGTCTTCTAAGCTTTGAGGAGCTATTTCTCTAAGCTGATATGCCATATTAGAATCAAATGCATCAGGGAATTTGATCAGGGCTAAATCTAGAGGAGGTCTAAGATTATGAGGAATAGCATTGTATACATTATTAAATATGGTACAGTAATCTTGAACAGTTCCTTGTGGGCCTCTTTTCAAGTTTTCGTATTCTGATAAAATGTGGAACGAATCTTTCTTCTTTTCCCATCTGTTCAAGAAGGTCTGATAAAGAGCTTCTGGGTCATTGATAGTGTTTGCAGGGAGTGCTCTAAACTAGGTTCTAACATCCCCAGTTAAGCTTTGAACAAAGACTTTCATTCTGACATCATCATCATCAATAGTTTTCAAAATAATCTGTCATTTTCTTGGTATGTTGTTGAGCTGTGTAAGTGCCAGTACCATCAAAATATGTGATTTTGCTTTGATAATATTGAGGCATAGCCCCTGGGTTTGCAGGTAATTGCAAGGGAGCATACCGGTTTGCCATGTTTGCAGATATAAGAGTGACAGCTATAAGAGCAGGGATAACAGTGGAAATGTAAGTTGTGGACGGAGGAGTGGAAAGGAGGGTTTGAAGTGCTGATGGTGAGCTTGAAGAAGCTGCAACAATGGTAGAAAGGATTGGTGTTTTTCCAGAAGTAAACTCAGATTGGATAGGGTTCTGCTGATGTGTGTCAAAGTGTGAACTAGCAGAATGTTCTTGGTTCTCTTGGCTTCTAAGGATTTTAGGAATCAGATTAGGATTTCTAAAGATAGGTGGGGGATTTGGATCAGGATTTGATCTGGTGCAACGGATCTTCCCAGCTTCTGAGTATGTTCTTGGTTTTTACTGAAATAGTTTAGGATTTTTTAGATGTGGAGATTATGAATTTTCCTAAAGATCTACTGAAACAAGGGACCGATCAAGTATTTGAGACAATTGTTCAATACATAAACTAGATTGCAGATAGACTGAAGCAACATTTATTTATTCCTGCGACTGCATAGCAAAAGCAGTTTCAAAGGCTACCTGGCTAACTTCAGGCTCCATATGTAGCTTATGAAACAAACAACAGTGACAAACAATTATTTAGGTCCCCAGTGGAGTCGCCAATGATGTTATCACTCAGGTTGTTCCCAAAAGTTGTAAGAAAGGGAATACGGCCGAGGTAACCACAGACCAATCTTTTAGATACAGATTCTAGCCAATCTGCATCCAGAGAGGGCTCTCTCTTTATAATTTAGCTTTGTTTTGAGGTATATTAGGCTAGTTATGAAGTGCAAGGGTTTTGTTTTGAGTTTGGTTGGAGAAATGGAGATTCAATAGAATAGTGAGGTAAAACTGAAAAGTTTCAGTCCATTGAGCATGATGGAGTCAAAGAAGGATAGCTTCTTGGATTAGGTTTCTTATTAGAGGAGGTATCACAGAGCAAGGTACTCAAATGTGGAACAATTTATAGGCTGGAATCAGATGAAATGGAGTCAATTGGTTGAAGGGCAATTAAGAATCCTTCATCATATTTGACAGAGGGGAAATGGATGATTACTGTTAAGGAGCAATTAAGAATTCCTTAGCAAATATTCAAAATGAAAGAATCAGGGGAAACAGGAGCAATTAAGAATTCACTGTTTATTCTAATTCTGAAGAAAACATAGACAACAACAAAGATTGAAGACAAAGTGCAGTCAAGCAAATTCTGAATTATTCTTTTTCTTTATTATTGAGATCATGAAACATAGGTGATATAATAAACATAGAAACTGTAAAATACAAGTTAGAAAGAACTTATTGATCCATAAGATGACTCAATAATTCTGTAACATGGTCCTTAGCATTAATTCCTGATTCAGTAAGCCAGACAAAAATGGTTCCAACAGCCTTTTATTCCAGAAAACTTTAGTATTACAGTCAGAAACTATGAACGCCCACAAACCAACCCCAAATACTTCGTTTGGGGGGGATTTATACAAAAATGTCAAAATATCTTACAAAATATCTGATAGAAATAATATCTAATGACAATTAATGCTTCTTTTGCAAGAGATAGAGACGAACAGTCTTGAAAACAGGGGAACAATAAATTGATGTAATAAATTTGATGCTGTGCTGGCTGTTCCGTCTTTATGAGATGTACAGGAGGTAGGTGCTGTGAGTCGGTTTGCGGCCGTCTTCTATTGATACTCTATGCTGGTTGCTCCGTCCTGCGTCGGATTTTCTTCAACTCTGATGTGATGCGCTTTGACCTGCATGACTTTGATTCATTTCTGTTCTCCACATTATAGTAGATGGTCCAAAATTTTCAATTGACCAAGGATACCAAAGATAAGTTTATAGAATTTCTAACATACTTTGCCACCACTTTGGTCCTAGTAATTTATGTCTTTGAAGCTTCCTCAAAGTTTCGTCAGTCTCTGTGTACCTGAAGAAATTAGGTGGGATGGTGAACAGATGCTTCACCTTGTGCTCTATGTAGAACACATTTTCTAGGTTGTCATAAAGGGCTTGGCTAGATGGAAGTGCCTTCTCTCCTGAAGTACTTGATGATGTATTAATTTGGTCAACAACATATGTTTTCAATTTAAGTGCATAGTCTTTGTGTTTCATCAGATGATCATTACTTCCCAAAGGACTTGGCAAACCTTTTTGATGCAAGACTATAAAATTTTCTGTGAAAGAATTAACCTCTACCTGCATGTCCTAGCATCTTCTTTCCAAATTTTGCATTAGATTTCTCATGGTTAGAACTCTCTTGATGTCTAGAATGGTGCCTGTTCTATCTCTGATTTCCATTGCTTCCAGTTATTCACTGGTCTTGGTGTTCAAAAAATGTATCAGTCGGTTAGCTTGTTCAAGCATCTGTCCCAATAAAGCTCTTGTTTTTTGAATCTCCACTTGGGCCACTCTTATTAAGTCAATCTGATCATAAATGATTTGGATAGACCTCCACACATCACTAAGGGATTGATTGATGTTGGTCCACAGAATTCCTTTGATTTCTGCTGGAGGTTTATTCAGAGAGAGATCTTTTTCCAATGCTCTTACTTTGTTCTTTAATGTTTTGACCTCCCTTGTTTTCTCTGCCACATTCATCTTGGATTTATCATAATTCTTTTCCAGCTTTTCCAATTTCTCTTTGACCAGTTTCAATTCTGATACTTGCAGCTTTAATTCTTCCATGGCTTTTATTAGCTGTTCTGTACTCATAGTAGTACTGCTTCCTGGTGTTGTTGCTGTGGTACCTGTGATGATCTCTGCTGTTGATGCCGGGACAGTGGGAGGCAATGCTGTTATAAGTGTGGAGGGGGCAGTAGTGACTGTTGGGACTACTTCAGGTGGCTGGGAGGTCGACTCTCCCTGCTTTTCTTGTAGAGCTTTCTCCAACACCTGCTCTGTCTCACTCAATCTCTCATTCAGTCTCATGAGCAGGTCCATCATGTCCTCTTCAGATTTCTGTTCCACAACTTCTGCAGTCTGTGGATGCATGGAAGGAGGCATTTTGAGCTGTTTTCTCAATGCAGCGATGTCCTCTTCTTTCTTCCTCATCAGTGCCTTTATGCCTTTGGCATATTTGGGGTCATGTCCCAGTTCAATGATGATCTCCTCCAAAGACTTTATCCTGTTTTCCTTAGCAAGAGAAGAGGCTTTCTCCAAATCTAACTGAGCAGAGGTATTATTCAAGGAGTTTTGCAATTTATGAGCTAACATATCTTTATCAGCTAGTGTGGAGTATACCATCTCTCTAGTCTGTTTATGAAGCTCAATATGGTCTATTGATAAATATCCTTGGCCAAAACCTCTAGATTTGTCCTAATATAATCAACTACTGATTGTGGTTGCTGCACCTTGGGCTTAAAATAACTCATGATCATCTTTCCTTCTTTTATGTCATATGCTCACATTAATCTTTGTTGCTTTGTGGGGGCCATCTTAAGATACTGGTTGTAAATTTGAAGCCGTAGTGGGTCGTTTCTAGCCTTTATCTCTGTGAACGTCCTTTTGATGTCAGAGGTCTGCTTGCTTGATGGCCTAGTGGATGAAACTTCCACACTATGTTGCCTTTCTAGCTCCTGCCTATGTGAGCTAGTTGATGTGTCCACCACTGGGGAAGTCTGCTGGGTAACCACCTTCTCGCCTCTTAGGCTGTCTGTTGTTTTCTCAACGATTTCCTCTTCTGACAGAGGATCCAATCTTTGCCTCTTTGTACTTGGCTGCTGAGCAGGTCCACTGAAGGGTGTGGCCTCTTCTCTGTCTCTTTCCTTTCCATTTTCCTCATTTAGAGGAGTTTGCAATGCTGGGATTTCTGGTGCTTTAGATTAGGCAGGAGGAATTCGTACTTGCTCCTGTTCTTTGGACATTGCTGGCTGGTCTGCTATTATAGGATGCTCTGTATCTACCACTTCTTTGCCCTTAGAAGACCCTGTAACTAGTGTGTTGGCTTCTTGTACAGGCTGCTGTGAAGTTCCAGCAGAGGATGTACCCACTTCGATTTGCTGAGGCAACTTGAAAGATACCTGTCCAAAAGAGTCCAGGTCAAGGGTTTTTTCTAAATATTTCATAGCTTTTTCCATCTTTTCTTGTTCAGTAATTTCTTCTATTAATGTACCCTCTACCGATTCATCCTGATTAGCAAACTGTTCAATTTCAGGGATCCTATGATGTAGATAAGCCGATAGCCTGTTTCTTACTTTTCTGTCACTTATAAAGCTCTTTGGGTCATATGGCACCCACCAGAAACTTTTCTTTAATTTAAGGCCTTCCCCTAATATCTTATCAGCATCTTCCCATGCCTCCCTCTTATGGATGATAAAAGGGCCTAGCTGTGTTTTTATTCTCAGCTGAGCCTTCTTCTTTACATTGCAAAAGCGAGTTAAATCTGCATTGATAAGCTGCCTGAAATACTCCAGTGCAAATAGCCTCATAGGCACATATCTAGGCAACTTGTAAGGGCACAGTTCATAGCCATATATTCTAATTTCAGTGTGATTCTGGTAGAGGTACCAGTCACCTATCCTGTATTGTTTGAACAGCCATAAAATTTTCCTCATATCACCATAAATTCTAGGAGGAGGAGCTCCTATCAACAGGGTGGAGGTTGGATGTACAAACAAGTCAATGAATTCACAATATGTATAATGGGATTCACAAACATTGTGGAAGATCGAGGTCCAAAAGATCACAGACCTCCTTTCTCCTTTGGAATCCAATTTCCTGATGGGAAATGAAAAGCTTTCTGGTTGATAATATAGTAGAAGGTGATATATGAATGAGGTGTACTTGAAGACTCCTTCTCTGTCCAGATTTATGAATTGCTCATTGATTTTATTGGCAATGAAAGAGGCATAATCATACTTGACAGTAGGGGGCTGTCCTGGAGTAAACATTGACAACATAACTAAGATGGTCTCATCAACAAATTCACTGGTTTTGAATCCCAAGATAAAGGATATCATGTCAAGAATAAGCTTGCCTATTTCAGTGAACCAGGAATGCACATAGGGAGGTGGGCCTTGAGGCTGGCAATCTGGTTTCATGAATAATTGAGAAATCTGGGTTATTTCTGAACTGGGCAATTGAGAGCCTTGCTTAAGAAAAAATCCCATGGAAAGAGGTGCAAGGGGCTGAGTGGGATGGAAGTGTAACATCTCATTGATAGATTTAGCAGTTATGTAAAAGAGAACAGTTTGGGATGGGGTCATAACTGCTTTACTGACAGGGTCATAGTTAGCACAACATTGGTGAATGATATCTGGGAACACATTGACTGAGGGTAGGTAATACCTGGGGAGATTAGATTCCCATATTCCATAGATATCAGAGTTGCTCAGATGACTATTCCTAATTCAGCAAAATGCCTGGAGATGGTTCATATCACCAGATAACTCTTTTATTTGAAAATCTCTGTTAGCCAAGGGTAACCAATCCAGGTATTTATGAGGTGCATTGAGGGGCGCGACGTTCAGGGCCACGGGAGCTTCCATGTGTGGTTCTTGTGTTTTCCAACTGGAAGTCAGGCTTCTCGGGAGACAATGGTCTAAACATCAGTTCTGGGTTTATTTATATGAGAGCTACAAACTGATTTTGCTTGAATTTGGCTTTCTTGGGTAAAATTCATAGAGGAAGAAATGAAATTACAGTTTTGGGAAGTGAATTGGGGTAAATACCTGTGTTTAGGCAAAAAACAGTGCGTTTTGTAGGTTGATCGACGAGTTGCACAGCATGACACTGTAATTTCTTGGTTGGGTGGCGGACTGGGTGCTTGAGCAATCAACGAATGTAATGCGCATGGAAACAGTTCGTAGGAAAAATGAATGAAAATGACATTTTATCGTGGTTTTTAACAAAATATGGCTTTGGCGGGGCTTTTTGGCATTTATTGCATGGATGACATCAGCGTGATGGGACTTCTTGTCATGTAGCGGGGGTACGAAAGGGTGACGTGGTGATGACATGGTAGTGATGTCAGCATGAGGGCCAGCGGGGGGGCAGTAAGCAGTTTTGGCCCGCACCGCTTATGGGCCAGAGTGGTTACGGGCGGGGAGGCTGCGAGCACGGAGGGAATGCGCCACGCATCCTGGGTACAGGGACAATACCGCCGACTCCCCGGGACTTAACGTGTGGCCGATGAGGGGGTCGCGATATGATCGTGGGCCGTTGGATGAGCGGGCCCAGATCTGATGGCTGGCAGTTAATGGAGCTGGCGGAGAGTTACAGCACGGGGGCCCATGTATTAAACATCAAAACTAATCACATCGGGTGTGATTTTCATTGGTCAGGGTTATGGTTTAAGTTTTTTAATTAACTAGATGTTAATTAACTCTTGGGTTTGCGCATCGGGTTAAGTTATTTAAAGGTTTCAAATAAACCTTTAAATCCCGAATCACATAATGATATGGTTTATATTTAAACCGCAGTGGGATATTAGAATATAGGGGTTTTTAGTATATTAATAATATATGGGAGATGGGAATTTATACAAGGGATTTATATAATGAAGTTAGCAGTTAATATGAATATGGTTTATAAACTGGGAAGCACTGAGTCTAATGTTTGAGAAACTTAGGCTAAGGGAATGAAAATGGTTTTACACAAGAAATGTGGCTTCTTTGCCTAAAGTAAGAATGTGGTTTTACTTAGGCCTTTTTCATGAAATGAGATGGAGTGATTTAGTGATATTAAGCAGATCTTAATATCCTTGGGGGGAGGTTAGTAAGTGATTTTGGGAGAAGTGTGAAGGGAAGTTAGTCATGCCTCACTTGATTTGTAACCAAACAGTTGCCATGGTACTTATGATAACAATAAGATGAACATCTTGAGAGACAAAATTAATCATAAGCATGCTTCTGCAACACCAAAACTGCCTACCCAACCTATTATACCTAACATTTTTTGTTCTTCTTCCATGGGTGCACTTGGACTGGCAAACCCTCAACAATCTTCTTTTCTTTGCATGAAAATCTTATCTAAATCAACATTTGTAACTTCCAAGGGCTCAGATTTAACTGTTGAGCTCCTTTGCTTCTCTACCTAACTATTTATCTGCCAAGATTAAACATTTTGGATAGATTTTATTCTCTATCACTAAAACGAGAAATTGAAACATGAACTAGCCAAGATTAAGATGTTTGGCCATTCATCAACTGCAGCATAAAGTTCAACAAACTGCACATGATACTTTATTTACAAGAAGTGAAGTATTAGTGTCATTTGGACTTGCACACTTTCTTGGTCCTTTTCTTTGGGGTTCATTTCTTTTCCTTTTTCTGACCATCTTATTCTTTTTACCCTTTGATCTTTCTTTTAGGGTATACCCTCTTTTTATTTTTTATTTTTTTTGATTTTTTCAAAATATGGAAAACCTTTACAACATGTAAAGGATGAACATATTAGGGATTTTAACCAGTTAATCATGAAATATGACACCTATTGGTATAGGAGCATAACATGCTAGAAATGAAGAAAAGAAGGAAACTACAAAAAGGATTGTAGGTCTAAAACTCTTGAGAAAGGAAATGGATATGATGATGCTCCTTCTAAAAAGGTGAGAACCACCCTAGATGAAGGTGGGGATGTGTACTTGGCTTCTTCTTCATTTACACACGTAGATAATGAGGCATGGTCAATTGACCCAGGTGCATCCTTTCACTTCACTTCCCTTAGGGAGTGGTTCTGCGAGTACGAGAAATATGATGGTGGTGATGTCTTCCTAGGAGATGACATGAAGGATAGAATCATTGGATGTGGAAAGGTGAAGCTGAAGTTTTAAGGTGGAAGGATTAGAACACTTCATAGTGTTCTGCACATTCCTGCGTGGCTATAGATCTTAATTCCGTAAGCAAGATTGATGATGCAAGTGTAAAAATAGTGTTCGAGAAAGATACCTGCAAGATGGTTTGGGGAGCATTAGTATTAATGCGGGGAGTTTAGATTAGAACTTTATACAAACTTATGGGTAGCATTGTTATTGATGGGTGCAACAATTATGTAGTTCCTGAAGGTGGAGCGGAAAATCTAGTGGTCTCTGGAGAAAATACTATGTTATGGCATCAAATACTGGGACATATTGGAGAGAAGGGTCTTTGAATACTACATGGTAATTGTATGGTAGAAGGTATGTCTAATTTCTCTATGGATTTCTATTTTTGTGTATATGGGAAGAAAAATCGGGTGAGCTTCCCCTCTGGTGCTAAGATGGTGAAAGGGATATTAGAGCTTATGCACAGTGATGTGTTTGGACCTGTGTTGGTTCCATCACTGGGTAAGTCTGTGTATTTTCTCATTTATAGATGACTTCTCGACGAATACATGGATATATTTCCTCAAGAATAAATATGAAGTCTTTCGTAGTTTTAAAGAATTTAAGGCTTTGGTGGAAAATCAGATAGAGAAGAAGATCAAGATGTTGAAAACAGATAATGATGGAGAGATTTTTCAAGAAGCAATTTGAGTATTTCTATAAGAAGTGTGGTATAGCATGGTAGAAGACTACTCCATACATACCTCAATAAAATGGAGTTGCAAAAATAATGAACATGACATTGATGGAAAAGGTAAGAAACATGCTTAGTGGCATTGGATTAGGGAAAAAATTATGGGCAGAGGCAATGAATAATACATGTTGCATGTTTAACAGATCACCTTCATTAGTGTTGGAGGATAAGGCTCCACATGAGGTATAGATTGGTAAGAAACCCTCTCTTTCACATCTGAGGGTATTTAGATGTGATGCATCTGTACATGTTCCAAAGGAGAAAATAACCAAGTTGAATAGTAAATTCGAAAGGTGAATCTTTATTGGGCATAAGGATGGCTTAAACTATTATAAGCTTTGGAACCCCGAAACAAGGAAGGTTTTGTACAACCGATATGTGGTGTTTAGAGAGGGGAAAGATGTTATTAAGCATGAAGTCCTACTAAAGGAATCTAAGAAGATAGAGTTTGAACTAAAGGAGGAAGAAGTAGACTCTACAACAAAACATGAATCATAAGAGGAAGAGCCACACACTCCAGTTTTGAGAATATTAGTTCGAGAGAGAAGGTAGCTATATAGGTATAGTCCATCTACTTTTTGTTCAAATTTTGCTTTATCTATTATTGATGATGATCCAAAAACTGTCAATAAGACAATTGATTTAGAAGATGGAAAAATCTGGAAGGATGGCGGTGGTTGATGAAATGGCATCTTTGGAAAAAAATGAGGCTTAAGATCTGGTGGAGTTGTTGGCTGTAAGGAAACCCAATGACAATGAATAGGTGTTTAAGAGGAAGATGAATGCATAAGGAAAGCTGGAGAAATACAAAGCTTGGTTTGTAGCAAAAGGTTATTCTCTGGTGTCGGGAATTAATTTTAGTGATATTTTTTCTCCTGTTGCCAAGTTAGCTTCTATTAGATTACTTTTATCTATTTTTGCTACTTTTTATTTTGAGGTAGAACAAATGGATGTGAAGACAACATCTCTTCATGGGGATATGGAAGAAGATATCTACATGAAGAAACCATAAGGATTTCGAGTGTAGGGTAAGAAAGAACTAGTATGCAAGTTAAAAAGGTATTTCTATGGGTTAAAACAGTCACCAAGGATGCGGTATAAAAAATTTGATGCATATATACATGAACTTGGCTTCACAAGGAGTAAATAAGATCATTATGTCTATTTTAAATTAATTAATGACCATGTTATTATTTTGGTCTTGTATGTGGATGATATGTTGTTGATTGGAAATGACAAATAAGTTATCCAGGATTTGAATACCCAGTTGTCCTCTAAATTTGACATGAAGGATATTGGTGCTGCAAACTATATTTTGGGCATGGAAATTAAATGAGATTGGGCAAAGAGGAAGCACTAGTTAAACCAGAGGAAGTATGTTGAGATAATATTGCAAAGGTTTAATATGCAGTATAACAAACCAATGAAGGTTCCTATTCCTGTAGGTGTAAAGTTATTTGCTGAACAATATCCCAAGACATAGGAAGAGGAATATGACATGTCTCCTATTCCATTTGCGAGTGAAGTTGGTAGCATGATGTATACAATGGACTATACCAGATTAGACATTGAACATGCAGTGGGAGTGTTAAACAAGTTTGTAACAATCCTTGGTTGATTTCCTATGTAAATAAATAAAATAGTAGCCAAGGTCATGTGACATTTATTCCAAGATGAATGTTGGGTAAAACATAGTGATGGGGATAATTAGTGATTAATTAATGGCTATGGAAATTAGCAAAGGAAAAGAGGCATTAATTGACATTTTATTTATGAAAATAATGAAAAATAACAGAAAAGGGACATGAAAGGTCATGAAATTGCATGAGGAAATTGAAGGAAAATTAAGGAAAAACGAAGAAAATAAAGGCCTCAATGATAAAAAGGCTTACGAGGATCAATTCACAACTTTTGCTAGTTTAGCTTTTGCTAGTTTAGCTTTTGTCAGTTTTGTCTTTGGCACTCTCATTCTATTCTCTCTCTCATACTCTTGCATGCTTAGAGAAATCTTGGAGCATTGTTGGAGCATGATTGGAGCACTCTAGTTTCCATTGGAATTGGGAAAGAAGGAAAAGGAAAAGAATGAAAGTGTGAGTGGACAATGGGATCAACAACTACAAGGGCATTTCCTTGCAAGTATTGAGTTGCATGTATGATTTCCTTGATAGTTTTGGAATTCATGGTATATGTATGTGGTTATTTGGTTATTATCTATCATTGACATGGAAGATTTCTTAGATTGACAGTGGTTTTTCCTGGCCTTGCTATTTCCTAGATAGCCATGGAATTGTGGGGTTTTTCCACTTGTTGTTTCTAATTGGTGCTCAAGTTCCTTCTGGTTGTGGGTTGAGTTACTAGTTCCTAAAGTTGTTGGTTGGATCAAACTCATTGGAGCCCTAGAACAACTTGGGTTGAGTTACTAGTCCTTGAGCCTAGGTTGGACAAATTCTTTGGAGCCCTTGGTTGGTTGAGTTACTAGTCCTGGAGCTGGGTTGGACAGACGCTTTAGAGCCTTGGAAGGTTGTAGGTTGAGTTATTAGTTCCTAGAGCCACGATTGGGACAAATGATCTGGAGCCTTAGATAGTTTGGGTAGAGACCAATTTGGTTGGTGTTAGCGATGTCTGATTATGAGGTGGAATCACTGGTTGTGGGTTGAGTTACTAGTTCCTAGATTCGTGGTTGGGACAAACACTCTAGAGCCCTGGACAACTTAGGTATAGACTGATCTAGTTGATTTCAGTGATGTTCAATTGTGAGGTGGAATTACTAATTGAGAGTTGAGGTGGGTTGGCCTTTGGAAGCCCTGGTTTGATTTCGTTTGGATTATTCCATGAGATCCCACATTCATGCTTGGAATATGACACAGGGTTGATTGGATGAAAGATATATTTGTTTCGGCCCAATCTATGGTCGGGTGGTACGTGGAATTACCTGACTTGGTTGTATTTGCATATGTTAATAAGATCTCTCTTCCTTTTGTATTTCCATGAGTAATTTTACTTGTTATTATGTGGCTTTAACTGTTGGTTTAGCATGGTGTATATGTTGTTCATTTATTGGTTATATGCTACTTATATGATGTATATTGGCTATGGCTCTCAATGTGTTTTGATTTGTTGAGGAATGGTTAATGAATGCATGAGATAACAGATTTTATTGTAGCTGTTATGAGAGGGAATTAGACCTTCTTAATGTTTCTCAGATAAGTACCAGACCCCTATGTTTAAATATGCATTCATGACATATAGATTACATGTTTGCCATGTGTTTGACGAAATGAATATCATGGTTAGGCATGGTTAGGAAAATTCCTTGATCAAATTTTGTATGGATAGCTTTGTCCTAATGTCATTATTGATTCTGGAAAGTATCACTGAGTTTTGGGCAGTGGTATGGAGGCTGACCTAGAAATTAGGCTTAGAATTTGGGACTTCATGCTATGAATTGAACATTTTGGGCTAAAGCTGCTAAGAAGCAATCTTGTGGGAGCGGTTGGAGGCTTCCAACCGCATGGATTCCTTGTTGTGGGAGGGGTTGAGGTCTCATATAAGAAAAAAAGGTGTCCACCTCAGGTTGTGACCACCTAGGGTAGTTACTCATCCTCTGAGTGACATGTAGCCCCTATGGAGTGTGTTTAGTTGTTAGTTTGTCTTCTGCAGCTAGCGCCACTTACTTAATGGAACCTATCAGGTTGGGTCATTCCATATTAGCTCCTCCTCTCATGTTTACCCTGGTACACCAATAAACTGGGTAGATATGGGAGGGGTGGTTACAGAATGGTATCAGAGCTCTCAGGTTCACCATTGTACTGGATGGGTGGAATGTGTTTGTCATGCATGCATGTCAATGTCTATATGTTTGTTATGCATGTATTTTTATGGTTATGATTGTCGTGCATGAGGTCATGGTATGCAGTTGGTGTTATCATGCATGATGTCAACATATTGATATGATTATGTATATATACATGTATAGTGCTAATATGGGTTGATTTTGTAGACGATATAACCTCCCTTGGACTTCATTGAGGTATGTTGATTATGCTATATTTGGTTATGTAACATGGTATGCTTGCAAGAAGTAGAGGATCAATGATGGAAAAAAAATGGTGGAATACAGTTCACATGATTCTCCCTACAGATTATATGAACAACATGGTGATGAGTACTCCCCTAACATATCATATACATTAAGAAGTTTGAAAGCAGAAATCATAATTTGCAAAGCAGATAATGACAGGATCATTAAGTCACAAGAAATAATTGGTAGGGAACATGAGAAATCAGAGGTTAATGCATTCATCCTTCAGAGTCTATCAAATTTTGAGAGATAGGGGACTACTTAGGATGAGTCATGGACTGGAGGAAAGAACCAATGGAGCATATGGTAGTAGGGCTCAATCAGGATACAAGTTTGACAGGGATGATACAATTAGAGATGGTAGGTTATTGGATACACCTAATAGGAGGCGTAATGACCGTGGGTTCTATTCTAGTTATGGTTTAGGGAGACAACATTATCACCATCTGTATAGGAGTACTGAGAAGCAGTGTTTTCTAGAGGAATTTAAGGAAGCAAATCCTCCTACAATTGATGGAGAAATGAAGAAGTCATAGGATGTAGAGGCTTCGTTGCTTGGGATGAATAATTTCTTTTGATTGCATGAGTACTTAGAGAATATGAAAGCCAAGATAACTACTTTCAGTCTTAAAGGGAAAGAATACATTTGGTGGGAAGATGTGAAGAAATTCAGAAGAATTCGGGAAGAGGAGTTGACTTTGAGTGAGTTCGAGAGAATTTTCAGGAAGAATTATCTATATGAGAGATACTATGATGACATGGAAAAGGAATTCTATGAGTTAATGATGGGATATATGATAAATGATGAGTATACTAGTAGATTCTTGGAGTTGTTGAGATATGTTCCTTATCTTAAGGAGGAGAAAGTGAAGATTTAGAGATTCATCAGTGGGTTGTCGGTGTCATTCAAAGACAAAATTGAGTTTGATGAGCCTAGGGCACTAAAAGAAGCCACGGGGAAGTTGAAACATCATTATGAGTAATCAAAGCATAGGTCCGAGACTAAGCAGGATTGGAAGAGTAATGAGAATAATAAGGGAAAGTGGGTCAAGAAGAGAGGAAAACCATAGCATACATATGAAAAGAAGAATTAAACACCACACAAGAAGTTCAATGTAGCTAACAAAGGACATGTATTTTAGTATGAGGAGAAGAATAAGGGTGATGGCGATAATCCTTTACAATGTTGGAATTGCGGCAAGGATCATCGCAAGAGATATTGTCCACAACATCAGGGTGGCAGACCATAGATTTACATGCACGGTAGGCACAAATAGTTGGGGATGTTGGATAGAGTATTTCTCATATTTATGTAGCTTTGGATAATAGGAAGGTTGGTCATCAAACATATATTATCGAGATGGAAGGTAAGCTTTGTGTTCAAGTTGTTTCTACTTTGATTGACCTTGGATATAACTATAGTTATATCAGTCCTAACCCGGTGGATACATGTGGTTTGAATAAATAAGTGTATGCAGAGTCTTGGTTAGTGTAGTTGGCAACGGGTACCAAGAAAAAAGTTCATCATTGGGTAAGATTTTGTGCATTTGATTTGAATAGTATGTATACATCAATGCATCTAAATGTGCTTCCTTTGGGATCATACAATATGATATTGGGTATGGATTGGTTGTAAATTCACTGGACTAAGGTGGATCACTATGATAAGGCTATTGAGTGCTTGGATGATAATGGAGAACATAGAATATTGCAGGGTAAGAAGCAGGTGACATCAGTTAGAATGGTTACAACTATGCAGGTAAAGTGTAGTTGTAGGAAGGGATGTGTATTATTTACAGTTCATATTTATAGTGACAAAGGTAAGGATTTTGAGGGTGTTGAGGTCTTGAAGAGGTATCCAATTTTGCAGTAGTTTCACGATGTATTCCCAGCATAGATATTAGAGTTATTGCTTCGCAGCGAAGTGGAAAAAGTTTTGAAATAATCCTCATAAGCCTTTTTATCATTGAGGCCTATATTTTCCTCATTTTTCCTTAATTTCCTTCAATTTACTCCTCATGCAATTCTGACCTTTCATCTCCCTTTTCTCCTATTTTTCATTATTTTCATAAATAAAATGTCAATTAATGCCTCTTTTCCTTTGCCAATATTCTATTGGGTATGTATTGGTTGTACATACAAAGGATTAAGATGGATTGCTATGATAAGGATATTGAGTGCTTGGACGATAATGGAGAAGATAATATTGCAAGGTAAGAAGAAGGCGACATCAGTCAGAATGGTTATAACTATGTAGGCGAAGCGTAGTTGCAGGAAGGATGTGAATTGTTTACAGTTCATATTTCCAGTGACAAAGGTAAGGATTCTTAGGATCTTGAGGTCTTGAAGAGGTATCCGATTTTGTAGCAGTTTTAGGATGTATTCCCAACATAGATCTCAGAGTTACTGCCTCATAGGGAAGTGGAATTTTCTATTGAGTTGATTTCGGAGCAACATCAGCATCAAAGGAACCATAGAAAATGAGCACTCAAGTGTTAGTGGAACTAAAGTTACAATTGCAGGAAATGCTTGAAAATAGATACATTAGGACAAGTGTGTCACATTGGGGTGCACCAATATTGTTTGTGAAGAAGAAGGATGGTCCTCTCAGGTTTTGCATTCATTATAGGAAGTTGAACAATGTGACAATTAAGAACATGTATATGTTGTCAAGGATTGATGATTTGTTTGTTTAGTTGAAGGGAGAAACAATGTTCTCGAAGATCTACTTGAGATGAGGATATCATCAGGTATGCATCAAAGAAGAGGAAATCTAAAAAACTGCTTTCTGGATTAGGTATGGGCATTATGAGTTTGTTGTGGTTCCTTTTTGTTTGACTAATGATCCATCTACTTTCATGTGTCTGATGAATAGTGTGTCACGTCCTTATCTGGACAAGTTTTTGATTGTATTCATTGTGTTGGAAATAATACTGAGAGGGGGGGTGAATCAGTATTATCAGATCAATCAAACTTTTTCAATTTCATGCTCAGAAACATATACGCTACTTCAATTAAGTAAACCCGCGTGTACACGCTACTGTGTCTAATGAAACTCGCGTATATCCAGAGATCTTATAATTCAGTTAGCTTAATCTTCAGTAAATGCATCAGATCATTATTAAGCATATTAACAGTAAACAGATGCAGAATAACAGAACAGAACATCACACAAGAGCCACACACATGAACACCATGATATAAGGTGGAAACCCAATGTGGGTGAAAACCACCTGCTGCAATTCGTCTCTTTCTTCTTTAATAAGAAACTTCTTTTACAATGCACTGGTGCAGTCATTTACCAGCACGCAGGCTGCAACCTGCAGAGGGCTACAACCCTCATAGCTCTTGTACTAGCCGATCCATTTACTAGTACGTAGGTACCAACCCTAGAGAAGGCTACAACCTTCATAGCTCTTGTACTAGCCGATCCATTTACTAGTACGTAGGTGCCAACCCTACAGAAGGCTACAACCTTCACTCGTTTTCCAGCTGCTCCTGGAAGGGAGCTACAACCCCTTGGCTCTTGTACTGGCTGATATGTTTACCAGTACGTAGGTGCCGGCCTACGATCTTCCCGGGACCACGTTTCATACATTTTCATACTGGATCCATGAAACAATCATCATTGTAGAACAACCTGCATCATCAATCACTGAAACACCCAATTCTGAATCACTGTAACCCTGTCAACAACAACCAGACAACATAACAACAACCAGATCCAACTTCATCTTCAAATATCATACTTCACATTGTATACGCTACTTGGATGAACCCAACCTGCGTGTATACGCTCTTTTACCAAAGCCAACCCGCGTACAGATCTGCAAATTCTAACTTATAACTCTGCAGCTATATCAGACATCAAAACATACCCAGATCATAATAATAAACATGCGTCAGTAGATCTGATCTATCCACAGGAAAACCATATGAAGATAATCATTCCAAGCCTTGAGATCTCGTTCCATCATTCATCATCCTCCACATGAGTGAAACCTTGGTTCAGATCACCAACCCATAACCAGCACTTGGATCTCACACTTCCTCAGATCTTCATCACTCACACACTCTTGCACCTTGCTTACCTTCATTTGCCTAATGATCTTCTCCTTATATAGCCTTAGGCCCTTTACAATACCACGGTCCAAAACCATAGTAACACAATACCATCAACTTCAAAACTAGGGATCAACACGTCCGTCGAGACGCCATGGTCCAAAACCATAGGCACAACTTCCAAGGACTAACCGCCATGGACCAAAGGTACGTTTTCACATACACGCTCTTTTACTTAAGCCAACCTGCGTGTACACGCGACTTGGGCTTAATGAACATGCGTGTATGAACTTTCTTGGCCTGCTGTACTAAGATCTGTCTTCTGATTAAGTGCCATCACCTGTACCAACCTCTGAGCAACTGTACCAACCTCTGAGTGAGTTGCCATCAAGGACAACACTTGAATCATAATGCCAACACATTGATGACATATTGACATATTTTAAGAATGAGGAAGAGCATGTAGAAAATTTAGCAACAATGTTGAAATTGCTAAGAGAGTATCAGTTGTATGCCAAACTTAGTAAGTGTAGTTTCTTTTAGAAAGGGGTGCATTATTTAGGACATGTGGTTTCCAAGGAAGGCATAGCAGTGCACCCGAAAACCATCAGAGCTACCATGGAGTGGGAAACTCTTAAGAATGTGGATGAGGTTAGATCATTCATGGGATTAGTAGGTTACTACAGGTAGTTCATCAGGAACTTCCCATGGATTTCCTATCCTATTACATCATTGTAGAGGAAAGGAAATAAATTTGAATGAACAGAAGAATGTGTAGCTAGTTTTGAGCGATTGAATGAGTTGCTTACAAATTCTTCTGTCTTAAAGATTTGAGATCTAAATAGATTTTTATGGTATGTATGAATGCTTGCAAGAGAGGAATTGGTGGTGTTCTAATGCACAAATGACATGTAGTATGTTATGAGTCATGGAAATTGAATGAGCACGAGCAGAACTATGTGACACATGATCTTGAGTTTGCAACTATCATCCGTGAATTGAAGATGCAGAGACATTATATTATTGGGAAGAGCTTCATCTTGATGAGTGATCACAGTGGATTAAGATACTTGTTTGACCAACCGAATTTGAATGCTAGGAAAGCTAGGTGGTTAGCTACAATCAGTGAGTTTGACTTCGAGATCAGGTACATTAAGGGAAAAGAAAACAAGGTTGCAGATTCTCTTAGTGGAAGAGTATAGGTAAATCACATAACATCTATGAGTTCATACGAGATAGATTTATAGGATCAGATCTTGCAGGTAGGAGAGTAGGATGATAAGTTCTCGCAGCTTAAGCATAGGTTACAACAACATGGTACAAGTGAACAGGATGTGGACTATCATCTCACGGCAGATGGTTTGGTTAGATTTAGGGACAGGATCTATGTGTCGGACAATAGCGAGCTCAAGAAACTTATCTTGAGGGAATTTTATGTCAATCCATATTCATGTCCCTCGGGATATTAAAAGAAATTAACACTGGTTAAGAAGTTTTACCATTGGTTGAACTTGAAGAAAAAGGTGGCAGAGTTTGTTGCGAGATGTTTGGATCGTCAACAGGTAAAAGAAGAGTGTAAGCATCCAGGTGGGTTATTGCAATTGATTATGATTCCAGACTGAAAATGTGAGGTAATTTCCATGGATTTCATTACAGATTTATTGAGGACATATAGAAAATATGATTCTATTATGGTTGTGATTGATAGGTTGACTAAGGAAGCTCACTTCATTCTAATGAAGTATATGAATTCAACTGGTGAGGTAGCATAGGTATTCATCAGGGAGATAGTGAGGTTACATGGTATTCCTAGGAAGATTGTGTCGGACATAGATGCCAAGTTCACTTATAGGTTTTGGAAAGAGTTATTTGCAGGTTTGGGTACAAAGTTGGCCTTCAGTACAACTTATCATCTGCAGACAAATGGATAGATATAGAGGTTCAACAAGGTTCTTTAGGACATGTTGAGAATGTATTTTATGCATCAGCAACATAAGTGGGAAGAATATATTCCACTTGTTGAGTTTTCTTATAACAATGGGTATCATGAGTCACTGAAGATGAACCTGTTTGAGGCACTTTATAGGTGGAGTTGTAATACTCCTATAAGTTGGAGTGATCTAGTGAATAGGGTATTGATTGGATTGGACATGTTGGCAGAGATGGAACAAGAAATGTAGATTATCAAGAATAATCTAAAGGTATCATATGATAGGCAGAAGATTTATGCATATCAACACAAGGTGTTTAAGGAGTTTCAGGTTGGGGAACAGGTGTACTTGTGCATCAAGCCCAAGAAGATATCCTTGAGGATTGGATCATGTGCCAACCTGGCACCTTGGTATTATGGGCCTTTCAATATTTTGGAGAGGGTTCGATTAGTAGCTTACTGACTTGCACTACCCCTGACAGTGAAATTCCATGATGTTTCCCATGTGTCATTGCTTAAGATGTATATGAAAGATTTTGATCATCTGATTGAATGGTCCATATTGCGGGTGTAAATAGAAGGAGAATTCCGGCTAGAACCTCAGTGCATTTTGAAATGAAAGATGCTCATGCTCCGAAATCGATCAAACGAGCAAGTTAAAGAGCAGAGGAAGCACTTTGGGTCCGATGAAGCTACATGGGAGATGGATAATCACATGCAGTCTATGTATCCTTCTCTATTCACTGGTTGAGAGGATGTGCTTTGATATATGTTTTGATATTGTGTTTTGGTTATGTATATATATGCATATGTATGTAAATATCACATCGAGTTGTGTTATAAAGCTCCAATAAGTGGTATGGTGTTCATGATATGTTGGTTATGTCTTCAGCCATATGATATGATGTAAATACTGCATCGAGCTATGTTATAAAGCTCCATGGGAAACATATATTTTTTTGTTTAATAAGTGTCATTTAACATCAAGGATGTTGTTCCCCCAAGGGGGGGTTTGTAATAACCCCTGGTTGATTTCCTATGTAAATAAATAAAATAATAACCAAGGTCATGGGACACATATTCCAAGATGAATGTTGGGTAAAACATAGTGATGGGGATCACTGGTGATTAATTAATGGATATGGAAATTAGCAAAGGAATTGACAAAGGAAAAGAGGCATTAATTGACATTTTATTTATGAAAATAATGGAAAATAGGAGAAAAGGGAGATGAAAGGTCACAAAATTTCATGAGGAGGAAATTGAAGGAAAATTAAGGAAAAATGAAGAAAATAGAGCCCTCAATGATAAAAAGGCTTCCGAGGATCAGTTTACTACTTTTGTTGGTTTAAATTTTGCTAGTTTAGCTTTTATTAGTTCAATCCTTAGCACTCTCAGTCTATTCTCTCTCTCTCATACTCTTGCATACTTAGAGAAATCTTGGAGAATTGTGGGAGCATGCTTGGAGCACATTAGTTTTCATTGAATTTGGGAAAGAAGGAAAAGGAAAAGTAGGAAAGTGCAAGGGGATGACAGGATCAATAGCTACAACAATATTGCCTTGTAGGTATTGAGTTGCATGTATGATTTCTTTACTAGTTTTGGCATGTATGGTATATGCATGTGGTTATTTGCTTATGAGTTGTCATTGACATGGAGGATTTCCTGGATTGACAATGGTTTTTCCTAGCCTTGTCATTTCTTGGATTTCCATGGTGTTGTGAGATTTTCCACTAGTTGTTTTTATTGGTGCTCTGGTTCCTTATGGTTGTGGGTTGAGTTACTAGTTCATAAAGTTGTTGGTTGGAACAAACACTATGGAGCCCTGGAACACCTTGGGTTGAGTTACTAGTCCTGGAGCCTAGGTGGGACAAACTATATGGAGCCCTTAATGGGTTGAGTTACTAGTCCTGGAGCCTAGGTTGGACAAAATATCTGGAGCTCTTAGTGGGTTGAGTTACTAGTTAGAGAGCCTAGGTTGGACAAACTATTTGGAGCCCTAGGTGGGTTGAGTTACTAGTCTTGGATCCGGGTTGGAAAAATGCTATGGAGCCCTTGAAGGTTGTCAGTTGAGTTATTAGTTCTTGGAACCACGGTTGGGATAAATGCTCTGGAGACTTGGAAAACTTGGGTAGACACTTATCTAGTTGGTGTTAGTGATGTTTGATCGTGAGGTGGAATCACTGGTTATGGGTTGAGTTACTAGCTCCTAGAGCCGTGGTTGGGATAAAAGATCTAGAACCCTAGACAACTTAGGTAGAGACCAATCTGGTTGGTGTTAATGATGTATGACCATGAGGCGAAATCACTGGTTGAGGGTTGAGGTGGTTTGGCATCTCGAAGCCCTGTTTTGATTTTGTTTGGATTATTCCACGAGATTCCACATTCATGCTTGGAATATGGCACGGGGGTGATTAGTTGAAAGAGATATTTGGTTCATCCTAATCTATGGTCAGGTGGTACATGGAAGTCCCTAACATGGTTGGATTTTCATATTTTAATAAAATCTCTCTTCCTCTTATCTTTCCATGAGTAATTTTACTTGTTATTATGTGGCTTCGATGGCTGGTTTATCATGGTGTATATGTTGTTCATTTATGATGCAGGAGCATCCAGCACCCTTAAAGAAAGGGAGGAATCCAAGCGAGCGAAGAGGAGGACGTGGACAACATAGCTGAACGGAGGGAGAAAAATAGGAAAATCTGCTTTAAAACAGATTTAAAGCGGATAAGTTTAAAGCATATTTAAAGCGGATAAGATGGATACGACTTACTATATTACCTGCGTGCATGCATTCTGGAGCGTTCTGTTGGAGGAAAATAAGGATCAGATCCCTCCGATCTAACATTTCTTATATAAATGCAATGTAACAGTGATAGAGATAGATATATATATATCTATAGGAATCGATAGGCATGGGAAAGGAGAAAAATGTAATCCGAAAGTGATTTTTTTCTAAGGCTGGAATGCCTTAGGATGAACTGTTTTGTAAATATATAGAATCATGTTCAGTGTTAATTATATACGCCGGTGTGTGTGGGTATTTTGTAAATGTGTTAATCAACCATCGATCAGTCAAAGGATCGATGGCGACCCAAAATATTCATTTAAATATTATATGTGATTGTCTGTTGAGGGCGTTATTGTATATGATTGCCAAGAGCTGTCTCTGGAATGTTTTTGTTTTACCATCTCTTAAAAGGCAGTACGCTGTCATTGAAAGGAATGATCTTCACTGATTTGAAATGAACGCATGGAGCGTTAATGAAACACTGGTTACTTTAATTAAAACATAATTTAATTGCAACCTGGAGTGGCTTGGAGCGTGTTAATACCATACAGATTGCGTATTGGTAAATCAATGGGGCTTTGAAATAGGTGCAGGCTTAATTTCATTCCATTAGCAACACAATCCAGTTTGAATTCATTTTTTGTAGAAGTTTTATGTTAAGTCGAATAGTTTTATATGGAATCGATTGGTGAATCGAATGCATGGAGTTTGCAGCGTGTTGGAAGTTTTAAACAAGGCACAAAAATGCGTATAATTCAATGTTGTTTGGAGCAGATAAAACAATGGAACTGGAGACTTTCAAGGATCGAAAGGCGTGTAGCTTCATGTAGTCAAATGTTGTTTTTGAATGGCGTGTGTGAACGATCAGATCAACCAGATTGGGGGTGTATTCATAAGTATAGAATCGCTGTTTTTAAAACGCATTCAACCATTGTTTTATGTTTAAAAGTTTCTGAACGCTTCCGTTTAGGCTTAGTGGGCCATAACCCACAGGCCCAGGTTCGATTTATTTGGGAATTAGGATTTTGGATTAACCCCCAAAATCTCACCCCATCATTTTGGTATCAGAGCAGGGAAAGTTTCCTACGAGGAGAAGGATTCGAGAGAGAAAGAAGAAGAAGCAGGAGGCCTAGTTGGTTAAGCTGGAGAGTTTATGGTCTTACCCTTGTGCAGATGGCGGCAGAAGAAGGTGAGAAGATTCGCAACAAACCTAGAGCATGGAGTGCTCAATAGGTTCTAGAGGAGAGAACCAGAAGGATGCCAAAAGACCGAGTGCGGAGGGCTTGGTGAGGTATCGTGTAGCAGAGGAAGACTGTTACTGCAGAGGTTTGGTTGCAGCTCACAGAAGACCATGAAGGCAATTCCACTGAAGGATTGAACCAGTGGGTAGAATTGCTAAGGACAAGGAGAAGCATATGACCAGGAGGTCATAAATTTTTGTGCCTCGGGAGTCTGATGCAGGAGCATCCAACACCCTTAAAGAAAGGGAGGAATCCAAGCGAGCGAAGAGGAGGACATGGACAGCATAGCTGAATGGAGGGAGAAAAATAGGAAAATCTGCTTTAAAACAGATTTAAAGCGGATAAGTTTAAAGCATATTTAAAGCAGATAAGATGGATACGACTTACTATATTACCTGCGTGCATGCATTCTGGAGCGTTCTGTTGGAGGAAAATAAGGATCGGATCCCTCCGATCTAACATTTCTTATATAAATGCAATGTAACAGCGATAGAGATAGATATATATATCTATAGGAATCGATAGGCGTGGGAAAGGAGAAAAATGTAATCCGAAAGCGATTTTGTTCTAAGGCTGGAATGCCTTAGGATGAACTGTTTTGCAAATATATAGAATCATGTTCAGTGTTAATTATATACGCCGGTGTGTGTGGGTATTTTGTAAATGTGTTAATCAACCATCGATCAGTCAAAGGATCGATGGCGACCCAAAATATTCATTTAAATATTATATGTGATTGTCTGTTGAGGGCGTTATTGTATATGATTGCCATGAGTTATGTCTGGAATGTTTTTGTTTTACCGTCTCTGAAAAGGCAGTACGCTGTCATTGAAAGGAATGATCTTCACTGATTTGAAATGAACGCATGGAGCGTTAATGAAACGCTGGTTACTTTAATTAAAACATAATTTAATTGCAACCTGGAGTGGCTTGGAGCGTGTTAATACCATACAGATTTCGTATTGGTAAATCGATGGGGCTTTGAAATAGGTGCAGGCTTAATTTCATTCCATTAGCAACACAATCCAGTTTGAATTCATTTGTTGTAGAAGTTTTATGTTAAGTCAAATAGTTTTATGTGGAATCGATTGGTGAATCGAATGCATGGAGTTTGCAGCTTGTTGGAAGTTTTAAACAAGGCACTGAAAGGCGTAGAATTCAATGTTGTTTAGAGCAGATAAAACAATGGAACTGGAGACTTGCAAGGATCGAAAGGCGTGTAGCTTCATGTAGTCAAATGTTGTTTTTGAATGGCGTGTGTGAACGATCAGATCAACCAGATTGGGGGTGTATTCATAAGTATAGAATCGCTGTTTTTAAAACGCATTCAACCGCTATTTTATGTTTAAAAGTTTCAGAATGCTTCCGTTTAGGCTTAGTGGGCCATAACCCACAGGCCCAGGTTCGATTTATTTGGGAATTGGGATTTTGGATTAACCCCCAAAATCTCACCCCATCAATTTATTGGTTATATGCTACTTATATGATGTATATTGGCTATGTCTCTCATTGTGTTTTGATTTGTTGATGAATGGTTAATGAATGCACAAGATAATAGATGTTACTACATCTATTATAAGAGAGAATTATACCTTCTTGGTGATTCTTAGATAAGTACCAGACCTCTATGTTTAAATATGCATTCATAATCGGTAGATTACATGTTCGCCATGTGTTTGATGAAATGAATGTCATGGTTAGGCCTAGTTAGGTCAAGTCCTTGATCAAATTTTGTATGGATAAATTTGTCCTAATTTCATTATTTATTCTGGAAAGTATCACTGAGTTTTGGGTAGTGGTCTGGAGGCTAACTTGGAAATTAGGCCCAGAATTTGGGACCACATGCTCTGAACTTAAACATTTTGGGCTGCAACCATTGGGAAGTAGGATTGTAGGAGCGCTTGGAGGCTTCCAATTGCATGTATGAGTTGTTGTGGGAGTGGTTGAGGGCTCATATTAGAAAAAGGGTGCCCACGTTAGGTTTTTTCCACTTGGGGTGGTTACTTAGCCTCTTAGTGACTTGTTGCCCCTATAGGATGTGTTGAGTTGTCAGTTTGTCTTCTGCAATTGGCCCCACTT
Organism: Pinus tabuliformis; assembly: GCA_031772625.1. Lineage (NCBI taxonomy): Eukaryota > Viridiplantae > Streptophyta > Pinopsida > Pinales > Pinaceae > Pinus > Pinus tabuliformis. The sequence goes on from CM062820.1 coordinate 680,700,139, forward strand.
CCTAATGGAACCTAAGAGGTCGGGTCATGTCATAGTAGCTCCTCCTCTCATGTTTACCTTGATAGTCCAGTAAAATGGGTAGATATGGGAGGGGTGGTTACAAGGTTTATGTCAAAACCAAGGAAGGAGCAGTGCACAACAATGAAGCGGTTTTCAGGTATTTGTGTGGCACTATTTATTATGGTTTGTGCTACCAAGGAAGACTAGGATTGGATAGAGTTTTGGATAAACATGGATTTTTTTATGCAGATTGGGTTGGATATTTGGATCAGAGCTAAAAGTGGCTATGTATTTAACCTATTTGGAGGAGCAGTCAGTTGGATGAGCAAGAGACAGTATATAGTGGCACTTTCAACTATAGAGGTTGAATATATGGCAACCACTCATTCAAGCAAGGAAGCAATTTGGTTGCAGAGATTGTGTTCAAGTATGGGGTTGGTGGAATGGGTTATAATGATAGATTTTGACAGCCAAAGTGCAATTTTCTTAGCAAATAACCCTGCTTATTATTCAAAGACAAAGCACATTGATGTTCAGTATCACTTTGTGAGGGATATGGTTGAAGATAAAATGGTGTTGCTGGTAAAGGTGGACACTTTGAAGAATGTTGCAGATGCATTAATAAAGTTTGCGAGCATTGAGAAGTTTTCTTGGTGTATAGAAATAATGGGAATTGTAGCCCTGGACCAATGACTATGATTTCATGTGACCCCCAGCGTGGAAAGAAAAAACAAGTGGGAGAATGTTGGGTGTGCGTTATATTATTTCCACACCTCATTGGGTCTGAGACAATGCCCTGAAAAAAAATATTTTATGCAGACCCAAGGATGAAGGGTAGACCCAAAGATGGTGGGAAGACTTACTCATGGTTTTTCGCATGGTTTTCACATATGGTTTTTTGGCATAGTGGTTTTTTTCCCATGGTATTTGTAGATCTGGTCAAGGGAACTATAGTTGTGTTATAATCCAAGGTTAGTGGAGTGGGGTTTATGAATGCTTCAACATGTATATATATGTATTGTAACAATGAAATGAATATAATGAAAATCAATCTGGTATTCTCGATTTGGTATCCAGAGGAAGATCTTTGTGTATATTTGTTTTATGTTCTTGCTATTGTATATTTTTCTGTTTTAAGAATTCGTTTGTAGGTAATTTTTGTACAGGGTTAAAACCTACACAAAACAAATAAGAGAAGAAGAATATGCTTGATGATGGTGTCCAAATGAGGTTAACTAGACTTGTATTTATAGGCTTCCAAGGGTGTCCAATTTATCTTTTGGGTCAACTTTCTTGATGGGTAAGGTTGTCCAAAGGAGGGAATTTTTCCTTGAGCTTTGAAATTAACACTCCCTCTCTGCTAGGGAGAAATTAATGACTGCAACATGTGTCCCATCTCAACTATCAAATCAAATATCATCTTTACTCATGTGTTGAACACTCTTGAATAAGAGAAGAATAAATTGACATCAAACGAGAGCTCAAGCTATCACCCTCTATCCAATAATCATCATAGGAGTGTTCCAAATCGACTCACATTATAGGGGAGCCCAACTCAACCCACTATCCAAGGACAATATGCAGGATACAACTTACCGTGAGGTAAGGATCATGACTATCCTATCATCTATTGATCTTCCCATCAAAAACCTCAAGAGTCAAGTGGTAGAATACCTGCATCCAAGGAAAATTTTAAGGATTGAAGTTTATCTTAAAGTTTAAAAACCTTGGCTAATCTTACGAGTCCCTAATATGGAAATTGTAATTTTTTTGATGATATTTTTATAAAAATATTTAGATTTACAATGATTTTATATTAGTCGATATAATATTTTGGCAATTTTTAAGGTAAAATAATGGCATGCCATAAAATTTTGGCGAATCATTTTAGAAAATAATGGAAATTAGCAAATCGTTTTTTGGAGAAAGCATGGCAAATTAGCCCACCAACAAATATCAACCCCTAACATTTTCCTTGCCTGCATCCACAACCTTGAGAAGAGAGACACACTTATCCTATAAGGTAAGGATCAAACACAACCCAAGGATCTTGGGGGACATAAACACTTACCCTACAAGGTAAGGATCAAACATTCCTAAGTCATCATCTCAACCCATTGGCCAGATGGGGAGGAATAATCCCAACAATCCCATCTTATGGGTAGGATGCATACTAGGGTATAATTGACAAGGGGAGATACAAACTTACCATGAGGTAAGGATTATACATGCCCTGAGATGAAAATTGGGGATATACACACTTATCGTGAGGTAAGGATCAAACACACCTATTGTCTATGAGTTCCCTCAACCCCAGGAAATTTTTGGCTCAATTCCTCACCTTGGGAGCTCAGACAGTGGGGAAGAGCATAGCTTAGTGTCCTCTATCAATAGGGACCCTTCCTTGGGAGGGTCACATCCATCAGTCCAAGTTTCTTTATGAAGACCAATAACTTCCATTTCGAAAATGCCTAAATGAGTATCTCTGCAATTTACTCATCATTCGAAATATGACGGAGTCTCACAACTCCTCTTTGAACCATGTCATGCATCTAATGATATTGTATCTTAATGTGCTTGGACTTTTCCTGAAACATTGGTTTCTCTTTCAATTGTATCCTGCTCTTGTTATCACAATATATCACTCTCGTATCTAGGACTTTCTCAAACAACTCTCCAAAGAGCTTTCTCAACTAGGATGCCTCACAACTAGCCATGATAGCAATAATATATGCCGCCTCTGTGATACTCGAATCCACATACTTTTGTTCCCTGCTCATCCAAGGAATCATGGTAGATGCCAAGCTAAAGAAGCACCCAAATTTTCTCTTCCTGTCAATAACATTTACAACCTAGTTAGCATCAATGTATCCATGTACTCTCACATCTCTGGAAATATATCTCAAAACAATATTGATCATCCCATGCAATTATCTTAGATTTTGTTTGGCAGTAACCCAATGTGAATGAAGAGGATTGGTCATGAATTGGCTCAAATTGTTCAGTACAAAGCATATATTTGGACGAGTTTTCACAGGGAAATTAATCTCCATTAAGGTTGCCAAGGATTTGCATTTTGTCATTCTAAATGTATTTAATAGCTTCACAACATATTTTCCTTGAGAAAGGAAAATATATCTAGGTCTTTCCAAACTTCTAATCCTAGGAAATAAGGCATCACACCAAGATCCTTCATCTTGAACTCAGATTCTAGCTCCCTCTTACACTCGATCATCAGAATCTCACTATCTGTCAATAATATATTGTCAACATATAAAACCAAAATCAGAGGCATACCTTGGACCACCTTGAAATAAAGATTGGAGTCAGCATTGCTTCTTATGAAGCCAAGCTTCACAAGTAACTATCAATGTGGGCATACCAAGGCTTTGGGGGGTTTCTTCAAGCCATGTAATGCCTTATTCAACTAGAAAACATGTGTCGTTCGGTCCTTTACTTCAAATCCCTTAGGTTGGTCAACATATACTTATTTTTATAGTATGCCATGAAGAAATGATGTATTTACATCGATCTGGTGAAGGGTCCATCCTTGACTAGAAGCAAGGGAAATAATCGAACTAATAGTGGTATAGTGGGAAACAAGTTCAAATATGTCATCCTAATCTTCTCCCTCTTTCTGGGAGAATCCTCTAGCCATGAACCTTTCCTTATACTTTTCAATGCTTCCATAAGCCCTATGTTTGATCTTGTACAACTACTTTGAGGTTACGACAAACTTTCCTTTAGGTCTTGGAACAATATCCCATACATTATTCTTCATAATGAATTCATATTATTCATTCATAATGTCCTTCCAAACTTGTTTTTTCATTGCTTTTTTAAATGTGGAGAGTTAATCCTGGATCATAGTGCTCATAGCTACAACATATCCCTAATATCAGCATGGATTCTTACTTTATCTAAAGGTTCTTTATCTAGGAACAAAGATCTCAACATCTTGTAAAGTATCACGAAGCCATAATGGCATCTTCCTAGCAGGGGGATCACTTGGAGGAGGCTCCATGGGATCATCACCAATGTCCTTATCAGATTATGCTACATAAGGACCTTCTAATATGCCCATATCATCATATTTCTTCTTCTTCTTCTTCGGAGGAAGGTCTCTTGCTTTTGTAAGGGAAACATCTTCATCAAAGGTCACATCCTTGCTGAAATCGATATTCCTTTGGCCAGAAATATATACTATAAATTCTTTGGAATTTTCACAATAACCAATGAACGTACCTTTCTTGCATATATAGGATGAATTGTAGGATTCCTCTCATCACTGATGATGTATGCCAGCTATGCTTCTCTATATAACCTCCTGGTTTCTCCTCCAAACACTGGGACAGTGGCATAAGATAAATCATTCTGTAATGTCCCACCTAATCTCTTGATCCACCCTTTACACAGCAACATGCCAAACTTGGGAGGCACATCTGCTACTACAATATCCATCATCATGCTCTTCATGGGCAGCTGAGTTAAGGTGATGGCCAGATCTTTAATCAATCCAAGACATTTCACCTTCCTTGAATCAAAAGAAAATAAATCATGATAAGGTCTAGTGATATCAAGGCCTAACTCTTCCATGACAGCTTTTGGCATTAGATTGTGGCTGGCCCCTGTGTCTAGAGGGAAATTATGGAGGATTTTATCATGGATGGTCAATGAGACATAGAAAGATGGAGAATTATTATCAGCAGGCTCAATCATAGGGCTGAGCACAACGACATGCTTTTCATCTTGGAAATTAATAGAGTCAGTGGAGGTTTGTTTGGCTTCTAGTTCAAGGGCTTCAAGGATAGGCTTCCTAAATACTTCACTCTTCACCAATTCAATCAGAGGCACAGATATTTTCAATTTCTGAACTTCTGATTCAAAGCTAAAAGAAGAAGATAATTTATCAGAACTTTTTACCTCTTGAACTGGAGCTTTGAGAATGACTAGATCAGCTGCTGGCCTTCTCTTCTTGATATTCACTGGTTCTGTTTGAAAAACAGCTCTTTGTGTAGGATTTTCTTTGACATTCCTTGCATTCGACCTGAGGTTATATCTCTGCTGCTCACCAGTTTGTAGAGCAGCTCCTCTATCCCACTCTTGACTGTTTTGCTCATGCAACAAGGATTCTTCATACTCAGCCAATGTAAAAAATGCAGCACTGCCTTTATCTTCCATGCAGTGAATTTCATCCTCATCCTTTTCAAATTATTCCTCCTCCATGACTACATTTTGGAAGGGAGCTTTCAATTTCTGATCTTCTTTTGTTTCTTCAACCCTTTGCATTATTTGCAAATACTCATTTGCTCTTCTAAAAGGATTTTGATTTCTTGGAGGAAATGTATTTTGCTGCCTTGTTTTCCCGAAGTTTTGCTCAACCTTTAGCTTAGAAATTTCGTCTGCCAATGACTCAATCATCTTAGTCATTTTGTCTAATTTAGGTTCTAAAGATGATGTAGAAGAAGTAGAAGCCTGTCTTCTCTGTCTTCTTCTGTCAGCTTGACTCTTTAACTTTTCTACAACCATGATATTAGATTCTACTTCCAGGGCTGCATCCTGCATGTCTGCCAGTGTAGCACATCTCCTTTCTCTTAATAAAAGGCAGAAATCTGAGTCAAAAGCATTGGCATAAGTGAGTTTGGCAGAGGTAGGGGTAGGTTTTACCTCAGCTGGAATCTTACTATACATTCGATTGAACCTTTTATTAAAATCATGAATTGATTCCCCAATTTCCCTCTTCAGATTACCAAACTCAGTATGATAATACAACAAGTCTTTCTTATCTCCCCATTGCTTCAAAAATACATCACCTAATGCTTCTATATCCGTTATAGATCTCTGGGGCAATTCTCTAAACCACTTCCTAGCCTCTCCATCAAGGCTCTAGACAAAAACCCTCATCCACACATCATTTTCACCTATATCTAGATTATCAGCATAACAGTAAAAAGCTTCATGGTGTTGTTTTGCTGTTACTCCCTCTGTTCCAGTAAATTTAGGCATATATTTATGATATTATGCCACAGGCATAGGATTTAAAGGCACAGGGAACACCAATGGTCCATATCTAGCAACTACAATTCTCTCAATCCTCGTAGGTGCTTGTTGCCTTTGCCATGATTGGAATATTTGGAAGAATACTAACATATGAAGGAGTAGGAAGTAATGTGATGGATGGTAATGAATGAGGGATGTTCTGGATTGAATGGGAAGCTTTCTTTGGACTGAGATTCAAAGGGGAACTAACTGAACAAGGGGCTGAACTAATCTCTGAAGGTTTCTATTTATTAATGGTGCTGACTTCCAAATATTCAAACTGTAAGTCTTCAGCAACAACTTTATATTTCAGAGATGAATTAGATTTCTTAGGATTACCTGATCCTGATGCCTCTTTCTATGAAGCTTTCTTCGATTTAACAGTCTTCTCAGGTTCAGGTAGTGGTTCAACAGGAGATTTCTAAGGATTTCGTCGAGTTGTCTCACAAACTGAGCCAGAACTTCAATGTGGAATCGCCAAAGGATGGTGTTCCTCCAATGGAGTCGCCAGACAGATGATTACAACCAAAATACTGTGTTCAAACCTTGTTTTTCATCAAAGCTTGAAACTGTGTCGTTCTCCCAGGGAAGCTGGGCTTCGATTCTTCGCTCCCCAGCAACGGCGCCAATTAATGTTATCACCCCAAGAAACTCACCTAGGTTGTATATCAGTGATGCTCAGGAACATTATAAACTCAACAAAAATGTTGGATAAATGGTGGATGAGTGAAAGAGATGTTGCATATTCAAGCCAGATAACCACTCCTACTATGATTGACCCCAGGCATGGGTAAACACCCCCAAACTACAAGGATTTTAACCACCAATTACTCACAGTTTAAAAAAAATGTGATGATGGAGAAGACTGACTGCACCAGCAGATACACAGGACCATGTGATGGCCAACTGCAACCAGAAAGGAGGTCTGTAAAACTATTATTTAATACATAGGCAACATGACAACTCTCTATGCATTAAAACAATAGAAACCTGCAAGCAATTTCAATGAAAAGCTAAGTTCTAACACAGAGGTGGGATGACAACCCCTCTAATACTAAACATTCACAACTCATGAATTAATGCAAAACAGGCATAGCCTGGAACATAGAAGAAGTGAAAAGTGAGAAAATGACAGCAAAAGAAGCTTGTATTAGTTGGAAATGAAGACCAGAAGCTGCAAGTCTCAAAGTAGTTACAGTCTCCAGAAGTTGAAGCTTACAACACACTAACACTCACCTCACACTCATCCAATCGATTACATCGTTTCTTGGGGTATATATAGAATCTATTTACAAAATATCTTTTCTAGGTTATGCGTGGAGGTGTCTTAATGGATCACCAACCGCATTTACAATTTGATATGGGTTTTCTGATTCAATATGAATGTTTTAATGGACAAATGAAATTTACTGGTACTTTGGTGTACTCCTTGAACGGGTGGAATGTTGATTGGATAAACTTCCATAACTGCTGCTTGGTTGAACTGCTCGAGGGTTCCCTTTCTTTCCTTGACCGTGTTGTTCCTTGACTCTGGTAGCTAGCGATTAAATGCAGGTAGCTGGCTCATAACTTGCTTCTCCGCGTGCCCAAAATTGCCTAAAAACACAGTAATATACATCAAACGTGAACGAAAGGCCGAGGAGGAACACTGGCCATTGGATGGATTGCATGGATGATCAAGATATGCTGACAGAGGGCAACGGGAAGGTACCAAAACACAATTTGAATATGAGCCGTTAGATTTAGAATAATGGACCATTGGGATTTTATCATAGGGAGATCGGGCGAACGAGTGAATGTGGGCCGTCAGATCATGATTGGGGAGATCCGACGGCTGACGGGAGGTGAAGTTGATAGCGGGTTGACGGGCTGGGAGTATGACGGCGAGAAGTAGTTTTCCCGCACCACCTTTGGGCTACGGAGGTTTACATACACGGACATGCGATCCAACTGTTTGAAGACACGTGGCTAGTGAAATACCACTTCCCCGCGGGTTATATAACATGCAGGTTGATAGAGCGGGGCTTGCGTACAATGTTGGATCAATGGGCAAAGGATCGAATGGTGGAGAAATAAAGCACGTGTTCATCGTTGACATGACGAGTGATATGATAGGTAAAGGGAGGGCTCGGCTATGGATTATTTTATATGCGCGAGTTATAACTTAATTAAACATTAGGGCCCAGGATAGGACAAAAAAAGGTTAATGCGGGGTTTTAAAGGTGAATAAAAAGATTTAAGGGGAAGGATGCAATGGAATTGTGGGAGTTATAAGGAAGAAAGGGAAAATGAAAGAGAAAACATGAAAACCTGCTGTAGGCCTTTTGCAACCAAAACCAGCACTGCTAAACACCTGATTTAATCCAACAAAAGCTGAAACTGTAGTAGAGCTAACACTAGCTTCTTCTAGGGATGAGATCCTCCCTGTGAGGTCTTAAGAACCTACAAACCACTGCCTTTCTAGCTAAAATCATATTAAGCAAAATTCCTAGTGTTCCATTGGGCATGGAGTCTACTGCGCCTGCACAAAACTGATAAAAACAAAATATCTACAACCTTTAATGCCAAATAACCTTAAACAACATAAATTTTCAAAAACCGCCCATTTACTGGGCCATCGAAAACAGTCTCTCCTCCCATACTTTTCAGTATGAAGGTGTTGTTCCCTTGAACCTGTGAAATGATGAAAGGCCCTGTCCAAAAAGCATCAAATTTCCCATGATTGCCTTTCTTTTCCTTTAGTGCATCCCATTTCAACACCAGATCACCAACCTGAAAATTACTTCTTTTTGCCTTCTTGTCAAAGGCTTCCTTGATGCTTCTCTGATGTGCTACAGCTTTTTCAACCAGTTGTTCTCTAATCTGATGTAACTCTGTCAAATCAGTGATTCTGTTTGCCATATCATCTTCTTCATCCTGCTCTGTTTGAAGGAATGTTGCCACAGGGAGAGTTAATTGAATTGGAAATACAACCTCAGTGCCATATACCAGCTTGAAAGGAGAATTGCCTGTGAATTTCTTTATGGTCACTCTGTCAGCCCACAGTGCATACTTGAGCTTTTAATCCCGATTCTTGTTATTATCCACTAACAGCTTTTTAATTATCATGATCAGACTCTTATTAGAGGATTCTGCTAGACCATTTCCTTGTGGATAATATGAGGTAGAATGAATCAATTTGATGCCCAATGAGTCACACATTTCCACTAACTCTTTGGCCCTGAAGGTTGCTGCATTATCTGTGACTAATTTATGTGGACAACCAAATCTGGTGAAGATATTTTCTATCAAAAACTTTATGACCACATTATGATCAGCCTTCCTTGTAGGGACCGCTTCAATCCATTTTGTGAAATAATCAGTGGCTACTAATATCCACCTGTGCTGGCCACTGGAATGTGGATTGATTTCTCCAATAAAATCCAGACCCCACTACTGAAAAGGTCCTTTGGCCATTATTGGTTTTAGGGGCAAGGATTTCAGCTGTTGCTTTCCTTCAAACCTTTGGCACCTGTCACAAGATTTAACAAAAACAAATACATCAGAAAATAAAGTGGGCCAATAGTACCCAACTCTGAGAATTTTGTGGGCTGTAGTCTTCCAATAATGGTGCCCTCCACATATGCTGTTATGAAACTTCTGCATGACTTCCTTTGACTGTTCTTTGTACAGACACCTTAACAATATTCTAGATGGATCCCTCCAGTAGAGCAGATTTTTATTGATGCAATATTTTGCTACCTTGAGTTTTAAAGTTCTTGCTTGACTTTGGTTAAATTCTGAAGGGGTCTCTAGCTTCAATAAGAAATTAATTACTGCAGCATACCAGTTACATGAAGCTAGATTCTGGGACACTGACTGTTTACTTTCTGATTCAGCTATTTCTTCTTCTACTTGACCATTTTCTGCAATCCTGTATAGGAAATAAATGTCTAAAGACTTGCAATTTTCTTCAGCCAATAACTTGGCAAGCCCCTGACCTCTGACCAATTTGGTGGGCCTCAGTTCTATGTTAAATTCTATCATTTTAGCAATCCATCTTGCCCTACTTCCATCAGCATCAGGTTGTGTTAAGACATCTTTAATTGTAGCAGAAGGCACATATGCAATTATTTTTGAATGCAAGATATGAACTCTGAAAGCCTTTAATGATTTAATAAGGGCATATGCTTGATTTTTTATAATATCATACCTAAGTTCAGCATCCCTCAAATTCTTGCTGAAAAATGCCACTGGATGCTCTGAACCTTCTTCATCTTGCTACAATAAAACAGCTGCAATGGTGTCTTCAGAGGCAAATGAAAACACATGGAACTCCTTACTGTAGTCAGGACTTATTAATGCGGGAGCTTCCATTATAGCCTTCTTGATGGAATCAAATGATTTTCTTGCTGTTTCGGTCCATTTTACCTCTGCTCCTTTCTTCAACATGGAGGTGACATGCTTTACCAGCTCAGCAAAATTTAGAATAAACCTCCTGACAAAATTAATTTTGCCCAGAAAAGACTGTATATCTTTCTTTGATCTGGGGACAGTCAAAACCTGAATTGCTTTGACTCTTTCTGGGTCAATCTGAACACTTGCAGTAGACACAACATGTCCTAATAGCTTGCCTTTATGTAAAGCAAATTGCAATTTTTTGGGATTGACTGATATTCCAAATCTCCTGCATTTTAGCAACACCTTTTTCAAATGCTGCAAATGACTTTGATGGCTGCTAGAATAGACAATTATATCATCAAGGTAGATCAACACAAATTTGTCCTTCTCTCCCACAAATGCTATATCCATAGCTCTCTGAAAAGTGGCTCCAACATTCATCAATCCAAATGGCATTTTAGCATACATATACGTGCCCCAAGGAGTGGTAAACACAGTCTTTTCTTGATCATCTGGGTGCACAACAATCTAATTGAAGCCTAAAAATCCATCCAAAAATGACATTACTTTAGCTCCTGAGACTTTTTGCAACAAGTGCTCCATCTTTGGCAGTGGATAGTTATCTTTCTTTGAGAACTTGTTCAAATTTCTGAAATCGACACATAGTCTGATTTCACCACTCTTCTTCCTCACCACTACCAAATTGGCTACAAATTTTGAATACCTGAGAGGAACAATGATTTTGGCAGCCAACATATTTTTAATTTCTTTCTCAATCAGTGGAAGAAGCATGGGATTTATTGGTTTGAGCTTCTATTTGAAAGGAACAATGTCTTTTTCCAGAGGGATTTTGTGCTGAATTATATTCTTGTCATATATTTTCAGATCACTATACTCCCAGGCAAAAACATCAGCAAACTGCTTCATTAAATTGCAGTATTCAACGCTTTGATCAGCAGACAAATGAGTGGACAGATTTACATATTTGGGCTGACCTGGACTTCCTATATCATGCTTATAGACTGCTGATTGATCTTCTTTTTGGGCAACTTTGTAAGGCACATCATTTTGGTCAAACAGTCTTTCAAGAGGAATTAGGCCCTTAGGAATATGATTACTAGGAAGTTGAACAATGTTGTTTTTACCAATTTTATTTCTAAGCTGGGACTTGGGGTTTTCTAGCAAGGTATCATTCTCTTGGTCAATTTTCATTTCTGAAAATCATCAATGACTTGAAGGAACCTATTAATCTCATCATCATCTTCAAAAACTTTCCAATGGTGGACATTATCAGGCAAGGAAGGTCTATATTTCATTTGCACTTCATACACTAATATGGGAGGCATGGGAGGTATGAATAGACTAGCAGAAACAGAAAGGGAATCAACAAGCTGATTTTGGGCTCTAGGAATGTATGAAATATAGAAATAATCAAAGGCATCTCTGATTCTCCATACCTCATCTCTGTATGCTTTCAGCCTTGGATGCTTTGCTTGAAATGTTTTATTGACTTGCTGAATAATCAGGTTAGCATCTCCAAACACCTTTAAATTCTTGATTCCTCTTTGTTTTGCTGCATTAAGGCCCAACAGCAAAGCCTCATACTCTGCTATATTATTTGTCACTTGAAAAACTAGCTATAAAGACAACTGAATGCTTTCTTGCTGCGGAGATACTAGCACCACTCCTACTCCTGCAGTCTCCCTGGAACATGCTCCATCAAAAAGCATCTCCCAAATCTGAATTCCTTTCTCTCTCTCAGCCTGAGTTGTTGGTTTCCTGATCTACATTTCGGCCTTCTCATATTCTCCTATTTGGAGAATGCATGCTCCAAAATCGGTGTCCACTGCATATATAGGATGATTTGTAGGATTCCTCTCATCACTGATGATGTATGCCAGCTGTGCTTCTCTATATAACCTCTGAGTTTCTCCTCCAAACACTGGGACAGTGGCATAAGATAAATCATTCTGTAATGTCCCACCTAATCTCTTGATCCACCCTCTAGACAGCAACATGCCAAACTTGGGAGGCACATCTTCTACCACAATATCCATCATCATGCTCTTCATGGGCAGCTGAGTTAAGCTGATGGCCAGATCTTTAACCAATCCAAGACATTTCACCTTCCTTGAATCAAAAGAAAATAAATCATGATAAGGTCTAGTGATATCAAGGCCTAACTCTTCCATGACAGCTTTTGGCATTAGATTGTGGCTGGCCCCTGTGTCTAGCAGGAAATTACGGAGGATTTTATCATGGATGGTCAATGAGACATAGAAAGATGGAGAATTATTATTAGCAGGCTCAATCATAGGGCTAAGCACAACGACGAGCTTGTCATCTTGCAAATTAACAGAGTCAGTGGAGGTTTGTTTGGCTTCTAGTTCAAGGGCTTCAAGGATAGGCTTCCTAAATACTTCACTCTTCACCAACTCAATCAGAGGCACAGATATTTTCAATTTCTGAACTTCTCATTCAAAGCTAAAAGAAGAAGATAATTTATCAGAATTTTTTACCTCTTGAACTGGGCTTTGAGAATGACTGGATCAGCTGCTGGCCTTCTCTTCTTGATATTCAGTGGTTTTGTTTGAACATCAGCTCTTTGTGCAGGATTTTCTTTGACATTCCTTGCATTCGACCCGAGGTTATATCTCTACTGCTCACCAGTTTGTAGAACAGATCCTCTATCCCACTCCTGACTGTTTTTACATGCAGCAGTGATTCTTCATACTCAGCCAATGTAAAAAATGCAGCACTGCCTTTATCTTCCATGCAGTGAATTTCATCCTCATCCTCTTCAAATTGTTCCTCCTCCATGACTACATTTTGGAAGGGAGCTTTTACTTTCTGATCTTCTTTTGTTTCTTCAACCCTCTGCATTATTTGCAACTACTCATTTGCTCTTCTAAAAGGTTTCTGATTTCTTGGAGCAAATGTATTTTGCTGCCTTGTTTTCCCTGAGTTTTGCTCAACTTTTAGCTTAGAAATTTCGGCTGCCAATGACTCAATCATCTTAGTCATTTTGTCTAATTTAGGTTCTGAAGATGATGCAGAAGAAGTATAAGCCTGAATTCTCTGTCTTCTTTTGTCAGCTTGACTCTTTAACTTTTCTGCAGCCATGATATTAGATTCTACTTCTAGGGCTGCATCTTGCATGTTTGCTAGTGTAGCACATCTCCTTTCTCTTAATAACAGGCAGAAATCTGAGTCAAAATCATTGGCATAAGTGAGTTTGGTAGAGGTAGGGATAGGTTTTACCTCAGCTGGAATCTTACTATACATTCGATTGAACCTTTTATTAAAATCAGGAATTGATTCCCCAATTTCCCTCTTCAGATTACCAAACTCAGTATGATAATACAAAAAGTCTTTCTTATCTCCTCATTGCTTCAAAAATACATCATCTAATGCTTCTATATCCGTTATAGATCTCTGGGGCAATTCTCTAAACCACTTACTAGCCTCTCCATCAAGGCTCTGGACAAAAACACTCATCCACACATCATTTTCACTTATATCTAGATTATTAGCACAACAATAAAAAGCTCCAAGGTGTTCTTCTGCTATTACTCCCTCTGTTCCAGTAAATTTAGGCATATATTTCTGATATTCTCCCACAGGCATAGGATTTAAAGGCACAGGCAACACCAATGGTCCATATCTAGCAGCTACAATTCTCTCAATCCTCGTAGGTGCTTGCTGTCCTGCCATGATTGGAATATTTGGAAGAATACTAACAGATGAAGGAGTAGGAAGTAATGTGATGGATGGCAATGAATAAGGGATGTTCTGGATTGAATGGGAAGCTTTCTTTGGACTGAGATTCAAAGGGGAACTAACTGAACAAGGGGCTGAACTAATCTCTGAAGGTTTCTCTTTATTAATGGTGCTGACTTCCAAATCTTCAAACTGTAAATCTTCAGCAACAACTTTATCTTTCAGAGATGAATTAGATTTCTTAGGCTTACCTGATCCTGATGCCCCTTTCTGTGAAGCTTTCTTCGATTTAACAATCTTCTCAGGTTCAAGCACTGGTTCAACAGGAGATTTCTGAGGATTTCGTCGAGTGTGTCTCACAAACTGAGCCAGAACTTCAATGTGGAATCGCCAAAGGATGGTCTTCCTCCAATGGAGTCGCCAGATAGATTATTACAACCAAAATACTGTGTTCAAACCTTGTCTGTCATCAAATCTTGAAACTGTGTCGTTCTCCCAGGGAAGCTGGGCTTCGATTCTTCGCTCCCCGGCAATGGCGCCAATTAATGTTATCACCCCAAGAAACTCACCTAGGTTGTATATCAGTGATGCTCGGGAACATTATAAACTCAACAAAAATGTTGGATAAATGGTGGATGAATGAAAGAGATGTTGCATATTCAAGCCAAATAACCACTCCTACTATGATTGACCCCAGACATGGGTGAACACCCCCAAACTACAAGGCTTTTAACCACCAATCACTCACACTTTAAACAAAATGTGATGATGGAGAAGACTGACTACACCAGCAGATACATAGGACCCTCTGATGGCCAACTACAACCAGAAAGGAGGTCTGTAAAACTATTATTTAATACATAGATAGGATGACAGCTCTCTATGCATTAAAACAACAGAAACCTGCAAGCAATTTCAATGAACAGCTAAGTTCTAACACAGAGGTGGGATGACAACCCCTCTAATACTAAACATTCACAGCTTATGAATTAATGCAAAACAGGCACAGCCTGGAACATAGAAGAAGTGAAAAGTGAGAAAATGACAACAAAAGAAGCTTGTATTAGTTGGAAATGAAGACCAGAAGCTGCAGGTCTCAAAGTAGTTACAGTCTCCAGAAGTTGAAGCTTACAACACACTAACACTCACCTCACACTCATCCAACCGATTACATCACTTTTTGGGGTATATATAGAATCTACTTACAAAATATCTTTGCTAGGTTATGCGTGCAGGTGTCTTAATGGATCACCAACCGCATTTACAATTTGATATGGGTTTTCTGATTCAATCTGAATGTTTTAATGGACAAATGAAATTTACTGGTACTTTGGTGTACTCCTTGAACGGGTGGAATGTTGACTGGATAAACTTCCATAACTGTTGCTTGGTTGAACTGCTGAGGGTTCCCTTTCTTTCCTTGACCGTGTTGTTCCTTGACTCTAGTAGCTAACGATTAAATGCAGGTAGCTGGCTCATAACTTGCTTCTCTGCGTGCCCAAAATTGCCTAAAAACACAGTAATATACATCAAACATGAACGAAAGGCCGAGGAGGAACACTGGCCATCAGATGGATTGCATGGATGATCAAGATATGCTGACAGAGGGCAACGGGAAGGTACCAAAACACAAGTTGAATATGAGCCGTTAGATTTAGAATAATGGACCATGGGGATTTGATCATAGGGAGATCGGGCGAACGAGTGAATGTGGGCCGTCAGATCATGATTGGGGAGATCCGACGGCTGACGGGAGACGAAGTTGACTGCGGGTTAACGGGCGGGGAGAGGGTACGACGGCGGGAAGTAGTTTTCCCGCACCACCTTTGGGCTACGGCGGTTTACGTACATGGACATGCGATCCAACAGCTTGAAGACACGTGGCTGGCGAAATACCACTTCCCCGCAGGTTATATAACATGCAGGTTGATAGAGTGGGGCTTGCGTACAACGTTGGATCAACGGGTGGAGGATCGAATGGTGGAGAAATAAAGCACGTGTTCATCGTTGACATGACGAGTGATATGACAGGTAAAGGGAGGGCCTGGCTATGGATTATTTTATATGCGTGAGTTATAACTAATTAAACATTAGGGCCCAGGATAGGACAAAAACAAAGGTTAATGCGTGGTTTTAAAGGTAAATAAAAAGATTTAAGGGGAAGGATGCAATGGAATTGTGGGAGTTATAAGGAAGAAAGGGAAAATGAAAGAGAAAACATGAAAACCTACTATAAACCTTTTGCAACCAAAACCAGCACTGCTCAACACCTAATTTAATCCAACAAAAGCTGAAACTGTAGCAGAGCTAACAGTGACCATACTTGTGGCAATTGTAGCATTCAACTTGAGGCCTTTATTTTCTAAATCTTCTCTTGGAGTCTTTTGATTCAAGAGGGAACTTTCTTGAATTGGATGGTCTCCCTCTCCCTTTCGTCTTCTTATCTTATGTAAAAAATGCAGAGGGATATCCCTCTTCCTGCTTGTGAATCCTTCCTCAGGCAATCATCCTAGTTTCCTCTTAAGTGCAGTGCCCAACGAGATCATCAAATGTCGAGAGTCTATTGTTGTTCCTTATACTAGTAATGAAGGTTTCCCATATTGGAGGAAGACCTTTAAGAGTGATAATCAACAACTCTCTATCAATATATTTTCATCAACAGTCTACAGTTGATCCTTTAGTTGAGATACCCTCATGATATAATATTGCACAAATTCTCCCTTATTCATTTTCAATTATTTGAGCTTATTATTGAAGGAGAGGATATGATTCAAATTGTTGACTTGATACATCCCAATTAACTTAGCACAAATTTCCTTAGAAATATTCGAATTACCAACATAAACAATTAAATGATTTTGCAAACCATCAACAAAAATCTTCCTGGCTTTTAGCTCACCTATATTTTACTTGGACTTTATACCAACAAAAGCATTGTTGGAGGCTCACATACCTTTTCTTGCACATATTCTAAAACATCTTTGTCATCTAATATGACTTCCAACCTAGTCTTCCAAGTAACAAATTTAGATGAGTCACCTATCTTCTCATTATCCTTGAATTAAGAAGTAGACATATTGACTAAATCAAATAGGCTCCTTTAGCTTATTTTAAAGATGAATGCGCTTGTCTTTTGTCTCTTTGGGATTTTCTCTTCACCATAGCTCTAAAACCATGCTAATTTTTTGTTGTTCTATGTTGTTAGAATTACTTTAGCCCAACCCTTATATTTGATTAAAAATCACTAAAAAATAATAATATTCCACTCATCAATAGTAATTGTAGATAGAATAGTAAATGCAATGAACAATAAGGGACAAACAAGAGACACTAGGTTTGATCAAAGACTAGGGGAAAACCCTTTCAAATTCTTCTTATTATTAGATTGTCATAAAATGTTAAACAAAGATATAATACAATATTTAAATTCATCAATCAAAAGATTATCAAGAAAAACTGACCAAACCATATCTAAGAGATGATCCCATTAGACAAATCTACTTCATATCAGAGTTTTCTACCATACGGTTAACGGTCAAAATCTGCAGTAAATTGTTATCAAAACCCTAGGTCATAGTTGCACGAAGATAATGACCATGCGTGTAGCTGCAACTCTCTAGTCACACAGAGCACTCTGTATCCATGTGGTTGTAGTCGATATTTATTTGTTCCAAAGCTACGACCCTAGATCAAAACCCTAATAAACATGTGCGAGCTCGGACCCTATAATTTGAGACCTGTAAGAACCAATTTCGTGAACCAACCTCAGACATGTTCAAGGAAAATCAAAGAAGAGAAGAAGAATATGCTTGATGATGATGTCCAAATGAGGTTCACTTGACTGGTATTTATAGGCCTCTAAGGGTGTCCAATTTCCCTTTTAGGCCAACCTGTCCTTTTGTGCACATGTGGCTTTTCATACTAAAAATACATTTATCCTTTAAAAATTAAATTCCTTCAAGGGATAAGAGAGGACTTTCTTTATGAGGAAGATTGTCTAAAGGAGGGAATTTTTCCCTGAGCTTCCAAATTAACAAGTTACAATATTCTCAGGCAACAAATGTAAGGTCAAAGAGTGTTATGAAAATTTTGCATCCCTAGCACACAAGAAGTGCAACTCAATGTTGAAAATCACCCAATATGTTATATAAGCTGTACATCCCATATTCCTTAGTATAATTAATGATACCATATAATTCAAATAACCATGAATTACTTGAACATATTATGATTTATCTAGCTACTAAGAATTTAATCGTACACATGCATATATTTACGTTGGTTATCACGATAAGAATCACTCAACATTCGTAAATCGAAGAAATAGTTTACTTATATGAGAGGATTTAAAGGGAAATTGAAGGAGGGACTTCGACTCTCCTCCCAATTTTAGGCTAGATGCACTATAATATCTCTTGCAGTTGGCCACTCCTAGTCTAGATCCAAGTTCAGAGGAATTCGCAGGCAGTTTGATGAAATATGGAAAGAACCAAGTAATCAATGCCCAGGCAAGAAATTTAAGTTAAGTCTCCATGTTCCCTACAAATATAGAGTGATAGCACTCTGGTTAGTGAACTAATATCGTGATTTTGTGCTTGGAAGATGACACAAAGGAGCTAGATTTATGAAAGAGTGTTGATAATCAAACTAAATGAAGAAGAGATGATGATTTTAGATGTTTGTTATAGTAAGTGTCTTAGAATTGTTTTAAATGTGGAGCGATGGAGAAACAATATGAATGTATATGTGAGCAGTAGTGCTAGTATGAATGGTAGCGATAGTATGAGAGGGATGGTGCCAAATGATTTTGCAAGATGGGGTGTAATTAATATCCTTTGATGTGAGGGTTTGTGAATTTATACATCTCAGTGCCATCGCCTCTACATCCCCAGAATAGCCCAAGAGGGCACTGGCCTAAGCTCCTCGGTGCCTTTTCCTTTACACCTTGTCTCTTCAAATTGTAAAGAGGGAAAAATCAAGGTCAACACTACCCAATCGATTTGTCCCTTTATAATGTTAGATATCAACTGAGTTCATCGACTCTAAAATTGGTCAAATCACATTTCATTAAAAATTATGCCACGAGAAGTGGATTTTCTTAGCTGTGAGTGGTTCCAGAATTAAATATGGAATAATGAGGTTACAATTTTTTAGAGTATGTAAGAAAAACCATAAATATTTCCTCAAACCATGGATCCGTAAGGAAGGCCAACCTTTAGTTGTGTATATTAATTAATTTTTAATCAATAACATCATATATTAATTAGGGTTTGATCTCGTCATGGATTTTCTCCACATTGATGTGGCTTTCAAAATAGTAGGGGTAGAACAGGGGGATGTTACAGAAGAGATCAATAGATCCCAAATTGATTAAGGAACCTAGTGCAACTTTCCCAAGAACCTCACCTACTATAAAAAGTTTTCTTATGGGTGTTTGCTAGGTAAGGCACTGAATCACAAAGAGAGGAGGGCATAAATGGATTGAGGAAGTGGTAAAGTGGATCCTTTGTGTTATGCAATCCAACTGAGAAAACACCCATGGTTAAGTGTGTGCTTATAGCTCATTAGGGTTTGAGGGGAAATTGTTCATTTCATGTGGATGAAGGAGAGTGGCCTTCATCTTTTCACCACTTGTAGATTGAGAGAGAGTTTGTTTATGGGTTCTTGTTGGGTAGGGACCTAAGCATTGATAAAATGGGAGGTCATAAAGGGACTCAATTTTTGCTATGTAGATATCTGGGAAACCACCCATAAGATAGGGTTAGGCTCTATGACCATTGGTACTCTAAGAGAAATTTATAAACTACATTGATGAATGAGAGTGGCCTTCATGACTCCACCCTATAATGTCTAAGAGAGAGAGAGAGTTTTACTTCATGGATTTATGTTCTAGCTTAGGCGTGGCTAGTTGTTAACACGAAAAAATCGTACACACATTTGTACAATCCAGATGGCACCCAAAGTAGTCCAACAGAGTGTATAGGTGAAGGCTTACTAGCTAAAAACATCATAAAAATAAAAATCAAAGTTTTCCAAAGGTAAAAATTGATGATTTCGTGACTTTTACTCTATAGTTGCATGGTCAAAGAAAATTTGACTTTGAAATTTGGGACCACTTCACACACTTGGAAGATGAGATTCCCTAACATGTTCTAGTCAAGGACAACCGAATTCGAGTCACCCTAGAGATATGCAACCCCCAAGGGATCCTCTTGTCCTACTCATGGGTCATTTTCTCATTAATGGACCAAGAGAGGGAAGAGGGATTCAAAATTCTATATAAACATGCCATTGGAAGACCAAAGAGAAGGCAATGTTATGTTGGAAAAATTTCTCCCAAGCAATCATGCATTCCATTGTTGAAGAAGAAGTAGAGCATTGTTATGTTGGCCAAATTGTTTCTCAACAATCCAACATTCTAGTGTGGAGAGGATTTCACCATTGAGAGAGCCTTGATACTTCTTTGAGAGAGAGGAGAAGCTTGCAAAGAGAGTGAGGAAAGGAACCTCCTTGTTGAGGATTTTGAGCACCATTTCTCAAAGAATTCTCTCCAAGTGTTTAGCATTCATCTATTGTATTCATCTTCTACTTTCAGCAGTCAATAAAGGGAGCCCTTTTCCATTACTTTGTTGACTTGTTTGCTTCATCAAGCATTATTTATGTGTTTGCTTCTTAGCTTGTTTGTTTGTTTGTCTGTGTTGTATTAACCATTTAGAGTGTTTTGTTTACTCATGTTTATTCACTAACAACAACCAATTCTATTTGTGATTTCTTTGTAGGGAACAACCAACAACTATGAAGGTGTATTTAGTACTGCATATCAAAAAATACACTACCATTAGTATTTTTTTTACTCTAATGGTTGTTTTTGCAGGACTTCCTCTTTGCATTATCATTTCTTGGTGCGTTCATCATCTCTCTAGAATTTTTGCAGGACCTTATGGACGTGTTTTTCACTGAAAAGCTTGACTATTCAATATTTTTTGGCATACCCATGGATTTTGTTCAGACAGACGTGCACGTGCATTTGTGCATAGGAAAACCTGTGCGGTTTATAGAAAGCACAAAAAACCATTGTAATTTTCCTTTCCTAGGTGGCTGGCAACCTTTAGTGAATTGCCTTCACCTTTGCAATTTTTTTCCAATTAGTTTAGATTGCCTAGTTGCTTTACTAATCACTATTAGTAGAGTAATTACATTATCTTTTCTTTTATTTACATTTCTCACATAATTTAGTTAGGGGAAAAGTAATTGGCCACATTCCACATATCTCTTTCAATTTATTTTGTTGTTTTTTTACAACTCACGTAGCTTAATTAGTAAAGGAGTAAGTGGCCCATTATCCACAAATATTGTTACTAACCAAAGAATTTTTTTTTTTCATTAGTTTTTTGGAATATGACTAAATGCTACTACAAAAAGTAAGTAATCTCTACGTCCCTTACGTCTTTTAGGAAAACTTGGGCTTGCATATGAAAGCTTTCTTAAAGCACTTGAGTTTTCCATCTCCCTTTAGGCACACATAGTGTAATAGGAAAAGAGTAAGTGGCCCATTATCCACACATTATTTCTTTTTCATGCAAGGAACAATCCAAACTTAGTATAATTAGATGGTATTGTAAAGGATCACCAAATGCCCACATCTTAACAAACTTTGTATGTTCACTTTGCCACTTGCGCACACATTACACATCATACACTAAGCTTCTATAAACTTCGTAAAAAAAGGCATCTAGTTTCCATAGATTTTTGTACTTAGTTTATTTTGGCTTACATTATCACACCATAAGTGAAGAAAGACTCCTAAAATCAACCATAACTTGAACCAACTGAATTTCCCCACAGGGGCTGCAAAAGAATTTATATTTCACGTTAGGACCATTGGGGGTAGGCACCCCATAAGCTTCCATGGTCATTTTACATCTTTGAAACATAGAAGTTGACTTTTATGGTGCTTAAAATCCTTCATCATGCCACAGAAAAGACTACTCGAGCACATCAGGGACCCGATTTTGAGGGGGTTTGGCTTAGGTCCAATGTGTGCAGTACTATTTGGGGCTACCTAACCTGTCTAGTGATCGGTATTGGTAACTGACTACCAAGAAGATAAAGACTCAACTTCTCCCCCTTGGGATGAAGGTATCTTAGTGGAAAAAAATATTGCATCCTTTCCCTATAGGTGAAGGTGTGGGAAATACTAAAGCCTCATCCATTACCTTGGTTGATTCTCCAACTACTGGAAAGTGCTACCTATTCTCGCGGGACATTGCCCCAATACCTGTTAGAAGATATCACCGCAAGGCCCAGTTAATTTGAGAGTGGTAAGGATGAATAGGTCTTCATATGATATTTTATCATACAAAAAAACAAATGAAAACCATTTTTTGTTTGATTGATCACATAGCATAAGTTAAAGGGAAAGTAATCATTTTATTTTTCACTTTGTTTTATGTATGTGATTTAATTTCTTTGATACTTATCTCTTTCCCTCATCACATGAAGTGACACACATTCTACTCGACACCATAGGGGACCCCAAGACTCCTTGTCACTCTAGATGTTTCCAAAACCTTCCCCCATTACTGGGAGGTGTGCCAAGTCTCTCACCATTTAGGTGTAGAAGACACCACACAACCATCATTATAGGATCATCCTTTATCGGTGAAACTTTGATTGCAACCCCTCCTTGTCAAAACATTCCTTTCACCACCCATCAAGGGGCTCCACATGCTACTCCTCAGGGGACTCCTCACATTACACCCCAGGGAAGCCCACACACCACTCCTCTAGAGAGTGAACATGGTACCCACGAAGGTACCCACCAAGGTAACCCCTCTCACACTTCCTCGTAGGGAACCCCTTTACATATAGCTATTCAAAATCATTTTTTGATGGAAAACAACTTCCAAGTCTCATTTTTAGCTTCCTTAAATATTTCTAATTTAAGTCAGTTAACTAATGACCCTATTGCACATGGAAAGAATTGGCCATCTATAACAACCAAGCTACCTTTGTATGGTCCAAAATTTAAAGGGAAACAAGGAGAAGATTTAGGAAACTATGTTATGACCTTTCACCTTTGGTGTTCATCCAACAATATCATAGAAGATATTATTCACCTATGACTATTTCAATGCACCCTCACAGGGCCCGCAAAAAAATGGTATATAGGCCAACCCTCTGGGTCACATGGGAACTTTGGCTCCCTAGCCACAACATTCCTTACATTCTTCCAACTCCCGATCCACCAAGACTTAGGATTGGAACTCCTAACCCATTTCAAGCAAACATCTTCTACGCACATATCGGACCACATCCATGAATGGCGAAAGCGTCATAGTTTATGCAAAGCTCTTTTGGAGGCAAAAATACTCATTGATTTTTTTTTAATATCTATCACATTATAAATATCCAAATATGTGTCAAATTCATCCCCACAAAATGAGGAAGAGGCTATCAGCAAATATGAACAATTAGAGCTCATGCACACACAATTTGGATACCTCTACCATGTCCTTCCAGATGCACCCCACTTGCAAAATTTTAAACTTGAGATACCAGGAACATCTAGTGTTGTAGACGTGTTGATTGGGACCATATCCAAAAATCAACCATGAAACACCTTCAAATACTCTAGAAATACATATAGTGGCCAACCGTTTTGTTGCACACTTGCAACACCTCCACCACAAAACATAGGATATTATCCCAGTCAACCTACCCCTCTGCAGAACCCTGCTATGTAGGTTGGCCCATACCCTCCCACATAGGGTAGCCAATATCCCCCCACATAGGGTAGCCAATATCCTCCCGCATAAGGAAATGCATATCCCCCTAGGACCGTAGAAGTAGTTTCCACTTCCCAAAGCACATATGCTAACCAAGGACAGGGGAATCAATATTTCCCTTTTCCAACACCTCAACAAAATAACCCACCAACACAAAATAATGTAGGGGTTAATTTTGTGCAACCTTCTCTCCCTCAACAACAACAATCATTTGAAAAACTAAACATGGCTAATCCACCCAACATTGCTAAGAAGATAGGAAAGAACAAGACAAAGGTAGATCTTGGACCAGGGGGTGGGTGGGCAACAATTAACAACAACCCTCTTGGGCACTAGCTGGGGGAAACCCCAACCAAAACCCAAACCAAGGACAAACCAATAATAACCCACAAAGGAAAAACAAGAACCCTAGTCTACAAAATAATCATGCTTGTGCCATTTGCGAGGAATACAGTCATTACACCCATCATTTCCCTCAACTCCTTGAGTTGAAGAGGATGAAAGACACTAGGAGGAAAGGGGGACAAAACCAACAAACTGCAGTAATGTAGAATTCTTTCCCCCATCAAGGAGTGGTAAATACTCATCAAGAACCCTCCCAACAACACTATCAGAATCCTCCTGGGGGGAGTTCCCAGAACACCTCAAGTCATGACATTTGTATGGTAGGGGAAGATATTCTCTTGCGCACATAGAACTGAGATTACGAAACTCCACCTAAAACCAACCCTTCCGCCTCGACCACTGCAACACCTACAACACCTTGATAATCCCTCGATACCCCAAAAAATCCATCCAAAATATGGTCAAAGGGCCTTTACAGTTTACTGGACATAACTCAAAGGATGTTAATAGCTATAACATAGTTGATGACTTAGCTCAATCTCCTTCATCTATGTCAGCATTGGAATTCTTGCAAACATGTCCAACCCAACGAAAAGCCTTACTTTCTTCATTAGGAGCAATCAACCTTATCGATTCTCGTTTAATGGCTTCTCACTTGGATAAAGCTACCCTGCATCATCCATTAGTTGTCGCCTTCCAAATTCCAGTCTCAATTCGGAATATCTCCATCCACCATTGCATAGTCGATGAGGGAGAATCCACATGTATTATGTCCAAAACCAAGATGTTCCAATACAACTTGCCGGTAAAACGGTGCTAATTGATATAAAAGTCCTTGATGCACAATTGGATTAAAATATCCTTCTTGGACAAAGTTACATGTATGCAATGACCACAATGGCATCTTTTGTATTCAGGATAATAATGTTCCCTAATGATGGGATAATTGTTACAATTGACTAACTCACATACTATGAGAAGAATACATTAAATGCCATAGATGGTGTGCTACCTTTTATCGGATCTTCCCCTAAGTTGATCACAACCTACATTGAATTTGGCCCTGGATAATTTAAACCATCAATGCTCCTCGGTACATACCCCGGAGACCCACCTTTGTTGGAGGCCAGTCCTGTATCTACAGGAGCCCCAATATGCATGTTGATTTCATCAAACACCCTCAAGATCAGGAACCATTTCCAGACACAAAAAACACTACAATTGTTGATTCCATGTTCTACCATATGTTATCACCCAAACACCCTTCTTATACCTTCCACCTGGTTTTGTGTCACACCAACTCATGGGAACACTAACACTACCAAATATGGCTCTCACGATACCGATATGGTATATGGCTCCTTAGGCCATGTCGAAAAACTCAAGTATCGCCTCGACATGCATCATTCCTCTAGCACCTCCTTAGGAAACCACCCCACAATGAGCAATGCTTTCATCGGCACCAGTCAATGCTAGCAAGAGGCATAAGAAAAAAGGTAAGAAAGTGGAAGTTTCAAACTCTTCCTCCTCCAGGATACCTCCGCCCTGTACTTTTTGAGAATTAGTAGGGCACCCTACCAACATGTGCCCCGAGTTAGAAGAGTTAAAATCTCTTTTGCATGCCCCAAAAATGCCAGTGACCCCACCTCCACCTATTGGAGAAAAGACCACACCAGCACGTAATAAGGCATTGTGCACCAACCATGCATGCACTATATGCATGGAGTACAGACATTACACTCATCATTGCCTCGAAATCCCTCGATATCAAGATGCTTTAAGTGCACTTCCCCAAGCCAATACTGTGGCTCCATCACTTCCTGCCATGCCAATGGTGGATGATGGATCCAAAACCATATTTTGTGTTTCTAAGGAAGGACCTTCGTTCTCATATCCCCCTAACACCCATGGTCACACAACCTCCCACCATACGAGGAGGCAACCAGAATCAATGAAACCTCAACCTACCTCCTTGTGCACTTTATGTGATGAACCAGACCATCTTATTAACCAATGTCCTGAGTTACGGGCATTTAGGAGGTATCACCCTACCCTTCATGTTGTCCCTAACAATAGACCTAGGCACAAATGCCATAGTTGCCACCTTTGTACACACAACCATCATACTCAGTTTTTCCCAACCCTTCCTCAATACCGTGAAACATTGGATTTTATGCACCAATTCATCGTTGAGAACTCAACATCTGCCCAAACAGATACACCATCTAATGTTGAGGCCATGCCAGTAGGGATGATGGGTATGGAACCATTTTTTGCGTTTTCGAAGAATTAGCACCGCATACGGTTCATCTAGGCACACAAAGGCACATGCGCCCTCCCCACACATGCGCCCTATGCAACGGACCTAGCCATATGGTCAATCAATGCTAGGAATTGAGAAAAATCATAGATCTATTTCATTATTGGTTTATACTCCTTGACCTACTCACTCAAATCAAGCTAGACACACATGCGATCGTTGTCACATTTTCTCCCAATGACATCATATGCGGAATTTTCAATAACTTCCATGATTCTAAGAATCAAGAGTAATATTGAGTCAAACTAATGTTGGGGGCACATAACATGCCAATACTAAGATCTAGAAGCAACCAACACCTAGGAGTGTTGTTGAGTTCCAAAACTGCCTTTCCCTTAGCTACTTTTCTCATTCTTCCTTCTTTGTTTTTCCATGAAAAATGCATCCTCATCATCAAAAACCATTATACATTGCGTCAAGGAGTATATTTCAGTGATTTATATGTTATACTATTATGTTTGCTATTTGAATAAGTTTTTTTCTTTTAGCTACAAAATGCAGCCACATTCTGCAGCTAATCGGCTGTTCTGCAGCTACTTTCATGCTTTTGCAAGTTCCAGGTGTCAAGAGGGGAAAAGGACTACATGGGTAGCTTGGAAAACATCAGGGCATGGATCGTATCCTATTCATATGGCCTAGATCGACAAGGAAGTCTCCAGTCAAAGGGAAGTCAAACATAGAAACCTATGGCAAACATAACTCTATTTTGCACAAGTTTCTCAGTGATGGGATCCGAAGCAGTTTCCTGAGGCCACAAAGTTCATCTGCCACCTGTGAAAATGGAATCCAACATCCATTACCATAAGATTTATGTGTCCAAGTAACCAAGGACAAGAATTCCGCATACTTGCCTGCCTATGTGTTTTGCTGTATCTTATTCTCTCTTTAAAACAGTTGTATAATTTCCCTATATATACCTGTGTGAAGAACGCAGAACAAGTTCAATTTTTTCTTATGTGTTAAGTTCATATTTCCACTCTGTTGTTTGAAGAACTCATTCTCTGTTTTTAATATAAAGATCATGTTTCATGGATACCTGAAGCGTTGTTGGAGTCTTGATTAAGTGCTTATAATCCGAGACCTTTGTAGAGGGCCCCTGCGTTCGTCAAGGTTACATTTTATTTCTGTTTTGTCTTTCATAGTTAACTGTAAATTCATTGTGTTTTTTCCATGATGTTTATAACCATTTGTCTAACTCTGTTCATAATGCAGCTTGTGTCATCTTCTTATTAGCACATAATAGTTCTTTTGTTTCACTACTTTCTAGTTTCTTATCAGTAGCTTGAAGTTGATGTTAGTAGCATAGAGTAATTTAGATTTGCTAATAATTAGTCTAGTTTCTTTCATCCATTGTTCATTAGTCTTTAGATTTTGAATTTAACTAATTAATGCCATTTTGATGTTAGTTTAATAACTCATGTTGTAAATGAATATTTCTGAAAGCCCTTTCAATTGATGGTTCATCTTAAAACTAAGTGGTGAAGTATTTCATTTATGAATGAGTCTTTCTCTGCATTTTTATGTTTACTTTTTCTTATAACAATGAAGTATGGAATCCCTCAAAATGCTATCACAAGGAGGTAGTTCTCCCAAAATTGTGTAGTAGAGTGATAAAGCACTTCATTTAGCTATTATAGTAGATTAGTTGCAATTTCACTTTCAGTCTTAGTCTTTCATTTAATTTTGTTGCAATTTCATTTTCAGTTTTAGAACAATGAAGTATTGAATCCCTCAAAATGCTATCACAAGGAGGTAGTTCTCCCAAAATTGTGTAGCAGAGTGACAAAACACTTCATTTAGTTTTTATGATAGATTAGTTGCAATTTCATTTTCAATCATAGTTTTTCGTTCCATTTTCAGTTGTTCATTAAGTTTTGATTCAACAATTGGACAATAGTTGTAATCTTATTTTCAATATTTCATTTTTGGTTCATCATAGATAGCTGCAATCTCATTTTCAGTTTTAATATCTCATTTAAGCTTTGGTTTTGTAATTGATTAGATAGTAGTTTCAATTTCACTCTTAAGTCCTTTCAGTTCATGTTTTGGAAACAATCATAATAGCAAGAAGAGAAACTCCGTTTTCATTTTCTTGGTTAAAACTTTACTTCCAAATATGGCTTAAAGCACTTTTGGCTTTCATTTCATTCTTAGCAACAGTAAATTTAAGATTTTGTTAGGAATTAAAAGACAAAAACCCCAAAACAACTTAAAACTCAAAAAAACTGAAGTAGGAAGGGCCATCTAGCACATATAGTGCACTACACTTCATCAGTTTACGATACCTGGATTGATAATTTATGTAGAGCAATTTAGGACACTAAATTGACCAAACAAGTGCCCCATCTCATGACACCAACACGGAGTCATCATCTCAGGCTACAAGAAATTCTGAAACCCACACCATCTATCATGTTATAACTGTCTTGTGTGCATTGTTTGTACCAATGACTCTCATAGTTCGGAGACATGTCCTCTATTATGAACATTTGGACAACTTACCATTTGGCATCCCCAAGTTCACCATATCCCTGAACACTTGTCTCTCATGAAATAAGATACATTGGCTCCTAGGATGTGGACGTTATCTTAGGAACCTACTCCCACTCACCATCAATCCATCATTACAGAAATCCTACCACCACCTAAGGCTGACGACACACAACATCACATATGATTCATTTCCTCTTTCGTAGGAACCCTAATTCATGTTCTCTTCTCATCATCTTTTGGTGTTGAGATGAATAACTCCATCACAACAATGGTACCATCACCGACTGTGGACATCCATCCCATCTGCGCATTGAGAACTTTGCTCAGTTCTATGGAATCAGCCACTAAATCATTTTCTTGCTCGTCTTCGAGCACAATTAAGCCTGAACTCTACCCTTACGACCTCATGCAACCCAGTTCAACATTAGATAATATTTTCACTCAGGCGAATATATTTTTGAGGCCATAACATAGCCTGAGTGTCCGTGGGATTCCATGCATCATGATTCTTTCTTCCTGCGTGAAAAAAAGATTGTGCCTATTGATGCACTGCGCCATGATATTTTCATAATAGAGTCAAAGGATTTCTTGCCTCTAGGACATGTAGATTGGTTTAAAAATCCCATCCCAACACTAGATGCATTCAAGGAAGGGAACATGTCAAATATCTCACCTACCATTAAGGTTGATATTTCAAACAAACCTGGCATTGTTGAAGAGATCTCGTTGGGGGCAGCATGCTCCCTAGAAGAGGTAACCTCATACAAAGCCCTATTTCAAGAATATATGGATATCTTCGCATGGACTTACTCTAAGATGCTAGGCAACAATCCCACCATCGTAGACCACCATATTAACACATGGCCTGATGCTCAGCCATTTCGGAAAAAACAACGTTAGCTCCACCCTTCTAAAGCCGAAGAAATAAAGTAGGAAATTGACAAGCTCCACAAAGTTGGCTTCATTTATCTTATCACTTACACTTCTTGGGTTTCCAACCCTGTACCCATCATGAAAAAATAGGGAACCATTTGAATTTGTATTGATTTTTTGAACAAAGCATGTCCCAAGGACAATTACCCTACACCATTCATCGACCAAGTTATCGATGCATGTGCTGGTCACGAAGCATTATCCTTCATGGATTGGTTCTCTGGGTATAATCAGATTCATATTTTCCATATAGATCAGTATAAAACAACCTTCACAATTCCATGGGACACATTCGCATACCAAGTCATGCCCTTTGGTCTTAAAAATGTTGGTTCCACCTTCAAGCGGACCATGAGTTACATCTTCCATGATCTGTCTCATCTCATCCTCACTTATTTGGACGACCTCATCGTATGATTCAAAAAACATGAATATTATTGGAGGATCTCCGCCTAGTCTTTCATAAATTTTGACGATACAACCTACGCTTGAATCCTCTCAAGTTTGTCTTTTGTGTCAATGTGGGAAGACTAATGGGATTCATTGTTTCCCAACAAGGCATTAGAGTTGACCCTCTCAAGGTCGAGGCCATCCAGGAAGTTCCCCTTCCAAAAATTTTAAAGCAATTACAAAGATTGTAAGGTAAGGCCAACTTATTATGTCACTTTGTACCCGACTATGCCACTTGTGTGCATGGATTCTTATGCATCCTTCTTCAGGACATTCACTTCCATTGGGATGATCAAACACAAAAATAGTTTGAAGCCCTAAAAGATTCATTATCTCAAGCTCCATTGATTAGCACCCTTGACCACAATAAAGACTACACTCTTTACTTATCAGCATACGACATCAAAATTGTTGGGGTATTAGTTCAATAAAGACTTGATAATAGAGAGCACATGATCTATTCCATTAGCAATAACCTCTCTGGGTCTACCTTGAAGTATGTGTTAGCTGAAAATACCATCTTAGCCCTAGTACACTCCATACATAAGCTTCAACATTACATCATCTTACAGGCCACCATCGTATTAGGAAATATCAATCCGATGAGATATTTTCTCAATGATAGTATGAAGAACCACAAATGCACTCGATGGGTTGTTATCCTATAAGAATTTTACCTACAATTTGCCTCCCCTAAGAGCAAGAAGGTGTTTATCCTTACCAAGTTCATCACAGATCTCCCTACAAAGACCCAAGGGTCCCTTATTAATGATGCTTTCCTTGACGAACACTTGTTATTTGTATCAATAGATGACCTTTGGTATAGAAACATCCTCCTCTTTCTATATACTCAAAAGTTCATACCTCAGCTCACTCGCAATTGTCAGAGGTGCATTCACCACCAAGCCCCTCGTTACCTCCTTATGGGGGACGTCCTTTATTGTCGACGCATCAATAACATCCTTCGTCGATTCCTTACTCTCGAATAAGCTAAGCATGTATTAAATGATTACCATAGTGGAGATTGCAGTGGCCACCTATTAGGGATGGTTACCGCTCAGAAAATCCTATGTGCTGGTTATTTCCAGCCCACCCTGTTCTGTGACTGCATTCAAGAAGTCAAGAGATGTGAGTGGTGCCAAAAATATGCTCAGAAGATGTGAGCTCCACCAACTCCCCTTCACCCGGTCACCTCGCTAGCCCCTTCTATAAATGGAGCATGGACTTCATGAATTGCAACCCTCCATCTTTAGGTGAACATAAATACATTGTGGTCATCGTCAACTACTTCACCAAATTGGCAAAGGTCATACCCATATATAATAACATTGCTGACACTGTTGCACAATTTTTCTTTAACCATGTCATAACACAGTTCAGTGTTCCCAAGGAGTTGGTCTCGGATCATGGCAAACACTTTGAGAACAATATATTTCAAGAGTTATCCCAACACCTTGGTTTCTCTCATGATTTTTCTTCTCCATACTACCCTCAATCCAACGACCAAGTAGAAGTTGTCAACAAAGTCCTCAAAACAATGTTGTAGCATATGGTGAACAACCATAAAACCAATTGGCACCACATGGTGTTTTCAGCCTTATGGGCATACCACACCACAATTAAAGCATTCATGGGATTCACACCCATCCAATTAATCTACAGGGTTGAAGTTATCCCCATCGAGTGTGAGATCCCTACCTTACACTTAGCCATTGAACTTCTATCTAACACCACACCTTTAGAGAAAAGGTTGGTGCAGCTGGAACACATTGATGAAATTCAGAGAGAGTCCCTCTAGCATAATGAAGCACAAAAAAATGGACCAAAGCCTCTTTCAACCACATTATCACCCCTCGATCATTCACCGAAGGGGAGTTAGTTCTTCACTACGATGTTGCCAAAGAAGCTTTAGGACTGGGGAAGTTTGAGACATTATGGAAGGGCCCATACATTATTAAACATTGTCTCCTCAAGGGGGCATACATCTTAGCAGAGTCAGATGGGGCTTGCCTCAAAGATCCCATCAATGGGCTCTACCTCAAAAAATTCTATCCCTAAACATGCAAAAAACCCTAGAATGTATGCACCATGACTTATTTTTTATGATGACCACCTCATCATGGATGTACACTAAAATCACTCTCTCATCCTGTGTCGCAAATGGATCACCTACCAGCCTATCATCACGAGT
Organism: Pinus tabuliformis; assembly: GCA_031772625.1. NCBI lineage: Eukaryota > Viridiplantae > Streptophyta > Pinopsida > Pinales > Pinaceae > Pinus > Pinus tabuliformis. The sequence goes on from CM062820.1 coordinate 680,732,798, forward strand.
TCATTGATGGTGCTTCTCGATGGTTAGAAAACCTTGTTGCAACAACCTAGGCCATATACTCTCCCAACCTGACACCCTTTCACTATAATGGTCTATGTATCAGGACAAACACCAATAATCAAGTTGAATACAATGTTGTCATAGGCCTTTTGTTTGATGCCTCCTGTCTAGGTATGAATCACCTACATGTGTTCCTTGATTCCCAACTTGTTGTCTCATAGTTGAACAAAGCCTTCAAAGTACGTGATCCATGCCTTTTTCGGAAATACCTACATGCACAAAGGTTAGCTCGTGGTTTTTATCATATTACATTTTCACATATACCAAGAGATCAAAATCATATAGCTAACCACATAGCTAATAAAATCCTAGACTGACATGCATCACATATATATCATCAACAAGGCACATAAACCGTGAGAATAATATCCATCAAATAAATGAGACATACATCACATGTATAGATGCATATATATATAACATACATCATGACATCTGCAAAAATCACCATCTCATATATACATATATCCAAAATAGATGTGTACAAAAATATATACATCTGTTGGAACGAGCCAGGAAAATAAGTCATTAATAGGGGAATATCCTCATAATGGGTGCTTACAATAGTACATACATCAAACATAAAAAAATACATCTAGGGATCAGGCCTAGCGTCCCCTGCACCCCTCACCTAAGGCCACCTAGCCTCATATGGAGCCAACATAGGATGAGAAATTTCCACTACCATTACAAGACGAAAAAGGATAGGTTGTCGCACTCTATCACGAGCCATAACCCTCTCCACTGTGTCCTCCCCCATCCCTTCCCAAACCTCCTCAAGCATCCCCCTCAGTAGGGTGGTCAATCGACCCCAAGCATCCTTTGCCTCCCTTAGTTGTGCCTTTTTCACATTTGTTGCTGTGTTTACACGCCCCTGCAATCTCGCCATCTTAGATGGGGTAGAAGAACTACCTCCCTCACCAGAGGGACCACCTATCTCCATATGTCAACGCTAACCTAGTCTCTTAGGGTCCTCCTGAAGCTTACAATCTCTCTACCATCGTGGTACATTTTTGCACTAGCTATGCCCAATTGTTGGGAATCGTTTCCCTCCAATTAGTCCAACAGTCGTCCGTAGGGTCCCACATATTCAAGGAAACATGCATGGTATCAGTATCATCACAATCAGCCCCCAAGCGTCACTTGGAGGAAGTCCCATGCCTGGATCACCCCTGAAGTCTACACCAGCATAGGGGTACTTTAGAATCATCTGAGGGTTGGACCTAAGCCAACCCTCAACCGTGGGATTCTAGTAGTGCCCCACCTCACCCCCACTTACTCGAGGCATCACTGGAGCCCACCACCGTATTTGTGGGTCTCTCGTAGGCCCTGGTGGCACTGCTACTATGGGACATATCATCGTAACTCTGTTGTAGAGGATGCTACAAAGGATACTGGCACAAAAAAAATCTTTGAGAATGACCTCTGCGCACCTACGTGAGTTTTGATGTCATCCCTTTGTGCATAAAACCAACCTATTCAAAGAAATGGCCCACCTTGAGTCTCTTAAGAATGACAATCTATGGTCCAGATACTTGGTGAGGGGAGGTTAACCCAACAAGGTGCACAATCATCACCAAAGCAACCTGCTTGGATAAATTCACAATTGTCTCGATCCGGATGCATCCTCGATCGATAGCGTGGGAACCGCAATGAGCCCTCGCCCATGCATGAAGGTACACCCACCTAGTCGAAAGTGACATCCATAATACCTCTCCATGAGGCACCAATCTTGTGACAAAATAAATGTCTAGTACAGTAGTAAAGCGAAAATCTCTACCTCGGATCTGGAACACCTCTCGATCTGAGTCCCAATATCGTATCTGAAAATTCAAGAAGTCATCTTGTGACCTCAGCGAGGGGTTTTAAGTAAACTTCAGTAGCCCCCATCCTGCTAAAGTGGCACTCACTTGAGTGTTTCTAGCAATCGAAATATGGAAAGGCTCCTAGTCACACTCTCTCCATGTCATTATCGTCTTGCTAAAAATGATGCCAAAAAAAAAATTCACCTCACAGGCTCAAAAAATAGCTCTTTTAACAATCTTGCACACTTGTTTCCATAATTGGTGTGTGGTTGTGCGTATGTTTCTCTGAAATACTCACGGTACACTGCATAATGGCACCATTTAGATGCGTATCCAGCATGTTTGTTAACCTATAAATTATGGGGACATAAGCCCCACTCCCGTGCGTCTGTTCTACGCACATATGCATAGAACGCATGGTTGTTCCATTGAAGGTCGCGCAAGTTGAAAGTATATAACCCAAAAATGTTGCGGAGTCATCAAATCAAAGACCCCACGGTTTTTTTGCCGACAATTACAAACTCTATGTGGTTATCTTCCTTAAACCTGTGGGGAGCCCGATACTATCCCTTAGTCACCTGAGGGGACCGCGCGACTGTCTCACAATTTCCCACGTGGTTTTCCTTTCTACCCTAAAAATAGGTTTTCACAGGTCATCCTATATAGCCTACCTACCTTAACCTACCAAAACAATAAAGGTCAGGTTATGATCTCTTACCTATCTATCCTCACACACTTTCCGGGTGCACAGGTTGACCGCAATAAATGAAAATAGCTTCTGGAACCACTCTGCACTCTAGGAAAACAAGTACAAATGAGGTGGCATATGGCCCAATTTTCCATATATGTCGCCCTCTTTGACATTTTCCAGAGTCTTTTATAGGAGCTCGGGACCTTCATTCTCAAAACTGTGAAAGACATAAGGATCCAAACCTCGTCATCTTCATCATGGTAACCTTCATTCCATTTCAATCCCAAACTCATTTTTTGAGCCCACCTCATGCTCAGAGTACCCCTTCAGGTGTGCCATTTCATGTTCTTCTATTCATCTTGTTGAAAAATTCTCAGCTTATATATGTTTTCACTTGGGGTATTGGTTATCGAGGTTACAAGTACATCAACAACTTCCCGTCAAAATCAGTACCCTGGTGGTCGTCAACAGTGCAGGTATCATTCGCCACTCAACATTATAGGCTTCCTACAAAGCTTTTCATATCCTAACATAATTTCTCTAAAATGCACCACAAGCTCCATCATCTCGACCACGTTTACCACCACCTCCCTTGGCACATGGTAAAGTCCATGTCAGTCGATAAAACCTTCCCATTCATGGATTACCCCATGTTACAAACCCCCACATATATTTGGATCCATGACCATCTACTTGGGCCTGAGAGCCATTTCACTTGCATGCCTTGAATATTAGCCTCATTCTTCTCTTCTTCACTTATTTCTTACCCAGCTTACTCTCGAGCCATCTCATTTATTTATAACGGATCAAGTCAAATACACTCCCACATTCTACATTTGGCCATTCATCCCTCCATATGAAATAACTCATTTGTGTCACTTCATCCGCCTCATCAACCTTGCACTAAGACCAACCAATGGGGCCCCCTCCCTCCACACAAAACACCTTACCTCCATCATCATTCAGGTCACAATTTTCTTGGGGAACTTGTCTCTATGTATGTACATCCCAAACCACAATTACATTCTTTTGGCAAGTGTACAAATATTTTTTAGGAAAATGATAGTCCCTAGTCACTCTTGTTTGGAGCTCGCTAATCACCACCCGATCCATTGATCATTAACCACTCTAGTCAAAACATGCTTAAACCTACCCTAGATGTCCTACCGACTCCAAGGACATTCCCCCTAGAATAATTATTTGATTTTCACCACCCGCATTACATCTCCAACCTCAGATAGTTTCTTGTATCCATTCATATTTTTATCTTTCATTATCATACCTAGTTGACCCACCATATTACAGTCATCTTTATCCATCATGATTCCCCGAATCAACATTTTGGGCGGTTGATGTTTCTTTCTTGTTGACTTCAACACCCATCTTCCAAGATCGAAGTAGTACCTTGGGTGCTTTCCCCCCTTAAGGGACATCCTTGGGTGGCACAGTGGGAATCACTATCACCCATTGATGTCATTGATCTCCCTAACATTTGACACTAGCATAAGTTTTTCATGTTAGGGTAGTATCATACGTAGTGATCGTTGTAGTTCTCTCATCTAGTCGAAGACCCATGCATCGCTTAGCACCTCATTCAACAATGCTTACATTTTGATGCATGGGAGGTACCTAGAGTCGAAGACCCATGCATCCATGAGAACCTCCCTCAACAGTGCTTCACTTTTTATGCATGGGGGCACCTAATTTAGTATGTTTGTCAGAAGCGCCCATGAGGGCATAAGCAATTATCATCATCAACCATCAGCATGTCAGCCACTACAACACTGACTTGGAAATAATATTTCTAGTATGATTGTGATACTTAGTCACTAGTCATCATAACGAGCATGGGACAAGCCCTCCTCGTATGGACGTTTTTTTGTCAACATTTTTTTAGAGCATGGTTATCTTTTATCCTTATTCAAGGTCTTCCCTTACTCATCACTCCAGAAGGTTATTTTATCTCTAAAGAAGTTGGTCGAACTCTCACTGAACATAGAAAAGTATGATGTATTTCTGCTACATGTTTGCTCCTAACCTCATACATCAGGGGGCAACTGTTAACATGGAAAAAACATTTACACATTTGTACAATATAGATGGCACTCAAAGTCGTCTAGTAGAGCATATAAGTGAATACTTTCCAGCTAAATACGTCAATAAAAATCAAAGTTTTCCAAAGGTATAAGCTATAAAATCAAACTGCGTAACCTATCCAAATTTCAAAATTGACAATTGCGCATCTTTTCCTACGATAGTCGCACGGTCAAAGAAAAATTTTACTTAGCCATTCAAGACCACTTCACACACTTGGAATTTGAGATTCCCTAGCATGTTCCAGTCAAGGAAAACCGAATTTGAGTCACCCTGGAAATATACAACCCCCAAGGGATCCTCTTGTCCTACTCATGGGTCATTTTCTCTTTAATGGACAAAGAGAGTGTTGGATGTGGAGCCTGATTATCTTCTATATTCAAAGGTATTGCCACATTGGACCCTAGTTCGTAATGGGGCGGCAACGCCACCAGTAAAATATTCACTGCAAGGGGGGTCTAGGGGGGCGGCCTTGTAAAATGTTGTAATTTCATAGTCAATATGGGCCGTTCATTAGGCGAAGATCTAACGGTAGAAGTTATGTTTAATTTAGAGTTTTTTGCCCTAGAAGGCAACCCCTAGCTATATATGAGGGAATTGTATTGCGTCTATGTAGATCGGTATTTTGAGTGAGGAAGAGAGAGGAGATTGAGAGCAAAGAGGGAATTACAATGGATCTACTGTAGGTTTTATCTCTTCAGTTTGATGGATAATATAAAAGGAAGGACTTGTTTCTCTATGGACGTAGCCAAACTGGGTGAACCACGTATATCTGTGTCTCTCTTGTTTTATGCATTTTCTGTGTTTATATTTTTGCAATATTTTACATGTTCTATTGCTTTGTAATATATAATTTTCTAACAACTGGTATTAAAGCCGAAGGTCTATTTGGCTGATAAACTCGCAGGAGAGAAGGGTTCCTGGTTTGAGTGGGAGCAATGGCGGAAGATGGTAGGTTTAGGGTTGAAAAATTTAACGGCGAAAACTACCAGCTGTGGAAGATACAGATGGAAGATTATATGTATCAGAGAGATTTGTACCAACCATTGAGCGGAAAGGAAAAGAAGCCGACAAGTATGACAGACACGGAATGGGATATTCTCGACATAAAGGCACTTGGAACAATATGGTTGTGCCTAGCGACGTCGGTAGCATTTAGTATTTCAAAGGAAATGATAACAGAGGGTTTGATGTTGACATTGGCAAAACTATATGAAAAGCCCTCGACCTAAAATAAGGTATTTCTTATGAAGTGTTTATTTAATATGAAAATGTTAGAAGGAGAATCTATTGCTGATCATTTAAATGAATTTAATACATTTACCAGTCAGTTAAGTTTTGTAGGGGTAAATTTTGATGATGAAGTTAGGGATTTTTTATTTCAGTGCTCATTGCCAGAAAGTTGGAATGGTTTAGTTATGGCCATTAGTAACTCTGTCTCTGGATCTAGTACTTTAAGTTTGATGATGTTGTTGGTGCAATCCTTAGAGAGGAAATGTGATGGAAAAGCTTTGGTGAAACATCAGGTAATACTTTGACTGCAGAGACTAGGGGAAGAAAAATGGAAAGAGGAAAGAGCCCTGGATATCACAGTAAGTCAAGAAAAGGCAGATCCAAGTCCAGATCAGGGATAGTATGCTGGAAATGTGGGAAGAAAGGACACCTGAAGAAATACTGCAAGTCTCGAAAGGGAAAATAAGGAGACACACAACAAGAAAACAATCATGAAGCAAATGTGACAGGTGATGTGTTGCAAGATGCTTTGATTCTTTCTTTAGAAAATATTATTGATGCCTGGGTGGTAGATTCAGGGGCCTCATTCCATGCCACACCTGATAGGAAACATTTTCATGATTATGTTCAAGGAGATTTTGGACAGGTTCGATTGGGTGATGATAAACCCTGTAAAATCATTGGAATGGGTACAGTTTTCATAAAACAATAGAATGGAAATCAATGGCTATTGAAGGAGGTAAGGTATGTTCCAGATCTGAAGAAAAATATTATTTCAACAAGGCAGTTGGGAGGTGAAGGCTATGTGACTACTTTTACAGATAAAACCTGGAAGGTCACTAAAGGATCCCTGATAATAGAAAAAGGAGAAAAGGTTGGTACATTGTATTTATGCAATGGTATTTCTAATTTTGTTAATGCTTTAACCTCTATAGGAGAAGATATGACATTGTGGCATCATAGGCTCGGGCACATGAGTGAGAAGGGGATGCAAATTCTTCACTCAAGAAATTTGTTGCTAGGTTTGAAGCATGTTGATTTAAAATTATATGAGAATTGTGTTTATGGAAAGCAGAAGAGAGTCAAATTTCTCAAATTTGGGAAAGAAAAGAAGAGCGGAAAATTAGAGCTTGTGTATATAGATGTATGGGGACCTGCTCAGGTATCATCTCTTAGTGGCTCTCGTTATTATGTTACTTTTATTGATGATGCAACCAGAAAAACTTGGATTTATTGTACTCGAAATAAATCTGATGTATTTGATACTTTCAAGAAATGGAAATCTTTGGTTGAAAATGAGATAGGAAAAAGGTTGAAGTGTCTCAGATCAGGAAATGGAGGCGAATATTGTAGTAAAGAGTTTGATAGGTATTGTTCAGAGAATTGAATTCACAGAGAGAAGATAGTTCCAAGAATACCACAAGAAAATGGTGTGTCAGAAAGGATGAACAGGACAATCATGGAGCGTGCAAGGTGCATGAGATTGCATGCAGGATTTCCTTTACAATCTTTGGTAGATGCTGTAGATACTGTTGTTTATCTAATAAACAGAGGGCCTTCAAGTTCCTTGGATGGTGGTATTCTAGAGGAGGCATGGACAGGTAAAAAGGTAAACTACTATTTTTGAAAGACTTTTGGTTGTGAAGCCTTTGTCCACATTAATAAAGAAAATAGAACAAAGCTTGAGGCAAAATCAAAGAAATGTACCTTTATTGGATATGGTGTTAATGATTTTGGTTATCACTTTTATGATTATGAAAAACAAAAAATCATTAGGAGCAGAGAAGTCATATTCAATGAAAAGGTTTTGTATAAGGATCAACTACAGGAAAAGAAACAGGGAAAAGAAAACAGAGAATACACAGTGCTTGAAAAGATCACAGAAAAAGTGATTGTGCCTGAAAATCATAATGATCAACATCTAGAACAACAACCACAACAGCAACAAGAACCTAAAACACCTAAAAGTGGTGTTAGAGGATCTACCAGGATAAGTAGACACCTTGATCGATACTCTCCTTCATTATATTATGGATTGTTGACTGATTCTGGTGAACTTGAATGTTATGAAGAAGCAGTACAGGTAGAAACTAGGAAGAAGTGGGAGCAAGCCATGAAAGAAAAGATGGACTCCTTGACACATAACCAAACTTGGGACTCAGTTAGGTTGCCTGTAGGTAAAACAACATTGCAGAATAAATGGGTTTACAAGCTGAAGGAAGAAGATGGAGGTAGAGAAAGGTATAAATCTAGAATTGTGGTGAAAGTGTTTGCATAGAAAAAGGGTATAGACTTTGATGAGATATTTTCTCCTGTTGTTAAAATGACTTCAATCAGAACTATTCTAAGTCTAGTAGCAGCTGAAGATTTTCATCTTGAGTAGTTAGATGTGAAGACAACCTTTCTCCATGGGGATCTGGAGGAAGAGATATATATGCAGCAGCCACACGGATATGAGGTAAAAGGGAAGGAGAAACTAGTGTGTAGGTTGAAGAAGAGCTTGTATGGATTAAAACAGGCTCCAAGGCAGTGGTATCTAAAATTTGATAGGTTTATGTTTGAGCAAGGTTATATTAGATGTCACTTTGATCATTATGTTTATCTCAAAAGGAAAAATGATGGCAGCTATATTATATTGTTATTGTATGTAGATGATATGCTTGTTGCAGGTTCTAACATGCAGGAAATAAATGTGCTCAAAAGAAAATTGGCGAAATCATTTGCAATGAAGGATTTGGGTGCTGCAAAACAAATCCTTGGTATGAGAATAACTAGAGACAGGAAGAATCACAAATTAACATTGTCTTAAAGTGAGTACATAGAAAAGGTGTTGAAGAGGTTTAATATGCAGAATGCAAAACCAGTTAGTCTACCTTTGGCTATCCATTTAAAATTAAGTAAGGAGGAGTGTCCCAAGACTCAAGAAGAAATGGCTCATATGTCTAAAGTTCCATATGCATCAACAGTTGGAAGCTTAATGTATGCAATGGTCTGCACAAGGCTTGATATTGCACATGCAGTGGGAGTTGTAAGCAGGTACATGAACAATCCAGGAAACGAACATTGGATGGTGGTGAAGTGGATTCTCAGGTATTTGAGAGGTACCACAAATCAAGTATTATGCTTTGGTGGTTCAAACATTGCTCTACAGGGATATGTTGATGCAGATATGGCAGGTGATAGAATAATAGGAGCAGCACAACAGGGTATGTGTTTACTATAGGTGGAACAATTGTTAGTTGGGTCTCAAAACTACAAGGTGTTGTTTCACTCTCAACAACAGAAGTAGAGTATGTTTCTGCTACAGAGGCTAGTAAAGAAATGATTTGGTTACAAAGGTTTCTGGATGAATTGGGTAAGAAGCAGGAGTTGGGAAAGTTATATAGTGACAACTAGAGTGCCATACATCTTGCAAAGGTCTCTACATTTCATTCCAAGACTAAACATATACAGCTCAAGTACCATTTCATACGGTTGGCATTGGAATATGGACAGTTGAAGCTGGAAAAGATACACACTAGCCAGAATCCTGTAGATATGTTAACAAAAGTTGTAACCAAGGAGAAACTGAGAATCTGCTCAGTTTCAATTGGTTTTCAAGTATGATGAAGAAGATGAGAAACAAAAAGATCCAAAGTGGAGTCATTGTCCAACAAATGATGTAGCGGTGGAGTTGCTATAATCAGTTTCCAAGTGGGAGATTATTGGGTGTGGAGCATGATTATCTTCTGTATTCAAAGGTATCGTCGCATTGGACCCCAATTCATAGTGGGGCGGCAATGCCACCCATAAAATATTCGCTGCAGGGGGGGTCCAGGGGGGGCAGCACCCTCAAAGCTAAAAATAGATGTTAAATTGCCTTGTAAAATGTTGTAATTTTGTAGTCAATCTGGGTCGTTCATTAGGCAGAGATTTGACTGTAGAAGTTATGCTTAATTTAGGGTTTTTTTCCCTAGAAGGAAACCCCTCGCTATATACGAGAGAATTGTATTGCGTCTATGTAGATCAGTATTTTGAGTGAGGAAGAGAGAGGAGATTGAGGGCGAAGAGGGAATTACAATCAATCTGCTGTAGGTTGTATCTCTTTAGTTTGCTGGATAATATGAAAGGAAGGACTGGTTGTTTCTCCGTAGACGTAGGCCAAACTGGGGAACCATGTATATCTGTGTCTCTGTTGTTTTATGCATTTTCTATGTTTATATTTTTGCAATATTTTATGTGTTCCATTGCTCTGTAATATATAATTTTCTAACAGAGAGGGAAGAGGGATTTAAAATTCTATATAAAAAGGGCATTTGAAGACCAAATAGAATGCAATGGTATGCTAGTAAAATTGCTCCCAAGCATTGATCCAAGACGATCCCAAAAGGCCAAATTTTCGAAGTACTCAAAATTCAACAAAACTAATCTCAAATCAAAGAACTCGTCATTTTGAATTCAATGGAACAAGCAACACCTCAAACGAATACCGTATGTGAAAGTAATGGCACACTGAAGTTTTTCCAATACAACTAAAATTTTTGCAGGTAGACCTACAGTGCCACTTGGCATGCTGATGTCAGTAGTACATATGATGACATCATCCATACGTCTGTTGACGTCAACAAGGTGACATGGTGTATGGTCGGAGGATAGCCAATCATGGAGGGACCTGTGTCAGTATGACATCATCAACCTAGTCAGTCACCTAGTCAACTATATGGGCCAATTTGAACGCGTAACATAGCAGCTTAGTTCGACGGCCGACAGAGGCGAATTTTCGCCTACTTAATTTTTCCAATGACACTTTAGAAATTTTCGGCGGGAAAAAGCCCGTAAGGGCTAAAATCGGAAAATATTTAAAAAAATAGTCGATCGGTTAGTTGGTGGTCAACTCAGCCAACTGGGTCAGCAGTGGGAAACATTATATATATATATATATATATATATATATATATATATATATATATATATATATATATATATCGATAGTTATAATCGTCGCCTGGATGTTAAGTTATATGGAAGGAGGTTAGTGGAAAACCCCTGTGGCCGAATATTTTAAATGTGGTGGTTGACGTGTATTTTTGTCGGACCACTATTGGTTGATGGAACCAATCAAATGGTCGATTGTTTTTTTATTTCATATATATATTAAAACAAAACACACTGCAGTGAATTGAATTTAGAAAGTTTGACCGACCAACGGCCTGATAGCCTGGCAGTGACCAAGTGGTCCAAGTGTGCCAATATAAACAAGAAGCAAAATTTTTGTATTTAAATGGATTCGACCGTAATGAATGAGGAGGAGGAACCACACCCAACAGAACCCTGCCACAGTACAAACGGGAACCCCAAATTGAAATTGTGTCTTGCCTAACGCAATTTTTGAGAAATATTCCTAACAATCTTGGGTGAATATTCTTGCAGAGAATCTTGTAGGTAATCTAAAATATTCTCTAGATTCCCAAAAGTCACTTGCTCAGAGTAGGGTCAAGTTTATAGTCGTTTGACATGATTTCGTGCCATGAATTCAACGATGTTGTCTATTTTTGCAACAGAGCTTTGCATATTCAAACCATTTTGTAAAGTGGAGGTAAAAGGTATCATTTTGTAATTGATTTTAATTTAATTTCACTTCCAGTTAATGAAAGAGGCCTTCCACATTGATCAGGGCCCAGAGACACAACCCACACTTGGTGAACTCCATTATCAAGTTGTTTTTGTGCCTTTGATCTCATGGTTGCTTTTGAATTTCACTTCTTTTATGAGTTTATGTCACTTGGTTACATGATATTTTGTATGCAATTATGTATGCATTCTTGAAGTAAAATATCTAGATCAAGCAATCCTGCATTCCATTGTCAAAGAAGAAATAGAGAATTGTTAGGGAATATGGTAGTGGGTAGGAGTTACATAGCAGAAAGAATTAAAAGGGACTTGTAACATTGATACCATGGCAGGCCAGTTTTGAGTAACTCCACGAATGTGGTTTTCATTAAAATAAAACCATGAATATATACAAGGAGAGGGAGACTATTGGAATTCGTATTCCAATGTATCTTCATCTTCTTTATTTTATTATCTACATTATTTACAAGAATTTCCTAATCTCTAATATTAGTTGTCAACAAACCAAATAAAACAACTACCACAATTAATGTGCAAGAGAATAAATTGAAATTAACCAATTATAAAAGTAGCAATGCTTTTCATTTTTCTAGTATGAGCTCTCCAAACATAGATAACATGGAGATCTATTGATCCATATCCAACAAAATCACTAGAACATTGCACAAGTTGCGCAATGACAAACAACCTGCAATGTAGTGGCCATGCAAGTGTGAGAACCACATGGTGGGTCATGTGACACTGGCACATCATATAAACTTGATAGTGATGGACAACTTGAAACACAATGGCCATGCAAGTGAATGCCACTTAGTAGAATATTTGACATTTATTAAGGGTAAATTATATTGTTTCTTAACATGTCTTAATGAATTGAACACACAATCCATGCGTAATATAGTCAACATTTATGTGAATATTGAAACACAATAGTTCTGTGAATATTGAAACACAACATGGGCTATCTAAATTAAATTCAAATAATTATTTGGAAGACATCAGTTTTTTCCTACGATGTTCATTCTTTGAACTAAACACATAATCAAAGTGTAATATAATTATCGTTTATCGAAAAGCTTCATTGCAATATATAAATCTAAATTATTATTTGGAAGACATCCAACTTTTCTTTAGACATTTCTTCTTTGTAGCAACTTTAAATGATTATTTGGAAGCTTTACTTCAAAGTGTACCTATTGTTTGCAAATATAATATTATAAACTGCATATATAGTATTATAAACATATGAAACATGCAATTGTGTATAAACTAATTGAAAATTGTTGGGAGGAAAAATAAGGAGCCACGTTTTACTTCTACCTTAACTGTGCCATTCTTCTCAAAATCAATCCATTCTTTATAAATCAACATGCATTCATAATTAGTTTGTTGCTAGATTGCTTGCATGCTTAAATTTATAAATGTTTTGCAGGTTGGATCATTCACAAATGCAATTATTGATAGAAATCAACTATCCATCTCTAAGAACATATTTCCAACTTTTGGTTATAGTGATTGGGTTGTTGGTACTGATGAAATCTATTATTTGAATCATGAGACATAAATCCCATGTCACAATGTCTACAAGATTGATGTAGAATGTAAATTTCTATGGTAACAGCTTTGAAACTAACACATGAACACTCAACTCTAGTAGACATGACTTAGGCCTAAGACCACAAGCACCACACTTTGGTTGAGATTTCCTACACGCTACTTTCTCTGTGCACACACCAATATGAAGTGAATGCATATAAGGGGATGAAATAAAATTCTAAATCAACTTTGCTTCAACTAATTTTGCATTTTCTCTTTCTCTCTCTTATGGAATCCACAACATTCATGAATATGAGTAGCGATATTAGTGGATATAGTATGACAAAAACTAATGAGAATATTGAGGTGTCAATACTAGTTGTATTTATGCCATCCACTCTCATGTGCTCTTTTGTTGTTCCATTTTCTCACTATCTCATTAGTGGGTAAGACATCGCTTTAGGCTCAACTGAGTAAACACTTTAGTCATGTAACTCGAATTAACCATCAATTGAAGATGATAAAGAAATGCATTTGTATACTATAAAAAAGTATATTGAACCCAAGATAAAATATGGGACTTATCTATCATTGATTTTCAACGAATCCTAGGTTTGAGAGATAAGAGAGGAGACACATGCATCATTATCCATAACTTCTTTGGTTATCCACTGGAATTCCAAACCTATAATTCTAAAAAAAAAATCATTTACATATAAAGAAGATTTATAAGAAACCGGATTTCCTTTAGACCATTTGTACCTTGGAAATTGAAAGTGCATAGATTTCCATTTTATCCTTAGAATATTTCATGTAGGTAGAGGCTAATTGAGTAAAATTCATTGATTGATCAAGGGCATTTCCAATACATTTTATATGTCTAAACAATATAGAAAATGAAAAGACTTTGTGAAGAGACATTCCACAAAGGGCCTAAAGACCCATTTTCTCCAGGGATAATGAAATTTAAACAAGGCATGCTACTTTGATCGCTTTAGTTATATTTAAGGCTCTAAAAGCCTTTCCCAAATTAGCTATAAAGGTAAGATTTTATGGTTATTTATTGGGAGAAGAAAACCCCTCATAGATTTCTTAGTAACTGAAATAAAATTCCCACATTTATGATAGCTCATAGAACTCTTGAGCTCCCTTAATGACCAATAGCTCTCCATTATAGCAACTCCACCCTTAAGGTAATTCCTAGCCAACTCTAGGATACATTTTAGGAAATATCTCCAGGTTTCCTACTTCCCAACCCATGAATGACCTATAACTATATAAATACCATTGCTAACCCATTAAGGGTGTTATCCCATATCACTATTTGATGAAAACCTTAAGAAACTCCACTTAATTCCTCAAGCAGAATTTTTCAAATTTATGAGCTTATTAGAGACTTTTTAGTAAATCCTTTCAGATGTTTTGTGAAAACCCTTATTTGAGTATTCACTTATAAAACATTGGATTTTCGTCTTGTAATTAGGTCCACATCACTACTAGGACAACCTGCCCATAAGAAACATATCTAAAGCATATTTTCCCTAGCTGGGACAAACCCAATCTTCGTGGTTGAGACCTAATAAGGGTCTTCCATAAGCATTAAACCATGATGGTTGTTCAAGAGGTTGAGGGGTTGTATTCCACTACCCTTCCAACCATAAAATAAATTTTCAATAGGTTAGTTACAACCATAACATCAAAAACAACTAGAAATTAATAATTTACTATGAGTTCTATGCTCATTAAATCCATTAAAATTGTGCATGCATCCATAAATAAGCATCACAAGAACACATTTAAATTTCAACAAGAAATCATATAGATGTTACGAAAACAAAAATATCATTTCCATTTCATTTTAATAAAATGTGTATTGTAGATTAAAAATTCATAGAGGAACTTATCTAGTTGAATTCCAAAGATGTTTGAAACTAATGAATGGTGAACCATTTTCCATCCAACAATGGGCTATATGTTCCATTCTTTTGTAGTTGGTCCGCCCCTATCTAAACCATGAATTTGAGGGGAAAATTCTTTTCATCAATAAAAGGTAGTTTCATGAAGAGCACTCTCCTTCATCAAGAGAATGTCAGCAAGTTCCCTTTGAACCCCATTGAGCTAATGAACCACACAAACCATGGATGGTTTCTCAACTGGCTTTGCATAGCATAAGGGAGTTCCTTCACTACCCAAAATTCTCTCAATGACCTCTCCTCTTAGTGCTTCCATGTTTTTCCTAATAAGAACCTGAAAACAAAACTCTTTCTTGCAGCTCAGGTTTAGGGCATCTATGCTTAATTTTCTAGGCTAAAAACATATCTAATGATCCATTCTAGATTTGCTCCCTAGACCCATTCATGTGCAGTCCAATATCTCTACACATGAGAACATTTCATTCTTTGGTTTATTTCATAGGATTTCATGGATCAAATCCACAGATTTGTAGGTCAATATCAAAATCTCTGATATGGGTACTTTGCTTATACATTGGTGGGACAATTTGGCACAAATCCTAGCTACCCGTCATAATTATGGGAGTTGGTAATTCAACTTACCAATTATCCTCATCAATTTATTTCTTGGAAATTGGCATAGAGATTTTAAATATTCAACTCAAAAAAATAATTATTGGCATGGGTTATTTTAGCGAACATGATTCCCAAAAATGCTCCCCTACCATCTCCCACTCATGGCTCATGGTCACTGTAGGTGCTCATTCCTTCATCAATTGTTTGGAATTTTCACTAACAATAAACATCATTACATATTATTTTGGGTTTAAATCATTCCACATATACATACCCACATAGACAATGCTAATAATATTTAATTACAATATCAAAAAGGAATTAAGACATGGGCCTTATAATTAGTCCACATATAGGTAATTATGTCGTATGGAAGTGTACAAAGTATCGCTGAGGGAGGATGAGCAACATTCATGTTTCCACATTCTACCACTCATTTTCCATGACTTGGGTTGAAAATCTAGTAATAATTTTACATAGACTTTGTGTGTTGAGGTGAGGGTAGTCCACATATTCAATTAATCATTATGTTTATCTGAGAGGCATATTAAAATGTGATAAATTTATTTCTCAATGACCATTAATTTCTCAACAAGGGTGACAAAATTTGAATTAACAATGTCTCAACAATTGCACCATTTCCCCCGAAAATAAAGTTGGATGCTTGAAGAGCATGTGTGAACATGGCGTTAGGGTCTAAGGTTTTAGAGATCAAAGGTCTTTGTCTCTTTCATTCATTTTGAGATTTCGTGCAGTAGTTTGGCCTATGAATTGTTGCTGTCATAGTCTAGAGTCACTTCCTGACATCAATACAAAGTCTTTCATAGAGGGTCCATAAAGATACAACAAAATTGAAGAGA
The DNA here is from genome assembly GCA_031772625.1 of Pinus tabuliformis. Lineage (NCBI taxonomy): Eukaryota > Viridiplantae > Streptophyta > Pinopsida > Pinales > Pinaceae > Pinus > Pinus tabuliformis. Next base: position 680,749,215 of record CM062820.1, read on the forward strand.
GTCTGAGTCAAGAAGAAGTTCATGGGGTCATCTTCTCATCTAAAATTCTTTAGGGTTCAAAAGGTTATGCGTCATTAGCCATTGGTACGAACCCAAAACCTAGCTTATTAGGGGGTATATTAGCCCATAAAAAATTACAAATCTGGTTCATTTCTAAGGTTATGTTGAGCATGTTGTTGAGGAGGGTTTATCATGCCAATTCGATCATTTATAACACATGGTCCCCCTTCATATATCCCTATTGTACATTTTTCATTATTATACCCCTTTCATATATCCTATTTCATAAAATCCTTTTCATACACTACCCCTCTACATTTATGTTTATATCTAACATCATATCCATATACACACCCCCTCCTAAACTCATTTCTCTCTCATCATTATCACCTATATTCATAAACTCACCTCTCATCATTATCACTATTGATATGAAAGCCTCACAGATCATGACTACCATTTTCCTTTCATAACCATAATAACCCTCTTCAATTCATACTCATGACAAAAAAAAAACAAAATGGCGCACTTTTAAAATCTTTTCATACCTCCCTCATTTCTCTCTCCACTTTGTAATTAGTGCCCTTCTCTAAGGGAAAATAATTGGAACATAGCACAGGGCCGAGAGTAAGCTAACATGGGTGTGAGGGCAGGTTTGTTTCAGCTATGGGAGGAACCTACTACGCAACATCTACATAGTCGCTGCACAAGTTTTGGAGCCGCACAACCACTACACAACCACCTCCAACTCCTTGCAGAGATTCCACATAGTTTCAAATTGGGTCTGCTTATTGCTATAGGTACGAGACATCATTTATAGCCACAATTTATCTGTTTAAATATCAGTTAGATATCATTTGTCAATCATTGTATGTGTTACTGCACAGTCACTATGCAAACCTTGTTTATAGCTTGGTCTGAATTTGGGAAACTATCACATGTTTAGGGTTTGTGTTGTCATTTGTATGGTGTCGAATTGGTTGATTCATAAACTTAGCAGTTGAAATATATGAAATTTCTCCCATACATACTGCATGCATTAAATACGTTGTGTGGCTAAAAGTTGTCAGAGCACCAAGATGAAGAGCCTTTAAATCTTTTGAAAAATCTCTATCAGTCACCTTCGCATTGCGTTGTCACTACAAAGTTTCAGTTTGTTTTTTGCACTATTGTTCCTTGAGTTTATTGTGTTTTCATTCCTCCATAGAGTGTCAGTTGGTCCATTGCGCTAAAATTTTTCCACAAAGTTCTAGTTAGTCCATGTTGTTGTTCATTCCTCCACAAAGTCAGTGAGCCACAAAAGAATAGTTCCAGTTTGTTCATCATGTTGCCAATAGTTCTGTGTTGTATTTTTTAAAAGGCCACATGGAAATCCCAACTAGAGAAAGTAAAAACAAAGGAGGAGAGGTGGTTTGTATTGAGCCTAGGAATCTAGACATGGTGAACTTTGACCCAGCTATTATGGAAAATTTGAACTAATAGGGTGCATATTATTTTGTGAAAAAGTCCAAAATCATGGCCATCATTTTAAACTTTCAAACATGTTTGCCCTGAACTTCAAAGATGACAAATTCAAAATTGGTGACCTAGAGTTTGTAGTGTCTGAGGAAACCATTTCTCAAGCTACAACAATTCCTATATAAGGTGAGAGTTGGTTCAAAGGGAAGGAATTAGATGCCTCATACTTCAAAGAGTTTGTAAAACCTTAGTTTGAAAACAAATATGATACGACATTCCTAAGGACTTACTTGTTGGATCACTACGATCAATTGTTGAAGATTGTATAGAGATATTTTACATGTGAAGGTTGCTTTAACAAGGTGTATCAATACCACATTAGATTGCTTATGCATTTAAATGGAAAAAAGAGCTTTAATTTTCCCTATTACCTATTTAAATGCCTAGGAAAGATGGAAAAGAGGGTTTAATCAAAAGGGGACAAGCACTTGCCTAGCTTATTTCACTTTGCACTCATCAAATTGTTGGTTTTGCATGAGATAGATGTTGAGAATTCTATAGGGTAATGTATATGTTAATTACCTTCACTTGATAATTGTTTGTGTTACCTTTTTACTTATTATCTTTGATCTTTCTTATTCCAATGTGCAATATATCAAACAACTACCAAAACAATGAGAATAGTGACACAATATATAGGTTTCAAGCTAGGGCCAAAACCCCTCCTCTTGAGGGGAAAACCAAAAAATTTCTTCTTATCTTTCAGATATTTCAACTTACGAATACCATGACCTAGAATTAGACAAATACCCTCCAATATCAATTCTTCATCGGCCTCCAGCGGCAATATCTTCGACTTCCCAGTAAATCTGAAATTCTGTTGCCCAACAACTATTGCAATTGTTGCTTCTTCTCTAGGAGAATTTGATCTCCCTCTATCTACTCTTCCATTGAATTCGCTTGCCTTTATTCGAGTCCTCGAGATAGTAGGAAACCCTAAGGGACCTTCACTTACCTTCTTGCTCTTCTTGCTTCCAAAATTGAACCTTAGACTTCCCAGTGTAGAAGCCCTAACTCCGTACTTCCAAAAGAATCTGATGCTCAAACTTTGCACTGCCCCAGAAGATTTTTCTACCCAAAAGAAACTGCTACCCATATTTCATACTATCCTAGAATATTCTGTTGCCCAGAAGAAACTACTGCCCAGATTTCGTACTGCTCCAGAAGATTCTGCTACCTAGAAGAAACTGTTGCCTAGATTTCATACTGCCCTAGAAGATTCTGCTACCCAGAAGAAACTGTTGCCTAGATTTTGTATAAGAGATGAGTGAGTGAATGATCCAAATGGAGGATGAGTTCTTCTTATATATAGGCTTCCTTCAAGGGTGGACATGTCTCTTCACTTAGGCCGACTTGACAACTCATGTAGGCCGACTTGATCTTGGAGGTATTTTGACATTTTCAAGACAAAATAAATTTTCTTTTACAATTTACAATGTGCCCATAGGGTCTTCCATATATGAAAATGAATCTTATACCTATGACAAACCCTAGAAGCACTCAATGGGTGCTTGACCTATAAAATAAAATAACTTGAGCATGAAACCCATGCTCCAATAATAATAATAATTTCTTTTTATTTTTATATATACAAGAATACATTTCATACTAATGAAGATTGAACCTAGTTACACATTTTTCAACACTCCCTCTTAACTAGGGAGGTAGTCTTAGAAGGTACATAGTAATTCTCAATCTGAAGATATCTCATAAGAAGAGGCAGATTGGTAACCTATCTGTTTAGCATCATTGTTATATAGCGAGGCCCTGACTAACAACTCTATCTCTCCACAAGAGCAAAGCACAATGCTGGCGAGACCAATGATGTGTAGACACCAACATCATTGTCTCTCCAAGGTACATACCCCACCTAGGTGTTCCCAGAGTATGACCTCTCATTGGAATATTCTTATCTTGGGTAGATAATCCTCAAATAATATCGGTCCATGACTACTCTTATATTGAATTCCCTACCACATTCTTAAAGAGTATCGAATGCCAGATGGTTACCCAACCCTACATTCTTTCTTCCCAAGTGAAGAAAAGAATGCTTGTGTTTATCCCTCCCTCTCAATCTAAGAGGGAAAATCCACCAAACCCAGCTTGTCCCTTAAGTATATAAGATTCTTGTTTGGAAGTGATTTTTTCAATATGTCAGCTACTTTCTCATCAGTGGAGATATATTGTAGCTGCAACACACTATTTTTCACTAGCTCTCATATATAGTGATACTGGTTGTTGATATGTTTTGTCTTCCCATTAAACACTAGGTTCTCAGAAAAATGAATACAACTTGTGTTATCACAACGTATCACTGTAGGGTTCATCAGTTCTTTAAATAAGTCAGACAATAGTTTCCTTAACCAAACTGCCTTGCAACATCTTCTGCAATCGGATCCTACTTTCCTTCTTTTAGTAGCATTACAAAATGCATTCTCCAGTTTCCTTTTATTGCTTATGGCCTTCACTCAGACTTACGGTTGTTAGTCTTGGTCCAGTGCATGACACATGAAGCAGAGAACCATATCTGTCACTCCCTCTCAACAAAAAAGCACCTCTTTATATGGACTCATCTTAATCTTAGGGAGATCTCTTCTATTCATGCTTCCTCCAGGAGATCGGCTTCTTCCTTTTCAACATAGGGAAATATTTTCGTGGCTTCCACTTATTTCATCAGAATTATCATCAACCTCATCATGCTTGTTACATCAAGCATCTTAACTAAGTTAAATATTGTGTACCTAAATAGCTTAGATATCAAGGACAACCAAATCTATCGAAACATGACGTTAGACATATCAGAATCATAGAAGCATTTCAACTTTATACAAATCAGATACCCAAAATTTTGAACAAGAGACATATAATCTTCAACATCTTGCTAGGGACTTTTGTTACACACCCTAGACTACTTCAAAACACTTTCTCATTCCATATAGGGTTTCAATGTGTATTCCAGAGGTATGACATACCTTACTACAACTTATATAAAACCCTAGAGACAATTCACACAAATATAGATCTACAAACTATCATATGTTAGACTTCTCAATAGGGATTCAATAAATCCAACAAAATCAATCACAGTCAATCATAGCTTAGTCATTAACTTGACCAACTTCCGCTAGGGTTATTTCCAACTCCTATATTTTTAATCAACCATCAAACAATCACTAACATGACCAATCATCACTAGGGTTAGTTGCAAACCCTATATTTCCAATCAATTATAAATCTCAACCAAAGATTTAGAATTTCAACAATCTTTCACATATCTCAAATCATCATATTTCAGAGATTTTACTTTGACTAAGGTATAACTCCAAAACCGTATAAATTCATAATCTCAACATAGATCTCAGATTGTTACATTATACAATTTTAACTTTACTAGGGTTTAACTATAACACCCTAGATTTCCAAACATCAACATCCTAGAATCTCAGACAAGGACTTCTATTAAATCCTAAAACCCATGACCATTAATGACTAGGTCAACACATATCTAGGAAATCATAACCATACATCAACATATCATATGTCTAATAACATAAATACATTTGACCTGGTCCAACCTAGGATTCCAACCAAAAGAACATATACATATATATGCGTAGCTTTTATCATCATGGAAATATATATCGTATCATGTGTTGGTCAAACCCAACTTCACATATCAACAAGAGTTAGACACACAATCATCTTTATTACTTTGATCAGACAAACAAAATAATACCAAGGAAAACATTTCTAAGACAATATGAGAGTCTTACATTCCACCAAACCCTAATGAGCTAGGGTTTCAATGTAAAACACAACAAACCCTACATTACCAAAAACTCAAAGGTTCTAGGATTTTAGACCTTATCATTCCATCCTAATAGGTTAGGATTTCCTGATCATACAAAAATCCCAAACATGACATCATCAATAAATACTTCAACTAACATTTCACAATATCCCTAATCAGCTTAGGATTTCAGACATTCATATTAGTATACCCTTTGGTTAGGCTTTCCCAAAACCTGTTTAGGGTTCTACACAGTCAATCAAGAATATGAGTGGGGTGGGTAGATATATCAAGAGATGAATCACCCAAACAATAATCACTAAGATTCAATACATCTAGTCATAATAAGATTAGTTATATATCATCAAATGAATAATTATTTCAGTCAACATATTCAAATCATACCTTTGCTTCCTGACTAACCTTGTTTTGAGAGATCCTCCTTCTTGCATATGTTTTTCCTAATCAAGACAACATAGGGAGAAAGGTGATTAGTGTTTAATATAATAAAAAATAAATGAGTACATGAACCCAAAATTGAAAATACATGAGATACTTATCTTTGAGAGTTGTTGGGGGTTCCCTTTGAGGCTTGAGGGAAACATACAAACTGGAACAAACTGCATGTTGTTGAGGTGGATGTTGCTTCCATATTCTAGCTTTATGGATGATGATATAATGAATCTCACAGGATATCTCTTGTTGTCTCCAAGTTCCACTGAATATGTGGATTTTCCTTTTGATAAGGTCTTCAATTAGTGGGAGTGACTAGTCGTGTGCCTTGATGCACTGTTATCAAACATCCAAATGTCTTCATCTTGGAATGTCCCATAGAGAGTATAGAAGAGTTTGTCATCCTTTTTTATGAGTGATTCCTTCTTTGAAGAGAATATTAGACTCCATACCTTTTTTATGCCTTTCTTGAAATGGCTTGCAATCTTCTTGATGACCTTCTTCATTGTAGAGGATATCTTCATGATGCCCTTAGAGAACCAAAGCTCTGATGCCATGTTGAGAATTCAATAGGGCAATGCATATGTTAATTCTCTTAACTTGATAATTGTTTGTGTTACCTTTTTACTTATTAGCTTTGACCTTTATTATTCCAATGTGCAATACATCAAATAGATACCAAAATAGTGAGAACAGTGACAAAGTATAGAGGTTGCAAGCCAGGGCCAAAACCCCTCCTTTTGAGAGGAAAACCCGAAAATATTTTCTTATCTTTTAGATCTTTCAATTGATGAATACCATGACCTAGAATAAGAAAATAACCTCCAATATCAAGTATTCCTCAGCCTCCAGCTCCAATATCTTCTCCTTCCCAGTAAATTTGAAATTATGCTGCCTAGCAACTACTACAATTGTTGCTTCTTCTCTAGGAGAATTCGATCTCCCTCTAACTGCTCTTCCCTTGAATTAACTTTCCTTTATTCGAGTCTGAGGGCTAGTAGGAAACCCTAAGGGACCTTTGCTTGCTTTCTTGCTCTTCTTGCTTCCAAAATCGAACTTTAGACTTCCCAGTGCATAAACCCTAAATTCGTACTTCGAGAAGAATTTTCTACTCAAAATTTGCACTGCCCCAGAAGATTATGCTTCCCAAAAGAAATTCCTACCCAGATTTCTTACTACCCCAGAAGATTCTGCTGCCCAGAAGAAATTGCTGCCTAGATTTCATACTGCCCTAGAAGAAACTACTTCCTAGATTTCATACTGCCCTAGAAGATTCTACTACCCAGATTTTGTATAAGTGATGAGTGAGTGAATAATCCAAATGGAGGACGATTTCATCTTATATATAAGATTCTTTCAAGGGTGGGAATGTCTCTTCATTTAGGCTGACTTGACATCTCATGTAGGCTGACTTGATCTTGGAGGTATTTTGACATTTTCAAGACAAAATATTTTTTTTTTTACAATTTACAATGTTCTCATAGGGTCTTCCATATATGACAATGACTCTTATACCTAGGACAAACCCTAGAAGAACTCAATGGGTGCTTGACCTATAAAATAAAGTAACTTGAACATGAAACCCATGCTCTAATAATAATAATATTTTCCTTTTATTTTTAGATATATAAGAATACATTTCATACTAATGAAGAATGAACCTAGTTACACGTTTTTCAACAATAGATAAGAGAAAAATGCCTTGGGATAACCTCTTTTCAACTTCAATTCTATTGGCTCACACAGACATTTCTCCACATGAAGAACAACCTAAAGCTAAGGAGAAAGAGGCATCTAAAGCTAAGGTGACAGTGGAAGAGGAAAAGGTACCTAAAGCTATCGAGAAAATTAAGGAAACAAAGAGGGATAAGAGAGAAGCAAGCAAACGAAAAGGAAAAATACCAGTGGAAGAGGCACAATTTATACATATGCTAAGAACTAGGCCAAGGAAAAAAATTTCTACAAATAAATTGATTGAGGAGCCAACTCCTCAAGTTGATATCTCACAGGATATGCTAGAACAAGGTACAGGGGAGGAACAAAATGTTCAGATGGAGGAGGACAAGGATCTTGAACTCACAAAATTGCAAGACAATCTTGCCAAAGCCCAACTTCAGATTTCCTATTTGCAAAAGGAAAATAGAGAACTAAGGCACACAACAGAAAAGGTAGCACAGAGAAAAGAAAGTGAATTGTCCAAGAGGCCTTCTAGGCCTACAACTGAAGAAAAAGGAAAGCAGGTAATTGATGTGGAGGAGATAAAAGAACCTAGTATGCCACTAAGGAGACCTATCACAAGATCAACAACTAAAGGTAAAGAGCAGATGGAAGAAACCTTTCAGGCAATAGAAAAACTATTGTTTGATGAATGGAAGGAGTATTAGAACTCTTAATATAACTATAATAATAATATTATAAAACTAATTATTATCTCATAAATTATATTATTATTATTATTATAATATTTTAATAATCGTATTATTATTATTATTATTATTAATGGTTTGGGTAACTTATTAATAGAATTTATTAGTTAAGCTATCTAATGTAAACTTGAACTTTCTACTTAAATCTACGAGAAGAAACCTTTTAGGCAATAGAAAAACTAGTGTTTGATGAATGGAAGGAGTATCAAAGGTTATTTGAAGAAATTGAAGTCTTCCAAAGGCAAGCTTACCAAATAGTAGAGAACAATGAAAAATACAAGAAGGTTTATACTCAAATTGAAGAAGCCTTGGATGTAGTCTATGGAGCCAAACATTTCATGAGATGGACTCTTCCCCTACGCATAAATCTAAAGAATTATTACATGAGAAATCTGATTTTGAGGAGAAGATTGAGGGCGATGAAGCAAAAATTGGCAAAGGCTAGGAGACAGCTCAAGAAAGCCAAACAATCCAAACAAACACTTAGTGACTTTCCTATGTATTACATCCAGTTGAGAAATTTAATATAACCTCTACTAAAGAGGTCAAATCATCATTCAACAAAGCCAAGCCATCATCCAACAAGAAGAGAAAGAGGTAGTTTGGGTGCCTGATAATATACTTTGTCACATTTACTAGAAGTTCCTTTTATGTAGCGAGGCTCATTTTGTACTTACCTAGGGTTACATGTTTTTGAAGAAAACTATGGAGGATTATGGTATTTTGATGCTTTCTGAGAGTCATAAGGTACAAGTGATGAAGTATTGGACATTGTTTTGTTTTGGAGCGGGAAGAGAAAGACAAACTTAGAAATTTAATTTTTTTTTACACAAGTGCTGACAGGGAAGTTCTGAGATTTTCACGCATGGAAGGAGGTATCAAATGGGTCCTACTCCAACTCAATAGCCTTGTCATCATCCTTATCAAGTCAGATTCACATAGTGCAGCCTGTGTCTATGTTAAGTTGGAGCCTATTGCACAACTCATCTTTCAGTTTTTTGTATTTTCAAGTCAGATTTGAACCTTTCTATTATGATATTAGTGATATGGATAGAAAAACATTGATAAGGATCAAACAAGTAGATACGATAAGTTTGATTTTATTAGAAAAAATGTTTCACTTTTATTTTAGCTTTATCTTAGTTTTCAGATTTTAAAACTTGATGTTTCTAAATTGAAGATGATTCAATCCTCTCAAGTGGATGGAAGATACATTGTATCTAATTTTGATTTTTCATTATGCCTAATGTATTTAAACTGAACAAAACAAGAGAAAAGGGTTCGGATTTGAGAAAAAGGCCTGTGTATGTATTTTCTTTTGCTGAAATAAAATTATCAGTGTAATGAGTTGGCCACTTGATGAGAGATTCTTGTGGTATGAATTTCAAGTTTATGTGATATTTCTTATGTGTATGTTATTCATTGTGTCTTTGTTTCAAATTTTTACTTTTAATTGGTTTTAAGACATTTTTTATTTTATTTTATTTTATTTTATTTATTTATTTATTTATTTATTTTTTATTTTTTTTTCAGTATTCATTCAAGTTGATTCTTTGAATGACTGCTCTTGTTTTTAAACTATAATGGAATTAACCTTTAGCTATGTGCTCCTTTATAATATTATTATAGATATTATCATGAAATATATGTTTAGAACTCAGTTCATGCTCTGTTACATGTGGGTCGATATCTCTGTGTGATTTGAGGTTATTTTCAAAACTCCTCCTCTGCTATGACAAAGGTTGTGACTTGAAATAGTACCTACCATGCCTCTGTTTTCATAAGTGTTTAAGGTGAAGCTTTAATAATTTTATATAAAAATTTGATTGATGGTTCCATGCTCAGTGACCTTCCCTCTCAAGTCTATCAACCATTTTCATTAATCCTATTTATCCTTTATAGATTTGGCCTTTGTCAGATGTCCTTGATCATTATTGATTGCATAATTTGACCTTATTTCAAGTGAGCGAGACCCCTCCAGTTGGCAAAGGCCAGTTTTCTAACCAAAAGAGGTTTGTGGTTACCCTTATAAACCTTTCTCAGTCTAGAGGTTTAATTATAGGGTGATAACACATGGCACCCTAGAAATGCACAAAAAAGTAACTCTTGAAGGGAATAGAGAAAGACACCCTATGTAGCATCTCTCATTCCAAGAAATAAAATTTACATAATAGAGTTTTGTAAATTAAAAATATAGTTAATATATATAGTTAGTTATTGTTTTCTTAATTTTCCTCAATTCATTTTCACTATTTTTACTTGTAAGTCTAAGAAATATATATAGCTTGAGAAATTATCTTTGGAACCAAATGATAAGTAATGATTCTCACTTTTGTATATATATGCACGAGACTTCAATTATTCTTTATAATTCACTAATTTATGGAAATTGAAGTTTAACCGTGGTAATCCATAATACGAGGAGGAACTACTCCTTACTTTTGTGACTTATGAAACCATCACAACCACACTTTTTTCCTTTTATATTATATGCAAGAGAGGTCCCTTCATATCCTCATGTGTTACCCATTTGGCCTACGTCCTAGTCCAAACATTGTGATTCGAATAGTGTCATTCTAATATAAATATTTGTTTAATGTTTATGCTTCCTCGGCTTAGGTTTACTGGACTATATCCATACGTTGTAGTTCTTATAAATATTTGTTATATCACTGCTATTATTTTCATGTTGTATGGTGTCATTTTAGTTTATTTTAGCCATTGCAAATGGTATCACGTCGATGCATTTACATGCAACTCGAAAGGTGGTGTCCAATTGGAAGAGTGATGCATTTACATGCAACTCGAAAGGTGGTGTCCAATTGTCTCTTCCATGGTACCTTGTGATAGTTTTCATGTTAACGATCAAGATTTAATTATGTACGTGGATTGTGAGTATCAGTTGGGAAGTGGTTAGGGTAACCACCTTACCCCTGACCCAACAATGGCTCTCATTCTTTTCGAAGCTTCTCGAAGAAAAAAGTTCTGCAAGGGTTAGGATAATTTTGCAAACCCTAAGGGTTTTTCCCTAAAAATTTCACTAAAATTTTGGCATTCAAGAGCTAACTTTCTTCTACCAAAGTTCTTTGCTGCTACCAGAACACAATATCCATTCCTCGAGTAATTTCGGTAGCCCTTTGTCAATTGTTGCATATTCCCCTCTAGAATTTACATAAGGTTCTTTTTCTTACAAAGGGTTCCTGATTTTTTTTTGTTCATTGTGGTGCCGAAAAATCAATAGTGTTGTATACGAAAGCATTTTCCCATTCATTCCTAAATTGGGTCCTTGGCTTCACGTAAATCAACGTATATCTCTCTATGATCAGATAGTTCATTAGCATGGAAAGATAGATTTTATTTTTAATTCCTTTTAAACAAATACCACCGAGCCAATCACAGCTCCTCTCTAGAGTTTAAATTTTGAAAGATTTATTTCCCAACTTCTGGTTTTGCTTGGACTCACAAGCATGGATAGTAGCCACACCTAACTGTCCCTCACATGTATAAGGGGTAAATCCCATTTTATAAAGTTTACGTATTTTGCATGAATTCTTTTAGAAGAAATAATCTTCTGTGTAGTCTCCCCGTTAATGGCGTTACCGCATTACCTCGGTCATATAGCACATATGAAATTTTGATGCAGCTAAGTTATGGAGAGTGAGGGTTTTGACACATTTCCTATCATTATTGTTATAAAAATGGGTTCAACTCCATCCTACAGGTTCTTACACGAGTCTCTTTTAATTTGGCTCCAAAGTTGTGGTTGCTACAACCATTGATTTGGAATCAACTGCTATTGTTAATTGTGCAACCCTCTCTCGGGGGAAGTTGGGTCTAGTTTCGTTGCTTTTCATTCTTTTGAACTCATACTGTATGAGTATTGTCAAGTTGTAATTTGGGTAATAGGCCACAGGCCTCTATTTGTTATCATGGAGGACTATTAAGTCCAAACTAAAATTATTTTTGTATGTACTATGTTTTAGGGCACCCTACCAAGGGTTTTTAATGTATATTAATAGTTCATTTAAATTTTTAAGGAAATGCTTTTATGTCATATACACTCTAATGTAGTTAAGTATATTTTTTATTTTTTCTACAAGTTATTGTTTCCATTTCAAACTGTTATCATGGCCACAGGGATCTTATATATGACAATATATGACAAAAGGGTTGACAGAAGGGTTAGATATCAGCGTCGATACTCCAAATGCAGATTGTTACAAATATTTTATTTTATTTTTTATTTTTTATTATTTTTTTAATCTCAGTAAAGAAATATGTGTATAAATGCATATCGAGAATTCCAAAAGAAATGGATAGCTCTTTTCTTCTACTGATCTTCGTGTTAATTTATTACTTAGTAACTACCTGGTTTTATAGTTAGAATTCTTTAAATATTCTAAACCTACAGATGCTATATTATTATTAGTTCATTGTAGGAATATTTTGTCTATATTATTTATATGTATACAAAAGCACCTTTGCAATGTTAGTTTGTCTTATGTAGTATTCTTTTTAAATAGTCAAGACCAGAGTGACTCAGGGGATCTCTGTAATGGGGAAACACTGTCATTTCTCTAGCTCCTAACCCTTTCGTTCATGACAGAAGGTTTAATTGTAGGATTTTGTCCTGCAATTTAGTTTCTTGAAACAAACCACTATTATAAGTTGTATGCAGAGCATATATTTACATGTGACATAGGATATTGTGCAAGAAGGAGATAATATTTGTGAAAGTCCTGCAATTTAGTTTCTTGAAACAAACTACTATTGTAAGTTGTATGTAGAGCATATATTTACATGTGACATAGGATATTGTGCAAGAAGGAGATAATATTTGTGAAAGAATGTGTAGAGACTAACTGTGTGTCTTCCAGGAAAGATACAGACGACACGAAGAAAGAAAAAGAGTGTTTATAGGATAGAGAATTGGTGTACTAACTATATGTATTTGTTGTTGTTGATAGATAGTATATAGGTTACAATGAATGACTTATTACATAAATTGTGTATATACATAAGTCATTCGTTGTAACTTATATACTATCTATCAGCAACAAAAAATTCATATAGTCAATACAACAATCCTTTGTCTTGTAAACGCTCTTTTTCTTTATTCATGTCGTCTCTATCTTTCATGCAGGACTCATAGTTAGTCCCTACACATTATTTCACAAATATTATCTCCTTCTTTCACAGTTTCTTGTTTCACATATACATATTTATTCTATATACAACTTTATTTGCAAAATACCTAGTTAGTCATATAGTAACTTTCATTCACATAACAAAGACATTCACAGTTACTCCTACATTCATAAAATTAGCCTACACTTATCTTATTCCTTTCAGGAACAGGCTAAGGACTTCACGTTCCACCCAACCTTGAACCAAGCATTCATTGTCCCCCCCCCCCCCCGAGCTATCCTCTAACTGTTAAGAAAAATGGTAACTCTATAGAGTTTCTCTTTGACTTTGTACCTCATGAACCCTTCATAACATCCTATTAAATTATCTAGGTTCCACTAGTCTTTCTCTCTCACTGGTATTTATTCAAGATTTCTTTGTTTTATTTCTGCCTCACTAAGCACAAACAATCACAACTTTTCCCCCCTAACAATTAGGGGTTAATCTCTCATTTAGCCTTTAACCTTTTCCTGAGAGTATTAATATATTAAAAATAATTCCTAATTTCATTATGGCCAAATCATATTTACATTATAATATTCATCCCATGTTTTTCAATTTCCTTAGCCAATAATTAGATAAAAAATAAAATAAATAAAAATAAGTCATACAATCCTGTTTCAGGGGTGTTACATCTCTCCCCCTCTAAAAAGGACATTGTCCTAGGTGTACTTCCATGCATTCATACTCATTTAAACAACATTTGGAATGCATTTCTCATCTCATCCTCTAACTCCTAGGTGGCCTCTTCGAGTCCAAAGTGATTTCATTTCACTTTAACATGGGCGATGACTTGATTTTAGAGTGTAATCTCCCTATGGTCCAATATTTGTTGTGGTTCGACCTGAAACTCTCCTTTCATTTTGACTCGTACCACATACCAATTAATTATGTGAGACAAATAATGTACATACTTATTTAACAAAGACACATGAAAAAAATTATGAACTTTAACATGTGTTGGTAATTCCAACTGATAAGTTATTTGCCCAACTCTAGCAAAAATCTCAAATGGTCCACAAAATCGTGGAGCCACTTTAGAAAAGTTTCCCAACTTTAAAGATCTCTTCTTTGGCTTTACTTTATCATAAACTAATCTCCTACACTAAATTATTTATGTATACCTTTGAGATCAACATAAATCTTCTACCTATCTTGGGCAGAATTTAGATTTTGTTTGATATTTTTTATCATATCTGTCATTTCCTACAACTGATTTAGTCCTAGTGAGGGTCTTTCCTCTGGTCAACACTAGTTTATAGGAACGGAACACCTTCTTCCATATAAGGATTTAAAGTGACTCATCTTAAGTGAGGATTGATACCTATTGTTGTAAGCAAACTCCACTAGGTGAAAATCATCTTCACACTTAATGGATTGGTTCATAACATAAATGTGTAACATATCTCCCAAAAATTGATTAACCCTCTCTATATAACCATCCATTTGCATATGATATGTAGTACTAAAGTTTAATTGTGTTCCTAACCCAACAAACAATAGTTTAATTGTGTTCATAATCTAGCAAACAAAGATTTCTAGAAGTTTGACGTGAACTTGCATCCCTATCTGATATCATTGTCATAAGTATTTTGTGTAGTCAAAATATTTCTCTCATAAAAACCTTTGCCACTTGTGCACCCTTATAAGTGGACTGTAAAAGAATAAAGTGAGTGGCCTTTGTCAATTAGTCCACGACTACCACAATGGAATCGTGTTGTCTTCTTTTTTTGGGTAACCCAGTTATAAAGTCTAGGGATGTCACCTACCATTTTGATTCTAGTATTGGTAGAGGATTTAGCAATTCGGTCGAATGTTGGTGTTCTACCTTCAATTAACATTCTTGAAACTTTGTGGTACTCTGCAACCTCCCTCTTCATTCTAGGCCAATAAAACTCATTTTTAAGTGATGAAATAATCTTCTCGAATCCTAGGTGTGTTGCATATGGTTTGTTGAGATATCTAGTCAGAATTAAATTTTTAATTTCATGCTCATTTGGAATGTAGAGTTTGTTTTTATATACTACCAGTCCTTCTTTGTTAATTTCATATTCCAAATATTTTCCTTTGTGTAGTTTCACTCCTTAGTTTGTCAAAAATCATTTTAAATTTCGGATAACTTACTATTGCCCTCGTTATTTGTTAAAAATAAAAACTATTTCGATTTTACTCACCCCTACCTCACATAATGGACTTGAATTCTGGATCAAATCATCAACCACCCTATTCTATTTTACTTTTATATGTTTACTATCAAATTGTATTAATTTAAGAATGCCATCCACCTAGCCTGTCTGGCATTCATGTTGGGCTGGCTGAAAAAATATTTCAGACTAATGTAGCATGTTATTAATGTAAATATCTTACCCTTTAAGTAGCATTCTACATTTTCAAAGCGTGAATAAAAGATGATAACTCCAAGTCATGAAGTATATAGTTTATTTCATGCTCTTTTAATTTGTGAGATTCATACGCTATGATGTGTGCCTCTTGCATCAATACTCCTCCTATCCCTTCCAAACAGGCATCGATGCACCCAACAAATTCTTTATTTGGGTACTCTATTTGTAAGATGTGTGCCATTGTTAACAAATGCTTTAGTATTTCAAATATTTTTTGGCATGTTTGGATCCATTCGAACTGTACCCCTTTCTTTTGTTGAGAAGTTATGGGATGTGCTATTTCTAAAAACCCTTCTATAAATATGCAATAATATCTGGCTATTCCCTTAAATGACCTTATGTTTTCCCTGTCTTTCAGGAATGGCCAATGATTTATAAATTTTACCTTTTCCAGGTCTACAACTATGCCATATTTAGATATAACATGACCGAGATATTGTATCTTATCTTTGTAGAACTCACACTTACTGATTTTTGCAACAACCCTGGTGAAAAGATCATGTGATAAAATTTAATAAAGGAAAAATAAGACCACGGATAAGGGACACATATTCCAAGTTGAATGTTGGGAAAATATATCCTAGTGGGCATCACTGGATGTGTTTATGGCTAAGGAAATTGGAAAAGGCTAAGGCAAAGACATTAAAAGGCAAAAAGGCATTTTTGGCACATTTATTTATGAAAATAAATAAATTCCTTTTAAACCAATACCACCGAGCCAATCACAGCTCCTCTCTAGAGTTTAATTTTTGAAAGATTTATTTCCCGAGTTCTGGTTTTGCTTGGACTCACAAGCATGGATAGTAGCCACACCTAACTGTCCCTCACATGTATAAGGGGTAAATCCCATTTTATAAAGTTTACGTATTTTGCATGAATTCTTTTAGAAGAAATAATCTTCTGTGTAGTCTCCTCGTTAATGGCGTTACCGCATTACCTCGGTCATATAGCACATATGAAATTTTGATGCAGCTAAGTTATGGAGAGTGAGGGTTTTGACACATTTCCTATCATTATTGTTATAAAAATGGGTTCAACTCCATCCTACAGGTTCTTACACGAGTCTCTTTTAATTTGGCTCCAAGTTGTGGTTGCTACAACCATTCATTTGGAATCAACTGCTATTGTTAATTGTGCAACCCTCTCTCGGGGGAAGTTGGGTCTAGTTTCGTTGCTTTTCATTCTTTTGAACTCATATTGTATGAGTATGGTCAAGTTGTAATTTGGGTAATAGGCCACAGGCCTCTATTTGTTATCATGGAGGATTATTAAGTCCAAACTAAAATTATTTTTGTATGTACTATGTTTTAGGGCACCCTACCAAGGGTTTTTAATGTATATTAATAGTTCATTTAAATTTTCAAGGAAATGCTTTTATGTCATATACACTAATGTAATTAAGTATATTTTTTTATTTTTTATACAAGTTATTGTTTCCATTTCAAATTGTTATCATGGCCACAGGGATCTTATATATGACAGAAGGGTTAGATATTAGCGTCAATACTCCAAATGTAGATTGTTACAAATATTTTATTTTATTTTTTATTATTTTTTTTAATCTCAGTAAAGAAATATGTGTATAAATGCATATCGAGAATTCCAAAAGAAATGGATAGCTCTTTTCTTCTACTGATCTTCGTGTTAATTTATTACTCAGTAACTACCTGGTTTTATAGTTAGAATTCTTTAAATATTCTAAACCTACACATGCTACACTATTAGTTCATTGTAGGAATATTTTGTCTATATTATTTATATGTATACAAAAGCACCTTTGCAATGTTAGTTTGTCTTATGTAGTATTCTTTTTAAATAGTCAAGACCAGAGTGACTCAGGGGATCTCTGTAATGGGGAACCACTGTCATTTCTCTAGCTCCTAACCCTTTCGTTCATGACAAAAGGTTTAATTGTAGGATTTTGTCCTACAATTTAGTTTCTTGAAACAAACTACTATTGTAAGTTGTATGCAGAGCATATATTTACATGTGACATAGGATATTGTGCAAGAAGGAGATAATATTTGTGAAAGAATGTGTAGGGACTAACTGTGTGTCTTCCAGGAAAGATAGAGACGACGCGAAGAAAGAAAAAGAGTGTTTACAGGACAAAGAATTGGTGTACTAACTATATGCATTTGTTGTTGTTGATAGATAGTATATAGGTTACAATGAATGAATTATTACATAAATTGTGTATATACATAAGTCATTCAATGTAACTTATATACTATCTATCAGCAACAACAAATTCATATAGTCAATACAAAAATCCTTTGTCTTGTAAACGCTCTTTTTCTTTATTCATGTCGTCTCTATCTTTCCTATAGGACTCATAGTTAGTCCCTACACATTATTTCACAAATATTATCTCCTTTCACAGTTTCTTGTTTCACATATAAATATTTATTCTATATACAACTTTATTTGCAAAATACCTAGTTAGCCATATAGTAACTTTCAATCACATAACAAAGACATTCACAATTACTCCTACATTCATAAAATTAGCCTACACTTATCTTATTCCTTTCAGGAACAGGCTAAGGACTTCATGTTCCACCCAACCTTGAACCAAGCATTCATTGTCCCCCCCCCCCCCCCCCGAGCTATCCTCTAACTGTTAAGAAAAATGGTAACTCTGTAGAGTTTCTCTTTGACTTTGTACCTCATGAACCCTTCATAGCATCCTATTAAATTATCTAGGTTCCACTAGTATTTCTCTCTCACTGGTATTTATTCAAGATTTCTTTGTTTTATTTCTGCCTCACTAAGCACAAACAATCACAACCCTTTTTCCCCTAACAATTAGGGGTTAATCTCTCATTTAGCCTTTAACCTTTTCCTGAGAGTATTAATATATTAAAAATAATTCCTAATTTCATTATTGCCAAATCATATTTACATTATAATATTCATCCCATGTTTTTCAATTTCCTTAGCCAATAATTAGATAAAAAATAAAATAAATAAAAATAAGTCATACAATCCTTTTTCAGGGGTGTTACATCTCTCCCCCTCTAAAAAGGACATTGTCCTAGGTGTACTTCCATGCATTCATACTCATTTAAACAACATTTGGAATGCATTTCTCATCTCATCCTCTAACTCCTAGGTGGCCTCTTCAAGTCCAAAGTGATTTCATTGCACTTTAAATTGGGCGATGACTTGATTTTAGAGTGTAATCTCCCTATGGTCCAATATTTGTTGTGGTTCGACCTGAAACTCTCCTTTCATTTTGACCCGTACCACATGCCAATTAATTATGTGAGACAAATAATGTACATACTTCTTTAACAAAGACACATGAAAAAAATTATGAACTTTAACATGTGTTGGTAATTCCAACTGATAAGTTATTTGCCCAACTTTGGAAAAAATCTCAAATGGTCCACAAAATCGTGAAGCCAATTTAGAAAAGTTTCCCAACTTTAAAGATCTCTTCTTTGGCTTTACTTTATCATAAACTAATCTCCTACACTAAATTATTTATGTATACCTTTGAGATCAGCATAACTCTTCTACCTATCTTGGGAAAAATTTAGATTTTGTTTGATATTTTTTATCATATCTGTCATTTCCTACAACTGATTTAGTCCTAGTGAGGGTCTTTCCTTTGGTGAACACCAGTTTATAGGAACGAAACAACTTATTCCATATAAGGATTCAAAGGGACTCATCTTAAGTGAGGATTGATACCTGTTGTTGTAAGCAAACTCCACTAGGTGAAAATTATCTTCTCACTTAATGGATTGGTTCATAACATAAATGTGTAACATATCTCCCAAAAATTGATTAACCCTCTCTATATAACCATCCATTTGCATATGATATGTAGTACTAAAGTTTAATTGTGTTTCTAATCCAACAAACAATAATTTAATTGTGTTCCTAATCTAGCAAACAAAGATTTCCAGAAGTTTGACGTGAAATTTGCATCCCTATCTGATATCATTGTCATAGGTATTTTGTGTAGTCAAAATATTTATCTCATAAAAACCTTTGCCACTTGTGCACCCTTATAAGTGGACTGTACAAGAATAAAGTGAGTGGCCTTTGTCAATTAGTCCACGACTACCACAATGGAATTGTGTTGTCTTCTTTTTTTGGGTAACCCAATTATAAAGTCTAGGGATGTCACCTACCATTTTGATTCTAGTATTGGTAGAGGATTTAGCAATTTGGCCGGATGTTGGTGTTCTACCTTCAATTGACATTCTTGAAACTTTATGGTACTCTGCAACCTCCCTCTTCATTCTAGGCCAATAAAACTCATTTTTAAGTGAAGAAATAATCTTCTCGAATCCTAGGTGTGTTGCATATGGTTTGTTGAGATATCTAGTCAGAATTAAATTTTTAATTTCATGCTCATTTGGAATGTAGAGTTTGTTTTTATATACTACCAGTCCTTCTTTGTTAATTTCATATTCCAAATATTTTCCTTTGTGTAGTTTCACTCCTTAGTTTGTCAAAAATCATTTTAAATTTCGGATAACTTACTATTGCCCTCGTTATTTGTTAAAAAAAAAACTATTTCGATTTTACTCACCCCTACCTCACATAATGGACTTGAATTCTGGATCAAATCATTAACCACCCTATTGTATTTTACTTTTATATGTTTACTATCAAAGTGTATTAATTTAAGAATGCCATCCACCTAGCCTGTCTGGCATTCATGTTGGGCTGGCTGAAAAAATATTTCAGACTAATGTAGCATGTTATTAATGTAAATATCTTACCCTTTAAGTGGCATTCTACATTTTCAAAGCGTGAATAAAAGATGATAACTCCAAGTCATGAAGTATATATTTTATTTCATGCTGTTTTAATTTGCGAGATTCATACGCTATGATGTGTGCCTCTTGCATCAATACTCCTCCTATCCCTTCCAAACAGGCATCGATGCACCCAACAAATTCTTTATTTGGGTACTCTATTTGTAAGATGTGTGCCATTGTTAACAAATGCTTTAGTATTTCAAATATTTTTTGGCATGTTTGGATCCATTCGAACTGTACCCCTTTCTTTTGTTGAGAAGTTATGGGATGTGCTATTTCTAAAAACCCTTCTATAAATGTGCAATAATATTTGGCTATTCCCTTAAATGACCTTATGTTTTCCCTGTCTTTCAGGAATGGCCAATGAATTATAAATTTTACCTTTTCCAGGTCTACAACTATGCCATATTTAGATATAACATGACCGAGATATTGTATCTTATCTTTGTAGAACTCACACTTACTGATTTTTGCAACAACCCTGGTGAAAAGATCATGTGATAAAATTTAATAAAGGAAAAATAAGACCACGGAGAAGGGACACATATTCCAAGTTGAATGTTGGGAAAATATATCCTAGTGGGCATCACTGGATGTGTTTATGGCTAAGGAAATTGGAAAATGCTAAGGCAAAGACATTAAAAGGCAAAAAGGCATTTTTGGCACATTTATTTATGAAAATAAAGGAAATTAGGAGAAAAGTAAGGTGAAAGGTCACAGGTTGCATGTGAGGAGGAAATTGAAGGAAAATAAATGAAAATGAAGAAAATAGAGGCCTCATTAATAAAAATTATTCTGAGGATCAGTTGGTAACCTTTTGTTAGTTCAAGTTTTGGAGCTCTCTCATTATTCTCTCTCTCACTCTTGGTCACTTAGAGTTTTCTTGGAGCATTCTAGCTTTGGATGAAGGAAGGAAAAGAAAAAAAAAAACAGAAAGGAAGGGAAGTAAGGATCAAAGAAGGAAGAGTAGGATCAGGTAGCTTCAGCAGGAATACTTGCATGTAACATCTTGCATGTGTGATTTCCTAGCTGGTTTTGACATGCATGGCTTTGCATGTTGGTGTATGGTTCTCTTGTTGTTGGTGGCATGGTTTTTCTGGGTTATGACAATGGTTTTCAGCTTAGCCTTGCCTTTTTCCGGATGCCATGGTATGTTGGGATGTTTATCTCGGTTTTGAACTTCGGTTTTCTGAACAATTTCAGAATATAGGGCGGAGGTGGTCTCAAGGTTCATTCCCAAAGGCCTAGGAATCCCTTGACCGGTGTTGGCGGGATACATGGTAAATCTTGAAGGAGAAGTCTCATTTTAGGGCCTAGTGATCCAGGTTTGGATTGCATTAAAGCCTGAGAGACTGGTCTCAGTTTAGGGCCTAGTGATCCGCGATTGGATTGCAGTAAATCCTGAGAGACAAGGAGATCGAAAATTCCTCAAGGATAGTGATGGATTTCAGATGCCATTCCAAGTTCAGTTTGGTTGTTATTGGAGCACCGGTTTTGGTATGATCACGGTTTGGTGAGGGTGGAGGTGGTTTAACCTCTAGATTCCCTTGGTTGTTTTTGGATTTTTTTTATCCATGAGATCCCACATTCATGCTTGGAATATGGCACGAGGTTGACTGGCTAAAAGAAATATTTGGTTCAACCATGTCTACGGTCAGGTGGTATGTAGAAGTCCCAAACCTGGTCAGATTTGCCTATGATTAATGAAAGCTAAGTTCTCTTGATTTTGCACTTGTTTATATGTGGATTTAATGGTTGTTATATCTTTGTTATTTATATGGTTTTATGCTGGTTATAAGCATGGTTAATTGATTGGTTCATGTCATGGTCGTTTCATGTATTTACTTGTAATTGTTAAAATGATGGATGCAAGACCTAATTGATGTCATAACAATTCAAGGGAGAAGGTGTTAATCCTTCTTATCATGTTTCATAAGAGTTTTCAGTCATTCATGTTCTATCTTGTATCCTAGACCTGTAGGGTGCATTGATGCCAAGTGTTTAACATAATGTCAATCCCGATTGGGGATGTTCAGGACTAGTTCTGAGGTTGATTTTTGGTTTATTAGTCTTATTATAATGTATTTGATGGATTCTAGAAATTATAACAAGTTCTGGGCTAGAAAAGTGCCTTGAATTTCATGAACGTTGGCACAGGTCAGTTAGGAAAAGTCCCTAGATGTTGGCTTGCAGGACTGTGAGAGCATCCAAAGGTCCCTGGATGCTAGCATGCCTATAGAATGAGAGAATCTAGAGGTCAAGAGGTCTAAAATATCAGTGGGACCCAGGGGCAAGATGTCTAAGTGGTTGAGATGTCTCCTAGGGGTGTTGTTGTTGATGTGGAAGGTATGGTTGATGTGTTTCATCGATTCCATTTCCTTAAGGTCACCAAGGAGGTTGAATCCCTTCATAGTGGCCTCTCTCATCACATGTTTACCCCGGTTGGCTGGTTACTTGGGTAGATGTGGGAGGAGGGTGGTTACATATTGGTATCAGAGCATGGTTGCGCTCTCCTTGGGTGAATGTGTTTTTCATGCATTCATGTTAATTGTACATGTGTCAGTGATCCTTATGGTGTATGTGCTTGTTGCATATGCATGGTGTTGGTCATGGTCATATTATGTTGCCAGGGAATAAGGATGTCGATGTGTGAAGCATGTTGTCATGAATGTATGACTGGTTACATGTTGTTATATGTTGCTTACATGTGTCATTATGTATGCTTGGTTACATTCTCATATGTTTAGTTACATTCTTGCATGATTGGTTACATTCTTGCATGATTGGTTACATGTATCATTTTTGTAGGTTTGGTTACAAGTATCATCATTCATTCTTGGTCATATGTGTTCATGTGTGTGTGTGGTTGATTACACATTGCTTATGCATGTTAATGTTTGCATGTGGTCAAGTATATAGTGGTGCTATGGTTTTTGTTGTCATGCATGTATTCATGGTATGTGTGTAGTTGATATGGTCATGCATTGATGACTGGACTCTAGCTAGACTGATGGTTACATGGTTATGTGCTTATGTATCATATGTCTATATGATGTTATGATTATGTTATACATGTATCACGTTGATTTGATGATTTTGTAGATGAGATATCCTCCCTGAACTATGCCAAGGTACATTTGTTTATTGTGATTTGGTTTAGATGACATAGTATGGCTTGCAGGAAAGAGGTCAAATGGCTAGCAATATGGTAGAATACAAAGACTCTCCCTATAAATCGAATGAGAAGCATGGCGTTGGGCTCTCTTCTGATTTGGTAGATACATTGAGAAGCTTGAAGGAAGAAATAAGGAGTTGTAAGGCAGAAAATGAAAAAATCATGTAGGCACAAGAGAAACAAGCAGAGGTTAATGCAATACTACTTCAGAGTTTGTCAGAATTATAGCAACAGGGACCACTTCGGATCAGCTGTGAGCAGGAGGACATAACTAATGGGGCATATGGTAGCAGGTCTTAT